>JAUDYJ010000003.1:53606824-54824324 GCA_030761175.1 Masticophis lateralis | reverse complement strand
TAACGAAGAGTTCACTGTATCAGCTAGAGATGCGACTTCAAAGTCAGGCGACTGAGAACTTACTGCAGGTGCATTCCCACCCACACTTGGAACAATCATTTGGAAAACAATTTGAATTTGATTGGACATTTGGGGACCAGCATGGGGAGAATTCTAAGGGATAGGATGTTGGGTATTTTGGCATGCATATTTCTGTTCTGGCTTTGCTCTACTGTATTTCACTTGACCTTTAGTAAACTACCTTTCTCAGCGAATGGAGTCAAGGATCATTCTTACTTAAAGGTTCAAGTTGAGGCAGGTCTGACATTAAACCAGAATTGAAATTCACCCGTCAAAATCCCCAAGTCTAAAATTCTGTCCCTTGGGATCATCCCATGCTGACCCCCAAATGTCCAATCAAATTCCAAAAAGATGTTTTCAGAATGGCTGCTCCAAATGTTGGAATGCAGCTGCGGTCCCATTCTTAGCCATCTGACCTTGAAGTCACATCTTTAGCTGATGCAGTGAACTCTTCTTTTCCTGGGTACTCCCCCTCCCCATCCAGTCTCCTGGAGTTCATGGCAGACTGGCACCAAGCGATAGCAGAATGCGAGGTGGCAGTTCTTACACTTAGACCTGTTTGCAATAAGTTCAAGGAGTGCTAAAAGTCTGAAAAATAAATCCAGTATTTTTAGGACATAGATGGTGTGTTTCTAAACATTTTAAAGAAGATATTCTGCTAATGTAAATATTAGCCTTTCTATTAAGTTTAGAAGATTCCTAACATAATAAATATACACATTGCAATGTACTTTCCATGCATTGAGTTTGACAAGTTGCTTGAATATTTTGGCTAGGCCATGCTTCATGCCAATTTTCATTTTTTATCTTTTTTTTAGTTCATTTCTGCTGAATATGTTGCCAACAGTCCTTATAATTGGCTTTTTGCTATATTCAATAAGAAGAGGAGCTGCTGGATTAGGCCGAGGAGGCCGGGGGATGGGTGGACTCTTCAGTGTTGGTGAAACAACTGCTAAAGTCCTAAAAGATGAAATAGATGTGAAGTTCAAAGATGTAGCTGGCTGTGAGGAGGCTAAATTAGAGATAATGGAGTTTGTTAACTTTCTGAAAAATCCAAAGCAGTATCAAGATCTTGGAGCAAAGATCCCAAAGGTACTAATTCTCAAGAGTATTCATTGACTTAGAGCTAGAAATATCTAGAAATTTCTTTGGTATGGAATAGTAATTTCAAACTTAGTCACAGTTTATTATCTTCCTACATTCTATTTATGTTTATTTTAATTATCTGCATGAATAAGAAAATGTGTTTATTAATTTATGGATTGAAAAGAACTCACTGTTGATGTTGCTGAATTAACTCAATCCTATTATTTCCTTTCAGATAAAACAAAACAAAAAGAGACCTTTTTTATATAAATTAACCTCAACAAATGGTGGTTGCAAGTTTTTTAAAAATAATAAACATGTTCATACTTCTCTGTGCATGTTGGGAGCTATAATCTAAAGACTGCCTTGCAAGCTAATACATGTTAGCTTCATCTCACCAGTAGGAAGTATGTGCCCTGTATTGACATAAGATTTTATAATTTGGATTGAGCTTCTTAAATATTTCATATTTTCTCCGATTGAAACCCTTTGCTGAATTTTGCTAGTACTATGATAAAAATTAATGATGATGATTCTCTCTCTCGGTGTCTATCTGTGTCTGTGTCTGTGTGTTTAATTATGCTTAACTTTTAATCCCTACCTTTTCTTAGGGTGCTATTCTGACTGGACCCCCAGGCACTGGAAAAACTCTACTAGCAAAAGCAACAGCTGGGGAAGCCAATGTTCCTTTTATTACAGTCAATGGGTCTGAATTCTTAGAGATGTTTGTTGGTGTGGGTCCTGCCAGAGTAAGTCCATGACTTTGCCTTTTATTGCAGTGTCATTGATTAAAATGATATAGTTAACATTGAAAGCCTAAAAACCTAATAATATTCTGTACTTTATTTATTATCCAGATTACAGTTCTTTTTCAAATTATAGATGCCAAAGTTTTTAATTGGGCCCATTCAATGATATCCCTCTCAGTTTCTAAGAAATCATATTTTGGATGTGCAGTTTTCTGTCTGTTTCTTTTAATTAGATGATATTAGGTCTTTTAATTAGTAATTATAACAAGCTTGTTGATATACCAATATGATA
Organism: Masticophis lateralis; assembly: GCA_030761175.1. NCBI lineage: Eukaryota > Metazoa > Chordata > Lepidosauria > Squamata > Colubridae > Masticophis > Masticophis lateralis. The sequence goes on along the minus strand of JAUDYJ010000003.1, from coordinate 54,822,137 downwards.
ACGGTTAAATGAGGACTACTATAGGAACCTTATGAAATTTAGGAGATACAGGTTATATTCCAGCGTGAAGGGATTACCAGAGAGAAATCCTGTCACGATCTATCACAAAATTATCCTCTAAGATTCTAGCACAGTCAACAATTTCAGATTACGTTTTGTAAGCAAGACCTTGACTCCTCCAAGTTGGTAGCTGCAGCATTTGCTTTAATAATACTGTTCAGAGATGAATTATAAAAATTTGTGTGGTAGTAATCAGATTTTTCCAAAACAATACTCCCTCAATTTGTTCCCTATGCAATGAAGATTTTTTTTAAAGAAAAATAGTATTTGCTGGTTCCCTGAACAATTTTTTTTGGTGTATAATTTGTATTAACTAATTTGTATTAACTAATTGTATTAGCTAATAATTAGGTCTTGAAATTTTAGTGTTTCATTGACATCTAATTTTAGCAATATTTCATGCATACAATTGTTCTTTTTTCTGCTAATAATGCAGTATTGCAGCAACCTTAGGTAGGATAAATGTGACTATTTTGTTGCATTTTTTTAAACAGCATATGGACAGAATTATAAATAAAATAATTTAGATTCAAGGGTTCTGTGTGAAACAAAAAAAATATTTTATTTCAAAACCCACAGACATTTGTTCTGTGATTTCACTGAAACAAAATGTAGAATGATTCTGTGAGTAAGTAGGACATGGGACGGCTCTCTTCACATCTTCCTTCAGCAGCTCCTAGCACTATATATCCCATCTGTCTCTATGCATCTTCCTAGCATCTTCTGCCCATGATCTCAGAATTGCATAGTGTACCAGACAAAACCAACAGCATCTTTTATATTTTCCCCCTATCTCTCCCCACCACTGCCTTCTGCCTGAATGTTTCAATCCATATTCAGAACGAAACAGACTTGAAATGCCACTAAGAAAGTTTATGCACAAGTTTACATATCCTTATTAGATATTATTACCTTTTTTTACTTATTATTTTATTTCTAATAAGGAGTCAGATGTAAAAATAAATAAGAGCATAGATTTAAAGCAACTTTATTGTTGGGATTGAATTCAGATTTGAAGATAAATAGAGGAAATTTATTAGGATTTGATTCCATTGTAGAATATTACAGAAGCAGGAATAACATAAGTGAGTTTTATTTATTTATTTTTATTTGTTTTATTAAATTTATATGCCGCCCTTCTCCCATAGGACTTGGGACGGCGCACAGAATAAAAACATGTAACAGTAAAAAATGCTAAAAACAGCCAATATAAAACCCCCAACCAGAATAAAATCTTGTAGCAGATCAGGGAAATAGCTGAAACAGCCATGTCTTCAGGTCGGTGCGGAAAGTGCGGAGGTCAGGGGCCATCCGGAGCCTGATGGGTAACCCATTCCAGAGGGTTGGTGCGGCCACCACGAACGCCCTCATCCTGGGGGCCACCAGTCGGCATTGTCTGGCCGATGGCACCCGGAGCAGGGCAGCCCTATGTGACCGCATAGGGCGGTGAGAAGCCAGTAGGCGGTGGTCCTGCAAGTACCCCGGGCCCATGCCATCTAGGGCTTTATAGGTGAGAACCAGCACCTTGAAGCGGATCCGAAGGACAACCAGCAGCCAGTGCAGCTTGCGCGGGAGAGGTGTTACACAGGGGTAATGGGAAACTCCCGTAATAACCCGCGCAGCTGTATTCAGTACCAGCTGGAACCTCCAGGTGCACCCCAAGGGCAGCCCCATGTAGAGGGCATTGCAGTAATCCAACTGAGAAATAATGAGAGCATGAGTGACTGTATGGAGGGCATCCCTGTCTAGGAAAGGGCGTAACTGGCACACCAGGCGAACGTGTGCAAAAGCTCCCCCTTCTCATGGCCGTCAGATGATCCAACAAGGACAGCCAAGAATCAAGGAGGACGCCGAGATTACGAACACTTCCAGAGGGAGTTAGTGACTCCCCTCCCATCTGAAGTGATGGGGCAACTAGATCAGGAGATGCCGGCATCCACAGCCACTCAGTCTTGGAGGGGTTGAGTCTGAGCCTGTTTCTACCCATCCAGACCCGTATGGTCTCCAGGCACTGGGACATCACAGAAAGGGCATCCCTGGGTTGGTCTGGGTGGAGATGTATAGCTGGGTATCATCAGCATACTGATGATACCACACCCCAGAACCACGAATAATCTCACCCAGCGGCTTCATATAGATGTTAAAGAGCAGGGAAGAGAGAACCGACCCCTGCGGCAACCCACAGGCGAGGGGCCTTGGGGAGGATCTCTGACCCCCCACCCGCCCAAACAAACTGCAGCCCAAGAGAAAGGAGGAGAACCACCATAGAACAGTGCCTCCCACCCCCAACTCCTGGAGCCGTCGCAGTAGGATACCATGGTCAATGGTATCGAAAGCCGCTGAGAGGTCAAGTAGCACCCCATCCTGGGCCTGCCAGAGATCATTCACCAGGACGACCAACACCATTTCCGTGCTGTGCCCACACTTGAAACCCGATTGGTACGGGTCCAGATAATCCGTTTCCTCCAGGAATTGTAGGAGTTGGTATGCCACCACAGACTCGACAACCTTCACTATGAAGCGAAGGTTGGAGAGAGGACGAAAGTTGTTTAAGGAGGCCTGATCCAGAGCAGGCTTCTTGAGGAGGGGTTGAACCACCGCCTCCTTAAGTACAGCAGGAAAGACCCCATCCCTCAAAGAAGTGTTGATAATCGCCTGTATCCAGTCTCCAGTCACCTCTCTGGTTGCTGTAACAAGCCAGGAGGGATGTGGGTCCAACAAACATATGGAGGCCCCCAATCTACCCACAATCCTGTTCACTTCATCTATGGAAACAGAGTCAAAGTCAACCCAGATGTTACCTTCAAGACTAGCTCCCACTTCCTCGTCGGATCAGTCAGAGTCTAAATTTGTTTCATTTGTTTGCTTTCATTCCAGTTCATAGTTTATTATTTAGACTCACAGTTTTATCCATATCTGTTAAGAGTTTTTCACATAACACGGTGTAACATTTTCATATTCCATGGCTAATGATTGCCCTGTTTAGTGACTCTTCTCATTTGTGACAGTGATGAAAGAGTAACTTGATGGCCAATCCTCACATTTCCAACCTTCACAGATTTGAAAAGCATAGAAAAGCTGAAGATTGTAAGCACAGTTGTAGTTTCACTTGGTAACTGCTTCTCTTAACCAAGTTGTCAATCCAAATTGTGGTTGCAAAACAAGGATTACCGGTATATCAAATTTTCCTTCCGTTCCTGCTTCATTCTTGCATTAGTATAGGTAGTCCTCAACTTAAAACAGTTCATTTAGTGACTGTTCAAAGTTATAATGGCACTGAAAATGTGACTTATGACCATTTTTCATAGTTACAACTTTCCGAGATCATATGATCAAACTTCAATGCTTGGCAACTGGTTCATATTTATGACCGTTGCTGTGTCCTTTTGCAACCTTCTGACAAGAAAAGTCAATGGGGAAGCCAATTCACTTAACAACTGAGTTACTAACTTTCAACCACAATGATTCACTTAACAATTATGGCAAGAAAAGTCATAAAATGGGGCAAAACTCACTTAACAAATGTCTCACTTAACAACAGAAATGTTGGGCTCAATTGCGGTCATAAATTGAGGACTACCTGTAGTCCTTTTTACTGTCAGTTTTTTTCACTGTATGTCAATTTATTATTCTTTACATTCTTATTAAAGTCATGTGAATACTGTTGTACTTTGAATCCTTTGTTTCATTAATGCACACATTTTGAAATCTCACTTAAAAATATTCTGTACTGGATTCTTTATTTATAGCCAATGAAATACATTATATTTACCTGTATGGAGAGATTATAGGCAATTGGTTGTCTGTAATAAAAGTGAGTAAGGTTGTGGATATACTCTCTGAATACAGTATGTATTCTTCTTTCATAGTTTTCTTAAATAATGGAGTAGTATACTGTACGTACATTCTGTTTCTTGTGAAATAAGCTGAATACAGGATAGTGTTGATTCATCTATTTGGTTATCAATGTTGGAAATGTACTAACTGAATCATGAATGTATAATTGCATAATCAATAAGAAATGTGGGAGAAGCAATTTAGTACTAATTTTTTGAAGAGATTTAGGCAGTATTTTTCTCCTTCAGTTCTGATTAAAGTAACATTTTATTGCATTGTCTAGCAACAAAGCATGGATTGTTTTGGTATTTCTAAGATGGAAACATAGTACTTACTACGTTTGCTGAAGTTTCTTTGTTTATAAGCATTGATAAATAGCCTTTCATATTATCTGGATAAACAGGGCATACTTATAATTGAAATGATCTGGCTCTAGCAGATGGAATTTGGATCAATCTTTATTCATTTTAGATCCAGCTCTTCTATATATTTGGCTCTCAAACAACAAAATACTTTTATGTTTAATTTTATGTTTAAACATAAAATGTATGTTTGATGGATTTTAAAACATCTTACAATTTGCACAAAATGCATTTTATATCTAGCTTATTGGCTTCAATACAATATTCCTGATTTCATGACTTTGCTGTAACTTTCTGTTGAATAAAAAACAAGGGGTGGAACTAAATCATTGAAAATACTTTCTGTTCTCTTGCAAAGGTTCGTGATTTATTTGTTCTGGCTCGTAAAAATGCACCTTGCATTCTCTTCATTGATGAAATAGATGCAGTGGGAAGAAAGAGAGGAAGGAGTAACTTTGGAGGGCAAAGTGAACAAGAAAATACACTCAATCAACTCCTAGTAGAAATGGATGGTAACTATTTAAATTTTGTAGTAATTCTGGTACATCTTACTACTTAGGTATTAACATAAAACTACTTTCTTAAAGAGATAAAATGGAAATAAATTCTATTGCTTCCATGTAACTTACTTTGCGAGTTGGAAAACAAATGCAGTAAAGAACTATGGAATAAGGAAAAAATTTTCAGCAATGTTTGTTGAAGCACAGTTCCCACAGTTTCAGTTTAATATAGCTTAAATGCATTTTTGCCTCATTAGGCTTTTCTGAATAATCAAGAGTCAAAACATAACTTAGTGGTCTATTTTGGAAAATAATATATTTGCAATAATCAATAACTACTAAAAATTTATTCACAGGTTTTAACACCACAACAAACGTCGTCGTCTTGGCAGGCACCAACAGGCCAGATATCCTGGATCCTGCACTTCTAAGGCCAGGTCGTTTTGATAGACAGATCTTCATTGGTAAGCTGTTCCCTATATTGGCCTTGTAAAAATATTAAACAATATTACACAGAGAGGAAATGAAATGAAATTCTTATTTTTCCTGGAGCATCTTAGCAAACGTAATATATAAAATTGCTTATTATCTAAAATATTCTCAAATTGGATACTCTTTGTACATGGAAGGCGAGAGAAATGGAGTAATTAGAGACTATTGGCTTTTATAAAAAGTATACACAAGTTTGAAATATTTGTAAAAAATGTATTTTAAAAGTATTTTTTAAACTTTCCAAGGGCCACCGGATATAAAAGGAAGAGCATCTATTTTCAAAGTTCACCTTAGACCTCTTAAATTGGATACTAACTTGAATAAAGATAATTTAGCACGGAAACTTGCATCACTAACCCCCGGATTTTCAGGTAGGTAATCCTATGTAATAATAATGCGTTCTTAATACATTGCATAACAAATTTACTGAATTTGAAGACTTTGCTTTTAATCTTCCTGATGTTACATGCCAAGATTATTTTGAAGATGGCATAGTGAACCTAAAAGGAAAAAAGTGAATAACAAAACAAGGTCAGCCTCAAGCACACCGAAATACATTTCTGGAGCTTACAAATAATTTTTCTTTTAATTTAGGTTCCAATTATTTAGGTATGCAGAATGGATTCTTTATGAGCATATTAGCTATTTGCCCTGATTCTGAAGAAATAATCTTTAATTGACTCAAAATTTATTTGGAGTTTGATTTTTCCAGGCGTAGCAATTATTTTGGTGGAACATTAGCCATTGAGATACAAAATTTCAAAATATTCTCCTTGTGGTAAATGATAAAAAAAATAGTCTGGAGTTATGTGTCTCTTATCCCTTCTTTCCTTTAGGTGCAGATATAGCTAATGTATGCAATGAAGCTGCCTTAATTGCTGCAAGACATCTTGCAGATGCCATCAATCAAAAGCATTTTGAACAAGCGATTGAAAGAGTGATAGGAGGTGAGTAGCTCACACATTATCTGTGCTGTTACCAGTTGGTTCTTTTATTCATGTTCTAATGTTGCTTGTTTGGCAAATTTCATTAATATATAGACAATGCTAGGCTTTATTGCAACATACAGATGCGATAAACATCTGTGCAGTGTCCATAGAATAATTTACAGGGATGGAAGAGGGAATTAAAAATTTAGAAGGAATGACAAAATCATGACAGTCCAAATTTTGATTGTCAAATGGCATTTTGCTCCTCTAATGCAGTAAGATCCCCTTTTTCATTAGATGCCCCCAATGAAAGTTACAACCCAGGGGCAGCGGGGCTGGAGTTTTAAACAGATGAGACAGGTGCCTTAAGGATTCGTAAGGTTTAAGCCCCCTGTTTTGCCCATTCATCTGTAAACCCTTAAACTGCAAAAAAACAAAAAAAAACCCCAGTCTTATTTATTTAACCCCACTCAGGGGGCTTTGGTGGCCACAAAACTTTGCTTTTGCTGGCACTCTGTATTTTTGGCATTCCTGCTATGAAGCAACAATGATATTTTGCTTCTGACTTGAAAATAGTATGTAGGAGCCAATGTGGTTTCTGCCTTAAAATATTTTTTCTTCTTCCTCTCTTGTGGTAATTCCTGACTCATGCAGAGGGAGAACAAAAAAAATATCCACTAGTTTCATGTTTTCTTGTTAGCCACTCATTGGCACAGCAGCTGAGAAATATGCTCCATAGAAATTGATGCACTGATTGAATACTTATTTATTTAACCAATCAAAGGCCTGGAAAAGAAAACACAAGTATTGCAACCAGAAGAAAAAAAAACAGTTGCATATCATGAAGCTGGCCATGCAGTTGCTGGATGGTTTCTGGAACACGCTGATCCACTTCTGAAGGTATGTTGCCTTCTGCCATAGAGGTTTTTTTGAAAGATTGCTTCTCAGTTGAGATAAATTATAGGTGAGCCTTTTATATATCTCCCTGGCATCCCCCTTTGCAGTGCAGGCTTTCAAACCAGGATGCCTTGAATTAATCATCTATCACTCATGTTAGGTAATGAAATGTCTGCAAGAAAACAAGCAAGCTCAGAGAGCACCAAGGACCTCTAATTAATCCTCTGTCTAGCTCATATAGGATGGAAGGTTATTAAATCAACTTTAACCATCTTTGAATTCAAAAGTCATGTCTTACATTATTTCTTATGTAAAAATGACTTTGCAGAGATAGCCATCATATGAAATAAGGATTTGTTATAGGCTAAGGCTTGCTTGTTTATGTGTTGGTTTATTTATTATAAAAAAATACTTTTCTTTCTTTTCTGACACAAGGTATCTATTATTCCTCGTGGGAAAGGACTGGGCTATGCTCAGTATTTGCCCAAAGAACAGTATCTGTACACCAAAGAGCAGCTTCTGGACAGAATGTGTATGACTTTGGGAGGACGTGTGTCAGAACAAATCTTCTTTGGAAAAATTACAACAGGGGCCCAAGATGACCTAAAGAAAGTTACTCAGAGTGCATATGCTCAGGTCTGTATTTTTACTTGGTGTTTTCACTACCTTTGTAGAAATCTTGCTTGGCAAGAATATTGCTGGTACATGCTATTTCCTCTTAATATCTTCTGACAATACCACAGTTTCTCTCAAAGATTCATCTGAAATCTGCTAAGTGCAGGCTGAAAAAGAGTTTGCTTTCTTCCCAAAATTCTTTTTCTTAAAATTACGTAAAAATTAAAAACCAGATTTGGTCATTTAAATTTTATCATCTAGCCTTGTTCAAAGTACTATATAATTTTGATTAGCATCTCCCAATTCAATGGCTTTTACATTACTGACATTAACTGCAATCAGGGTAACTAGCGATATATGCTGAAATACTTGGGTCTCCTCATAGCAGCTTAGATTGGGCCAGTCTTATTGCTAAACAGAACTTTCCTGGATAGCCATTAAGCATGTGCCTCATCCCCTTTACAGGCTGTTTTGGGTGAAATCCAGGAAGAGCCTCTTCCGAAGCAGCTCTCTGAGAACACAGGAATGAATGGGAACTGCTGCACAGGTGTGTGTATTGCATTCTTGAGCAGGTTCCATACATTTCAGTGATGTTACTTCAGCATTATACTTTCTACTGCCTGTATGATTGGCTTCATAACTAAATAATAATGGAATTCCTAATTTCGACTAAATACGTCTGTTATGAAATTTGATGCAATTAGGTTAAATATTTTATTTTAATAGATATGTATAAGTTTCATTCTAACTATTAAATCGCAATGATTTAATAGTAATATTTTAGTAGAATAACTGGTATCCATATTTAAAAGATCACATACCTTTGGAATATAAGAAAAGCCATGGATCAAGTGAAGATTATCTAATCTGGTATTCCACACCACAAATGGTTCATACAGTACATTACAGAAGCAGGGGGTAAGAGTAATAGCTCTCCAATTCCCTAACAACTAATATTTAAAGTATCTTGCCGATAATTTTAGTGGGTACAATAGAATTATCAGGTCTGTTGATAGTGATGTAATCCATGAATTTCTCTAGTGATTTCTCAAGCTATTTAAATTGGTGTCAGTCATATTATCTAATGGTAGTAAATTCATTAATTCACATACTGTTTGTGAAACAGTACTGTTTGTGCCCTCGTCACCTCACGCCTGGACTACTGTAATGCTCTCTACATGGGGCTCCCCTTGAGGAGCACCCGGAGGCTCCAACTGGTCCAGAATGCGGCCGCGCGGGTGATGATGGGATCGATGTGGCACTCCCATGTGACTCCCCTCCTGCGTGAGCTGCACTGGCTCCCAGTGGTCTTCCGGGTGCGCTTCAAGGTTTTGGTTACCACCTTCAAAGCGCTCCATGGCTTAGGACCAGGGTATCTTCGGGACCGCCTTCTGCCACCAATAGCCTCTCACCAACCAGTCCGCTCCCATATAGAGTGGCTCCTCAGGGTGCCGTCGGTCAAACAGTGTTGACTGGCGGCCCCTCCGTGGGGGCACCTGCCATCTGGAACGAGCTCCCCCCTGAGAAGAGGAGGTTACAGGACCTATGTATTTTCCACCGCGCCTTAAAAACGTTCTTATTCCAACAGGCTGGTCTGGCTTGAACCTCCTTTTTATACTGGGTTTTTAAAATGTTTTATATAATTGGATTTTAAATTGTTTTCTAGCCTAATTATTTAATATAATTTTAAACAATCTTTAACTTTTATATGCTACTGTATTTTATCTTGGCTGTTCACCGCCCTAAGTCCCATCTGGGAGTAGGGCGGTATACAAATTTGATTAATAAATAAATAAAATAAATAAACAGTATTTAAATGGATCTTGAATCTTCTGCTATATAGTGCTGGGGAATCTTCATTAGTAGGAATACAGATGAGAAACCAAACTTCCAAAAGCAATGTTTATTGCAGATAATTACTCAGTAAACCCAACATGCAACTTCCGGCTGATAGCCCTTTATAAAGGAAAACTATCAGCCTTTAACCAAGAACATTAAAATATGTCCCGCACCTGCGTGGCAGAAGAAAAGTCTCTGCTCACGCCTGCGTGGACATAACACTAATATTGTGAAATAGAAAGAAAAATCCACATTTTTGCAATACTCATAACTTTACACAGGTAGTCCTCAATTTACAGGCTGGTTGATTAGCAACCATTTAAAGTTACAACAGATCCCCCAAAAAGAGGACTTATGGCTCAGATCCAAATTCTAATGGTGAACTTCCTCCATGGTCACGTTATGGAATTTTGTGTGCTTGGCAACACAGCTACATTTCTGGCCATTTGCAGCCACACAGATCATGTGTCTGTCTTTTATGATAGTTTTTCTAAAAACCATGCCCATAGTGAACCATTGAGTGGCTTGGCAACCATGGTGTTCATTTTATGACCATGGTTTTTGCTTAACAGTGAAGCAAAAAAGTCATAAAATTGGATTGGCCATGTGACTGACTCATTTTACAACTATACGACATATCACCATAATGGGCAAGGTCCATAAGAGCCATATAGCAAGGATTACTTACCATATGGCTTAGGTTTTGTTCCATCTAGTGAAGGATACTTCTTCTTAGGCCTAACTATGCCTTTGACAGAAAAAGAAGGGCTATTTTCCCTCAGGGTTTTGCCTTAGACTGAAGATAAGAAAAGAAGAATAAAAGGAACAATAGTTGGGACAATGTAGCAGGCATAGAATGTTTTTTGTGTGCCAGAACTGAAAAGCTGTAATTAGAATAAGGAGTCCTAGTCACTTGATGGGCCAATGAAGCTAACTGCATATATCAATTCAAGGTGGGAATAATGAACATCAGCCCTGGAAGCCTGTTTTTGTGTTGTTTTTCTGTGAAGTGGCAACTGGTGGTCTTTGTTTCTTTTTTCCTCTTCCTCTCTGAAGCCAGGGAGATGCAATAATTCAACAAATGGCCGAGAACTGTTTTGAAAGGCCATATCCTAATCCATCAATTCTTGGGAGAGAAGCATTTGGCAGAAGGGGCCGTACAAGTGCAAGACTTACTGTCTAATGGCACTTAACTGTTGGCCCCCATGACACCCAGGCAGCCTCGCCTCTAGAAGAAACTATATTAGCTCAGGATTGTATTATGGTATCCTTGGTGTTTTCTGAGCTTGTTTATTTGCTTGCAGACATTTTATTACCCTACTAGGTAACATCTTCAGTGATAGAAGAGGGTGAGGTTTGCTCTTGGTTTGTATTCTAATAGCTTGGTGGAGGTGTTGTTTTTTCTTTAATGAAGCTGTTTATTCTTCGTTTGTTTGAATTGGTAGTTCCTTGATTAGGATATTGTTCTGCTTGATTGTCTGATGTTAAATCCTGATCCAGGGAGTCTTTGATTTTTACTGCCATTTGGAATGTCTCTTTTAGGATGTAACATGATTAAGTGAGGCTTTTGCTGATTAAATGAACATTAATTCTGCACTTAAGGGTGTATTTTAAATCCCTTTGCTCCCAAGCTGCTCAAATCTCAATGGATCACAGATCAAGAAATTCAATTCTTGTGGCTTGGTGAGGAGTAGCTTTTCCAGGGTGCAAATGGACAATCCTTCTTCCTGAGAGATTTTCAAGTCAGAACCTGGCTCCTGGCCAGCGATTCTCTGGCAGAGGTACTCACTGGGACTTTTAATCTGTTCTTGTTCAGAAGGCAACTTTATATTAACATATCAACAATTAATCTTGGTCAGCTTGTCAGTTAAGATGTTATCACCGAAAACAACTACCCACTAATATTAGATTCTGGATTAAGTGTTGTAAAGATCGCTTAACTACTCTGCTGTTCAATCCTCAGATTGTTCAGTTTGGAATGAATGAAAAAGTTGGCCAAATTTCATTCGATCTTCCCCGGCAAGGAGACATGGTGTTAGAAAAACCCTACAGTGAAGCAACTGCAAGATTGATAGATGATGAAGTGCGAACACTTATTAACAAAGCTTACGAAAGGACAATATCTCTACTTACTGGAAAGAAGGCTGAGGTAGAAAAGGTATGCATTCTTGTTCTACTTATGATTCTTACCTAAGTAGGTTAAAAGACCATTGCTGATTTGGGTCCAAACCTGATTTTCTGAGAACATAAGGATTCCTTCTAGTTGATCAAAGAAATGGGAACAAACATTTCTTCCAATTCCTTTTTCCTTTCAAATTCCAGTTACCAAGAATTTTTATTTAAGAGTGTAGATACCATGTTTCCCCAAAAATACGACATGTCCCGAAAATAAGGCCAAACCTGATTTTTGGGATGGGCATAAATATACACCCTCCCCCAAAAATAAGCCTTAGTGAAGGGGTGGGCATGGCCAGCATAGGAGGCAGCCCTTCCTTCCCCAGTCACCTCCTGGAGGTTCAGCCCCATAATTGCTGCCCGCTGAGCCAATGAGGGCTATGCAACTCGACCCTGATCTACAGAGCACTTCCCCAGCTGCCAGCCTCCTTCCCCTTTTCCTGCTGATCATTCTTTACTTTACTTGGGATCACAGCACAGACATACATCCCCAAAATGCTCCATCTGAAGCCTTCAGCCTTCCAATCCTGGCAGGCAGGTGCTGCGCTGTGATTCCAAGTAAGGAACAATCGGCAGGAAAAGGGGGGGATTTTCTTGTAGCCTGTCCTTTCTTTGGGATTGTAGCACAGACACCTGTCTGCCAGGATTGGAAGGCTGAAGGCTTCGGATGGAGCATTTTTTGCGGGGCGGGGAGGAGTCTGTGTTGCGGTCCCAAAGAAAGGACAAGCTGCAGGAAAATCCCCCCTCTTTTTTTCCTGTTGATCTTTCTTAACTGGAATCGCAGCACAGACACACATCTCCAAAATGCTCCATCTGAAGCCTTCAGCCTTCCAATACTGACAGGGGTGTCCTTGCTGCGATCCCAAAGAAAGAACAGTGTGTGTTTTGGGCGCTCAGTAGCCCAAAGGAGGCAACTTCCTGCTGAAGTTCTGTGTCCAGCCAGGGAGCGGTTCCCAGGACTGCCCGATTCTCAACCAGCCGGCTGCATGGTGGGAGGGAGCCCACCTGAAATGCTGGGTTGCGTAAAGGGGATTTCCCCCCTTCCAACACCCTCTCAAGCGCCGGGCTGTGGGCTCCATCCCAGGGAGCCTCAGTCGGGGCCAAGCTCTTGGCAACCGATTGAGTTAGACTATTTTTGAAGGGCTCATGAGACGTGTGGGGCCTCCTGCTGCTTTTGCAGCTTCAATTGGCTGCAAAAGCAGCTGTGATTCTTGCCTTCTCTTCTCTCCCTGGGCATCGCTGGGCTTCCTGCCTCTCGCTTCACCTCTTCCCCACCTGCCAACCCCAAATTGTGCTCCAAAATAATAAGACCCTCTGAAAATAAGGCCAAGCCTTGTCTTATTTTCAGGGAAACACGGTTTAAGAACAGAAGTTTTACTATGCTCTGTATCTGTTGAATATACCATGTTATTTGTTCAAAATTACAATTATACAAAAATAATAGTGATAATCACTGATCAAAAGCTTTGAAGCAGCAGCAATGTTATTTCCGGATTAGTATAAACGATGGTGTTTTAGTCATAACAGAACAAAAATTATGCATTTCGTTTTTGGAAAGCTTGAAATACAGGAATAGAGAGATGCTGAGTTTATCCGGCATATTTTTACCTGGAAGACCTTGTAATAAATAGTACTGTAATATGCTCAGAACATGTTCAGCAGAGGTTAATGGTTTTAAAAATCTGGAATTTCTTTTATCCATAAGCACTATATTAGGTTTGTGGACTGAAAAATTAGAGGCTGAATTTCCTTGTAATACATGTATGCTTGTTATTTCAGGTGGCTTTAAGGCTCTTAGAGAAAGAGGTTTTGGATAAGAGTGATATGGTTGAAATGCTTGGTCCCCGACCTTTTGCTGAAAAATCTACCTATGAAGAATTTGTTGAAGGCACGGGCAGCTTAGATGAAGATACTTCACTTCCAGAAGGCCTTAAAGACTGGAACAAAGAACGTGAGGAGAAAGAAGAGGCAACAGATGAGGGAACTGCCAGGCAGATCAGAGGACATGTGCCTTTTTAGTGTTGCAGTATGATGGTGTTGTACATAAAAGTGACACAGTATTATGTTGCGCACTGAAAAGTAAAGGGGAAACACTTCAGAAATCTGGTGTCCCAGTATCCTCTGCTTTATGGAAGAAGACTGCCATGGTTGATGAACCAGAAGGGTGGGTTTTTCCCTCTACAGGGTATTCAGAATCCACAGGAAGCTTGTTTCCCAGAATTCCTGATTTAAAAAGTATAGTTCGTAGAACTAATGGGTCTACATTGAATCTCTTTTAGAGTTGCAGCTTTTCAGATCTGTATCACAATTGTGTAACCTGATATATTTAAACTGCCCTAGAATGTACAACTTCCCAGAACACCAGAAAAATTCTTCTATCTTTTCATCACCTCTACCAAATGTGAGTTGTTAATATCCTGAAATTGTTGGTTTTGATCATAGAGTATTTCCTGGGACCCCACATCGCTTAAATATGTTTTGTTAAAGTTTTCAACCACCGATTTAAATTTATTTCTTTACCTTATTGTCCAATAAAAAGACCCTGCAGGTATCAGTGATCAAACTGGGAACCTGCTAAAAAGCTTATTCATTAGAAATATGGGTCTGTGGCTGCAATGAAGTGTAAAAACTAAATTATATTACTGCAATTTTAATAAAGTGTGGATTTTTTTCTACATGAGACTGTACAATATTGAGCATACGAATGTATTTTGTAAATACAGTTTAGAAACGTCAAATAAAGTCAGCACACTGGACTGTGCAAACAGGCAGATTCTCTTGGATCCTTGGGCCAGTAATGAAACCATAAACCAGTTGTTAGATTTCTAATAACTACAAAAATGTAGACGTGAAAAATTACATGATAACTTTTAGAAGGAGACTAGTGGTCCCATAGACATGCCGATAAAGTGTGGCTGTGAGATGAGAAAAGTCAGAATTCACCATGTACCATCTACCGTAGTAAATTGATATGAAAAATAACATCAAGTACCGCAATCTGCTCTGTACTGTCACCTAGATGTTAAGTAAAATCATTATGAGCTCACACATGTACATGATACTGATCTTCCTGTTCAGAACCAGAGATAGATCACATGAGCAAGCAAGAAAGGATGGATGGATGGATGGATGGACAGACCACTCATTAGCAAACAGTATGTAAGTCTAAGAAGCTGGAGTTCTTGTTACAGATTAGTAATTAGAACAGAAAGCAAACTCAACAGCTGACAATGAAAAAAAATGGGGATCTCTGCTAACACAGATTCTTTAAGTTGCTCATAAATTACCTGATATTAAGCAGAAAGAAGGCATGACTACTACTGCTGCAAATGTAACTAGGTCGGTAAAAAGAGAATAGAAAAATATTCCCACATCATCAAACTAAAAAGCAACAAATGATAGAAGCAAGGAAGAACATTGGGGCAAAATCTGTAGCTTCATAGTACATTATAAACTTCCTGTGACAAAACAAGGATAGTAAGATTGGAAAAAAGACGCATGAAAAATCCAGTCCACTCTGTGGCTGCACTTCATGTTTGGAGATCTTCAAAGAAGATATTAAAAATTCAACCGTTAATGGCACATCATCTGGATTGTGATAAGAGATAGCACAAGAATCAAGGATCAAAAAGGCTAGATAGCTAATGAAAGATCTGAGAGAACCCAGCCTTCATCCTATTAGGTTCCTGTAGTAGTTATTTCATATGCATACCCTTGGAGATACATCTTTGCAGCCTGGCATGGGAGTTCAGCTGGAAAGTGGCTTGATTCACTTGATGCTAAGTGTCGTACTATCTAATCCAAAATGTCCCAAGTCAGCATAGGATAGGCATAGCATTTAGGAAAATCTAATGTGGCAGATAGTGAAGTAGACTGGAATTCTTATGGAATGTGCTGACATCTATTCAGACAACCTGTCTGGTCCATCCACGTGATGGGGATTACCCCAGAGAATGACTGGTGCTGTGCTTGCTAGCACTACAAAAGAGGTAGGTGGGGCTAAAGGCAAAGTTGCTGAAGTCAGAAAGAGAACATGTGAATTAATTTACATTTCAATGTAACAAAATTACATTTAGTGTAACATGGAATGTTTTTAATTCTTTGTATCACATGTAAAGTGGAAAATTAGTAACAATGTTTGAAAGAATTCTGGGAATTAGGGTAAATGTGGAACTGCAGCCTCAGAATATACCTTTGTATCATGAAATTTAAGGCTTCAGCTTCCAAAAGAATCATCCGCTTCCTCAAAGGTTACTTTTTTAAGAGTCCAAAACACCAGTATTGAAGCATTAATTTATAAATATGGAATATGCAGACGACTATATTTTAATTTTTTTTTTTAATTGAGTTTGTTCCCAACAAATCAATACATGGTAGAAAAGAACAAAGGCATAGTAACACTGCAATTCTGAAACACATTTACTTGGATATAAATCCAATTTAGAGTAAGAAATACTTACTTTCAAGTAATTGTGCATAGGATTGCGGTGTAATCAATTTCAGTTGGATGTGGGGAGGGGGATATACTTTCTTAAAAGAAAAAAATCTCCATTTTTTTCAAAGAGCCAGATACAATTACTTATTTCAGTATAACATTTATGTGCATTAACACCAAGTCAAATGAAGTGCACTTGTAAGCCCATTATGTAACTGGGATAGCTCTGTAATTTATAAACTATACTTACAACTCTACCTTTAAATGACCAAGACTCTAATTTTGCTGCTTCAGCCAACCTAATAAATATGGGAGGGATAATGTTCATTTTGTAGAATTTGTGTGTGTGTGTATGTGTAAAGTCTTGCTCTCACAGCCCCCTTGAGCAAGTAAATAAATCAGGGGAAACCTTTGATGCAAAGCATTCATGATCCGTTCCCAAGAAAATGGCTAAATCAATCCTTTGAAAATTTAAGCTCTATGGTATTCTTAATATCATGCAAATGGTTAGCACTAAAGCAAACACTTCAGACTTGAGAATTGTATTTACTTTATTCATTAACTTCTTCCTCATCGTCTTCAAATGCTTCATCTCCATCATTTGCTGTTGCTTCTTGGTACTGTTGGTACTCAGAAACGAGATCATTCATGTTGCTTTCTGCTTCTGTAAATTCCATCTCATCCATACCTTCACCGGTAAACCAGTGAAGAAAAGCCTTTCTCCTAAACATGGCAGAGAACTGCTCTGAAATTCTTTTGAAGAGCTCTTGAATGGCGGTGCTGTTTCCGATAAAGGTAGAGGCCATCTTGAGCCCACGAGGTGCTATATCACAAACAGCCACTTTGACATTATTTGGGATCCATTCTACAAAATAGCTACTGTTCTTGTTCTGGATGGCCAGCATCTGTTCATCAACTTCTTTCATAGACATGGGACCTCGGAAGACTGTGGCCACTGTCAGATATCGTCCATGTCTTGGATCACAGGCTGCCATCATGTTTTTGGCATCAAACATTTGCTGAGTGAGCTCTGGGACTGTAAGTGCTCGGTACTGCTGGCTGCCTCGGGCAGTTAAAGGAGCAAATCCAGGCATAAAGAAGTGTAAGCGTGGGAATGGAACCATATTTACTGCCAACTTGCGTAAATCTGCATTTAGTTGGCCAGGAAAACGCAGTGAAGTTGTCACTCCACTCATTGTGGCAGACACCAAATGGTTGAGATCTCCATATGTTGGAGTGGTAAGCTTCAAAGTACGGAAGCAAATATCATACAGCGCTTCATTATCAATACAGTAGGTTTCATCTGTATTTTCAACCAGCTGATGGACTGAGAGAGTGGCATTATATGGTTCTACCACAGTATCAGACACTTTTGGAGATGGCATGACACTAAATGTATTCATTATTCTATCAGGATATTCCTCTCGAATTTTGCTGATGAGAAGTGTTCCCATCCCAGAACCTGTTCCTCCTCCAAGAGAATGAGTGAGCTGAAATCCTTGCAAACAATCACAGTGTTCACATTCTTTTCTCACAATATCGAGCACTGAATCTACAAGTTCTGCTCCTTCAGTATAATGTCCTTTGGCCCAGTTATTTCCAGCACCCGTTTGTCCTGAAATGATAGGAAAAAGGTCAGATTTACCAAGTCCTGAAGCAAATTCAAAATATCTGTAATGATGAATCTTCACATTCCAAAATGTATATAAATTTAAACATTTTCAAAAGTGTTATCATATTTTGGGAACTCTAAGCTGCCAAGTAATAGCCAAAAATATTCTTAGAAAATGCTTCATATAATTTTATATTCAGGTACGTTGTGGTATACTGACACTGTAACACCGGAATTCCATTCACAACCATTAGTGCCAAAATGGATAGGTTTTCCAGTTCGCATTTTTAAAAATCTTTTATTAAAAATTCAAGTTTAATCTGCCAGCACTATAGAAAAATGCATTGTCTATCTGTATGAAGTTTTGTTACATTTGGAGTTAATGTGAAACGAGGAACCCACCAAAACTGTCAATGTGCAAGGATACAAAAGCATTATCTATTGCATGTATTTAGAGCATTGCTCTTGAGTAGTTTTCTTTTTGTAACAGAATATCGTCAACATACCAAAGATAAAATTATCAGGCCGAAAGAGTTGTCCAAAAGGACCAGATCGAACACTATCCATGGTTCCAGGTTCCAAGTCCACCAAAATTGCTCTGGGTACATATGTTTGTGCTAAAAGAAATGATATGTACATTAAATTAAAACTGATTACCCATCTTATCACATGAATTTCTGAATATTTGCCACACTATTTAATTTTTATTTGATTTCAAAAAGAGGGACCAATTTCCTTACCGTTCTTTGGAAAAATGTCTTTTAAAAAATTGTCCTTTATTGAAATCTTAACCAAGGTTTTTGTTTAAGTTCAGCCAATGTACATATGCCATCCCATTTTGAAAATCTGTAAAGCTCACTCCAACATCTATGCTTTAGGTAACATATCAAGTGAGTATTTATGGATATAAATGCCAAGTTGGTGTGGTTTATAAAAACAGAATTTCAAGCCTAAACACTTTTACAGTCCCAATGTCAACAGTCCGACTAACCAACCCAACAAAAGCAGATACTTCCAGGAACTTCAAAATCCCCAAAGCAAAACTTTATTGAGTACATTATTTTAGCACTGAAGAATGCAAAACCAGCTCTAACGTTTCCTGCACAACTCCACATGTTAAAATATAGATCTTTCCCCCCCTTCCCATGGAACAGGTCACGTTGTACAATTATGAATTGTTCTTTTGTTTTGAGAAGTCTCTGTCTTGGCCAACACCTGCAGGACTGTCCTTGTGAGGGAGATTCTTGGTTTCAGATCATCAAGGTCTTTCCCACATACCATTACAACTATTGCATTCAGATTTTGGCTTCCCAAAGGCATGTCCTTGGCCATATCTGGATGAGAATGATAGCTCTGTTGTTAGCCTCAGGTTAGTATGTCATGCTAGTACAGTGATTAGAATAACCAGTATAACCATCATCGGTTATAAACATGACAGTGATTAGAGCTTTTGTTACCTACCATGCTACCAGCTAAAGCAAGGATAAGCAAATGGAACTTGTGTACTTCAATAGAAGGGGAAAGTTAGTGGGAGGTTTCATTCAGCCAGAAATGTCAGGAACCCTGGGGAGGGGAGGGAAGGGGAGAGGAGAATGGACTACTATCTCATCTGAAATTAATCCAGGACAAAGCTTAACATGCTCACACTTGTAAAGAATGGCAGGATTTCATGCTTTGGATTGGGACAATAGCTCAAAACATTAGGGCTTGATGTCAGTAAATCACTGCTAGTTGCTGAGGTTTTCCAAACTTCACGCTCATATTTTTTCTCTAATCAAGGAAGACTTTTGGGGCAACTATTCTACACCACCACCCCCAATGCTGTAGGAAGCAAAAGCTATGGTATGTCAGAAGTCAGCTACACATATTGTACTTGTAAATATGCATGCACCCACACTCACAAATGTCTCTCACTCCGTGGAAGAGGAACTGCAATTTCCCGTTCCTGGGAACTGAGGGCTCATTAAGTAATTTCCCCATTTAAGTCAAGGACTGATGACTCCTGGCAGCAAGCCTCTTCCAGCCAATGCATGCTGCTTCTGCTTCTTCATCAGGCTTGCACTCAACACTTGCATTCAGCAACAGTTGAGAAGGGAGTTGAGTAAATGTGGCAGGAGAAAAATTTGAGGCAGCAGTATCAGCAGCCATTTGTCCAAGGATGTGACCATAAAGAATGTCTCTCAGGGTACTATGTAATGAAGTTCAAGAATTGACAAAGGAACAGATTTTTCACTACAAATGAGGGACATTCTTAAAATAATGACTCAACAATGTAAAGAACTCAACAATATAAAGGAGCATCGCAAGCAGTAGGTGTGGTTTTTACATTGGGAATTAGGGTGAAATCTGACATCTCTGACAGGCACTAGTTTGGGCTATCTTACTGAGAGCCAAATAAAGCGCATATTATTAAAAGTGTAATATATTTGTCTCATTCTTCATTTCTGTCTCCCCCAGTAACCCTATTTCTGCAAGAGACAGTATGTGTTTTAAAAATTATCTATACATGTATCTTGTACTTATGAATTCAAAGGCCTAAAACACGTAGGCAACGGAGCTTAAGAGACAAAAATGCAATTTCACAACTGATTATAAATAATATGCAACATCTCACTTTCCATTCTGAAGTGGTATAACTAAAACTACAGTTCACTCATGACCCTGCCACACTTAAATGCTGTTTCCTATTCCTATTATAGATATTACACTAATAAAACAGATTCCTCTGCTAGATGATTTTTTTTAAAAAAGCCAGCTTGATAATAAGTATGCTGAAGTTCACAGAGCAGTTTCTAAAACACGAAGGAGTATTGGGACGTTTCCAGAATTTCCCACCATGCTTGGCAGGGAATGTGCTGCTCTTTGTGTGCCGGTTTATTTTTTCTAAAGAAATTACTCCCTTCCCATTTTTCTCCTCCCCTAAAGAGATCGCGGGGGGGGGGGGGGGGAGGCTGAAAGTCCGTACAACTTACCCGATGATTCATTGTAGTAAACGCTGATCCTCTCCAGCTGCAAAGCTGAGTCACCAGCATAGCCTCCGGCCGGGTCAATCCCGTGCTCGTCGCTGATCACTTCCCAAAACTGCGAGAAGCCGAAAGGACAAGGACGGTTTAGGGGCGGCGCTGTTCTCAGCAGCCCGCAGGGTCGGTGGCGCGACCGCCTGCCTGTCTCCCACCCACCGCGGACCGAAGCAGAGGCAGAGGCGGCCGGGAAGGCATGTGGCGGAGCCAGCAGCTGCCGAATGCCAGGCGTGCTTGAGGGAGGCTCCGGCCAGCGTCTCCCCGCCCCGCCCTGCAACAACCCAGCAGGGAAAACGTGTGGCAGGCTGGGAAGGGGGCTTGAAAGGAACCGAGGATTTGCAAAGGAGAAGAAATCGGTTTTAAGATCCTCAAATCCTAGTGGAACCTTCCCCCCTTTCTCCCGCTTTTAATCGCTCCCCCCTCCTTTTCCCCTTCCCCGCCGCTTCAGCATTTCTCTCTCTCTCCCCCCCTTTCAATTTTTTCCAAAGCCTTGTATGGTCAATGCGAAAGAAGCGGCTCCCTTTAGTTCCCGTTTGGTGGGGGGAGGTGTCTTTCCAGCGCTCTCCGCGCCCAGGAGGCGCGCCGGCAGTTTTAAAGAATCTTCTCCCTCAGCGAAGCTTAAGTGCTCATCACTCCCCCCCCCCTTTTTGTTGTTGTTGTTGTTGTTTTAGCATTAAAGACGAAGGAAAGGGGCGCCTTTCCCCTCGCCTGGTTCGAAGCCAGGGCTCACAGGTGAAAAGGGCGAGACAGATAGGCGCGGCCGTCTTTAGGGGATTGCTGGACATCGGCCACCCCTCGCGATCGGCTGCTGCCTATAATGAATCGCTCGGCCTTCTAAATGCGAGATTAGTTTCTTCCCTCCCTCACCTCCCCCCCCCCCCAATCATACCTTAGTTCCAATTTGGTTTCCACACTGACCCGCCTGGATGTGCACGATCTCCCTCATGGCTGTGGTGCTTTGGCGTCGCCTCGGCTGCTTCCCCTCTGCCTCCCGTATTTTAAGCCCTTCGGCGGATGAATGCGGAGCTGCTGCCTCAAATGAACGTTTTTATTGGCTCCCGGGTCGTGATTCAGCCGCCCGGCTTTGCTCACTCGGCAACTTCACAGAAGTTGGTGTGTGTGTGTGTCGCGAGGGAGGAACAGCAGCGGCGGCAACTGGAGCTGCCCCGATCAGCCTTTGCTCCGGACGCGCCTGTGGGCGTGTGAATTGTCCCTCTCTCTCTCTCTCCCGCCCCCCACCTCTCTTTCTCTTTCGGGAAGAGCCGTTTCATACTAGGGGCTCAGCTTTCTACACGTTTGGTGTCCCTGGAGCTTGCCCAGCCTTTCCTCAGCCACGCCACAGTCTAGCAGATGGCCACATACTCATCCTAAACATTGGGATGGTGTAATTCACCATCTGAATTACAGGCAGTTTGGGGTAATGGTTGGCAGAAGCTGGGACAAGTAACGGAAACCTCACCCCGTTAAGTGGCACTAGGGATTCGAACCACTGAACTGCCGACCTTTCCATCGACAAGCTCAGCTTCTTAGCCACTGAGCCACCGCGTCCCTAGATCTGCCAACCTAGCAGTTCGAAAGCGTGTAAAAAAATGCAAGTAGAAAAATAGGGACCACCTTTGGTGGGAAGGTAACAGTGTTCCGTGCTCCTTTGGCATTTAGTCATGCCGGCCACGTGACCACGGAGACGTCTTCGGACACTGCTGGCTCTTTGGCTTTGAAACAGAGAGGAGCACCGCCCCCTAGAGTCGGGAACAACTAGCGCATATGTGCAAAGGGAACCTTTACCTTTACCTTTTGGGGTAATGGTTAAAGGCACTGGAGAGCTTTAATGCTCCCTTAGGCATTAAAGCTAGTTGGGTGATTGGAGTGTACTATCTGCGCTACAATACATGCATCCCATCCCATCTCTCCCTCTTTTTTTGTTTAAGTTTTTAACAGATTTTTAGAAAGATGAAGATTTAAAACAGAATACAGGTTGTCCTCCACTTACAACCATCTATTTAGTGACTGGTTGAAATTACAGTGGCAGTGAAAAAAGTGACAATCATTTTTCACATGACAGCATACCCATGATCACATGATTGCTTGGCTACTGGTTCATATTTATGACGATTGCAATGTCCCAGAGTCATTTGCGACCTTCTGACAAGCAAAGTCAATGGGGAAGTCAGATTCACTTAACAACCATGTGACTAATTTAACAACTGCAATGATAAAGCATGGATAAAAACATTACAGGAAAAAAAATTATGGGACTTTTCTCTTTTATTTGTTTCCATGGCTTCACATAGCATTAAATTTTGAAGGATATTGCTAGTTTCTGTTAGGTCATTTAATTGATTATTTTGGATTGATCTCATAATTGTTTTCCTAGAAATCATATTACAAATGTCTAAATTTGTCTTCCTGTGGGATGTGCGCGCCTGTTTAAATTTGGTTAGATTTCTATAATACAGATGTATCAGTTTCCCATGTTGTGGCAAGTTGTAGATGTCAGCATGTATCTTATTTTTTAATTTATATTTTCTGGAATTATATCAAAGAAATATTAATGGTTTCAATTCAAATTTTATTTTTAGAATTTTCTGGATATTTTGTTATATTTTTTTCAGAATTCAAAAATTCAGTATTTTTGAGGGTTTTTTTAATATGACCATCATATATGATAAAATGTTCCTTTTTGTTGCATTTCCAACATACATTGTTATATGATTTGTCTGCTTTGGTAATTATTGATAGAGTTATATCACCTGTAAAACATTTTATACCAATTCTCCCTTAAATTTTATTGATTTCCCACCCCCATTTCTTCTCATTATTGTGTTGTGTTTCCTTCTTTGTTGTTTTGAATCTACCAGCTGAAACAAAAACTACACATGTGGTAGATATCATGCCAGTGGTGAAATCCAAATTTTTTTACTACCAGTTCTGTGGGTATGGCTTGGTGGGTATGGCAGGGGAAGGATACTGCAAAATCTCCATTCCTTCCCCATTCCTGGGAGAAGGATATTGCAAAATCTCCATTCCCAGCCCATGGGGCCAGCCAGAGGTGATATTTGCTGGTTCTCCAAACTACTCAAAATTTACTCTGCTGGTTTTCCAGAACCTGTCCGAACCTGCTGGATTTCACTCCTGGTCCATGCCAACTTTAGGCTCTGGCCATATCTACCCACGAATGTATTGTCATATTGCTTCCAGCAGATTACTCCTACAGGAATGGGGGGGTGGAAAGCAGGGGTGAAATCTAAAATTTGTTACTACCGGTTCTGTGGGCGTGGCTTGATGGGGGGGTGTAATGTGACTGGGTGGTGTGGCCAAATTTTTTTTTAACTTTTAAACCCATTTTTTACATGTGAAACTATGTAAAAAAAATGCTTTCAAAAGGCCCTGACAATCCCAGCTGATCGGCAGGCAACTCAGCTGGGATTGTCAGAGCTTGGATCGTCAGAGCCATTTAAAAGAAAAAAAGGGTCTGATGATTGCGCAGCTCGGCTGGGCATGCGGGTCGGGGGGCAGGGACTTTTGCTACCGGTTCTCCGAACTGCCCGCTGCCATTGCTACCTACTCGCCCGAGCCAGTCTGAACCGGGAGCATTTCAGCCCTGAGGATAAGTGGTCCAACCTTGGTTTGCCTTTGTAAATTGGTTAGCGAATGCAGCCACACAAAAGGAGATCCTTCCTTTACTGTGGCTTGGTCTTAAATGCAATGAATGCTATGGGGCAATTGATTATTCTAAGCATTTGGAATCTCAGTCATGCCACCCGCTAGGGAGGAGTCTTCCAGCACAGAATTGAGAGGGGAGCCAGAAGGAACAATTTTGTATTTGCCTGGCAGAGTTGTGAGTCAGAGCTGGAAGGAGCAGGTGGAATAATGTTTCTCTGGAAACAACAAAGTGATGAGTATGCTTCCACCCCCTGCAGTGTGATTTGAAAAGGAACAGATTATCATTACACAGCTTTATCACAATTGAGCCAAGGTCAACATTTCCCAAGTCCCAGTTATTTTGGAGCAAGAGTGCAAGCAGGGACATTATTCACTTATTGAGAGGAACTACCGCACAAGGATGCCTTGACTTACAACCATTCATTTAGTGATTATTCAAAGTTACAACAGCCCTGGAAAAAGTGACTTACTCACCACTACACTCACACCTAAAACTGTCATGTGATCAAAATTTGGGCAATTGGCATACATTTGACAGTTGCAACCTTGATTGTGACTTGCAACCTTCCCAGGCAGCTTCCAACAAGCAAACAAGCAATGGGGGACCCACATTTGCTTAACACCCCTGGCAAACAGGTTGTAAAATTGGCTATGACCCACTTTACTGCCTTGCTTAACAACAGAAATTCTGGTCTCAGTTGTGGTCGTAAGTCGAGGACTGCCTGTATTAGGTTGTGTAAGCTACTCCTATTCCTTGCTTAGGATAAGTGCATGGCACACCCCTCAACCTCCATGCCTTTAATCATTGGGAGAAAGGATCTGTGTGTCTGGAGCTATTTTTTCCATATTGGTCATCTGCATGGACAACAGGGACGGGTTTCCTGCAGTCAAGCAATGTATGGGGCTGTCTATGTAATCCCTTCCCCTCATTCATTCAGTAGATATTGGGAAGGTGGAGCTATTTGAGTCTTTTCCATGCTAAAAAAAAGGGAAACCATAGAAAAACGCACATGGTCCTGAGAGACAGAAGAACAAATACTGAAACTCGATTTGAAATATTACTGAGTACAGTTAACCAGGGAAAGGAATTGAAACCATAAGGGATAGGTACCTTAGTATACAATCAAAAACACAGCCACTTTAGTTGAAATGGTTTGTATGTGCCATTTACATAAGAAATGAGCAAAGAAACAATAGAAATATTGTTTAAGTCATGGAAAACTGATGGAGTGCTTTGTCCACATTCAATCTGTTTTGCAGAATCTTTTCCATACTTCCAGGAAGGTTTTTTTCCCCATATTTCACTTTTTCCCCATTTTTTAAATCTTTTGAACATTCAAGCTTACTAATTAACTTTATTAGAAGTACTAAAAAAGGCCACATAACTTTTGAAATAGTTGTGTATCTCCAGTTATTGATATCTGTGTAACTGCTATTGGTACTGCAGCTAAAATAAACTTAGTTCTGTTCCCCTTTTTGATTGCTACATTGCCAAGAAAAAAGAAAGTGGAAAACATAGTTCCCAGGTATCAACAAAAGGCAATACAGAGTATGCCTACCAACCTTTATTGAGGAAAAATCTACTGTTTACAATCTATCGTTGTTTTAACTAGAGGATGGACTCAAAAGGTTTGACGACAAAACAAATATTAATTTTGAAAGAGATAAATCATTTCATTGTAAGATAAATAGACAGGACAGGAGCCAAGGAAATTACAACAGGAATTTGTTACCAAATGAAATATGCTGAGACAATTGTTCTGCCTTTTTAAAACTATTATGTATTCAGAGGATGGCAAAGTTGCCACAAAGTAGGGCCCTGAAAAGCACTATATAACTTTCAAGCATATGTATCATTTCAATCTCTGCTTAGCTTTTTCTTGTTTCTGTTTTGGTCAACCAAGGGCACTTAGTTTCCACTGTACTGTCTGCTGTGTACTGTGATGAAAAATGTCAAAGTTGAATTGAGGGACTTCATTTGGAAGTATATATTTAAAATCAGAAAAAGAGTCCACATATCACTTGATTATTTTTCCATATGGCTTTCAGTCAGGCACGTTTATTAATAATAAAATTATTTCTCATGATCATTTTCCTCTGTTGCAACACCTTATATAACTTAAGAAACTTTCCACTGGCATGATGCAGGATGTCAGGTCCCATAATTCCAGCAAGTTTTGTCATAATTTCAATCCCAAGGTGGAGAGACATAATCTTTAAGTATGTGCATCACTTCCTCTTTATATTTTTGACTGTTCAAGTCAAGTTATGTCTGCAGTGGGGCAATACAATTCCTTAAAGTTCCAATTATGTGGCCATATAAAAACAAATGGTAATCACACCCTAATCAGCATCTCCTGACTCAAACAAGACTGTTCCATTTTCACAAAAAGACAAAAGCTGTGTCTTTCACCACAAACTAAAAGAGCATGTTAAAAAGTCCCAAAGGATAAATTGTCACATTCTTGCATTTTATTTATTGAAAAATGTGCTTTTTTTCAGAGATGAAGCTAATTGTTCATGCACAAATGAAAACTGTGTGTACTGTAATACCATAAACCCCATGATTTAAAGGCATGTGAATGCTGAGAATGTAAAGAGGTCAGGACAGCCTTTCTTTATCCCACCCTTACAGCCCACCCACAAATTAAAAAATCCGTGTCAAAGTACATTTGTTAAACAGTGTGCCCAGAATTTTGGATTGCATTATATGACAAGTGCACCAGAGAATTAAGAACTTTGAAGAAAGAGAGCAAGTGCATAATTGTACTACTGTGCCAAGTACATGTTTTGCCAAAACATTACCATGCTCTTTAAAATAAATTATTCTTTATGCCACTTGTTCTTCTACAGAATTAAACAGAGTAAAATATAACATTCATGTTGATACTAAAGAAGGGAAAAAAGCCTAGAATTTGCTTATGTTAAGTTGTTTGCCATACATATCTCTTGCTGTTCATAGATTTGTATCTGGATTATCTCTGTACAGAAATAGAATCTTTCTGATGGGAGATTACCCATTTTTAAAACCAGCATTGGTGTTATTTATTTTTCATTTTTTTCTGGGGTTTGGTGGAACTGGTCCAACTATTTGCTGGGAATTCATGCTGGGGTCAGGATCTTGCCATCTTGAGTCAACTAATTAATCCATCTAATTTAATATTAATGAGATTGATGAATGCTAAGTGAAAACAAAAGAAACTACACAATGCGTTAATTAATGTGTGAACCCTATTGAAGTGCGGTTCTTTGGGTTCTGTCTTAGCATGATGGTGAAGTTAGTCATTGTGATTTATAACATGCTTTGTGGCTTATCATCAGGGGTGAAATGCAGCAGGTTCTGACAGGTTCTAGAGAATCGGTAGTGGAAATTTTGACTAGTTCGGAGAACTGGCAAATACTACTTCTGGCTGGTCCCAGAGTGGGGTGGGAATGGAGACTTTGCAATATCCTTCCCCCAGGAGTAGGATGGGAATGGAGATTTTGCAGTATCCTTCCCTGGAGTGGGATGGAAATGGAGATTTTGCAGTATCTTTCCCCTGCCCACCAAGCCACATCACACCCACCAAGCAGAACCGGGAGTAAAAAAAAATGAATTTCACCACTGCTTATCATCCCATGTCACACTATCCACTGTGACTTCTTCTGTAAGATTAAATAAGACATGCCTTAGTGCAATGTGTGAACTCAGCCATTAATTTGCAGTAGCTGAGTTTCAGATTAATTTGTTCCAGCTTGTCCTGAAGATCATAGACCTGTGATGGCGAACCTATGGCACGGGTGCCACAGGTGGCACGTGGAGCCATATCGGTGGGCACGTGAGCTCAGCTTCAGCATGCATGCGTGCGCCAGCCAGCTGATTTTGGGGTCTTCTGGGCTGGAAACAGTGTGTTTCTTCAGGAAACACACTGTTTCCAGCCTCTGGAGGGCCTCTGGGGACGGCAGAGAAGGCCGTTTTTGCCCTTCCCAGGCTCCTAGAAAGGCTCTGGAGCCTGGGGAGAGCAAAAAAAGGGCCTACCAGGCCCACCGTGCCATCACGTGCCAAAAGCGGGGGGAGCACGGGGGGGCGCATAGAATTATGGATGTGGGCACACGTGCGTGTGACCCCACCACGTTCCCTCCACTTTTGGCACGTGATGGCAAAAGGGTTAGCCATCACTATCCTAGACTCTGAACATCTGATCTACTATTAGTTATGTTCAGGTACACCCAGCAATTATTATGAACCCAAATGGTCTATTAAATGTTTAGATCTTGAATGATCCATTGTAAGGCACATGAGTGGATGGATAGATGTAAGTCAGATGACAACTGACTAGGTTTTATTAGATTATGCTCTATATTTTAAATCGAGATGGTTAACAAAAGTTAAAACAAAAACATAATAGAAAGAATTAAAATACTGATTAAAATGAACTATAAAGTAAAATACTAAAATAATCTAATAATGACAAATCTGGTAAAAGATAAATTACTGTACAGATTTCCTAAACACAGAAGGAGAGGGAGCCAAATTTAACTCATGTGGAACTGCATTCCATAAATTAAACTTAACAGGAGTGTCAAACTGGCAGTCCGAAGGCCGGATGCGTCATACGCAGGCCACACCCACCCCAGCTCCATGAAGGGGAAAAATGACACGAAACATCACATGATGGCAAGACGGCGCCACGAGTTTGACACCCATGAGTTAGAAGGACAATAGAAAAAGGTCCCCCCTTTCAGGTGTGACATTAAGTATACTTTGCCATAGGGATGATTTTCAAAAGAGCTTCCCTGCAGATCTCAACAACCGGGCAGTTTTGTAATACAAAAGGCAATCCTTTAAATATTCAGACTCTAAACTATAAGGGAACTTTAGGGGAAATAGCAACAACTTAAAATCGGCCTGGTTTGCAATTAGCCACTATCATCTTTCAATACAGTTATCCTATGATCCTGTGTCTTGTATCCATGCCAGTGGGTTTTCAATTGTAGCTACATTGAATTGGTGAAGAAGAGTTGATTTATAGTTACTGACATTATTTTATTTTGATTTATTTCTATTGCTGAAGTTCTTCAAGATTTTATTATTCCATTCCTGAAATTCCCATTGTGCTTGCTTCTTGACTTTGCCTATCTTGAAGAGCTGACTCAATCTTGAAAGCCTGTCCAAGTTTTTCTCCGTCCCATGTATACTAAACAAAAGCAATGTAGGGTATTTTTTAGCTTCTATACTTCCCTCTTTCTCAAGACCATGGGATCATTTCTGTGAACTCCAATTAATTGCTTGTTCATTCCTACCATATGCTGAAGACCAAATCCTTTAAACAAATATGCAGTACCTGAAATTAGTAGGTTATCCTTGTCAAAATAATATTTTGTATGGGTTCTTATGTCCTACTTTTTAGTAATATAATATTTGGAGAACTGTACCAGGAATAGTGTATATAGAAATATATTTCAAAGCCATGCAAAATCATTGGCATTATATCTATATAAAGGACAACATTGCAATATGCATTAAGCATATAAAATGAAGAATATTAAATAATTAGAAAATAATTAGCAGATTAGATTAGAAAATAATTTGAAAATTAAAAAAAAAACTTACTTGAAGCAGCTAAATGGGGAGATGTGATTTACATGATAATTGAGATTCCAACAGATACTTGAAATCTTTCCATCATTAACAGGAATCAATTATCCCAGAAAAGTCAGAATGCAGAATTAACCTTCATGGTTATATGCCATCTTTATAATAACTATAAATATTTGCCATAAAAAATAGCAGTTTCTGGTAAACTGAAACTGATGCTAAAGGTTTTAATTAGGCCATGGTCTCATTCTTGGAAAGGCAGGCAACCTACTTAGATCTGCATAACTTCACAGTACAGGTGGCACTCTACAAGATTCTATTTATACAGAAAAGTAGATCTTATGGACAACATTGCCACTTTTCTTATTATTTTCCAGATTAGCTATAGTAGACTAGCTTGAGGCCGTATACCAGGGCTTCGTTCTACAATGCTCTATCTATCTTTAATACACTCAACATCAGCCTAATATTAGGTGAGCCATGATGAATAGGAGTGTATTTGTTCTTAAAATCATCTTATTTTTTGTAATCTTCAGTAAGTGAATAAAAAGAGGTAGCATGTTGCAAGAAAGAACTGGCAGAGAAGAGGAAACCAATTTTTCCAATGCTTAGAAAAATTGAAGGTAATGAAAAGGAGGCAGCTAGAAGACAAGATGGCTTATATTACCACCGTGACACAACCATCTGCTTAGAAAACTGAAATAAATAATTATTAATAGTCAATCATATTACTGGGAGAAGGCAGTCCCATAAATATCAAGTACCATGAAGGGCTGTAGAGATGACAACCAACACCTTGAATGGCATCCAGAAGCCAACTAGGAATCAGTACACCTCTCTAGATGGAGGTGTTACATGGGTATCTCAAAGTTCATCCATAAATATTCAAGACACCAGATTCTGGATTAGGCTTAGTTTCTGAATGCTGTACAGAGGAAGCCCCATATTGAAAGTGACTGAATGACTGAACAACTGACTAGAGGTGGGAGATCACCCTGAACAACGTTTTTGGAAGGTAAGTAAACATTTGGTTTGAACCATGATGCACATCATACATGTTGGCCAGACATGCTTTTGAGAAGTATGTGGGTTTTCTGCATTACTTACCCTGCATCAGGGTTTATACTAGTTTCATGTTGTTTGATGTTGTCAAACATCAAGAAATCACATCACTCAGTCAGCAATCATAGTCATAAAGAATTTCAGAGGCTACAAAAAGGTCTGAGGGCTTGAGGTCTCAGGTTGCCCAACCAAGGGAGGAGGCTTATTTTTGATGTGCCAGAAATGATGTATTGTGCAGAATTATTGCCTTAATTTTTTGTTACAATATTTGTGTTGTAACTACAGAACACACCTTCAGTTCAGTTGGGGATGGTGGTGATTGTGGAATGAAGTAAATTTTGTTGAAGTTGTGTAATTGTTACTTTGTTTCATGGAGCAGATGAACTACAGAAGAGTTGTTATAATTATATGTAGTGTCCATTTGTTATCTAAAACTTTGTAGTTTCAGATAAATGCATGACAATGCAGAGATTGAATATTCTACTTTAAATTGTTTCAATTTAATTTCACATGCTTTTTTACTGGATAGGGAAACTGCTGAAGACTGCAAATAAATACAAAAGGCAGACTGCTGATAAATTTAGTTGTTTCAGCATGCTTCCATTTTCCATTATTCTATTTCCATTAGCTGTCAACAGCATGTGAGACATTTACAGATTTCACTTTGCATTGTCTTTTCAAATAAATATATTTCACAAAGAAATAATACAGATAATAACAGTATCTATTGGAAACCTCAATAAACCTTCCCTTTACATTCAAACTGTCATTTTAGATAAGGAAGTGAAATTGTTTCAAAAACCTTCGTTCATTTGAGTTATGTTGGGAAGTATTTAAGTCACAGATGAAGATCTGGACCATTATTACACTTGATTCATTTCAGATAACCCCAAATTTGCCCAAGCTGTTCAACACACCATTTGCTAACAGTGATTTACAAGCCAGAGAGACTGGGTTCACACATTGCCTGAAGCCCCAAATAAGCAAACCACACCAATAGGACTTCCATAGGATACAATGTAAGCCACTGAAGCCTTGTTTGATTTAGGCTTAATATATTGTTTGGAACTAGTCATCTATGTTGTGAAGCAACACATAATAGCAAGCACTTAGCACTTAGTACTTAAATTTATATACCACATCACAGTCCTCTCTAAGTGATTTACAGAGTCAGCATATAGCCCCCTACAATCTGAGTTCTCATTTTACTGACCTTGGAAGGATGGAGGGCTGAGTCAGCCTTGAGCCAGTGAGAATCGAACTGGCAGTCAGCAGAATTAGCCTGCGATATTGCATTCTAACCACTGTGCCATCATGGCTCTTCAAGCTAGATCAACCTTTCTATTTTTTTGTTTTATTTACTATGGAGGAACCCTTGAAATAAATTTCAGGTCTCAGGGACCCCTGCATAAAATTTATTATATCCATAGCTAGCAATGCACAGTATATGATGTTCAAACATTTTTTTCCCATAGTCATGACCTCATATAACCCCACTTGAGCAAATCTAGTCTAGTGAATATGAACACTCAATCCACATTTCATAGCAGCCAGGAAGCTTTTACTTTTTTTTGCAGGACTAAGGGACCTTCTTCCTTTTGTCATATTATCAGTAGAAGGTGACAAACCATTGGGTGCTTTTTTAATTTCTGGATGTGACTGTTATTGCAATTCAACCCTATTCTTGGAAATCTGGAGTAACTATGGATAAGCAAGTTTGAGAACAATCCTATTGATCTGATGTGCTCACTATTAAGCACCTAGCTTTTTCCCATAGGCTCATTACACTCAAATCTCTTGACTTAGGTTTCTCCAGTTGTTCCTTAAAAAACACTTGCCTCCTGGAAAACCACAGTGTAAGGTACTTAGTACCTTACATTAATTGAGCTAACTTCCTGTCAATTGAAATAATTATTTCCCATAGATATTTTGGAGCTTCCCATGATCTTGAACCAGGATAGTAATTGTCCTTTTGTTTAAATAACGAACAATAGGAGGAAAATGGAATGTTCTGACTCTGTGCTTTACCATGCAACTCAACAAGGGGGAGAAAGAGAAAACATTTGATATTTTCTGTCAAGTGAAATATTATCAGTCCATTGCTAGTCTAGCAGTTTTGAGGCCAAGGCTTGTCCTGATGCTGATAAGCAGCTTGGGAGACTGAATAAGGAGGAAAGATGGGGCTATGTCTTAGCAGAAATGTTAGACCCAGCGTCTTGGCTTTAACCATTAAGTCAAATCCTTTTAGGTGACTTTTTTTTGTTGACAAAATCAGCTTTCTTTAACAATTGTAAGCAGAGTTTGAACAACTAAGATTAAAAGATTAAAAGAGGCGATTCCTGAAAAATAAGACAACATTTTTAATTCCGAGATGTGATGTTTATTTATAGATTAGCAACAACGAGGAAGTTTTAAATAGACAAGAGATTAATGTTGAAATTCTCCGAGGTTTAATATGACTGTTCACATAGTAATCAAAGAAAGTTCTTAGTATGTTTTGCTGTTTGAACCGTCTACTGGAAGTTGATGGCAGAAGAGTTCTTTTACTTAAATAATTTAGTACATTAAAAAGATTCCGACCATATTTACAATTATGACATCATTATCTTAAATAAAAGCTTAAACATTGAAGAATATTTATGTACCCAGCTAAACTTAAGATATTTAATATATTAAGGTGTAACTCAATCTCTCCTTCCCAAAATTTCCCAATTTACAGTGTTAGCTGGACAGATAAGCAGTTAAAAGGGCTCTTATGTTTCCTTTAGTGTTTGGCATCTATAAGCAGACCATCTTCATAATCACCCATTACTTGTAGTATATATGTTCCGGTATGGAGAAGTAGTTGCCCTGTTACTTGGGCAATCTGTGACAGAAAACGAAGTATCCTCCTGTGAAAAAGATAACATTTGGCTGAGTCAAATGTAAACTGAATGATCATCAGAGTATGGATTACAGCAATGCATTATCTGACAAAGATGGTTCAGTTTATACAAAGTACTGCTATTGTAATTAGCATTTTTACTGTCCTTTTCAGTTAAAGTTAATTTCAAAATGCTATCGCCCTCAATTGCCAGAAAGCTTGGTAGCTCACAATGTTCACAGTGGAAGTACCTTCTTTTCTAACTGCCCTCTTAGGTCATCTGCAACTGACTTTAGATGCCTACGTCAAAAAAGTAAGGCAGTCTGTTTTGTAATGGCTATTTGGTACCCTAAGGAGGTTTGCCTGAAACTAGCAATATCTTTTTAACAAAAGCTTGGTTAATGCTGCATTTTCAATTTTGCTGTAATAATTTTTCTGTTTATTTGCTGTTATCTGTTGTTATGCTGTACATATATGCTGTACCATAATTTAGATATTAAGAGCAATTAATATATTAATATTGGTTTGACTCTCAAATCTGCTTTTTGCCTGATTTGGATAAATGCGTTGTACAAACTTAATAGTCAATTGTGGCTACAATAAACAATGATAAAACTTGCTTAGTACAATGCACAAAATAATCACAAGTTTAGTTGCTTTTTTAATATCAAATTTCTATTACATTTGAATATTTAATATTTTAACAAAACAATTCTGGCATATTTTTGGCAATCAAGTTATTACAATTACTGATACACTATTAAAATATATTATTTCAAAATGAGATTACACCTTGTATGATTAATATGCTATAGATAAGGCTGGAAACCTCTTTTTAACAATTCCAAAACAACTTTTTCTTTTTCTATGCACCCTAAAAGTCTTTGTCTTATTTTCACCATAGAAAAATATCGGTGATAGATCTACAATAATATTTTTAGATGTAAAAATATTAATATGTAAGCTACAAATTCCATTTTATTTAGTGAAATGTATTTCTGTTCCCATTCAACATTACATACACTACTACCATCTAATGCAGGGCTGTCAAACTCCCAGTCTGTGGGCTGGATGTGTCACGTGCTGGCCACGCTCGATTTAGCAAAGCGGGGAAAAATCCTGATACGTCATGTGACGCCACTGTGACAATTTGAGTTTGACATCCCTGATCTAGTGCCTCAATATCCAAAACCTATCCACACAGCAGATAATTCTGTTATTTGTAAAGAATTAAAGGAGAAATAGGCTAGAACTAATTTTTGATATTATATAGAGTTAGGCAAGCACAAATTTAATAAATTATTGTCTTTTCAATACTTAAAGAAAGGCAAATATGTAATTACTTTTCAAAAAACTGAAACTTATCAGAATTATTACTATCCTCAAAGAATTTTTGTTCTTCCTATTGTAACAGAACTTGGATTTAATGATAAATGTTCAATATTACTCAACTAAAGTATGGAAATAAATAAGCCAGTGATTCTACTTGAAATAGCCATTTCTTACCTTTACATTCTTCACTTCCTCTAAAAAGTTAAATGCATCCTATTTAAATTCACAAATCACCGTCACCTTATAATCACCCTTGAAATCTACTTTCTACTTTGATACCTCCAGTTCAGTGAAATGTGCTTGTTTTTTATTTGTGGTCTTTTATAGGCACCAATGTCTGATAGGCTTCTAATCCAGGAGGGCTGCTCTTATGAACTTTGACCTGCTTAAAATAATAAAAACACAAGGCTTCACTTTGTCCTAGTTAAGTTGCAAAGGCTCAATGCCTTAAGTAAGCGCTTCTTAAAGTAAAAAGTAGAATATGCTATATTTCTTATCGCATAAGCTATTAGAAGAGTTTTGTTAGAACATCTATGATCATTTTGTTCCCTATACACTAGAAATGTATATTTGTAAATGTATAAATGTATACTAGTGTTGCTTTGTAATGAGAAAGGGGGCAAACAAATTTTAATACTTACCTTAGAATGCTTTTTGCTCCCATACACTTGATGTCATAGGACACAGAATATATTTCGTAGAAGGTAGCTTTAATATTCAAACAACCAATGAAATCTTTAGGATTCAGTTTGTACAAATCCAGAGTGAAATTTGCTACTCCCATTTTCTTTGGTTGCTGTATTGTTGCAATACCATAATGTAATCCCTATATCAAGATGCAGAAAAATAAGCATTAAATATTAGACTACTTACCCAAAGATTTGCAATACCCGTTAAACTATACTGAAAGTTTGGCAAAAGTCTGCGTGTTTTCCCTTCTTTTAACTTGGAGATACGGATGTAGATTTCATTTTTCCTTCAAGAACAGAAGACTGATTCATAGTTAATTTTCCCTTAACTACAATAACCCAATGAATCAGGTTATAATATTAAACAATGGCAGACCCAGTGTCAACACCATCATTAAAACAAGGCTGAAATTTACATTGCTAACTAGTAATTTTTTTTCTGCTAAAAACAAGACTGAAACCTCATGCATTACTTACCATTTCTGTAATAATACACTATTATGTTTGGAACAGATGTATTTGTCAAGGCATGTTTTAATATATTAAAGTCTCCAATACCAACAGACTAAACTAAAGCAAATCTATGCAAAAATTTACAAGTGTAAATTCAGGCAATTCCATGAAATAAATACTGGGAAAATATATTATGGTTTAGAGACAATATTTAATAGAAACAGATCCCAGAAGCTGGTATAGCTAGACAGTGAGACAAGAAAGCTGAAAAATTTCTAATCCTATTTAGATCATATAATGCAGTATCCATAACAATACAATTTTACTACTACTACTACTACTACTCAGCTAGGTAAGAAAAAGTAATAATTAATATAAGAAAATTTATGCTTTCCTTTAGAGCTAGACAGACTTATGTGGAATAAATCAAATGAATGCTAAAGATGAGAGCTGAGAAAAATGTCAAAGAAACAAAAAAGAATCTCATAAAGGTTTTTGGAAAGAGATTAATTGTAGATCACTTTTATAAACTATCACAGTAAGAAGAGAAGCATTGTTCTGGGAATACTTGAATAGACCTTGAAACCATTATTTATTTATATAAACCTTTCTATTCTCTGTCCTCAGAAAAGCTGAACTGACGAAGTGAAGGCACCAATTCTCCCCATTCTCCTCACTCAATGAAATTTGCAGTATAGCTTTGGAGACTCATGCCGAAGAAGAGAAATATAACCATACTAGTTGGTGGTTGGAATGCAGTACCTTAAGAGCAAAATACTTACTGGCTTCCATTTCTGTCCCTTCTCCAAAAGCATGAGTTGTGTATTATCCCCTAGTGACTGGAAGAACTCTTCAGTATCCACCACCGTTCCATCTTCCTCTAGAACCAGTGTTATTAATCCAGCACTTATCATTAAAGCATCCAAGGTCTACAGATGAAGCAATACAAGAAAACTTCATTTGAAATGCCCTTTTATGAAAGTTATCATAAGTCAGGTGGGAATCATTTTTGATTTACTGCAAGTGAATCTTTCCTGTAAAGTAGAAGATGCATTTCATCATTTACTACAGGGGTGTCAAACTCGTGTTGTCATGGCGGCGTCATGTGATATATCGGGACTTCCCCCCCCCTTTGTTAAACAGGGTGGGGGAAGGACCACCATGTGACGCATCGGGCCATGAGTTTGACACCTCTGATCTACCAGGAAGTTAAAACAAAGATCTTAATTCTTCCTGACAGTATATTCAGGAATATATTGTATAGGTACAGTAGGCTATGTAGAGCATATATATAGAAACTATTGCACACATTTGGATCAAAATAGAAACTTTTAATGGAGCTGGAACAAGAATATTTAAGCATGACTGGTAGGCTTATGTTTCTTTAGAGAGTCAACCTTGTTGATAAGCTCCTGCAAACTGCTTGCCACAAGTCCTCTCCGGTTGCTTCTGTCATGGTTACAAACACGAAAAGGCCGAGCTGCACATGGAAGCAGTGCTTGTCTTGTTACTGATCCCACTGATGTTCCCACTGATACTAGAGATCTGAAAGAGAAATACAGTACTTTCTTTTACTCAATGTTCCTACTGATTGTGGAAGTTTCAATTTAAAAAGTTTCAAAAGCAGACTTTACCAATCTGGAACCAATGATATATTGTAATTTCTACTGCTGAAATTCTTAGCCAGCAAGAACCGGACAGGCTGACTTGGAATTCTGAGAGTTGTATTCCAGAAAATACTTCCTTATATTCCAGAAATATTTAAAGAAAAGTAGGCTGTAGTTTTCCAAAAATACTGATAAATCTATTGCTAAAAGTATGGCTCATTCCTCAAACTGCTTGCTAAATTAAAAGACCAGAAGCGTGTGGCATATGCTTTTTGGTTTTAAAGAATATATTTCAAATTTAATTTCTATTTTAGACCCACCCTTTCTAGGAGCCAGAAAAGCCAAGAACAATCTTTGTCTGAAAGTCCTAACCTGAATTCCTATTCCTCTTTTTATAAAGGAAATGAAGGCAACTTTTGATCCAGCTGGCAACTTTATTATTTTTATTCTAACTAATAATTGCATTCAGATTCCTTAAAGATAAATCTAATTTGGGGGAGTTTCCATGTTAGTTTTGTATCTTTGGAATAGTAATATCTGGAGGCCTTGCCAGTTTAGTTTTGATGACCCAGCAGCTGAGAAAGCAAAGATCTGAGGCCATACCATATTTCTTCAATCTAGCTTTAGTGTCCAGTTAGAGAGACAAGTGGATTGTAACTATATCTATATCTAACTATATCTAATACCAGCACATTATATGATTTTTATAGCTTTTTATTGGCAACCAGTAAAATAGTTTAATGAATTAAACTAATATTAAGTACCACCAGCAATAGTTTTATTTTCTAATGCGGGGCAGGGAATTAACATACCAAATGCACACAGCCTAAATTTAGTATTTGAAGGGCATAGCAACAATGACATTAAATCCAGTTGCAGATTGCCAAAACTGGTAGCTTTTGCAGGAGTTTTTACCAGGACACTTAAGGAAAAATGTTCTACTATTTCAAGTTTACAGGAAACCCTAAAATGGGTAACAAAAACAAAGTTCATATATCTTAAAAATAATCCCAAAGAAACACTGCTTCCATTTTCAGGAAACTACCTCCCTCCATTAGAGGACTGTAGAGGAGAGTTGAATTATTTATATGTAGGAAGTTGGCCAACTGGTTACATTAGCTAATGGTAATTTCTGTAGTAAGATACAGCTTAAGTTAACCACTGAACTCTTGCATCTGGTTAATTTAGAATTTAGCTCAACATATTTGGAAATATCTTGGTTAGAGACGGTTGGTTTTAGTCTTCACTTGATTGCCAGTAGGAACCTAGCCAAAATTTCACTAGGTACAGGTGTTTTCTTCAGACAAACCTGATGCCAATTACAGCAATAACATTCAAGTCAGAGGAATATATCTATTGATAGATCACTCGTGACTTTGTCAATGATGCAATATAGTTTTAAACATTCTTCCTTATATTGCTCCATATTTCTTAAGCCTCTTAATAACACCATGTCTATTTGTTACTCCAAAGCAAATCTGCAGCAATATGGGACATTAATAAGAAGCAAGCTACTGTATATGACTAAAACTGCATCCCTTTAAAGCAGCGTATCAACAACCAATTTGCCCAAATTTTCTTTGAGTTCTAGTTGCTGTTGCCTTTAACATTTCTGACTTGTAATAAGAAAAAAAAAACAACCTCACCACCAGTTGACCTAATTCCATATGCTCAAAATTCAGTCACAGTTTATTGGAGTAAAATGGCACCAAATTATATTACTATCTTACAAAATAATAATTTGCGCAAATTTCAGTGTGGTTCCAAGTACAAAGGCTGTCTATTTCAGTTCTTCTTGAGTTATGTGACATTTGTCTTCAGAAAGGCTTTAAGTCCCTGAAGACCTTATGTAAAAAACAGTGCAATTCATGGATCAGATTAACTGTAGCAAAGGTTTTAAATGGAAAAAATGTTAAATAGGTATTAAATCACATTGTAATTAAAGCTTACGTGGTATCCAATCTTCAACTGAATGGCTCATCTTTAAGTGAAGCATTTTCAAAGTTTTTAGATGTCAACACTGTGATGCTTACTTGGTATAGTACAGAGCCCTTATGACCATAATTGAGCCTTGATAATCATAAAGTGGGTCATCAACCTTTTGTGCAGTGGTCATTAAACAAACCAGTTTGCTATGGGGCCTTTTTTCCCCAGAAACTAGAAATATACTCTTTTCCGGGGGGAAAAAAACATGACTACAGGGCACTTCAAATGGCTGGTTGCCAAGTGCCCAAAATAAGTCACATGACCACAAGAAGGGGGAACCTGGATCTTAGGAACAGAGTGGTACCTTTGGGGGGGGGGTCTGTCATAACTTAAATGGATGCTAACAATTGGTTGTAAATTGAGGACTACCTGAAGTGCTTTCAGTATTCTCAGCAAAAGTCGAGCGAGTCCAATGTGTGCTTGTCCAACACACCAGTCTTATTTTTCTTACATTTCTACCCCACACCTTTTCTCCACAAAGCTTTGTATTTTTTCTTTCCTTGTTTCAATTTTCTTTTAGTCTTTGCACCGAAAGTGGTCAGTTAACACTTGACCTAGTTTGTTGGATTAACAAAAGTCCCTGCATTCCTACAACACATTGACATGTACCCTAACTTCGTTCGCTGCTTTGGTTTATACTAAATGGCTTAACAGTTAAAAACTCAACATTTGGCTCAGAAGTCTCATTCCAATAAAGAAAAAAAAAGACTTTTCCCAAATATACCATGCTATCTAGCTTATGCCAAAAACTGGAGTTTTTTTCTGGAATACAGATGAAACTGCAATT
The DNA here is from genome assembly GCA_030761175.1 of Masticophis lateralis. Taxonomy (NCBI): domain Eukaryota; kingdom Metazoa; phylum Chordata; class Lepidosauria; order Squamata; family Colubridae; genus Masticophis; species Masticophis lateralis. The sequence continues at coordinate 54,781,344 of JAUDYJ010000003.1, read as the reverse complement.
TTACGATGAGGGTCGCAGCCACTGCAACAAGCCATTTTACTTTCTTAAGTCACTATAAGGCAGCGAAGCGCTACGAGCGGTCTACTCCTTTTTTTCACAATGTAAAAAGTAGGCGAGACGAGTATACAGGCACAGGCAGGGGGCAAGGTAGGTTCCTTTCCTCCCGGGAGCTGAGCTCCTCTTAGGGCGACAACACCCGAGGGCTCCCCCATTCGCTTTTCGATGAACTAGCTAACGAGGGGGCGGCGAAGCTACTAAGAGGAGCGAGAGCCGGAAAGCGCCTAGTTACAGGATCAGAAGTTGGTGGTCGACCGCGGACTGAGGACCAAAACTGCAATCATGGCTGAGTCACGAGGGGGCGAGGTGTGGCGACGTGCAACAGAGAAATGCGAGAAAAAGGCGCTTTCCTGACTAGAAAATTCAACGCTGTGGGAAGGCGACCAGGGAGGCGAGTTCAGCTGCGCGGCAAAAAAAAAAAAAAAAAAAAAAAACCAAACAAAACCAAACCAAACCAAAAAACCCTGACAGGTTACCTTGGTAACAAAGATACCCGCGCACCGCGCGCGCGCACCCCCTGTTCCGCAAACGGGATGGTTGCCGGCTGAAGTGGTAGCATACTGTACTTACCGCAACAAAACCGCCGCGTAATCACGAGCGCTTTCCACGGCCATCGTCGGCTACTGTTTCTTCTCACCTATGGGCCCCTCCGCTGCTCCTTATGAGCAAGGGCGCCCCGCCCTCCTTGTCCTTTACGCAGCAGAACCGCCCATTGATCGGAGGCGAAAGGGGACAGAAATTCAGCACGCAAAAAGGAAGTGATTTCAGAGGGTGCTTGTCTTCGTTTGGGTGGTGCCCGATGCTTTTATTGGCACAAGGCCGATCTTTTTTGCAGTCCGTGATCTACAAATTTATAATCGGAAGGCATTTTCCTTCACCTTTTATAGCTGTATAATCTACAAGAAAAAGCATGGCTTTACTCCGATCCATCTTTCAGTATTTCATATTTACTTCTCTAGGGAAGGCTTGTATCTGATTCTTGAGTCTAAAAAACGAAACTCTTGACCACCATTCATATTTTAGACACTTAAAAACTATCATTCCCTCACCCTTTCCCCAAGCTTTGTCTTTTACACATAACCAACTTTCAAACCAGGTTTTTGGAGAACCTGGTTTGTTCTACTCGCTATCCTGAAGACCATAAGAGAGCCACCTTATATGGACAGCTGATCCACATAGAGCATTATTATTGACACATAATAGCAACAGTTCTCCAAATTTTCAGGCAAAAGTTACTGCATTCCAGATCTGCATGGATAATATGCCAGGTTTTGTACTGTAAGTGAATTATAATTCACCTTCCTCAGGCTGCACATTCAACATATTAGTTTCTTGAACTATGATACACAGAACGGTCACAGTATATATGACCTGAGTAGCATTTAGAACTGTTCTCACACTCTTATACTACTGCTTCTGTGGTATAAAATTGCACAAACTGTTTCACAGTAGCATTGCACTGCAAACTCAATTTATGATAAACTCAAACATCTAGAGGACATTGTACTTCCTGTGCTACTTTCTTCCACATTGACCCAGAGCTGTTAATAGATGTTGTTCAACCAATCTGGATCTGTCAAAGAACAGGATCAACTGAGTAACATTTACTCTTGTCAACAAAATTCTGAGAGACTGTCAAATGCTTTGCTGAAAATTATATATGCTATATTCATAAATCCTCACACTTCTGACATTCTTGATTAATGCAGGGAAATAAAAATGTCTAGAAAATATTGATGTACTTACACTATCCTTATATCCTTTGACCCTTCCATTATGCTTATTTTTCTTTCCAACCTCTGAGAAGGTCTGGAGAGAAGAGATACCCACTTTCACTTGTATATCACTATAGCTTTCCATGAAGTTTAGGATGTTAGAGGTCCTACATCTAATAGTGTGGTGGACAGTTTAAGGCAAAGCCAAAATAGGGAGGCATGGAATCAGTCAGAACTATGGAAAGGTGAAGTAATGCTATTTCCTGAACACACTATGATTCACCAAACGAAACTATAAAAATTGATTTGGCAAGACTTATTTTTGATAGTCCATATAGTTCTTATTTATCAATGTATTTTATTTTTAAAATATGCCAGGTTTCCAATAACTCATTTATTGTATAAGAATTCTGATACAGTATCATAGAAGTTAGCCTTGACAAGTAAATTAAGGGTTATCTAAATTTCCCTTGATCTATTTTAGATAGACAGAAAAGGATTGTAATCTATCATTTCAATTTGCATGGATGCCCACTTTCATGTGACTCTGGATGGCTTGCAAGAATTAAAAACAAATAATATAAAAAATTGACATTGTGATAATAAACATAATGGTAAAAAACCTGCAGGAGAAAAATACTCACACTTAAACATCAGATAATCTCAAACTTGATTGTGAAATATTTAATATTTTTGTTTCTATTTTTTCTCCACTTGCAGTTCTACTGGGAAGAAAACTATGATGCCATAGAAGCTGAGTAGTTCCATTTGTGTTAATAGAATATAGGCTTGCCTCAACCTAGTGTTTTCCAAAGATGGCATCTTGGCTAATCCTGGCTAAGCTATATATTACATATCTTATAGCTACCCTTTCTTCTTTAGAATGAAGTACATGTTGGCCATATCCTGATCTTAATTTCTAGCTCTTTCTACTCTTTCTTTCTTTCTTTAGGAAAATCAATATACTGTATGCTGTTGAGGTTTTTTTAAAATTTCATTTTTATGAGGCAGGATTCTTCTGAACAAAGAGACAGGCAAATGGGTAAGCTCCCACACACATCTGAATCACACATCTGGATCAGGCCTCTACAATTCCTCTCAAGTTAAAAAACAACAGAAAAACAGTTGGATATTACACATTTGCCTCTTGGTTTTATTGGAAAATGAAGCTGTTTTGACAAAGATACATTAATAAGAATTCTAGATATCATGATATAATTCTTTATCCATTGGAAACAACTTTTAGTCTACTGAATAATAATTACACATTATTCCTCATAGCCCCCTATGAGGTAGAAATGTCCAGATTAATAGCAGACAACCAGTAATACAGAGTTTGTAACTGAACAAAAACATAGCATCAAATGGCCCGTAAGATATATATAAACACCATAAACCAGTTAAGCTTCAGAGTTCTTGCAATAAAGATGCATAAAAACTCATGACTGTACAGCTCTTGAATACCTTATACATGCAAAATACTCAATAGGTCACCTTACCAACTTGATAGCCAAGTAATTTATGCTGTATTTTTCCACCTAAAAGCTTTTCTGTAAAGAACAGGCAGGCACACTTCTTTTTCAAGAACCATACATTTACTCAGGGATAAACAGTAGGGGGCTGTGACAAGAACCTAAAGAGTAAGGGTAAGGACATCCATTTTTTTCCCCACATACTGTAGCCTTGGGGGGGGGGGGGGGCTTTTCTTCCCAGACATCTGATCTGATCCATTGCACAAAAAATGGAAATTAGCCTATGAGGCTTAGGTTATCTGCCCTGTTATAAAGCATATATAAGAAAATAATGGTTAAGGTATTAACTTCCTAGAAACGATTGTATTGGAAAATTAAGGGTAGGAAAATTAAGAACACTAAATGTGAAATCCTTATTTGATGCCTTCATATCAGTATTTTTTTTAAAAAAAAATGCAACTCTGGTACATGGGTATTTTTCACCCAGATTTGCTTCAGAAAAATTACTCCTTCAGATTGTTATGGATTTTAATATTAGCTTCCGTGAAGAACAATTCACAGCCAGGTATGTTTCTTTTGATCTACAGAATGGGAACAAAAATCTAGTTTCCATGGTTTCTATTCAGATTGCTACCCACAAGACCACTTTTTAAAAGGGATGAATGGGACAGTTAATGTGGATCATAATCAAATCTAAATCTGGTGCCTATATTCTACCAATGCACAAAGTTTTGTGAATTAGTCTTCAATAATTACTGATACAACAAAGGCATGTATCTTTTTTCACACATTTAAAATATTTTTTCTCATTGCATTTGTAACTAAAGACAAAATGGGCATGTAGCTTCAGATCATATTTTGCATCTTTTTGATTCTTAACCAAAGTAACGTGCACAAGACTACAGATGTAGCATCACATACAGTTTAGCCCCTATGTTACTATGAGCAAATTCTGTTTGAATCTTGTACCCACCACTAATTTACTCATTAGGCAGATTATACTTTAATCCTGTTATGTTTTGTTATAGAGGAGGAATATTGGAGGAATATCTTTGCATAAGGTTTGCAAGTGATATCGAGGAAGTGCTTTTGAACATTCTGAAGTGCTATAGAAATGCTATTATAAAATCATCAGTGCATAAAAGTGCATATGCTATCGTTTTTAAGCATTTGTGCAATGGCAGTTTATCATATTTTATGATTCTGTCCTAATCTCTTATTAACATATTACTTCTTAATGTTTCAGTTCATTTAATGTTCCAGTTATTATTATTGTCTTATTTTTAACTGTATCTTGATGACTGCAGACAGTAAAGAAATTAAGCGGCAGGAATTTTCCATTCATAAGGAAAGACGGAAGGGGAATGCTCATGTTTTCTTCACTAGTCGGTAGGTGAAGAAAGACATCTGTCACCAAAGTTTACATAAATTTACTGAAGCAGAATTAATGATCTCTGATGTCTTTTGTTTTTAGTAGTTTTTCACCTGCATTCTTAGGCCCTTCTGGTTTAACTGCACAATACATGCTTTATTATACACATTATTTTTAAATTTTCATTTTTAAAGTTATGCCACATTTCCTAAGTACCCAAACCACAAAGTTCTTTAAAATGGAAAAATGAAACAATTCATACAGACAGCACATTAGTGGCACAGAAGGGAAGAAGTGATTCCTTGGCAACTGCTATTGTAACACAATTAACAATGAGTAACGAAGTTCTCATCACACAGTTAAACCTTTGAACTTTTGCACACATACAAAGATTAATTCCAGGGAGGCAAATTTTTGGTGGTATGGTTGAATAGTGGAAGAATTTCTTGTTCAGTGGTTCCTTTATTAATTATCATCAAATTCTACAGCAGCTACAAAAATTAGTCAACTGCAAATCCTTTATTTCAAACATGTATTTAAATGAGTCCTATTGCTTTTAATAGGTCTATTCTTAGAATTAAATTTGGATCCAATCCACTATAGAGTTTTTTTTTAAACTGGAGAATCTATCCAATTTTTAAACCTCTCAGAAAATGTATCTTCAATATTTAAGAGAATGGCCCAAATTCTTAGCTTCATGTATACAGGGATAATGGCTCACATTTAAATTAAATTCATAAAAACATATTTATTTAGAAGTATCATAAATGCCATTTATCTCCACTGCATTTAGGACTGAAAGATATCAAGAAAACAAAGTAACTATGGCCAATGTAATATTCTAGCCCAGGGGTGTCAAACCTGCGGCCCGTGGGCTGGATGTGTCACACGCTGGTCATGCCCATGTCCTGGTTTGGCAAAGGGAAAAAAAAGTTGTGATACATCATTTGACAACACAAGTCTGACACCCCTGTTCTGGCATTTGGATAGAATATGGATTATCAATTCCAGCACTTAATCCATAGAGTCATTGTCAATAACTCTAGTTCACATAAATCTAAAGCCTAATTTTGACAATGAGGCAGATAGTAAACTATTCCTAAATTGTATTAGTAGGAATGCCAAGAGGGGGCTCATAAAAGTTTATCACAACAATTTATAATACTCAAGCATAGAAAACAATCGGTCAGTGAAGATTAGGGTAGGATCCCTTTCATTGTGATTTCTGTTTCTTAGGCATTTATTTGGAAATATCATGCAACATTTCATTATGTAAACCAAAGTTCTAAAGGTTTCCCATGTTATGTGCTGCTTATGAAAACTCAGCCCAAGTCATGCCCACCCAAGAAAACAGTAGTTCCTGTGACCTATCTAGCCACAATTTTTGTATAATAGTGAGATAATTCTTTTCAGTTCTGTTCCACAGGATAAACTACAAAGCACTTTTCAAAGAATACTAACTCAGCATTGCAGAAATCTCTCTGCTAGTTTTGAATTTACTTTGATAGATTAATTTTCTCCACATAATCATTCAAGGATACACAATGGCTATCTCAGCACATAACAGCACCTGCTTGGGTTTGAAAGCTAAGCAGAGGGCGGCCTAATTAAGATTGCAGTGGAAAACCTCCTGAAAATACCAGTATCAGAGCTTTAGATTAGACTGAGAAATAAAAAAAGAAAAGCAACACTATAGCAATAGCACTTAGACTTATATACCGCTTCACAGTGCATTACAGCCCTTTCAGCGATTTACAGAGTCAGCATACTATCCTGGAGAAGGCAATAGAAAATCACTTCTGTATTGTTACCAAGAAAATTGATATCCAGCAGTGGTCAAAATATATATTGCTCCATTCACATAATTACTGTTGATTATATAGTAGGTTTCAGGCTACCTGTGTGCTTAATAAGAAACATTTGTGAACAGTATCATCTTGGTGAATCTTACATGTTATTTTTGGTAAAAACATGTTGTTATAGTCTAGGGTTTGAACCAAGCTAAGGAATATTTGAATGTTTCAAAAAGAATTTTTTTCATTCCTTAGTCAGCTCTTTTAGTACCTGTTTACTTATCCAAGGGAAATACATATTTCTAAGAATATGTACCATCATCATGCTTGTATGCACCATATAAATAAATGTATCTATCTCAAGAGCTGCTCAGTAGGCCTGTTTTAAATTTAGAAAAAAAAATAATTTCACTCAAGTATTTTTGGATGAGGGCACTTGAGGCACTACTTGTTCCTTGCCATGGAACAACAAAAAAAATTCCTGAGATCTGAAACATAAAGTTTATTTCTCATTCTATGTGAAACCAGAAACATCTCCATTTCTATTACAGCCTCAAAGAGCTTTAACATTAAAAAAACAATAACTGAAAAATATTCTCATTAAAAAGAGGGAAAGGTCCCAAACACACACAGACATACACACACACAAATATACCTCTTTCATCTTTCTAAAATGCAACTGTTTTTATAATACGTTTGATTTACAAACTGTACAAGAAACAAATAACAGTTTCTAAAAGCCATCTTAAAAGAAGTGAAATATTTCCAAAAGGCCAGATTTCATATTGTTTTAGATGGATGTCTGGTCAATTCTCATCATCACGTCCATAGTGAATAGTCTGTATTTCCTGAGCGATGAATGAGGCCATCTCCTGGGTACCTGCTGCTATTACTCGACATGACATCAGATCTAGAGGTCCACCTAGGAGAAAAAATTATTGAAAAATAGCTTAGATGTTTCTTTTGTGATGAAGACACAAATTATTTCTTGTGTAGTCCATTCTGTGCATTTAACTGGGACACAATATAGAAAGAACATTACTAAACTTTTCTGATATGTAAAGTTTCGTGTTAACTGTTCCCTTTTTTTAATCCTTTTTTTGATTCTTGTTCCTTCTCCCTCCAGAATCCCCCTCACCTATGCTCCCTAGCAGTGCTTGGAAATACCAAATTTTTCTTTTGAGTGTTGACTAGTCTTTTTTTTTTCTTCCTTCCAGAAGAAAAGAGAACTAGTATGATTAGAACAGGGGCTGGCTCAAAGGTAAGACAGACATTTCCTGTCCTAAAGTCCATCTTGATATCACCCAAAATACTTGTGGGATACCTATAGGAAGTCTTGCTTTGAGCCGACTTGAGTTTCCCATCATAAAAATACAATAAGCCATGAGGGACTGCAACTGTATAATAAGAAGCACAGTATTTGCAAACTTTTAAAATTGTACATTAAACCATTATAAAACAGAATGGCTTTCATGCATATTAACTTCATTCCTTCCCCATTTCTAAGGCCACCACTCCCCAGTATGGCTTTACACTTTTCTGAACATTCTTTCCTAAAGATTGGACTTCCAGGGAAGTCTAGAATGAGATCGTGGCAAAAAAATTAAACTCTTCTGAATTTGAAGGAGTGGTATCATGTGCAACTCATACTTTATCTTTCTTAAAATATATTTGCTTACCTGATGTATCTATCACAACTCCACCTGCTTCCCTGATAATAACAGTAGCCGCTGCCAAATCCCAACAATGCAAGCCAAACTGGTAATATGCATCTGCAGCTCCAGATGCTAAATGACAGAGTGCCAAAGTAGCACTTCCAATAACACGAACCCTGCAATAAATGTTGAAAAAATTGCAACTAACATTAAAGCCTAGCTTTGCTCATAAGGAAGTGATTGTGCAGTAACATACATTTCCAAATATTGGATTCAACTTTTTTTACTTGTTTTACAGATTTTATCCTTAATGCCCAGTATAAACATGGTATTCTAGACAGAAAACACTTTCCTTAAAGAACCAAGTGCAATAAAGATGAAGAAGTAAGCATTCATGAAACACATTTTATAGCCTAACGTAGCTTATTTTTGTGATGGAATTCAAGAATTCAGTGCAAAAAAAGACTGTGATGGCACTACTGCAGATATATCTCAGGGATTGAGTTCTCTTGATACACAAGGGACATTATTGATGGCACAGTCCATATATGCATTTGAATAACGATGAAACTGTTAATTTGGTTGACTGGATTTCTGACAGCAGTACTTAACCAAAATATTATATTAACATTTTTCTTGTTACTAAGTTTACTAATTTTACAGGAAACAGAAATTACCCATGTGCCTGTGCCTTTAGCAGTCGTTCCATGTTACTAAGAAAAACTTTCAGAGTGTCAGGGTCTCGCTTTGGACCAATCTCAGTTAAAATCAAGGCTTTTGTGATATCTGCAAGAAAAATGATAAATATTAATGCTTATACTAATTTCTTTTATAAACTCTACATCTTTGGATGCACAAATCGTTTTCAAGTAATTTTTTTTAGAGGCAAAATCTACAGCTGATCTTTGAATGGCATGCCAGAGACCGCATAGCAGCAAAATGGACACTAAACCTGATTTCATTTATCTTAATATTTAAATGAAAATATATTTACAACCATACTAATAGTACAATTTCATGGGAGTCAAACTAAATGGCTGCTGATTAAATGGACATGTCTACATTGTTTCCTTGGTTGCAATTTGGAAGTAGCTTTCCATTGTTTTCTTTTGCTATGAGGTTCTTTTTTTAACTTCACAATCTAATCTATTGCATAGGATTTCATAGTGGTCTCCTATCCAAAAATCTAAATAACTTCTGCTAAAGAAAACTAAAAAAGCCTAAATAAAATAAATCTTAACATTACAGGTAGTCCTTGTTTAGTAACTACCTCATTTAATAACTGTTCATAATTACAATTGTGTTGAAAAAGTAACTTTATAACCAATCCCCACATTTATGACATTTACGGATCTGTAAAGCAAAGGAAAACTGAAGAAAATAGTAAGCAGTCACAATTTCACTTAGTGACTGTTTGATATATCAACCATTGCTAGTCCCAGTTATGAACAAGGACTTCATATCCTTTCGTTGCCATTCTAGAATTGATTGAAAATTAAATCTTTATCACATTATATATCACAAAAAAAATTCACAATAAACCCAAGTTACCAGTATTTGACTACTCAAGTCTAACTATAGGTTTTTACTTGGACTTGAAGACTTGAAGTTCTGAGATTCAAAGGCCATGTGATTTAAATTTTAGAACTTGAAATAAAGATAATAAAACAGAGTGGGAATCTCAGATGCAAATGATATGTATTTTTGAGAAAGAAAAGTGAGACAACACAACAGCTTAATAAACTTTTGTACAAGATCCAGCACTATTCTAGAAATACTTTAGGGCAGTGGTGAAATGCAAAATTTGTAACTACCGGTTCTGTGGGCGTGGCTTGGTGGTGATAGGTGATAATGTGACTGGGTGGGTGTGGCCAACTTTTTTTTAAACTTTTAAAAGCTTTTTCTCTACAACCTCTTCAGCTCTTCAGAGCCTTTTAAAAAAGCTTTTAAAAGGCTCTGACAATCCTAGCTGAGTTGCCTGATTGTCAGAGGCTTTTATTTTTTTTAAAGCATTTTTTTACAATTTGCATGTATGTACAGGTAGTCCTCAACATAAATCGAGACCAAAATTTATGTTGCAAAGTGAAGCATTTAAGTGAGTTTGCAATTTTTCTTGCCACAGTGGTTAAGTGAATCATTACATTTGTTAAGTTAGTAACATGGTTGTTAAGTGAATCTGGATTCCTAATTGACTTTGCTGGTCAGGTCGCAAAAGGGGCTCACATGACCCCAGGACATCGCAACTGTCATAAATATGAATCACTTGCCAAGCATCAGAATTTTGATCATGTGACCATGGAGATACTGCAACAGTTGTAAGTGTGAAAAGTGGTTGTAAGTCACTTTTTTCAGTGCTGTTGTAACTTTGAACAGTCACTAACTGAACTGTTGTAAGTTGAGGACTATCTGTATTTACATATGTACATACCAGTGGTGGGTATGTTGCTCCCGGTTTGGACTGGTTCTATAGAACCGGTGGTGAAACTGGCAGGAGGCTCCACCCACTGACCAGGACATCATCAAAAGCAATCTGTGCATGCGCACGCAGGCACGATGCGAACCAGTAGTAAAGGTAAGTAGAACCCACCCTTGGTACATATACCAGTAAAATGAAAAATATGGAACAAATTAATGCATACTGTATATGCCTGGGAGAACAGGAATGTCTTCTAATTCATCCTTACAAGACCACAATAGATCAAGTAATTATGTTCTTAAAGTTCTACACTAATAAGACAATAGATGTTGTGAACATTAAAGAAATTGAACTCTTTGAACTGCCAGGGCAAGCTGTTAAAAGGTGGTTTTACACTATATCTCCCAAACAATACAGTCTGCTTTTCATAATGTCCTCGCAGCAACCTTAGCATCTGATAGGAGGGTTTCACCCAGTTCGATCCAACTGTAGGCAGATCTTTTCAGCACTGTCATACTTGAGCTACTTTTGGCTCAATTGTCTGCCACTGAAGATAAGCCCAGCTGAAGGCATCCATAGCAAACTGAGACTACAACAATACATGGTGACATCAATAAGAGATTCCCCTTATGTACTTGTGTCCCAGTGCCTGATGCAAAAGTATAAGTTGCAGTTTCTATATCATGGGGCCACAGCACATGATTTGTCACTTGCCCTCCATCCCCCACTCTGCCAGACAGCTAGCAATAGGATTAAACAGAATTTAATTTTAGGGTAACTGAATTTATAGTGATATAGCAAAAATATTATTAATCTGAATTAAGAAAAATTACCTAGAAGATACATTTATTTTATCTAAAATTAGTGACAACTCTATAATATTATATATATATATATGCATAAATTTTATAGTGTTTACAAAATCTAAACCAACCTGTCACTTTTGACACCTGAAGCCTTTTGCCATTACAATATGACCCTTGACCTCTTCTACCAGTGTATAATCGTTCTTCAATGCAGTGATAAATTACACCAAATTCAAGCTTTAGGTTTTAAGAAAAGAAAAGGAACATGAATGCAATTTGCATTATATCAGTATGAACAAATCTCTTTTAACTGCATAAGATTGCAGTTTACACTATTGATTACCCCAAATATTCCTTATGATAAAAGCTACAGGAAATTAAATATATCATCCTCTTATATAATGGCTAATTTTTACATCACAATTACTAAACGAGAAATACAAAAAATGTCTTCTGCAGAATACTCACTGCAAGTATAATCACTTATCAGAAGTGTTCCATCATCCTTCTCTTGAGTTCTCCATTGCCTATCACTTTCTATCAAGATGTATCATATGTAATTTACCCCAAAGCAATTGTCAGTTTACAGAAATAACATGAAGGGTATGTTTCCAAAGTTTGCACAATCCAACATTTTTGTTACCGCAACAGTTTTATAGCTTTCATCATTGTCTAGCAGAAAGGCTGGATGTCAGCCAAACAAAGTTGCCAAATTGAAGTAAGGAGAAAGAGCACTTGTTATTTTTTGTAGGGAAACTCAGTTCAATGGATCACCTGTTCTAAAGGAAGAGTGTAAAAGTCATATACTGGTTACCAACATTGTTTCTAGAAATCCAGACAAATACTCTACAGCAGGGGTGTCAAACTCTATTTCATTGAGGGCCGCATCAAGTTGTGTTTGATCTTGAGGGGCCAGGGTGGGCATGGCCAGCTCGATGTCACTTGTGTTGGAAATGCCCGTGGTGGTCTGAGTGCTCTGCCACTGAAAATGGAGCACGCCCCCTCCAGTTCCATTTTCACTGGCAGAGAGCACCACGGGCCGGTCCTTCACTGTTTCCAGGGTGGCCCGGCACGTCAGATCTAAGCCTCCCTGGGCCACTTCTGGCCCACGGGTCTTGAGTTTGATACCCCTGATCTACAGTAACATGGGAAGATAGAGAACTACACAAAGAACTATAAATCCTGTGATTTAATGGATAGACAGCACTGCTGGTCTATGATTGCAATAAGTTTGATTGATTGATCATTTGCTTAAATACTATGCCCATTCCTAAATGCATATACTTTGCAAGTATATTCCACTAATTGCAATTAAATGTATGGAAAAAGGTTTAGGTTAAGGGGTAATTCTGTAACTGTTTTTGCAACACAGTCTTCTGCATGGCTAGAACGGTTATTTAAAACATTTTTAGTTTAGAGAAGAATCATTTATAATTGTTACGTAAAAATATCAAAAAGATGGTTTGAATATTATAAGTAGGTTTATGCATTAAAACCTGTATTTTCACAAATATCACAAGATAAATTGGAAAAGTGTTGCATAAGAATTATTCAGGTGTATTTACTATATACGTTCCTCCCCTCCCCCTTTTTTTAACAGCTGCCACTAAAGCCTATCCAACTTACAGAACATTATTTTATACCTCTTGGTTGACAGCAAATCCAATGCTAACAGCTACAGTTGGAAACCTGTGTAAATAAATACATTATACTTGTTAATAAATTTTCTGATAATGACTATTACCGTATCAACATTGTGATAGTATTTGTTCATTGGTTCTCAGGTGAGAAATCTTACTTTTTTATATTTAAGAGATTAAATTCTAACTTTTTATATCATTTTAATTGTCAGAAAACTGATTTGCATCCTGATCCTAAAGACAGTTTTGTGACTTTTCCAATGATTAATTATCTGATTCTCAGAAAGTTCCCTATTCTTTAAATTTTAGGAATCTATGCAACCAATTAGTTGCTGTTCTTATTCCCTGCTGCCTTCATAGGACATTGTTGCACCAGGAATAGACTAAGAGAGAGCAGCAGCTGCTTTTCTAAAATAAGTTCAAAAGTCACTTCCTAACAACTGCTGCCACCTCATAACTTGAGAATATAATTTTTTTTCTTTCCATAACTAATACATTCCATTATGAAGCATTTTATGAACCAAAGATTGCAGACTAATGAAAATTCCCTCCAAAAGAAAATGATTCAAGATGATCCAGAATATGACAACTTAATACTCACAAACTAATTTGTTAAAAGAACAGCAATTACTGTAGTCAGATTAATGATCTGATTTTTGTTGTTCAGTAAGTATAAAAATATTAAAGCAATGCTATTACAATATTTTTAATATGCATAGACTTTACAAGTAAATTTGATGTAATCCTGTGCAGAAATTTACTTGGTACAAAACATGCAGAAGGATAAGCTACATGCTTATAAGGTACAGGCCCAAAACCAAGAATGATACATAGTGATTCTTCCAAGGTGAGTTCTTTATTGTTTCCCACCTATAGACAAAATCTTGCCCGACTGAGCATTTTACTGTTTGCATGCACAATATACTCTGTAGCTATTATGGAGGGGCTGCCTTCAGCCTCTTTCTCCCAAACACAGTTGCTTCTTGCTTCTCCGGAATGTATCCCTTGCCTCCTGGGAATCAACATCCTTCTACATTTTATCACACTCTATGAAACTAGAAGGGATTCAACACACACAGAAATTCCATTGATATTTCAGTCATTTAAAGATGCTTGACAATCTGGCTTGTGACATTTGATACAAGGTTTTTACCATGTCTTTACCTATGTACGAAATTGCAGGTGCCATCAACAGGATCAATAATCCAGGTTGGACTGTCATTGAGTATGCACTTTGAACCAGCAGCAGTAGCTTCTTCCGCAATAAACCTAACATTGGTATAGACAAGACTCAAATAAAAAAACTTTGAATTAAAGGTGCATTTGAAGCAGTTGCAGATGTATTGTTAAATAAAATAGATTCCAACCTGAACAGCATACTAGGAATTGGCATAAATACTTTCTCTATTACACATATCTGTAAATGAAAGAAATTGTAACCAAATGTTCTCAAGAAGGCTTAAGAGACTTAAAGTTCCTATATACATGCCAAGATCTTAATGATTGAAAAATCTACATATACAAAAATGCAGTGATTGCTTCTTCATCCATCCTCCTTTGGATGACAGCAGAACATTTGCAGGGTGTATAAATTACAGGCTTTTTCTCTGTACTATGTACAGTTCATTTTTTTTTTACAAACTAAAACAAAATTAGCTTTTATTTCCTCTCATAGAATATGCTGGAGGGAGAGGAGGCTTTCAGGTTAGGAATAAAAAGCAGTTTCCTGCAGCTCTTCAGAAATTTATAAGATTATAGTCCCAGCCCAATTATTGTTTACTGTTGTAAACAATAATTAAAAAACAAAAACAAAACATGAGTAATTGCAAAAAATAAGTCTAGAGACTGTAACCATCTAGAACTGAAACATTAAAGGAAATCTTAAATCTGGATATAAGACAACAAAGAAAAGAAAATTAAAACAAGAACGTCACAATAGAAATTGGCATATATCCATTTTAGAATAGTCTGAAAATGACTCTGTGTCCCAATTAAAACTAAAATCAGTGAAAACTCCTATGAAGAGATATACTTTTATTATACTCTGGAAGTGTATGAAAAGCATTACATGTTTGTTATGCTTTGGAAAATAGTATTCTTGCCACTATTTCTTCTAAATGTTCTCAAAAGGTGTTGTAAGGTTAATCATATACAGCTATTATATATTATAATTAAAGCATAATGCAAGGGCTAAGACTAAAGAAATACAGCATCAAGTCGCCACTTATTCTATCAAGCTCGTGAAGTGGAGCATTTGTACCAAGAGACTTTAAATGATGTCAAATGTATTTATTGAGCACACATTTATAAAGTTAGTTACTAAAATATAGATCAGTGTTTTTCAAACTTCACAACTTTAAGGTGTGTGGAATTCTAATCCTGTTAATAACTCTCTTTAAAATTTTGAAACCTAAAGAAGCAAGAATGAGACAGTTGGAAAAGGTGACTCTTCCAATTGCTTATCTCCACTACTCCTGGCTTTGCTTTCATCTGATGCAGTCCTAGGGACAATGAATTTGATCTCTACAAATTTTCTAGCATACTGGTACACCCAAGAGATGTTTGTAGCAGAAAAAGTTCATTGCTGGCAAGAATGGTAGCTGGAAAACCATTTCTACATGTAGCTTTTCAAATGTTCTGCCATATCCTGGAGAATTCTTTCATCTATGGCAAGGGTGTCAAACTTACATCATCCCTGCGTCATCACGTGATGCATCGTGCTTTTTGTCCTCTTCGCTAAACTGGGTGTGGGCATGGCCAGCATGTGACGCAACTGGCCCTCAGGCTGCGAGTTTGACACCCCTGATCTATGGCAATGTTTTTCAAACTTGGCAACTTTAAGATGTGTGGACTTTAACTCCCAGAATTCTCCAACCAGCATGCTCAGATGAAAGCAGAGCTTGGAGTAGTAGAGATATAGCTGTTGAAAGAGCCATATTTATCAAGTATTTCATTCTTGCTTCTTAACTTATGTCTGAAAATTTGAAGCAAAATTAATCACAAGGATTAGAATCCTGGCTAAAATTGCTCATACAACTGAAGCATCTTAAAAGTACTAAACCACCTTAACCACAATTTATGATCCAGGTTCAAAGAGCATATGAAACCTAATTCCATTCGGCCTCAGTATGTTTAAGAATCATATCTTTATGTGGCAACGTAACACATCCAGAACTATATTTGACAGGTGGCTATTGCCAATCTATACTCTCCAGAAAATTTTTCTGCATGTGAAACATGCTTGTTTCATTCAAATATTTTATATGTGAAGTACACCTGTTCACATAACTATGATTTTCATTCATTTAAAACATCAGCAGTAGAATAATGCCATGACCAGACATACCTGTGAGAGGGAAACTTTTCTTTCAATGCAGAAACAATTAAATTTTCCACCAAGTGATCAGTTTCAGTCACAAGATCTGCTGCAGATGTTTTGGTAGATACTTGCTTTTCTTCAGTGAGAGCTTTTCTAATAATCTAGAAAGAAAATATTATATATTGCTTTATAGATTTTTCCCATTTTTCTGAAAAACTGCATTAAATTCTCAATAGAAATGATACAATTCTTAGTTGTGCCCACAATAACTTCTAAAATGATAGCATGTGTAAAATACAGTATTTTATTCAAGAAGATTCTGATGTTGATTAACATAATTACCTTATTTTTCTGTTAAACTTTCTTTGTTAATGGCTGCTGTTTAGATGTCACATTTTTGCTTCACAATTAGGATACTAACACTTTATCACTGTATAAATGTATATGTTGTGAATTCAGTAACTGCTATATTAGTATTTCAATCACACATTATTTTTAACAAGAACTATCAGAAGAAAATATTTTGTGCTCTATCGCAACTACATAAAATGGACTGCTTTTAACTTATTTAAACTGAGTTAAAATAAGTTAAATTGGTTAAATTAAGATTGAACTGAGTGCAGAACTTGGTCCTTAATGAGTATATAAGTGACATGCTGTAATTTTATACAATCTGCATGTGGACACTGTTACAATAAGAATAGTTTTGGTTTCTGCTAAAGGTTTTATATCGACAATTTTCTAGAGGCCTGGAAAAATGGGCCAAATACATGATACAAAAATACAAACCCGATAATTTCTTCATTTTTTGCTTTTCCTTAGACTGCCAAATATTATCTTTTCATCCTTTGCACTTTCTTTCAGAGTAAAACATTAATTCAGGCAAACATGACCACTGCAGAATATCCAGAAATGACTTACAGTATAAATTCCATTCTAAAGGCATGTAAGTAGAAACATTTTTAAAGTAAACTCAAGAAAAAAGGAATGTCTTTAAAAAAGCAAGGAGAAGCTAAGCATGACTGAAAGCATCTGTTATTTCATAGGAATGTAAAATAAGTGCTTGGCTCTAATCTTTATTTAAAATTCTTATTAAAAAAATCCTATGAACTTATATTTACTTGACAGTGATATTCCCATGGATTTCAAACAAGGCATATTTATTTATGACATTCTGGATTCATGGCCAAAGCTACATAAAAACATAAATATGGTTTCAAAATTCATAACAGCAAACCCACTCCCAATTTGAGATTTAGAGAACTATGAAAAGGCAGTCAGGGAAGTTATGGTTGGAAACTCCTGAGCCAAATCTGGTACATACTCAGAGAAGCATCATATTGTTGTCTATCCCCACCTTTAAGCTCACATGTGAGGGAGAAACTCTCAGTATTCCCCATCAGGATGAATAAATAATGTCAATTCTAACTTAAATAGGTGGTCCTGTGGCTGCCTTGAAACCATATAATAAAAGCTTTTACAGATTAAAAACAGCACCTCGAATTGTATTTAGAAAGCTACTAGATGATTACTAGAAGCTCTTATCCAATTGCAGGCAGATTTTTGCATTCTGCACGGACTACAGTTTTTGGGTAGCTTTCCAAGACAGTCACCTGAAAACCCATTGTTAGTGATCTATCTGTGAGGTGATGAAGACATAGATGATCACTGCCAAGGCATCATGCTCTAGGTAAATCCATAATTGATGTACCAGCCAAATCTAAGTAACCCTAGCTTTTACTTCCTATATAGCTGTATCTGAGAGTATAGGAGGGCCATAAATCACTGAACCTTTAGAGCAAGTGCCTCTCCATCTTGGGGTAGAGCATTAATGGTTTCTGGGCAAGTAGCATGCTTATCTTACAGGAATTCAATCTTGGTTTGTTTTTCCCCTGTCCAAATTCCAAAAGCCTCCAAACAAGGAGCCAGGACTTGCATCCTCAGCCCAACCAATGCTGTGTGTATAATTTGAAATAATCAGTACTCTGGTGATCCTGTACCGATGGGTTACTTTTTCCAGAAGATTCATGTAGTTGTTAAATTCACAGAAGGGTAAAGCAACAAAAGCCTAGATCACTTCTAAGTTTGTTATTTATATACAGTACATCAAATATATTATATACTTTATATGCGGCCCAAGACAATTCCTCTTCACTCAATGTAGCCCAGGCAAATCAAAACGTTGGACAGCCATGTGATAGAGCATTTTCCACAGATCATCCTGTACAGTTCTTCAGAATTAAGAAGCTGAAGTTACCCTCAAAAAGCTAATCCAATCATGACCCATTGTGTGCAGAGTCCAGGCCAGAGGAAATTTAAGCAATTTTACATATGAAATCTCGCCCTAGAATCTCACATGGCTTTCAGAAAGAGCACCCCTCAAAAGAATGCAAACATCCATATAAGGGCTGCAGAGCCACAATCTGTAATCACAATAAGAAGCATTATTTTGCCATATTTATTCATACAGTGTAATCTCAAATATGAACAGTTACTTGTATCATGTCCAATCTCCTCTTGGTTTTGTTCCTCTAGAACTCTAGATGTGTCTTCTGCCACTCATCCCTCAGAACTAGCATGCAAGAATAGTCCAGGATGGCAGGATTTCACACATAAAATATGGAATTGGAGGTGATTTCATCAAATGTTGTGGTCAGTACTGTGGAGTCTGAGTTGGAGTCGAGGAGTCGGAGGAAATTTTGGGTACCTGGAGTCGGAGTCGGAAGTACAAAAAACTGAGGAGTTGGAGCCGGAGTCGGAGTCGAGGAGTCGGAGTAAATTTTGGGTACCTGGAGTCGGAGTCGGAAGCACAAAAAACTGAGGAGTCGGAGTCGGAACATTTATCTCCCGAGTCCACAGCCCTGGTTGTAGTTACTTCAATACTCCAAAAATTGCTCAGGCACTCAAAAGAGCACTTACCAGCTTACTTGGGATACCCCTAAGTGTTTTCTGGAATCCATTTAGATTCATTAGGCACTGGACCAGGCTGTCCAAATAATGTAGGTCCCACCATCTTGCAGAGCCTCTTAGCAATGATGAGGCTCATAACGAACAGGGAGCAATCTAACCACAGCAAAGATTTAATCTTTATCTTCCATTATCAGATGATATGTCGACTCCTTGTAGATGAACGCTCTATCTAGTATGGCACCAAGACTGCCTGGAGTTGCTATGAAGTCTCATGGAATCTTCCCTCAGAGACAGAAGTCTCCCAAATGAAAAGCAATGAGCTTTCTACCTCCTGTTCCCCAATAAGCTCCAAGAGATCACATTCTGCTGTTCAGCAAAGTATGTAGTACACAAGAAAAGTTTCTAATTTGCCCTGTTGTCCAAAATCACAAATAGGCATGCACAACTCGTCACTTCCAAACCAGACCCTCTGGTCACTATTAATTCCAGACAATCGTTGCTACCCAAATCACCTTCTATTGAATCACTTGCTAATGCAAGACCTGGAACATGGCAGAGCAGATTTCCAAGGGGGCAAGATCACAACTTACTGTCAACCGCAGGTCCCAATACTGTAAATTTACGCCAGTTGTGCATACCAGGTTTGCATGCTTATCCACAACCAAATTGTGGAGTAACATGATCTTATCCTGTATAAATTTGGCATTAACCAGCAAATAAGTTCCTAGGCTGAGAAAGCTGGCCTCTTTTTAGGTATGCAGTAATAAACTCAATAGAACATATAGGAACAGGTGCAAAATCGGATATTCAAGTTATTCTACTGTTATCTGGAAGGCCACAAGTAAAATCCAGTTCATACCCAGTCATCATCACAATTAAAAAACATTTTTATTGTTATCATATTTCAAGAGGTAAAAGAACTTCTTAGAAATATACAGGATATGCAAACCACATTTTCTTTCCTTCCTACTATTGCTAAAGAAAAGTTGAAACATAAATTAGGTCTCTGCCTCAGGCAACTACTCTAAGCATATACTATTAATAGCAAGTAAACTTTGCCCTATAAAGTAACAAAAAAGGAGTTGCAGTAATTGGCAACTCATCACGTTGAGAAACTAAAGCAAATGATACTGACCAGACTCTTTGGCTCATGAAGTGTTTCATCTGACAGGCCCAAAGATCAAAGACATGACAAAATAAGATTTATCAAATCCACGGATAATTATCTTTCCCAGCTAATTACAGAAGTACAAACAATTCTGCAAAAAAACAGCTACAACTATATTGCATGACGAGTTTGAAAACCTTGGAAAAAAGCTCAAAATCCCCAGGGCTCAGTGATATCCATCCTTTCAGTTCATGAAAAGGACTGTAAGGGGAAAGAATATTGAAAATCAGTGAATCAGTAGGGGCTATTTTATTTCTGGGACCCTTGTCTGAATCATCTAGGTGAGAGATTGTTGGAGGAAGATGGGTCACATTTCACTAGGACCAGTAAAATTCTGTTTCACCAAAGGATGATAAATGGAAACAAAAATTCTGAAGGGCCTCATATAAAGGTTTGTGCATTGTAAGAAGAAGCATTGTTGCTGAAATGGGGCTTTTAAATCATTAAAAAAAATCAGAATGAGGAATAAACTTCATGGTCATTATTGTCTATACTGGTACATTAATGCTAAGACCATGGAAAATAAGATAAGCTTGGGCTCTCAGCATAGAAAGTCATGCACAATGCAATAAATATAACAGAGTACTGGTATGATGACTTTATCACTGTACAGTAAAATATGTTTATTAAGTATAATGGAAACCTGATAGATGACTGTATTCCTGGAACAGAGCAGTAGGAAGACACAATTTGCTTGAAAGGAATAAAAGTAATAGAAAGGGAAGAGTGCACTTTGTGTTAAAAATAATCTTGTTAAAAAATAACAGATAAAAGCAACACTGTTGGTGTTGATTAACTTAACCCAAACAAAACTAAACAATAGTCTTCTTGCAACATTAAATATGGATCCGTATACAGAGCTGGGAGCTGGATGCAAGGATATAAATATTATAATATTGTACTCCACATTATAGGGCCCCTCTCCAATGAAGTTATACTCTTTTGCAGTAGACTCTATCACTATGTAATTAGCAAAATGACTGGTTGTTTTTACCTCTCCTACAAGATTACTGTTTACTGGACAGTTTAAACTGAAGGAAAACTAAAATAAGAAATATTGTGATCATTCTTACTTGGGATAATAAAAATATTATTTCCTCTTAGTATGCCAGTATAAAAAACTGATATAGGAAGAAAGCATTTATAAAAACATTAGCTGGATACCCGTGCTTAGCTACGAAACTATGTGATCAAGCTTACAGCTTGAAAATTAATGAATAGTTACGATCGGCCTCTCCTCTCCCCTTCTCTCTCTCAAGCTTGCCCCACAAAAACGTCTCCTATCCTATCCCTTCTCTCCCTCAGCCTTGCCTCATAGAAGGCTCCTCTATCCTATCCCCTTCTCTCCCTCAGCCTTGCCCCACAGAAGCCTCCCCTATCCTATCCCCTTGTTGCTGCTGTGAAAGTAAAACTGAAAGTCCTCTCCTCTGCTTGTGTTTTGTATTTGGAACAGATTTCTTTTGAGGTGGGGAGGGGGAGTAAAACTCCTTAACATCAGAGGGCTGTTTGGAAAGTGAAACAGTATTTGTTGTGTGAGCAAGGAGACAGGAAGGAGCCCGGCCCTGGCTTAGCTCAAGTGTTTTGTATTAAAGCTGCTTCCTGCTGTGAAAGTAAAACTGAAAGTGAAACTCCTCTCCTCTGCTTGTGTTTTGCATTTGGAACAGATTTCTTTTCAGGTGGGGAGGGGGAGTAGAACTCCTTAGCACCAGAGTGTGTTAATCATAATATAGAAAATACAATGCTCTGTATGGTCATTTCGAAAAATCCTTTCTTAGTGAGCACCTAAAAGCCAAGAAGAACATATGTTGCAAATTTCAAGTTTGTAGGCTTTATGGTTCTGGAGATTTCGTGATTATGGCGTGAGTGTTTTCACTTTTATGTATATAGATACAGTAGATAATTTATTATCCAATGATTGTTACTGTTATTTATTTGTGGCACAGAATTTCTCAGTGATCCTTATTTTTCCTTTTTAAGTCTTAATTTCGTGATGAATGTTAAGAACTCAGTTTTAAAAGCAATTGAAACTTGAAATATTAAGGTTCAAGTCCATTTCCAACCACAAAAATTCATTGGATAATACTGAACTGAGAGCTTATTTTACAAATTTGTCGTGAGGAAAACATGAGAAATTCACCATCCTATCTCCTAGAAGAAAGTGGTTAATACTAACACTCAAGGATTGATAAGACTACACAGTATTATTCCAGTAAATTCAGTTATATTAGTTAAATTAGAATTTATTAAATTATTTTAATAAATGTGTGTCAGTGAATAAGCTGAAACTTCATGACGGGCTCAATGTGGTGAAAGTTTGAGATCCCTCTTTATAGATCTAGAGACAGAAAACATATGTTAACCCTTCAAATAATATTGTGTAATGGTGAAT
This sequence comes from Masticophis lateralis, assembly GCA_030761175.1. Taxonomy (NCBI): domain Eukaryota; kingdom Metazoa; phylum Chordata; class Lepidosauria; order Squamata; family Colubridae; genus Masticophis; species Masticophis lateralis. Next base: position 54,758,632 of record JAUDYJ010000003.1, on the reverse strand, counting down.
TTAAATATACTAGGTTCACTTTCTGTTACTTACTTTGTGTAGCTGCATTTCCTAAATTTCAAACATCCAATAAAAATGAGTATCAGTATCAAATAATGATGACACCAAAATGATAAAATATATGCCTACACCCAAGTTTATTACAGAGCAAAAGTGCTTCTTTTCTCATGAAATGCAATCACCAGATTCTTTTACATCTTATCCTAAAAGAACATGCAGAGGGCAGATTTCTGCACTTATTCAGGAGTAACTGAAACCCAATGAACTTGATGGATTTGCACCCAATTCAGCATATTTGAATTACCACAATGTGCAACCATGTACTTCTTTTCTCCAACCGGATCCCCCTTCAAATACAAAGTTTCAAATCAAATTCAAATTCAGGCTCAGTGCCTTTGAAGGGATCCATGTTGGCTCGTGCACCGGTAGGTTCCCAAGATCAGCACGCAGCTGCAGCTCAGGTTAGCAAGAAATCTCGACCTAAATCTTACAAGAGGCAGAAGGAACAAAGTGCATGGGGGGTGGGGTGGGGCACGGGGAAGCCTCTTTCGTTTAACGATGCCCCAAAATGGGGAGGGTGGGGGGGAGAGAAGAGAGGAAATAAAGTTTTGCGCCTCGGATTTCCTTGCTTCCCACATGGCTCCACGTATGGCCTGACCCAGAAGCCCCTTATGCGACAGCCGCCCTCCCCCACCCCCAGCCGAAGCAGCTCCCGCTCACCTGTCCCGCCTGGAGCGCGAGCTGCACCGCCACCTCCAAGCACTCTTCCCAGGGGTCGTCTCCGCCGCCGGCCGCTTTGCCTAATCCTCGCTTCCCGCTGGGGTTCATGATTACCGCCGCTCCTCCTCCTCTTCCTCCTCCTCCTCCTCCTCCGCGCCCAGGATCCTCGCCTCCTCCCGCGTTTGGAGGATCTCCGCGGAAATAGGAAAAGGGGGAGGGGGCTGTCGGGGCGGCAAGTCCTTGAACTTTCTCCGGCGCTCGAGGGGGCTTCCCTCGCTCGGGCTAAGGAGGGGAGGGGTGCTTACTTCACAGCCCCGCGGGGCGTCTCCTCCCCACTTGCCGAAGCCTCCCCACCACCCCACAGCCGCTCTTCCTGCGCCGCCACCACTAGCCCTGGTTGCCCTCTCGCCTTCCCTCAGCCACCTCGGTCGCCGGTACAGAGGAAGGCGGGAGAAGCTCCACTGACACAGAGCCCGCCTTCCTCAGCCGACTGGCCATGCTTGCCGCCCGTCTCGAGGAGAAAACCGCCTCTCTCCGCCCCCAGCGCTCTTGATGACACCTAATTTTAGGACATTGCGCTCAGGCTGGTTCTTCACGTAGCTAGCGAATCATGGGCGCGGGTGGGCGTTTCTAGGGCAATAGGATGTGATTCACAGGAAGTTCCTCGCTTTTTTTTTTTTTACACTCTCCCCCCCCCCCCTTTAAAATTTGAATTCCGTCTTTCTTTCGCTTTTTCACCTTCCGGGGAAGCAGCGTTTGTGCTGTTTTACAGGTCCTTCTTTTTTCTTTTCTTTGCAAGGCACCTTCGGATACTGGCAATGCAGTTCTTGAAAATTCGCATTTTGCCCGATTGTCAGGTTAGGCTGGAGTTCCTGTCGTCAAAGGCAGTTCGTTTTATTTATTTGTGATTGCAGAAATCAATATCCACCCTTTTAAATACAAATTCCCCGCCTCAGGAAACTGCGAAAGACCAACTGTCAGCCAAAAAGCGAGTTCGTGTCTTCCAAATCTAGTCCTTCCAAGGCTTTTTGCTAAAATGATTAAATTATGATGGAATTGACTTACTGTTGAGGGGTAACATAATATTTCTCTCGATGAAACAATTCACCTTATTTCCTATCAGAATGTTCTTCCTAAAAAAGAACTAAGAAAGTTAAAGGCTCCTCTTCTGTGATTGGTCAGATCCCCCAGACAAAATCGGCTTATAGGACATTTATTCAGCGCGCAGAAAAGATCCGAGTTCAACGAGCACATGGCAAGCGAGTCTTTTACTATCTTAAATTAATTTTAAATTAATTAAAATTAATGGTAAGCAAGTAAATGGTAACAAGGCAATGTTAGTTGGAATGTTGATTTACTTCTTTTTCATATATTAAACGAATTTATTACAAATAGTGACCACGGAAAAGTGTGAAGTTGGAGGAAATAAAATCCACCTTTCCTTTATAAAGGGAAAACAAATCTCTAGGAAGTGGTCTTGTTGGATAATCTAATACTAAAGATTAGTCTATCTGCTATAGCTTAGGTATCAACCAGAATTGTTCATCTGTTTATAAAATAAGCTAAAACTGTTTCCTAGTTCTTGTTAAGTCCATCTGGGCAGCTCTTGGGTTTACAATACCCAAACTTGGGTGTTTTTTTGCAGACATTTCTTTACTAGGCTAGGTAACATTATCAGCGTTAACATATTCTGATTACAGTGTTCAGCCACTCACTCTGAGCTATTACATATTCTCTCTTCTATTGGAATATGAGAGCATCTATTTAATTTAGACTATTTTAAGCAGACAGGAGTTCAGATGAGTTGGTATTGGCAGGTGACAATTGCTATAATATCATGTGGGAGGAATTAAATATGCCAATTTCAGACTGGCAAGATTAAAAGAGCAATGGGGGAAAAAGGAGAGGAAGGAGAGAAAGCATCACTAAACAGTACATTTTTATTCATGCTTTATTGATAGTTTTTTTTTTCTTATTCTGGTTTTGTATCTGTTACAGTTACAGATTTAAAAGTTCCAATCTGGGGCATTTTGAGATTACAAGAACCAAAATTGCTTTTGAAGTAGGTATATTCTTGTAATTTTTCTAGTGGAAGTTTCACCAGGACTTTACTTACATCTACACTCCACTCTAGGAACCTGGATAATTTTTCATGAGTTACCAGTATTTTCAAGTACTCCAGTTGCCTTTTGGAAAAAGCATCTTTGGGACAACTGTAACCTCGATAATTCAGAATCTCCATAGATGACAGAGTATAATATTGGTCTTGAAATCACATGTTGAAAGTTGCACTGAGAATTACAGGATTTTTATCAAACGTTCTTATAAATGTTAAGTAAGATTTTTAAAAAGATTCTAAATATTGTTTATAAAATAGGATTATGAATTACAGACAAAGCTATATATTCCAGCTTTTGCTCTACTTTTGTTTATTTCAGAGTGAATTGTGCTTTTTCAAATGCTAGGCAGAGCCTTTTATAACTTCTTATGCTCCTAGTGACTACATGGACACATCTCTGAAGTATTAGGTATGTTCACTTATAGGAGTAATAAAGACGGGATAAAAATGTAGTAAATAAGGAGCTTGTTCCTCATTACTTCCAATATGCTTTCTGACTTTCCAGTCCAGCCTATAGCTCTGGAATCCTGATCATTTCATATTCAAATATACCTGGTCTGACCCTAATTAGTTTTTTCCAAATACACCAAGGTGTGCTATATGTTATCACTTGCTCATATCTTTCATAGAGTTCAGTAATTTGGTTTCTCAGTGACAGCATACTCTATATTTAAATAACCTTAGCTGGGTTCTTCCAAATAGGAAGCTCTTCCAAGTAGGGCTTTTATCATGCAATCACTCTGTCTCACTTCCAGAATCCAAAGCCCTGTGCTATACAGTACTGTAGTCATGTGTAACCCTCTTTTGTTGTTCCACTGCAGAAAATCTACACATTGAACATATATTCTATTCCTTCTAGGTTATTTTCAAGTATTGCACATTTTTGCTACTGAAAGACTTTAATTTGTGTGCTGCTGATTTTAAAGGGATTCTGTTCTGACTTAATGAGAACCAGTTTAGTGTAGTGCTTAAGGCATCAGGCTAGCAACTGGGAGACTGTAAGTTCTAGTTCCACCTTAGACACAAAGCCGGATGGATGAATGAGCCAATCACTTTCTGTCAATCCAAGGAAGGAGACAATGGCAACCATTTCTGAAAAATCTTGTCAAGAGAATTGAAAGGACTTGTCCTGGAAGTCTCTGAGAATTCAACAGATTGAACAGAAGGGAAAAAAACTGCTGGGTTAATACTATATCATGCTCCATGTAAAACATTTTTAAAATCTTCCGAATAGGTTTTGAGTGCAATTCAAGGTGCTAGTTATCATCTATAAACTCCCACATGGCATAGGGCCAGGTTATTTGCAGGACTGCCTGTTTCTGGGGGTATATGCCTATCTCATATGTTCCAGTTAAGGACACACTCTGGATTTCTTTATTAAAATAATTCCATTATTATGAACTCAGGAAGTAGCCTTCTGTGTAGTGGCACCTGCCCTTTGGAACAATCTCTCCTCCAATTCTGCAGGCCTTTAGGAATTGGTCAAACTTTGTTCTTTCCCCAGCTTTGGGATCAGGTTGAACTGTAGAAGTTTTCAATTCTGTTCAATTCAATTCTGTAATTGAGCAGCTATATAAATGCTTAGATAGATTGATTCCTGAGAGTTTGGAAAAATTACAAAGCTCTTAAACTCTACCAATCCAATCAGGTGAAATGAAATGGAGAAAATGGGCCACAGTGGATTTTCTCAAGAGTGACTGTCTTGACAAAAAAATCCCAAGAGTCACAGCATAATTTTGTAAGAATTGCAAAATTATACCAGAAATCTGTAAGCTGTTCATCAGTCATACTTTTTTTCCCTGAGAAAGATGCTTCACTTCTCATCCAAAAAACTTCATCGTTTTGGCAGGATGGCAAGGACAATGGAAGGATTAATTTGGAGGGGGGAGGGGGGATCATCTTTCTTTGCAGTCATCTGGTCATTAGCACTCAGAGTGATCAGACCATACCAGATGATGCAAATAAATATAATCCCCCACCTCATCCTGTCAGAACTAATCTTTCCATTGCCCCCACCATCCTGCCAGAACTAATGACCCTTCTTGGATTAGAAGCAAAACGTCTTCTTCCTGAGGGGGTGGGGAGCCGTCTAGTTGCTTTTGCAGAAGCTTTGAGCTAAGGGGCAATTGTTTCACACTATCACATTGCATGGATGGCTTGGTTCATTACGTAAGTGAAACAGGTATCAAATGTGTGTGTTATTTGGCCACTCAGAGTCCTCAAAGTACATTAATAGAACTTAAAATACATAGCTGATTTAAATTGGCTGCTTGGAGCCCAAAATAGTAGTCTCCTCCCCAAACAAATCAATATGCCAAAGTCAAACAAACAAGGGTATGGAGCACTGGAGACTCCACATAGGAAGGAGGCTTCATACTTTGTTTCTCCTCATACTTACTTTCTCTTTCAAAGGAAAGAAAGAAAACTGCAATCCATGAAAGTTTATGCCATAATTTATGTAATAATCTTTATGGTACCATAATGTTTTTGTTGTTGCAACAAACTAAGATCTCCCCACCTTTTCTGGACAATTTAGGAATTTAATAATTGCACCGTAAATTGGAAGAACAGGAGAATTCATATAGCGACTTGCTAAAATGAGATAGCTGAAGAATAATTATAGATCAGGAACTGTAAGAAAAACAGTTCTCTTCTCTGATAACTATCTTTTGACATCAAAAAGGGGATATATCCAGATGTAAGCCACAATTGACAATCTTAACATAGTAAGTTACAGTACACAATCTTTAGTTTCTTTGTTTCAGACAGAACATTAGAGTAAACATTTTGTTTTTTGCCTCGAGGAAAAAAAAAGAAGGCAATGAATGTATGTATTCAAGTTAAAGCATGTACTAACTTCTCTGTAATCTTTACAACTAATGTTTAAATTAAGAATAACTTGGCATGCAAAGTATTTCAGCACTCCTGTCAAAGTATTCTAAAGTCAGATCACTAAACAAATGCTTAATCACAAATGCAGAATGAAAGTAGGAAGGAGGATTTGCTGTTACTCTTTTACTGTGAAGAAGAAAAAAATCCGATACAAACAATGGTAGACATTTAGATAGTGCTAATATAAATGTTAGTGTGAATGACTGAAGGCCTTGAATCTAATGTATAAGCCTTTTCCTGCTCCAGTCCACAGTAACTCTTTTTGAGATTCATAAATTTGGGAATTCTCATTGCTCTCCTGTATACTTAAAGTCTATAGATCAATTTCAAGATCCATTAGGTTTTGTAGTTTGACTTGTATGAAGTTTTTTTTCTGTTTTGAAGTAGAATGAAGATCCTATCCATAAACTTGTTTCAAATATAAACATTGTTTGTATTCCTCTTCAGCATTATGCCAGACCTAGAATGGAAGCAAACAAAAACTGCATGCTGTTAGCTAGCACAATTTTAATTTAATTACAACTTTGACCAGAAAATATAGTTATTCAGGGTATTTATATGGTGTCCCCCCCCCCTATAAAATGCTTAAAATGATGGTTTTGGAATATTTAGAGGTGACGGTCACACATATACATAAGCAATCTTGACCACTAACCAACAATTTTCAGAAGGTTTTGGGATGAAGTGGAATGAAGTTCCTCTCTTTTCATTGCAACTCATTTAAAAATAATTGATTTCATCTTGCTAATGGCAATACAACAATACTAAGCAGGTCACTTATTTTTTTTCAGCCCTAACCCTTTCTTTAAAATACTGGGTTAACAAAGCTCTTCAGTGTACTATATAGGCCAGCTGCAAATATGCTTTCATTAAATTGTTTTGTATCAACAGGACTAATTTTCAGGGGCTACAGTGTTGCTGCTAACAATGCAGAACATTGGGCAGAAAGACAGGATATAAATAAAATCAGTCTATGACCCAATTCAGTAAAATGTGCAAGAGGTCTCCATATTTGTAGTAAGTGACCATTGTAAAGAGCTTCACCCTCTCCTCCAATAACCCCCCTAGTGGCACTTCTACATCGTTTCACTGTCAAATGGTTTAAAAAAAAGAATTATGCAATACTGGGACTGCTTTCATTGCTAATTGCCAAGGAATTTCATGAATTAAGTAGTTCTTCCTTCAACTGGCCAATGAAGCAGCACAAAAAAGTGTTTCAGCCAGTACCCTATTACCATACCTCTTTGTTTTTATGAAAGAGTGGAAAAACCTTGACTCTAAAGCAGGTGATTGGCAAAATTCACTCTCAGGTACTTTTAATTCAAGAAGGGGGAGGGGATTCAATGGTCTAGGACAAAGTGATTTTGACTTCACTCTACAGCAGCAATGAAAATACTTCAGTGCTATGTTTGCAGTGTTTTCTCTGGTAAAGCCAATGAAATGAATTTAATTAACTAAGAAGATTCCCTCAAGACCAACTGTGTTGAAAATTGGGCATGATGCCAATCCAGATCAGCAGCCTCTGTATGGAAGGGGTTTAATTAAAGGACTAAAATGATTGTGCAGCAACCTCCAAGTAAGCTCTTCTGTCCTTGAACAAAGAAACAGATTTCAGTCTTTGCTGCCATCTAGTGATCATCTGGTTTTTGGCAGCCCAGATTGGTTGCTCTGTTTTGAAAGATGGCTTATATTTGACCCTCTTTAAATTCAGAAAAGGATCAAATAATATCCCACATTATAGAGTAAGACTTCTTGTGATATGTGACATTGGAGTTGGAAAAAGGATATTCCAACAAGGATGGCCAGCTTTTGGAGGCACCAGCAGATGTGATCAGAACTTTGAGAGCAAGGGTAGGAACACTTACAAACTGTTTAGTTTTGTGCAATCACACGATGTGTGCCATGATGAATGCTGCCAGTTCCAAAATTTAAATAGTATAGGACAAGGATAAAGAATTACATATTCCCTTGCAGCTAAATCTTACTTTAAACAAGTTGATAAGAACATAGAGTATAATTTTAGAGTATAAGGTATAGGGTATAATTTTAGAGTATAATTCAGCCTTCCATCCTTCCAAGGTAGGTAAAATGAGGACCCGGATTGTGGGGGCAATAAGCTGACTTTGTAGAAAAAAGAACATTGCTTACGGGAGGCCAAAAGCCCTACTAAGAAGGTATATACAAAAGTATGAAGGCTATTGCTTAATGCATTGTCAGCCGCCCTGAGTCTCTGGAGAAGGGCGGCATATAAATCAAATCAAATCAATCAATCAATAAATATTCAAGATGTTACTACTTAGCTTCTGATATTTTCTTATCTTCCCTTGACTGATTCCATCTTTTAAGAGCTTAACCAAGCAGTTTGTGGGAATTACAAATGTATCAGGCTCCCAAATCGTTTGTTTTTTTAAAAAAAATGCCAGCTGAAGTGATGTCAAAATTATGGAATTGTGCTTTTTAACCAAAATCAACATTAGGTTTTTACATTTTTCTAGACAAATTTCTATCTATATAAAAGCGAAAACCACTCACGCATTAATCAGAAAATCTCCAGAACCGTAAAGCCTACAAGCTTGAAATTTGCCACGTATGTTCCTCTTGGCTTCTAGGTGCTCACTAAGAAAGGGTTTTTCGAAATGACCATGAGAGCATTAGTATTTCCTATATTATTATAACACACTCGATGCTAATTAGATGTTCTACTCCCCCTCCGAACTTGAAAATAACTCTGGAGAGAATGGGATAGCATAGGACAGGCTTCTATGGGGCAAACCTCATGGAGAGAAGGGACTAGAAAGCCTGAGGGAGAGAAGGAGATAGGATAGAAGACGTTTTTGTGGGGCAAGGCTGAGGGAGAGAAGGGGAGAGGAGAAGATCTATGGGGCCAATCTGAAAGAGAGAAGAGGAGGCCGATCGTAACTACTCATTAATTTTCAAACTCTAAGTGTCAATTTATCAAGCCCCATCACATAATTTTGTAGCGAAGCACGGGTATCCAGCTAGTTTAAATATAAAATTGAGTATTGTAGCATTAAAATATTACATAAAACGTACACATGCACATTCCATGAAGGTTACCATCACACGACTTCAACAATCTTTGAATAGAAAAATGTAATTTCGAATCTGACTCTTTTAAGGACATGTTTCTTACATCACCCATTTAACCCAGAGGGGAGGAGATGCAGCTGGTTCGGGATCCCGTCACCATGGGAACCATGGAGCGGAAGTCCTGCAAAGGGACCTGACCTTATAGTCGCGTTATTATGACGTCACTAAATTCTTTCCGTAAACAAACGTGGGTATACTTTCCCAGCCAACGAAAGCGCGCGCGCGCGCGTGGGAACCACCTGCGACGAGGGCGCGAGCTTCCTCATTGGGATAAGCTAAAGCCGTTTTAACCCGTGTGGTGAATCTTTCCCTGCTTTCGGTTAACACTTCTCTCCACCCCCACCCCCACCCCCTCTTTGAAGAAGAAATACTCGAGCTAGTGAATTCAGGGCAGGCGGGGTAGCGGACACCGCGCTTGCGGGGACTTTTTGACCGTTGCCTGGGCATTTTATCTGACCGCTGGGAAACCCCGCGGCTGAGCTTGAGCGGATCGCGCCCGCTCTCCTTTGTTGGCTGCGTCTCTTTCTGGAAGGGGCGCTGCCTTGACCCTGCTCCCGCATGTTTGGCCTCTACCCGGTGTGGGAGGCCGTGGCAGGGAAGCGGATGGCGCTGCCTTCAGTTCATAGATGCGTCCAAGTGAGTGAGGAAGAGCATCTGGCCGGGGCCGCTTGGAGCAGCCGAGTTTCCCTCCACCTGCGCCAGCCAGAGAGGGTTGGATTGGAGTTCTCCTAATCCACAACCGTTTTGGGTGGGAAAGACAGACCTTGTAGGCAGGGCAGAAGTTCTCAGTCTGGGCCATTTTGAGGCAAGCGGGAGGGGAGCTCAAGTGAGAAATGGCGAGGGTTGGAGTCCACCTGTCCCAAAGTTGCCAAATTTGAGAAACAAGTTTGATATAGGACGTCGCTCGGGACAGGCTGCTCCGGACACCCACTTCGGGGAGAGAGAGAGAGGGAAAGACGAGCTGTGGAAAGATGGCTCCGGGGTTTTTACCCCAGAAATTCCCGTGTATCCTTATTCTGTAGATCACGCAAGGCGCCCAGTTTTAGCGGTCAATTTTTGGCATCGCTCTTCAAAGAGCCAAGTCCCTTTTTCCTCCAAGGCAATTTTCCTCCTGAAGGAAATAGTACTTCCCCCCCCCCCCCCCCAATGATAAATGGGGCAGGGAATGTCATGCTGGGAGCATATACTTCACCAAAGCATACAGCTTTCTTTTTTCCCCCGTATCAGGAGTGTTTCAGCCTTTGGATAGCTGCGTGATTAGTAGGGAGGTAACTTTAGTCTTCTCCAGCAGTCTCCACCCATCCCCACCCCATGGTAAATTTTATAGCTATTAAAGATGTCTCCATTCTCTCATTTTAAATTTGTACTCCTAGTAAAAATTATTCCCAATGCAAACCAGTCTAGAAAATGGTCTAAAATGACATTTTTCTTGCAGTTTCTTGCAATAGTAAGATTTTGGGGGACCTATATCTCCCAAAATGTATACATGCTCAATTTAAATGGCTGCATAGCTGATTCCATCAAAGTTTCTCAGGAGTAATGCTACTCCTGTATATATATATTATTTAGGATACAGGAATATTCCTTAATGGGAAACAAGTAGTAAAAATGTTATATAAACTATGTAGTAAAAGTTTAGAGCTGGAAGGGGCTGTTTTTACTGCTAGTCTGAGAAACACTAATTAAATATTATAGCATATAGGCTTTGGGGAGCTCAGAATGCCCATATAAACTAGACCTGCAGAGTTTATACTTTATGATGTGAATAGAGAATGAAAGTGAAATGAATTTAAAATTAACAAAGTTTAGATAAGCAGCAGGCTAGCAGATGATGTACTGATTGAAAAGTGGGAATAAAGTGAAAAAACTGGAAGTTTATATGATATGTAACAGACATATGTGGATGACTTGCAACATGCTTCTCACCATATATATATATATATATATATATATATATATATATATATATATTATATTATATTATATTATATTATATTATATTATATTATATTATATTATATTATATTATATTATTATATTAATGTCAGAATTAGAAATAAAAGATGCCTATTGGGGGAAAACTTTCAATTATAGGCTTCAATGATTGATAATTTTACGAAATAGGGACATTTGGTTTTTTTGAGTTTTGAAAGTATGTGTAGGTCGGTTCTTTAAAATGTTTGATTAAAACAAGGGCAGCCTTCAACAACGAACTTGAGTTATTTTATACTATGAAGGTTTATTTATTTATTTATTTATTGGTTTGATTTACATGTCGCCCTTCTCCCGAGACTCAGGGCGGCTTACAATGGATTAAGCAATAGCCTTCATACTTTTGTATATACCTGCTTAGTAGGGCTTTTTGGCCCCCCTGAGGGGTGTTCTTTTTTATACAAAGTCAGTTTATTGCCCCCACAAACCAGGTCCTCATTTTACCTACCTCGAAAGGATGGAAGGCTGAGTCAACCTTGAGTTACTATGTTAAGTTAAATAACTAAGCTGCATTTACTTGTATATTTATTAATTATATTTATATGTCACCCATCTTTCCAATAAGTCAACTCTGGGCAACTCTTTGTTTTTAAACACAAGAAAAAATATTTTATTTTTCCAGCTCAATCAAGAAAATCAGCTGCTCCTTAAAAAGCTGAGGCATGTACGCCTAAAAAACAAGCAGCTGGAATATGATGTAGTGCAGCTGCATGATAAACTACATGAACAAAAGAAGTGCTTGCCTGCCTGTGTCACAAGGAAAGAGTAAGAATGGCTATACTCTAAGCACGCGCCTCTTAAGAATCTAAGATTTCAGTTAGTAGTCTAATATTTATAAAGATTTAGTTTTTTGTCTGTTGGTTTGTTGATTAAAGCAATATTTGATTCAAGCTTACATAGCATCATTGATGAATGAGTTTAACTTGAGGGCCACACCACACACTTTTAGACATTCTTTCTTAAAGTTTATTTTTTTTTTAAGAATTCATATAGAAATATAATGATTAAACATTAAACTAAAGATCTGTATCATTACCCAACACAATATTTTAGCATAAAATACTAACTTTTGATAGATTCAATTGGTCCATAATTAATATTTGTACAGGTTGTAGCCCCAATTCTTGAAAGGTTTTGGCCTGTTGTAATTAGGACATAGTGTGGCGTTTGCAAGGCCGGATTAGTACGTTTGTTATTTTAATGAAAGGCTCTTTCATTAAAGGATGAAAGGATTCTTGGTTTTTGCGGAATATAGGCAAATGGAACTAGGTTCTCTGCCTGACTTGGTGGGATATCCTTTATGTCCAATAAATAGTTTTTACTGGATTTCAGAATGTTTACTTCCAGAAAGATGAACTTGGATTTATAGAGTTAAATGGAAATCATATGTATGAGAATTGAAATTACAGTAGTTTGAGAAGCTGGCAGAGGCTTTTTAATCAATGTATACGATACTTAAATTGGAAAATATGGAGAATTTTAAACTAGCCTTCCTAAATGTCTTGCTTACAACTCTGATCATCTTAATGTAGAGTAGCCATAGGCCTAAATTGTCAAGGCATAATGAGAATGTAGTCACAGATTATTGCAGATTATCAAGTTAGAGACTACTATATACTTCAATTTATGATCACATAACTATCCATGTCTTTTTCCTCTGATTATGTGTTTTTTATATAGATGTATTTATTTTCTTTGAGATTAAAAAATTATTTTAGTATTCTTTCTCAACATTATTGGATTTTTTATGACTGTTAGATAACCTCATTACATTAGTAATATTTATTCAGTCTGAAGAAAGAGTAATTGGCTGTTTATTTTAGTGTGCAGATTCAAACAGAATTTCACTTGTACCATAAAGGTGATGGGGTTCATCACAAGGAACATGATGTACTAAAGGAACATGCCAGGTGAGTTTTGGAACCCTAGTCAAACATATATCTTAGCAAATAATTTGAGTTTTTGGTTAACAGTACATACAACATTGTCTGCAAACAAAAGCCTTTAATGACACTACAATCACTCCTGATATGTTTATCCATAAATATATGGATCCATCTTCGAGTTAATTCTGCTCAGTGTTAAACCATTTGTTAATGTATTTTATATTTTTTTATTTGATTGTGTAAAAGTGTTCTGCTAGTTCCCCCTTCTATAACAGATGATAGAACAAAAGTTATATTTGTGGTTTATGTTTTTAATTACATATTGCCAAATAGAAAGCTTCCAAAGACGAGTCATTTACAGTTATAAAAATAAAGTTTTATAGTAAAACATTACCATATTACTGGTAAGATGCTCACTTTAAAAAAATGTCTCAATATTTTTTTGGTCCACTGCTGGACCAGTGGACTGCAGCAGATGCATGTTTTTTTTAAATTTCTCCCAGTGGGATACCAGTGGGTACATTATATCCCTATTCCATTGCTTGTGCAGTGAATATGAGAGGAAAAGAAACATGGATATGCAACAATCCAGTGGTCCCCAACCCAGTCTATGGCTTGTTAGGAACTGGGCTGGACCACAAAGCTGGAGTTGAGCAAGCAAAGCTTCATCTGTATTTGCAGCTGCTCCCCAGTGCTACCACCTTATCTCCATCTCAGATCATCAGATATGAGATTTTCATAGGAGCACAAACCTACTGTAAACTTTGCATGTGAAGGATTTAGGTTGTATACTTGTCCTTCCCCTCCCGGTGCATGGAAAACCTGTTGGGTCCCCAGTGCCAAAAAGGTTGGGGACTGCTGCAACAATCCACTGAAGGAAAAGATGTTGAAGAACACAGCACAACAAGTCAAGCACAAGGGAGTCCACAATGGGGATCCTACACAGAACTTCCATTAATTGGAAGCTGCCAAACTGTTGTGAATTGTCCAGTATTAGGTTACTGATTTTGAAGGAAGATGATCTCAGGCATTTAGAGACTCAGCCATGTATAAGAAAGTGATTCTTGCTTGCAATTCTTGCATTACATGAGAGAGGTGCTGAAGCAGGGAACTTCTACCAGTTGTGTTGAGCACACTCTATACAGATCACCAGCCCATCACTGTGGCTAAAACAGATAAATAGCTTCAATTCTTTTTCAGTGAGCATTTGTATAGATACTCATTTTTGGAAGACTAACGATTCTTTTGCTTCCAGAGTGCTTCAGATGTATAATGAACTGAAGAAAAGGTACAATAAAGAAGTCAAAACAAATCAAAGACAAAATGAAACAGTTGCAATGCTATCTGTAAGCTTTAATCATTTGATCACTTTGACATAAACTAAAAAAAAATGAAATCTGTTTGGTATATATGAAATATTAGTAGTACAGTATTTTTGTATCTATCTATCTATCTATCTATCTATCTATCTATCTATCTATCTATCTATCTATCTATCAAAGCGAAAATCAGTCATGCCATAATCACAAAATCTCCATAACTGTAAAGCTACAAACTTGAAATTTGCCACATATGTTCCTCCTGGCTTCTAGGTGCTTACTAAGAAAGTATTTTTCGAAATGACCATTAGAGCATTAGTATTTTCTATATTATGATTAACATGCTCTGATGCTAAAGAGTTCTACTCCCCCTCCCCCCCTAAAAAGAAATCTGTTCCAAATGCAAAATACAAGCAAAGGAGAGGAGTTTCACTTTCAGTTTTACTTTCACAGCTGGAAGCAGCTTTAATATAGAACACTTGAGCTAAGCCAAGGACAGGCTCCTTCCCGTTGCCTCCTTGCTCACACAGCAAATACTGTTTCACTTTCCAAATAGTCCTCTGATGCTAAGGAGTTCTACTCCCCCTCCCCACCTCAAAAGAAATCTGTTCCAAATGCAAAACACAAGCAGAGGAGAGGAGTTTCAGTTTTACTTTCACAACAGCAACCAGGGGATAGGATAGGGGAGGCTTCTGTGAGGCAAGGCTGAGGGAGAGAAGAGGATAGGATATGGGAGGCTTCTGTGGGGCAAGGCTGAGGGAGAGAAGGGGATAGGATAGAAGAGGCTTCTGGGGCAAGGCTGAAGGAGAGAAGGGGATAGGATAGGGGAGGCTTCTGTGGGGCAAGGCTGAGGGAGAGAAGGGGATAGTATAGGGAACCTTTTTTTTTTTAATTGAAAAAGTTTTACATTACAGTTTATTTTTAAAACCCCTTCCCCATCCCACCCCCCTACCACCCCCTACCACCCCCACCCTATCCCCCCTATCCCTCCCCAATTACCCCCTTGACTTCCGCTATTAAACAAACATTAACATTAACATATTTAACAATTTTTTAAGGTGAGATCCAACTAAGAAAAAACTATAACCTTATTTTAAAACCAATTTTAACCTTAAGTAATAAAAAAGTTTTTCTTTTAAACCAATATATGACAACATAAATCAAATATAAAAACACTTAACTCTTAACAATCTATTTAAAAAAATCTAGTAAAATAATTTTGAGCATCGTAAGATTTAAATTGAATTATCATATAAGTAATATAAGTATATAACATTAACTATAATTCCCAATATTCCATATATCAAGATCAAAGTCGGACAATACATAGTACATTTCTCTTTAAAATTAAATCTAAATATTAAAATTATAAATTCAATTACCTAAAATATAATAAAAATCTAAAATTATCAAATTCCATACATTTAAAATATAATAAAAATCAAAAATTATCAAATTCAATACATTTCTCTTTTAAATTAATTCTGAATATGCAAAATATAAATTCAGTTAAGCACTAATTGAAACTTCTTACTTTGATATTTATTCTTCATGTATTTTACCCATTTCTTCCACTCCTTAGCAAAAACTTCATGGGTCCTTTCTTTTAGGTATGCAGAAATTTTAGCCATCTCTACAAAATTAGACATCTTCAGTATCCATTCCTCTATAGTAGGTACATTATCTTTCTTCCAGTATTGACCAATCAATAATCTAGCTGCAGTAATCATGTGTAAAATTAATCTAGTGTCAGTTGCTGAACAACCCTTAACTATTCCCAACAAAAAAAACTGAGGAGAAAACTCCAGCTTCTTCAAAATGTTCTGCATTACCCACCAAAGTTTAATCCAAAATGCTTTCAGTTTTCTGCACGTCCACCAAATATGAAAATATGTTGCATCCAAACAATCACACCTCCAACATTTAGGTTGAACATTTGGATACATACATGATAACTTTTTAGGATCTAAATGCCATCTGTAAAACATCTTATAAAAATTTTCCCTCAAGTTCTGTGCTTGTGTAAATTTAACATTCTGGACCCAAATCTTTTCCCATGTTTCCAACATTACTGGTTCTGCAAAATTCTGTGCCCATTTTATCATACAGTCTTTAACTAATTCACCCTCTGAATCTCTTTCTAGCAGTAAATTATACACTCGTTTAATATGCATCGGCCCTTTACATTTTATCTGAGTCACCAAATCTTCATGTAACATTAATCCAATTTTCTGATCTTCTCTCCATCTTGCTTGAAGTTGAAAATACTGCAACCAGGTTAGATTCACTCCTTCTTCCAACAGGGTATTCAAAGATTTCAAACGCCATCTGCCCCCATCATTAAAAAGTATCTCTTTGTACAACAATCCCCCGAGTGACTTTATATTTGGCATAATATGCCCAAGATCCAACCACAAAGGTATTTTTGTAATCCAATTGGAGCTTCTTCCAAACTCTCATCAAAGCATATCTTAAAGTATGTCTATTAAATACACTGTCTCTCTTATCTTCATAAAGTAAGTATGCATGCCATCCAAATTGCAAATCATGGCCTTCTATGTTCAAAATTTCTCTTTTAGTTGTTCCAATCCAATCTCCAACTTGTGTCAACACTGCAGCTTCATAATATAAACGTAGATTTGGAACTTTAAGGCCACCTCTCACGAACATCTTGCATAATTTTAAGTTTAACTCTTGGTTTTTTCCCATTCCAGATAAATTTATTTAAACCTGCTTGCCATTCCATCAAAAACTTGTCATTTTTAAGCACCGGAATCATTTGAAACAAAAACAGAAATCTAGGTAGAACGTTCATCTTAACAGTTGCTATTCTACCAAGCAAAGATAGTTGCAGCTTCTTCCATATTTCGAGATCCTTTTGTATCTTATGCCAAAGTTCCTCATAATTATTTTGAAAGAGTTTTATATTAGATGCTGCAACTTGGACCCCTAGATATTTCACCTTTATAGCTATTTCAAAGCCTGCCAACCTTTCAAGTTCATTCCTTTGTGGTTCCAACATATTTTTAACTATCATCTTAGTCTTTTTCTGGTTCAGGCTAAAACCTGAAACCAGACCATATTCCTCTATGATGTTTTTCATCTGGATGATTGATTCCAAAGGTCGTGTTAGGGTAACAACCAGATCATCTGCGAATGCCTTTGTTCTGTAATCTCTTTGCCTTACGACTATTCCCTTCAATTTATCCGAGTCCCGGACAGCATTTAACAGCACTTCCAAAGTCAAAATAAACAGTAATGGGGATAATGGACAGCCTTGTCTTGTTCCTTTCTGTATGTTAAAATTGGTGGTTAAACTGCCATTAATAATAATTTGTGCCGTCTGTTCTTGATAAATTGCCGAAATCGCTTGTATAAACTGTGCCCCAAAATCCATTTTGTGCAAAGTCTTTTTTAGAAAGTCCCAGTTGACTCGATCAAAGGCCTTCTCCGCATCCAAAAACACCAGCACCGCAGAAGTCTGTTTATTTTCCTCAAGATATTCCAACAAATCTATGAGTTGCCTGACATTGTCCTTCATATGTCTACCTTCTATAAAACCTGCTTGGTCCTCATGAATCACATCTTGAATAACTGGCATCAATCTGTTGGCTAATACTTTAGCATAAATTTTATAATCCGTATTCAGGAGAGATATTGGTCTAAAATTTTCAGGTTTAACAGATTCTTCTTCTTTAGGTATCAGTGAAATAAAAGCCGTCTTCCACGAGGGGGGTATTTTACCCCCCTGCTGAATATTACAAAACAAATCCTTAAGATGCTCAACCAATTCCTCTTGTAAAGTCTTATAATATACTGCCGTCAAACCATCTGTCCCAGGAGCTTTTGATAATTTCAATTGTTTTATTGCGTATAAAATCTCTTCAGATGTTATAGGTCGATTCAGTCTATCACTTTGTGTACTTGAAATTTTTGTAACTCTCTTCTTCTGCAGATATTCATCGATAAAGTCCTCTTTAATTTTATCAGCTTGGTACAATTTAGAATAATAAGCTAGAAAGGCTTGATGTATTAAATTTTGCTGATGCACTTGTTTCCCTTTATACTCAATAGTGTTTATCATACGAGAACTTTGTTGTTTCCTCAAAGTATAAGCCAACCATCTGCCAGGTTTATTAGCGTTACAAAAAGTATTATGTTTAGCATATTGCAGATTAGTTGCTGTTTGATCCGCCATCAATATTTGAAATTGATCTTTCAAGAGTTTTATCGTTAATTGTACCTTTTCATCAGTCGGATTCTTAATAAGCAATTGCTCTTTCTCCTTTATCTCTACCTCCAGATCTATTCTTGACTTCTGCTGTATTGATCTGTATTTAGAATTCATATGGATCAGTACACCCCTCATATAAGCCTTGCATGCGTCCCATACTATCTCAATAGGTATACCTTTGTTCAAATTAATATCAAAAAATTCTTTAACATGTTTCTTAAGGTCCATGATATTCTTTTCGTATCTAAATAGATTTTCATTCATACGCCATGATCTCCTTTCTCTTTTACCCAAATTTATCTCCATCCACACCGGACTATGATCCGTTAAAGTTCTGGGAAATATTTTGGTCTTAGTCGCTATAGTAAGTAAATCAGTAGTAACCAGCATAAAATCAATTCTCGAGAAAGATTTATGTCTATCAGAAAAAAAGGTGAAATCCAATTCCTTGGGATGATGAATTCTCCAAACATCCTTCAACTCCAATTCTTCTTTCAATGAAAAAAAAGTCGATGGTAACTTATTCCCTTTCTTGGCAGACGTCTTTTTATCAAGCGTTGCATCAATCACCCCGTTCCAGTCACCCATGATCAAAAAAGACTTATAATTCCACTGCAGTATTTTATTGTTCAACACTTTATAGAAACTTTCCTGCTGCTGGTTCGGGGCATAAATGCCAATTAGAAGTATCAAAGCATTCTGTATGTTTATTTCGACTGCGATGTATCTCCCCTCATCATCCGCTTCTATAAGTTTAGCTGGTATTCTTTTAGAAATATAAAAAACAAGTCCATTCCTTTTGACCGAACTAGAAGATATAAAATGTGATCCAATTTTTGAAATTAAGAATTTTTGGTCCTGGGTTCTAATATGAGTTTCTTGCAAACAAACAACATCATTTTTATATTGCTTCAAGTAATGAAATATTTTTCTTCTTTTCTGTGGTGAGTTCAGACCGTTCACGTTCCATGATAAAAATCTGAGTGTCATTCTGAGAATGAATGAAGCCCTTTGAGCATTTGACGAAGACTCTCTCCAACCGCCGATGTCTTCGGTCTCGCCCCTCCCACAGCTTCAGAGTATAATTTTTTCCCTTTTGTTCCATTCTCTTCCTGTGGTATCCTCCCCTGGTGTGTCTCTAATCTTTGCTTTCCTGCGGCTCGAGTTATACGTTGGTCCTTAGGTTCTTGCATCAGTAAGTCCAAATCAGGCTCCACCTCTCTTGTAGCTCTAGATTGCTTTGGTTTAACCTCAAGAAGTTCTATTAGCGAATCCTCTGAAAAACCTCCTACAGCACCTAGAATTTCCTCCCTTGGTACTTCTTGATTTGCCTGTCCTTTTTTTGGCGAGATTACTCTTTGAATCCCCTCTTCAGGAGCCTTCTCAACTGAGATATCTTCAATGGGTAAAAGTGTAGACGAGCGAGGTGATATTAAAATTTTTTTTAAGACATTATTGTAAAACTGTTCCGCCTTCTCCACAGAATTAATACGATATCTTACATCCTCATGTCATAAAATGATACCAACAGGAACATCCCATCTGAATGGGATCTGACGCTTTTTCAACTCATTTACAAGAAAGCTGAAATCTTTCCAATCCCTTAACATCTTTGGTGGCAGCTCTTTGTAAACACCAATTTGGTTACCATCATGTTGAACAGTAGTATGAAAAGAACTCTGCAAAATGTCATTTCTCAATTTCCTCTCAGTAAAATAAATCACCACATCTCTTGGCAAATTCCTCTGTCTCGCTATATGTGAGTTAGCTCTGTACAGCTTGTCAATTCTATTAGCAATCACGTCTGGTTCAGCTTTTAAAATCTTAGCCAACACCTCCACACAAGTTGCCCTCAAGTCCTCTCTATTATTCTCCCTTAAGCCTCTTAGTCTTATAGCATACTCCATATTCCGAAATTGCAACATCGTGATCTCCTCTTCAAGCCTCTGGTTCTGCACCACCACCTTAAACATCTGTTCCTTTGCTTCCTTCTTGTTAGCTTCCACTTCAGAATTTAAGTCCTCCACTTTTTTCTCAACAACCAATAGGGCATCAGTAAGAGCTGTAGCTACTTTGGTCACACTCTGATGTAATCCTTCAGTTTTTTCCTCCACCAACTCCTTCACTTCCCCCACCATCACCTTCATTTCCTTTTGATTTTTGCCCATCCTTTCATCCATTTTACTCATTTTTCCAGAAAGCTCTCCCAAGGATTTGTGTATATTTAATATAAATGCTTTCAAATCCTCTGTCTCGCTGTCCTGTGACTGTTTTGAGGCTGACACTAACTTTTCCTTTGTCTGATGTGTGGGGGAATCCCCCTCCCGTTTTCTTTGAAGCCATGCCTGAGCAGGATTTAAATCTTTGAAAAAAAGAAAGAAATCTTCCTCCTTTTCCTGTCCTCCCCAGTTTTACAGAAAAGGAGTAAAATCCATTAACTTTTGCAGTTAAAAAGAACTTGTAAAACTTGTAAATAGACTCAATACAATTACAGGCAGGCACACTTTCCCTTTCTTGCTGCGCTTTCTGCTTTCACTAGCTCAGCTTTGATCAGCCGCCATTTTCAAGCACTTTTACACTGAGACAGCTTGCTTTCCAAAGTTAAAAAAAGTCCATTTAAAAATGTTATACTTCACAAAAAAGATTCCAAGTCTCACCAAACTCGTTGTTGAACATTTAGAGATAGGCTTCAACCGTTGGAATTGCCTCTCCGTCTTGCTCTGTCTTGCAGAGGTCCCGCGCCGCTCGGAGATCCAGCAGCTTGGAAAGGGAGCCCAAACACGGAGCGCTTGCCAGGGCACAAAAGACCACCCTGGTAGCGCTTCTGGGGCTCAACCTGGAGCTGCCCACTCTAGCCCCCCCTTATTTCAAAAGGGGAGCTTTCTGAGCCGCTTTTGAGTCGAAAAAGTGGCTCTACAGGCGGCGGGGGCGGCGGCCGAACGAACAAGCCGCCCAGCGACGGAGAGATCGCCAACCGGAAGTCCCAGGATAGGGAACCTTTTGTGGGGCAAGGCTGGGGAGAGAAGGGGATAGGATAGATGTTTCTGTGGGGCAAGGCTGAGGGAGAGAAGGAGAGGAGAGGCCGATCGTAACTACTAATTAATTTTCAAGCTGTAAATGTTGATTTATCAAGCTTGATCACATAGTTTTGTAGTGAAGCACGGGTATCCAGCTAGTGTCTCATAAGCATATTGCAAGATACATTTACTGATCTGTTTTTCATTCCATTGCAGTTTCATTCTAATAAGAAATTGTCACATGTACAGTATCTCTCTCCATCACTGCTATTAAAGTTAAATGACAATGTCATGGAGTATCTATGTACAATGTTTATTGCATTGCGTTCTTGAATTCTAATACTTTCATATACTGAAAGAACAGTCATAAACTTTCCCTTTTTAAGTTAACATGATAATCATTTGGATTGAAATGTTGTAGGATAATTTAATTTGGCCTTTTTTATGATACATGTCTTATTTTTAAGTGTGTGTGTGTCTCTGTCTCTGTCTGTCTGTCTATCATCTATCTATCTATCTATCTATCTATCTATCTATCTATCTATCTATCTATCTATCTATCTATCTATCTTCTTGTCATGCTCTTGCTTTAATCTCATATACAGCCCATGAGTGAGGCAATCTTATGCAAGTCATTTTGCAAAAATATGTTAGTGGCATTTATCATTTCTAAGCTTGTTTAAATAGGACAATGACTCTTTGTGACTTAAAGAATATGTGACCCTTTAAATAACATTTTACGTTTTTTAAAATGTAATTCTGAATTGATGCCCCAATTGCCCTTCCTTAGTATGTTTAAGAATGTGTTACTTTTCTTGTTCTTTAAAGTTATTCAACTATTTAAACAGGGTAAAATTAATGATCTGGAACACCAACTTCATTTAGCAAACCAAAAGATAAATGCCTTGGAATATAAAAAAAAGGACAAATTTGTTCCAATTCCGAGAAGAATGTCATCTGACAAATGTATGTGCAAAAAGAAGGGAAGCTGTTCCTGCAAATATTTAGGTAATACCTTTTCCCCCTCATATATCTGGTTCATTGGCTCTTGATCTTTTGTTACTTTTTGACATATTCTGATCTATGACTAAATGAAAATTAGAATTTTCTAAATGTTTATACTGGGCATAATCCCAGAGTTCCAGAAACAGAGATGCTTTCTCAGTTCAGATTGTTGGGGCTGGGTGAGCAGGAATTGATTCAAGAACCTTCCTAATTCTCTGCTGCTAAGATGGGGGCGGGGGGAGACTTATACCAGCTCACAGTGATAAGAGGAAAAAAAGAAGCAAAGATTTCATATATTTTTGCTGTGCTGTACTGTACTGTATAGATTTTTAAGTATGGTTTATTTAAAAGCAAAAAAAGAAATGGAAATCTTCTAGTCTTATTCATGAGATGGTAGAAACAGCATGTGAGCCTTAGTATGCTATGGTCATATTTCACAAAAATTTCACCTCTACACGTATATTGTTCAGTGAGAGATGTAATGTATATTCATAGAAAGGAAGGGGCAAGGCAGCAGGATCTATGATTTAAGGAACTGCACCTGATTCCTTGATAGTCCATGTGCCGCTCCTGAGCCAAAGATACTACCTTAGTGTCTATAAATTGAAATCCAGTAGTTTGAATACAAGATTGCTGTTGCATTGAAAACGCATATAATTAACTCCTTCCCACTCCAAACAGACTTAGCAATTAAAAACACTGTATTAAGATGCAAACACGGCTTAATGAAGTGGTACCATAATTATATTTTGTGTACTCTCCTTTATTTAGAGCAGAGGTGGGACCTATGGCCCTTTTATGACTTGTGGACTTCAACTCCCAGAATTCCTGAGCCAGCAGCAAATCATAAACGAGCCATAGTTCCCCATCCCAGATTTAGAAACTTAAATTTAGAATGATATGAATTCTTACTGTTGTTAAGGAGAGTTGATGTATGTAGTGTTTATTTTCAGACTAGAACCAGGAAATAGACCATCACTTCTTATAAAGTTTACTGGCTTTATTTCTGTCACTGTAACCTATATTATAATGAGAGTAGGTAGAAGAGATGTGTATCGCTAGCGAATAAGCGTTATTCTTATCACCTTATAGAAAGTGCTATCAATAAATTAATGATGTGCAATTTTGAATAGATTTTGAAATTATAATCTGGTACATATCCTCTGTGCTAATTTGAGTATATTGTAAGTGCTGTTGCTGAGCCACATCATTTTTTTTTACTGTATTTTATCTGTATTACTTCTCTGGCCCCTGCATTAAATGAACTGGTCTTTGCTGCTTTAGAGAATTCCTTGCCCTATACAGCCAAACTGTTTTTCTGTACTTGGACCAGAAACCCATAAAACAAAGGGAAGGATTTAGGTTTTGGCCTAAGACAGGACTAGAACTCCCAGTGTCTTGGTTTATAGTGTGACTGCTTAACCCAGGGGTCTGCAACCTTAAAGACTCAAAGACCCATTCGGACCCGTTTCCCACAGAAAATAAAACACTGGGAGCCACAAAACCCTTCCTGTGCCTGACTATTTCTTGAGTGGCCACAAAACTAGCATATGTAGTTGAATTAAACGTTTTGTTTTCTTCTGAAATTTTTCTTTTCTTGGATTTATCCATGGTTGACCCATTGGGGGTTGAAAAGCTCAATAAATCACGTGCTGGTGGGTGTTGCACATTGGTGGTTGTGATGCATATTTTGAGTGACAGGGAGCCGCAGCAGAGGGGTGAAAGAGCCACATGCGACTCCACAGCCGCAGGTTGCAGACCCCTGGCTTAACCACACCATTAAACTTCATACTGTTAACATTTCCACCCCCCCCCCCAAAGACTTTAAGACTGACAACTGCTTTATACCACTGCTTGCAGATCTAGGGTTTCCAGAGTCTTGAGATTTTCTCTTTTCCCAGCTGCATTTCCTTTGATTGTCTCATTATTCTGAATTCACTGTAAGATACTTTGACTCTTCAGCAAATAAAATCAGACCATGATAAGACCATAAAACTGAAATTGAAATACTGTATTCTCAGGTCTTAAAACTAATACAGTTCCTAAGAGGAAAATCTGATTTTCAGAAGTGAAAACAATTCTAAGATACAGTTAAAAAAGAATAAGGACATAATTTTTATCTTTTAGTGATTTTAAAGAGATTACTTATTGTACTTTAGACCAGCTGCTTTTTGAGACACAGCGACTGAAGATGGAAAATGAAACACTCTCCAAAGAAAGAAGAATGTTAAAAAATGAGCTTGCGGCATTAGATAAGGTGGTTTTTTTTTTTTAAATCTTGAGGCAATGTAGAGAAAGCTTCTATTTGCAAATGGAAAATGTCTGGTATGGGAGATAAAGTTTTATGCATTGTTACATTATGATTACGCTCTAGAAGCTTTGGCTTTGCTGATCAGAGATAGGAATAGGTTAAGTAATACTTCCCCTTCCAAGCAGGGAAGGGGAATGTATAATGCTGTTTGCCTTTTTGTATGTATCTGGATTGAAGATACAGTTGTCTGTTAAATGTATTGTTCTGTATATTTCAGACAGTTCTTTGAAAACGTCTAAGTGCAGGGTGTGATACTGTATAGTATGAACTCATGCTATAGATTATAATATGAAGATGGATAATAAAAAGTCCTAAATATATAATCCTTTCATCTATGTTCAGTCAATTCTATTTTCAAATAATTTCTTGTTATTTTAAAATTGTAATATATCTGTTAAGAGATACTGTATATATCATTTAATTTTGACACTATGTTTATCTGTAGAAAGGGAATTTGTTTTATGTCTTTGTATTTGGAACCTTAGAAATAGGGTCACTTGAATTCATTATTTTAACTGATTTTATACACATAAGTACAATTTATAAAAACAAAACATAGACTTTTATAATTAAGGAGTTAGTGTTAGGGCAGGAGTTGTAATTCATTATTACAAATGTAGGATTCATTATTAAAGCTGTAGGATCTGATAACAATTTCTTCAATTAGCAAATATTGTAATTATTCGAAGAGAGGATGTTCTTTGTAGCAAGGAATAAAGTTTGAGACAAAGTAATTCAGAAGTAAAATTTAAGTAAAATATTTTGTGTCATAACTTTTCAGGATTTCTTTGATGAAATAGAAGACTTAAAATATGCTCTTCAAGAAGCCATAAAGCTGAATACCCACTATGAAAAGTGTTTAAAACAGTTAAGTTCCACTTATGGAATCACTCTTACATCAATGTTGACAGATAGCAAATCTCGTACATCTTTATGGAAATAACATGCTCAATCAAGATTATTATTAAAGTATACTGAGTACACAGAAAAATAAACTCTCAACAGAGTAACTTCTTAATTTCTGCAATAAAATCATGACTCTTACCCATTTTTCATTTTGCATAATTTGTATAATTTTTATTCTTTTAAATAAATTTAGGACTGGCTTTAATGCAATACTTAACTGTGCTTTAGCATTCAGTAAGTGAATCTGAACAAGGTACTTAAGCTCATCAGTTTTCTCTGTCTTCTGGAGGCATATATCTAAAGAGGAAAATAGAAGTAATTGAGTCTGATTTTAAACTAATTGTAGCGCCTCTTTATGTTTGAACTTGGGGACCTATGTTTAGCTCAAACTATGGCTTGTTCAATCTGAAGTTATTTCAAGGTTATTTTATAACTTAGATGTGTGGAACTTTTTTTGAAAATGAATGTGTATGATATGTCCAGGAAGTCAGTGTTAAAACAATTACTTTGGGCTATATTCTCAGCCCATTATTCCTTACAGAGTTATTGAGAGAATAACATGTAACAGGTCTTAAACCAGTGGTCCCCAAGCTTTATGGCTTGGTGGCCCAGCAGGGGGAGAGAGGGGAATCAGCCCATGGACTGGCACGTGCGTGTGTGCCAACCATCATTTGCGTAAGTCGAGCTGACCATGTGTGCGTTGGCCAACTACTCACATAGCCCAGTTCCAATTGGGCCACAGCCCAGTGGTGGGCTACAGCCTGGGGGTTTGGGACCCCTGTTTTAAACTACTAAGATGATTTACCTCTTGATGGGGATAGATAAGCAAGATGATTCATCTGTAAGCCTATGATATACTTGCTAAATAATTTGCCTATAAAATAGCTCATATTTGTTTAGGTTTGGGCTCCATAGGGGCAGATCTCAGTGAGATGACTGTGACAACATCTGATGTTATCTAGGATTTGGGTTCAAACAAGAGAATGTCTGATAGTTTTTAACAGCATTTTTAATAAATTGTTTGAATTGTGTCCCTTATCATACTCTTAAGGGTTACATAAAATGCTAAGAACTTTTTTAAAAATGTAAACGATGTAGCTTTTATTCTTTGATACATATATTCTCTAGGTATATCATCTTAAAAGTGTATTTTTAAATATAAGAATTGCTGATCTAAATTATTGAAGATAGTTCTTCAATTTCAGTTGCAGACTATCCTAGAAGAAGTAGATATCTTTCTTTTAGAGTTCAAGTCAGAGCACAGGACAGAAACCACATATGTCACTTTAACAGATAACTGGATTAAGTCCTAGATAAGTGTGTGTGTGAGTCCTGCCCTTATTCAAGAAGCTGAGGCTCACCCATAGAACATAAATGGTCATAATAAAGAACAGGCAACCTGTTTCAAATATTTAGGAGTAGCTATGCTTGATCAAGGAAAACTCACTGCAAATATTCAGTTGCCACTGGACAAAAAATCTGCAAATTGAAGCTCTTCTTGCTTTTTATAATTTAAAACAGTCCCCCCCCCCCCCCCGTAAACCTAATAGCACCCTGTGTATTATATTAAAAATGACAGTTTAGTGGTAACTTTTGGAAGTCTGCTACGGACTGCACCTAAAACTTGAAGATTCTGCATGTTCTGCTTTAATAAATAAGAATTTGCTCAGAAAGCAAGCCTATCGATTTCTGGTTTTCTCCTACCCTGAATAAGAGTATGGTCCACCTCCTCCGGTACCCTAGGCTAATTTTAAACAACACCGTTTCTGTGCTCGGTACTGCCTGATTTTGGAACGGTTCTTTGGACCAAGGCGACACTGCTGCGTCGATTGCATCCGAATACCCCGGCTCGCCCAACAGCAAGCCACGATCGCCATGGAAACGCCTAGCTGGTAGGAACCTGCAGAGCAGCACCTTAAGGATGTGAAGAGCCACCAAGAATTACTCATCTGAACAACCCGCGAGGCCAGCGCGATCCAGGTAGGGATGCCCGCTCAGACCACGATCTACTCGAGCTGGCGAATGAGAGACGCGGAAAGTAGCTTCCTTCGAGTCCACCCCCGGCCGGTGTTGTATAACTTCCGCAAAACGGAAGACTTCTCCATAGATGCGGCGGATGCGCACACACGTGCCTGGCGGGAGATCCAGCCTTCATTAATTGCCGCTTCTCTTCCGGGTTTTGGTGGTAGGGCTCCTGCGTCAGCTGCTCCCGACGGCCTCACGAAGTGGAGGCGAAGCTTTCCCACGGGCGTCTTTCGTTCTTGGAGCGGAAGATCCGCTGCCTCCTCCCCCCCAAGTCCCCCCCTCTCCTCGGTGAGTTGCAGCAAAGCTCAGAATCGCCTTGAGCAGCGAGATGGGCGCAAAGAAATTTTACATCATCATAATCATAATCATAGCGCTGAAAGGTTGCCTTGTTTGCAGGATCGAAGGAAGGAAAATAGAGGAATCTTGTTGGCTGAAAAAGATTCGCCTTTCGATCACGATTTACGTTTCGAAATAATTTCAGTTTTGTCTTCCGAGCTTTCTGCGCTGGGAAAATTTAAGGAAGTGCTATTGATGCTGCTCCTCCAAGCGAGAAATGGGTCGGGTTCATGCGTGGCGCTGAGGCGTGATTTGCGTGGGTCGGTGTCACGCATTTTGCATTGCCAAGCCGTTGCCGCAGTTCATCACGGCGGAACTAAGCAAATCACTTTTGGGCTTCCGGCGTTGAAGATGGGTGTTCTTTGTCAGATTTCATTTTCGTGTCAGGTCACGAAGTAACGAGAAAAGCTTTGGAGTTTAGCATGAATGCTTTCGATGGGGTGGGTGCTTCATCCACTCAAAGCAAGGCGGAGGAAAATGAGGAGCTGCTCGATGAAATATTGGAAATTGTGCCCAGCAATCGCTTTGTGCTCCTTGATCTTCTTTTGGGAAGACAACAATGTTTGGCCCCAAAGTGTGCTCTCTACTTTGTGAGGATTTAGTTGAGGGGTGTCCAACCTTGGCAACTTTAAGACCTTTGGGAGTTCTGGGAGTTGAAATCCACAAGTCTTAAAGTTGCCAAGGTTGGACAACCCTGGTTTAGCTGGTCCTCATGAAAATTATGGTAATGCTGAATTAAGTTGACCCAGAGAATATCAAAAGGTGTGATACAGTGACCTAATAAAATGACACTCCCCCTAAAATAGTTTATTTCAAGGAGTTAGAATTGGGAAGAAAGAATGCTGTTTACTTTTAATAAGTACATATGTGTGTGTATACTATACTAATACTAATACTAATACTAATACTAATACTATACTATATTTATTATATTATTATATTTACCGTTGTAGTGGCGAAGTTATGACCGAACCCATTGCGATCCCAAGGACAACGTTCCTCCAGGCCTTCCTGTCCTCTGGAGTCCATTTAAGCTCATGCCTTCTACTTCAGTGACTCCATCCAGCCACCTCATTCTCTGTCATCCCTTTCTTCTTTTGCCCTCAATATTTTCCAGCATTAGGCTCTTCTCCAGTGAATCCTTCCTTCTCATTAGGTGGCCAAAGAATTTGAGTTTTGAGTTTCATCTTCAGGATCTGGCCTTCTAAAGAGCAGTCAGGGTTGATCTCCTCTGGGACTGACCAATTGATCACCTTGCAGTCCAAGGCACTTGCAGGAGTCTTCTCGAGTATCTTAGTTCAAAGGCCTCAATTCAAAGGCCTCAATTCTTCGGTGCTCAGCCTTTCTTATGGTCCAATTTTCACAGCCACATATTGCAACTGGGAAAACTATAGCCTTGACTATAGCACTTTTGTTGGCAGGGTGATGTCTCTGCTTTTCAGTATGCTGTCTAGATTTACCATATATTACTGTATATTGGTACAACTTTAGAAAACAAAACAATTTCCCAATAAATTTTTTTAAAAATATGGATTTGTTCAGTTATGCTTAACTCCCTGAAATCACATTTTGCTTTGTTTTGTTTTTTCCCCTCAAGACAGCCCTTCTCATTCACCAAGGTCATGCAAAAGATGTTTGTTTTGAATCAGTAGTTCTCTTAAACTGCTGCAGCTTGCAAAACACTGGCAGGATCTAACCATCCCAAAGGTGCTTTTTCAAGAGGCAACTAAGCTTTCTTGTTTTCTTTGAAGACATTTTGCTTCTCATTCAAGAAGTTTCTTCAGCTCACAAAGCTTCTTGGACATCTTTAAAGAAAAACAAAGTCCAGTTGCCTCTTGCCTCTTTGGGATAACCATGAACTGGATGACTGAGAATCTCCACATTTAGCTATGGACTTTGGCAGGATCTAAGTTGCTTTTGGAGTATTCTCAGAGTAGCTGCACTGAGGGTGACAGTAACAGCCAATTTCCTGGCAGTCTGGCTTACTGCTTATCAGTCCCTTCCCCCTCTCTTGCAATTCCCTCTGCAGAGCTGGCTTCCAAGCATGAATGCTGCTGTCTGAAAAGGGAAAGCATTGTATTAAAGACACACACACACACACAAAATGTTCAAAGCAAGGGGCATAGTTTTGCATCAAGGAAGTGAGTCTGCTCAGAAAGGAGGAAGGCATTTTTTGTTGGCCTTCCATCCAACCTACATTATTAATCTTGGTTAATTGTTATGGGATAAGAATTGCCTTAGAAAATAAGGTGAGATTTTTTGATGGTCTCTGGAAATAGTTATCAATTTGGCTGGACTCCTTTGACATCCTTGCAACCTACATAAAAAGCATAAAATGAAATGAAAGAAAATGGAATGTACCACAACTATAGTAATGAATAGAAGTTAAATGGTTATTGTTGCAGTATTGTATTAATTTAAATATTAAATGATTTACAACTGTTCTTTTGATAGTTACAGAAATAGTACCGTATTTTTCGGACTATAGGACACACTCCCTCCCCCATAAAGTAGGTGAAAATGTCTGTGTCTTATAGAGTGAATGTTGCTGAAGCCCCACCCACCCACAGGCCCCCACCCTTCAAACTCTGCCTCCTGGAATACCCATGATCAGCTGTTCCAGGCTGCAGGGATTGCTGCCACTTATCACTGCCTCTGTGTGCCCCATTTTTGGCCTCTGTGCTTCCATTTGGTGGTGATAGGCAGCAATGGCAATCCCCGCCGCGGGCTGAAAATGGGACGCACGGAGGCTGAAAATGGGGTACACGGATCTCCGCAGCCTGGAACAGCTGATCATTGGTATTCCGGGAGGCCGATCCAACTGCCAATGAGCTGCTTGTGCTAAATCAGGCTGTGCTGAAGCTGACCAGGCTGTTTGCTGCAAGGAGGCAAATTGCTGGGAGATAGAGGCAGATTTTTCCCTTGTTTTCCTCCCCAAAAGCTAGGTGTGTCTTATAGTCTGGAACGTCCGATAGTCCGAAAAATCTGGTAAATATTACTCTTTCAGTTCTATTGCTCAGTGATGAACAGATAGTCCCAAGGTTGCTTTTTCAAGAGGCACTCCCTCAATATCTATGGAGATCCTCAGTCATCCAGGTCATGGTTGCCTCAAAGGTGCTTTTTCAAGAGGCACCTGGACTTTCTGTTTTTTCTTTGAAGACTTTTTGCTTCTCATCCAAGAAGTTTATTTAGAACTGAAGATAGGAAGCAAAATGTCTTCAAAGAAAAACCAGAAAGTCCAGGTGCCTCTTGAAAAAGCACCTTTGAGGCAACCATGACCTGGATGACTGAGGATCTCCATAGATATTGAGGGAGTAGATAAAGCATTGAAAAACCTTCAGGATTTCAGTGTGAAATGAAGGATGGCTCTTTTGGGTAGAGAAATGGGCACAAAGCTAGAGTAAGGGTTCACATGATGGATATTTCAAGTACAGAATCAGAAAATGTCTGGTATGTAAAACAATTTATGGTCAACAATTTTGAGATCAGAATAGCCTGGTTTAAAGTTGAACAACTTTTGATCCATTCAGAATAGTTATTTTGAAGCCAAAAATTTCAATTAAAAAAAAGTATCACAAATATTACTATTTCTCAGTATTTTTTTAAATATTTTGGTGATAGATATGTCTTTTTAGTATAATTCACTTATTTTATTTGGTAAATTTTTAAAACCTTTCACTATAAAATATTACAGAGCAATGCCATGCACTTTAGTTAGAAGAATGAAGCTATACAGTATTGAGTTCAGTGGGGCTTATAACCAAATCACTTTTAAGCAATTGCGATACGTTCTTATTTATTGCATTGTTGAATTGGGATATATAAGTGAATGAGGCTGATAATGTAGTTTGTATTCAGTACAGGCCCTATAAAATTTATTTTCTTGTTTCTTACAGATCTTTTTGCTGATGAGAAGAACCACATGAAATACACAGTAATGTACATTTGATTTAGGACATGAAAAAAGAGACATTGGTGATACTTCTATGGAAAATGCACTGCAGTAGGCTGAGATGGCAATTCTAGGCT
Organism: Masticophis lateralis; assembly: GCA_030761175.1. Classification (NCBI taxonomy): domain Eukaryota; kingdom Metazoa; phylum Chordata; class Lepidosauria; order Squamata; family Colubridae; genus Masticophis; species Masticophis lateralis. The sequence continues at coordinate 54,726,730 of JAUDYJ010000003.1, read as the reverse complement.
TAAGTTCTATGAACCATTATTCTTTGAGAAAAAGAGGCATTTTTATGCTGAAACTTATTTGTTTTACTCTGACAGTATTCATTTTCTGTGAATTTTTAATTTATTATGTAGTTATAATTCAATGTCATTGGCCCAAACTGAAAAATCAGACTCTGGGGACTAACAAACAGAATTCACATTCTGTTTTGAAAACCATCTTTTTATCAGATCCTCATTTGCTTGGTAGAATCAATGGACATTGGTTGGACAAGCTAAGGAGGTAGGAGCCAACATATCAATAACTTGTTGCTCTTGTTTTGTGGAAGCATTTGCTGCATGCTGAATAATTAAAATTACAAACCTAAAAATTTATAAGCTGATCATCTACCTTCTAATTTATTGAATGTTGATTCAGTGTAATATTGCTAAAATCTCGGTGTAGTTGCTCTCATAAGAAGGGAAGAGTGAATCTTATAATTTATTGAGCAAAATTTCTCATATTATTTGAAGGAACAATCATTTTAAATATCTTCTTATTCATTCCATGTTGCTTTAACACATTAAAACCAAAACAGTGTTCAAGAATACAGGTGTTCTGCAATGCTTGAAACAGCTTAATACTGTGATTTTAAAATTATTTATTTAATTGATTTATATAGTCACCCATCTCAGTGCATGGCTCTGAGCAGCTCACATGAAAACAAATAAAGATTTATTCACATATAAAACACATAGCAGCTCATAAAATAGCCCTCAGCACAGCCAAGAAAATATTTAATATGCATATGTTGCATAATAAAATATTGTTATTTATCATAATTTTACAATAGTTTATATATGCTGATTTTTTCTTGTTTTATAAAAGTTGAAAGGAGATGAGAGGGAGTTATACAGGAGGCAGAGGGCAGCTGCTCTTGGGTAAAGCAGCCTTGCGGTTTAGTATCAAAGTTGCCTTCCAATTCCTTGTGCTCAGCCTCATAATTTTTTTTATTTTATTTATTTAGTGGAATTTGTCAAACAAAAATGAGAACAAGAATAAGAGAATAAAAATACAATTAACAGAGACAATAGGCACGTTAGTGCACTTAGGACTCTACATATTCACACCCCCTTTACTAATCGGAGCCCAGAAACACTAGTTTCAAATTGTGGTTGTTGAGTGAAGCAATCATATGGGCTTAACAAGCAAAGCAATCACATCTTAACGACTGCTTCACTTAATGACCACATTTCCAGTCCCAGTTGTTGTATATCAAGGACTATATTTACCAGCATGTTGTCATCATTCATGTTGTTGTATATTTTCCTGAAACATAAATCTTGTTACAGTAGCCTGTGGTCTGCTGTTTTTGGATGTCAGGAATTCACAAGTAATTTGAGAATGTTTGCTCCATTTTGAATTTGTGTCGTAATAATGGAAAAGTCACTATTTTTTTTTCTGCTGACTAACTTTGGGATTATAATAATTTAAGATGTGATTATTTCCTTTCTCTAAATGTATATGTTCCACCCTTATAGCTTAGCAGTTTAACTGGTCTTTGGGCGTACCAGGCCATTTTCAATGTACGTTCTTCTATTTCTTATTTGACAAATGCAATTTTCCCAGCGTTCTCTTAGGTTCAAAATAGCACTTTTTGAGCGAGTCTTTGTTCTCCTCCAATGTAAGCAAACCCCTAAAACGTAGATGTTTGTTCATCTAGGTTATTAAAAATGATATTCCATACAATGTTAAGAGAGAAGGCCACTCCATATCCAGTTTTTAATCCAGATTTTATAATTGTTTCATAATATTTGTAATGTCAATTAAAATATGATGGTTTTATATTCCCCCCCTCCCCCCCACTAGGGAATGGCAAATGGAGAGGGCCTTCCAAACTGCCCTCTGGCTTCTGCAGCCAGAAATAGTCTTTATCCTGGGCGATATCTTTGATGAAGGAAAATGGAGCTCTTCCCAGGTTTGTGTTCCTGAATTGGTCTCCTAGCAAAATAGATGTTTTTAATAAGTGAATAAAAACCCAAGGCCAGGAGTAGTTACAGTTCTTTATTAGAATCTTAATTACTAAATGAAAGCTGTTTATGATTATGGAAGCATTGTCAGTATTTAAATTTGTATTTATAGATGGTACTTTGCACAATAGATATGTCAACTGAGAGAATACTGGCAGTGTTGATATCAGTTCTTTTAGCACAGATAACTTTTGTGTATTATTGCAAGTTTCTACAAGTTGCATTTTAAAATGAGCCTTAACAATTCCCATTTTCTGGTCCTACACACCAACTCAAATGCACCTGAAATATTTTCTTTTCTTAATTAACCATTTTACTGAAGTATTCAGATAATTCATGTACAAATACACACACACACACACACACACACACGTGTGTATGTATGTGTTTGTGTGTATTAGGAAAATGTGGACAAAGAAAAATGCAGATGAAGTTTGTAGGTTTATGAGAAGAAAAAAACCAAACTAATGAAGAAATAGAATAGAATGAAAAATGAGAAAAAAGACAAACTGTATAAAATTGAATTTGACAGATTTGCAATTCCTACCAGTAGTAGTGATTAAATTAATCAGCAAGAGGATACTCATACATTATTGACCAAGTGTTTCTTTTAAAGTGAAACATTCTTTAGTTTTTCCCCAATGATCAATGTAAAATTCAGTGGATGTCTTGGGTAGATTATTTTTATGGCATTGAAGCCAAATTTATATTCAGAACACTGTTAAGAAAATGAACTGTGGTTTGGGGTAAATTGGACACATTATGGACAAATAGGCTAATAAATAAAAATAAAATATGTAGAAATCTATGTTGAGTTGAAAATGTTTTTATGGTTCTAAAAATTACTCTAATATTTAAACAGCCCTACCTGGGGAAAAATAACTTAATGCAAGCTGTTGTATTTAAAGAAATTCACTGGTGTCCTTTATCTTCTTTTGAGATTTATTTTTTTCTGAATACAATGTAGTAAATAATTTAAATTTTTAAACATGTTTTTTTGCAGGCCTGGTCAGATGATGTGAGGCGCTATCAAAAAATATTTTGGCATCCAGACCACACAGAAGTATTTGGTATTGTTGGCAATCATGACATTGGCTTTCATTATGAGTGAGCATTGTGTTAAAATTGTGGGATATAGATTAAAATATTGGTTTATAGTGAAGATGGTCCACTTTTTACAAACCAAATTGAAGATGGGGAAATTTTGCTCTAATTCAATCATAATATGTTTCTACATGCTAGGAGTTATGGTGTTTATTACGGTATAATGAAATGCTGTGTCTTTTATTATACGCTCCTAGGATGACATCATTCAAGTTGGAACGTTTCTCTAAAGTTTTCAACTTCTCTTCAGAAAAAATAATAACTCGGAAAGGAATAAAGTGAGCATAACTTTTTTTTTTATTTACTGGGATTTTTATTTATGCGCCTGGTCTTTGTACCTGGGCATTTACAGCAAAACATTAATTTCACGATGGCATCACATTACATTTTATTTAAAACATAAACATATTTTTAAGGTTAATTTTTGGCTATCCAGAAAATATTTTTTAATGTATTTCTGCTGAAAGGGTAAGAATTGTTGCTTGTGATGTTTTTTCCCCCCTATCTGGTATTAATTTCTTAGCCATATAAAATAATTATATTTATAAAATTTGTTCTAATTCTGCTCTTAATATTTGGGTTTTAATTGAACTGCAGCCCTTTATATAGATATGTGTATTCATTTCTTATTATTATAGATAAACAGTATTTTAAGATTCTGCATTGTTTAAACTCCATTTTTATATCACTGTTAATGCCTAGTAACCAATGATACATTGGGTTTTGCCATATTAACATTTAAGACAGAGAATCATATGAAGCTTCAGTGTTAAGATCAATATTTATGATTATATGTATCCACCATGAGGATTATTTTTCTTCCTTGATCATTCACTACTTTGAGCAGGTTCTGAGCAAACCCATGGAGAATTCTCCTCTTATTTGTAACATGGCCTTACTTGTCTATTGTAACCCAAAGGTATTATGTATAGTATAAAGAAGTATCTGATGGAAGGAATTTTCTTCTGCATCTTCCCAGGCCTCTTTGGAGGATGGGAATCCACTTGAGCACATTAGAAGTATATTCAGTGGGAAAGTCTTCTTATGATGTGTGGATTTACTTTCCAAGTTAAGGATATGGGATCTTCTAATTTATTGGCAGTAACTTGCATATTTTCTTCTTATATTTTTAGCTTTCTTATAGTGAACAGTGTTGCTCTTGAAGGTGACGGGTGTATAATTTGCAGAACAGCAGAAGCCAAACTCATTGAACTTTCCCACCAACTGAATTGCTCATTGAAGGTAGGCATATATTGATTTTTGGGAAAGCTTATCAAGGTAAAGAACAACTCCAGAATTATTTTAAACTAAGCCCTTCCCAAATTATTATTCCGGTGCTCACAAGCTTTCAGCAAATCTCAGTCTTTTCCTCTAAAAATGATGTGTTCTCTTCATTGAAATGAATGAGTAAGTCCTTATGGGTGAAGGTTTCTGTCCTTGGGCGTTGGGAAAACCAGGATGAAATTGTGGATATCAATAGAATAGCAGAAAAAGACTCTGCTGTTCTTTTAGAATTGTAATCACCTTCAGAAATTTAGTAGATGGAGAGAGTCCTTTCTAAATTATACTAATTTTATTTATGGATTTCTCAACCCTACAGCACTTCCAAAAGTAAACCCTTGATATAATAGGGCTTACCTTCTCTTTAAATTAATTAAATCCGATAGTTTGGGATTTGTTAAATTTATAAAGAACTGAAAGTGGCATACTTAGTGCTCTTTCCTCTGTAATGGGTTGAGAGGGTAACTTTGAGCAGAAGGAAAAGCAGCAACTGAGTCTACTGTCAGACAAAAGAAATTTGAGTTAGAGACAGAATTGTAATTTAAGAAAGCATCTCAGCCTGATCTCCCCCCTTGAGAGTTTCCTTGAAGATAAAGGGAGGGTGGGGAGAAGCATATTCACATTTGCAGATTTTATTACCCTAACCTCATTAATAAAAGTATTAGAATTCAAAAATTTGGTTTCGTAGTCTGATCTGTCTTGAAGGGCTGACAACCTTAGGTGCTTATGGCTGCTTTCTTCTTTTGTGTATGGTGTGCATAGATATTGCTCTAAAACCTCCTGGGAGATTTCTGCTAATATATACTTATACATCTTGCAGACATTTTCTGCTGGTCTCTGTATGTAACGCAAGTGGTGCCTAAAACTGACTCACCCATTCTTTGAATATGAGAGAAGTACTGTATTTTCCGGCGTTTAAGACGACTTTCTAACACACAAAAATCTTCTCAAAAGTCGGGGGTCATCTTATACGCCGGGTGTCAGTCTCCTGTAACCAGGCAGACCAGTCCGAAAGGCTTTGACGACCCTTAAATGGCTCTAAGGAGCCAAGCTGAATTGCCTGCTGAGTTGCCACTAATCAGCTGAGTTACACGCAAGCCCCGTGTAAAAGGGAAAAACTTTCCTTTTACACAAGGCTGGCCATCCCAGCTGAGTTGCCTGATCGCCAGAGCTTGGATGGCCAAGCCCCGTTTAAAAGGGAAAAACTTTCCTTTTATACAACGCTGGCCACCCCAGCTGCTAATTTTTGCCTGCTAATTGATACGTAGCAAAAATCCCCCCCCCCCCAGCTTGCTTACCTTAGCTGCTAGCCGCAACGCTTGCCTTGCCTTGCCTGCAATCCATTGCATCAGTAAGCAACTAAATCTCCCTGCCTGCAATCAAGCAGGCAGGGAGTTGTGGACTTCAACTCCCAGAATTACTCAGCCAGCAAAGCAAAGCTGGCTGAGGAATTCTGGGAGTTGAAGTCTACAAGTCTTAAAGTTGCCAAGGTTGGAGACCCTTATTCTATTGGGTAAGTTTTTTTTCCCCTTTGGGAGCTTTAAAAAAATAGTTAATTGGGGGGTTTTTTAGTTGTTCTTTTTTAGACCTAGCCATTTAAAGGCTAGGTCTAAGTTTTAGGCTAGGAAGTTTTAAATTTAACTTTCATATAAAAATAAAAATAAAAAAATAAAATAAAATAAAATAATAAAATTTGTGAAGCTTTCTGAGATTTAGTGTGTTTCTGTAGAGTTTCACTCTAACTACACAAACGCACAAAATCTCACAAAGCTATATGTGGAATTTTGTGTGTGTAAAGTGTGAAAGTTGTTTTTTTGGGCTTTTTGTGGCTGTGTGAGGTTCCTGCTTGTTGCAGGGGCCATTTTGGGTCTAGCACAGCTGCTTTTACATTGTGGGTGAGCCAGTTGATGTTTTTTAATTTTTAATTGGTGTGCGTTGGAAGAGGGATCGTCTTATACAGCAAGTATAGCCCAGACCCTATATTTTTACAGGAAAAGTCAGGGGTCGTCTTATACGCCCAGTCGTCTTATACGCCGGAAAATACGGTATCTTCTTTTAGAACATCCAATTTTATATAGCTGCATCATCTCCTCAATTCTAATGAAATACTAAAAGTTTTTCTTAAAAACCATGACAACATTTTTATTGGTTGCTCTGTGTAAGGTACATATTAAATAATTTCTGATTTTTGTTGGCAGGAACAAAATCAATATAAAAAAAGCTGTAGTAATGTGGATAAGGTCCCAATCTCGGCTCCAATTCTATTGCAGGTAAATTGATAGAATGAGATCTCTGTACTTTATTTACCATGGATATATTGAGAAACTTTATTTGGAACGATATTGTACTTTTCCTTCTTCTCAGCATTACCCTCTTTATAGAAGAAGTGACTCAGAATGTACAGGAGAAGATTCTGTTTCCCTGGAGAAAAAGAACGACCCCTTTAGAGAGAAATATGATGTGCTTTCTCAGGAAGCTTCCCAGAAGGTATTTTTGTTTTGACCACAGGCTTTGCATTACTTAAGAGTTAACTGTTGAGTTGTGTTAACAAAAACTCTGAATTTTCCTTTTTTTAGAAGGTGCACAGTGGAATTTCTTTCTTTTAGGAAATATTTACCCATAAGTACAGTCACAAAGTAATCTATGCAAGAGGGGCTTTCCTTTGTCTTCAAGATGTCTTGAGTTTGGGAGACATTCTTCCTCTTTTATGAAAAATGATGGCATATTGTTGCATTGTTAAAGAAAGATGCTGAACCATATGTGGGAAGTTTTGTCTTTTACTGTATTTGCTTACAAAACATTCACCAATTTGCAATGATACAAATCTATTTAAAGAAGACCTAATTTGTGCAAAGCGTAGAGCCTACTTTGCAACCAAAGAGTCTACTTTGTAACTTTGTACTAGGAGTCAAAATTGTACACCTCTGAGTTGGATTGCAGGTGATGTATGATAGGAATTCTGCTTCAGCTTCCTGAAAAACTCCCTGTAACTCCATCTGTCTAGGCCATCACATTACTAATGAAGAATATTGATAATGAAGAATCTATTGAGGGATATCCTAAGGAAAATATATATTGTATCTTTAAATATAGCGTTTGTATGTTTCACTGCCTACAAATAGACAAAAGGGTAGGGAACAGGCTTAGAATCATTCGTGGTGATTGGTGAGTGTAAATGAAGCTTGGGTATACTGTTCAACTGCTTCCTGATGTGTCATGAAAGCAGTGACTAAATAAACCATTTATGATGTGGAAACTATTGTCCCTGACTTCATTCTCCCAAACCACCTAAATAGCTAAGATTAAACTATGCTTGTTAGGAATTTGCCAGAGCCTCCAATTTTGAACCAAAAAATCATGCAAGATATTTCTGCAATTCTGTCTCAATCTTTGTGGCTCAGAACTCTGCTCAAAGCTTTGTGGCTCAAAGCTCTCCTCAAAGCTTTGTGGCTCAAAGCTCTGCTGGGTGGGAAAGTTTGAAATCTGAGATCTAACATATCTGAGGAGTACCATGAAGCAAAAAGTATTTTAGCTTCAAGCATATCACCCTTATCGTGCTTATTTGTTCATGATATGCCAGAGTGAATTCAACCATTATGTAATGGTTCCTCGAGCTCTACTAAGTTAAAGATTCCTGTGTAATGCTGGACCATTCTTCTCCCAAAAACATGTTGGACAAATATTTTGGAATCAGCTATGTGTCAAAACTGAGTTACTTCTGGTATTACTGAGGCGATCTGATAGTACTTTATGGATGGATTGATAACAACTCTAATAAATTAGTACTGATTAAAATGACTGAGGGGAAACTGAAAGCAAGATGTGCTGTGTGGCGAAGTTATTTCTTAAAGTAGAAATGGTAACAGTGCTCTTTTATTCCACTTTATAGCTATTGTGGTGGTTTCATCCTCGAATGATTCTGAGTGGCCATACCCATAGTGCCTGTGAAGTGCTTCATAATGATAACATTCATGAAATCAGTGTTCCATCATTCAGTTGGAGGAACAGAAACAATCCTAGTTTCATAATGGTAAATTTAAATAATGTTTATTTTATCAGATATTTTTTCATAATATAAATCAACATAGCAATCAGCTATTTTCTCAGACTGATGCTACCTGTAAAAAAAAAAAAAGCAAAACAGAACAGCTCCTTCCATCCTCTCCAAAAGTACACTTAAGTTGAATACAAAGCACCCGCTTTATAAAGCACATACACATGGAGAGCCGTCTAGCTTGTAGAGTGCAAAGTAAGGTTTATGGTCTACAATTCTAAATGCAAGCATATTTAGTACGTTTCTATAAAGAGGATGCAGTGTAAACAATCTGACTACAACAATCATCAGTAGTCTGCAACAAACAGTATCGAGACTTGTTTTTGCTTGACTGATTAATTCACAAGACCACCTTTTCCCTCTGGGATTCTTTGTTTTTCAAAAGTGCAAATTATATTATAGGGCAGCAAAATTCTATTCAGAGGAACTTACTTCACAGTTTGCTTTGGGTATACTAGATTACAATTCTTAATAAACCCGGAGCACAAAAAAATTCTTGGTTCTAAGCCTTGTTTTAAATGATGCTATCTTCAAAACTGGTTCTACGCTAACTTTACTTTTTTGGCTCCTTGAGCTTCAGGAAAGGCAAAGCAATTATAGCTCTATTGTAATTTTTAATTCTTAGATGAAAGTCTGTCTCATTTTAGGTAACATGACTTTAAATTGTTTTCCTTGAGCAGCATACTTTCACCTATATTTTACTTAAAGTTCTTACTTAACAAATAATTCACCAGGTCATGTTTGTAGCACTCTTGACATGTGGATGTTTACCTATGGGGCTAGATTATCCATAATCCCACTCCCTTCCCAATTCTATAAGAATAGAGCTGCATTGTATTTTATTTCATGCAATTTCAAATGCTTGGTTCCCCCAATTATATAGCAACCATTAGTATAATTAAGGGTTTTAAGCTGTTAACTATATAAGTCTTCCCTTGTCTGGTCAAACAACAGCTGTTGTGTTCTGGAAGGTCCTTTTTCACATGGCACAAAATGTTCCCACAGGGCAGTTCAGTGCTTAATTGCAAAACAACTATCTTTAGAAATTTCAGAGTTGTCTGCATCTCTTGAACCATGAACAGTTGAAAGTACTGCTACTTTAAGAAGAACTCAGCTACCCTCTCCCTTAATAGAATCTCCAATATCTACAGCCATTTGCCTCAGACCTTCTAAACTCTTGCTTCCATTTTCCAGGGCAGCATAACATCAACAGAGGTCTCGCTCTACAAGTGCTTTCTTCCTTATGAGAACACAGTAATAACCATTTACTGTACAGCAGGATCAGTGCTGGTGGTCCTCATTCTGGCTCACTTTCAGCCCCATCTTTCCCCTTACCATTTTGTTCAGCGTTTAATCACTAAGTATAAAGCACTATGAAAAGTCAGACACTTGGAATCAGTCACTGACACACCAAAGCTAAAGAACAATCCATCAGACTACATTCATGCCAGCAAATGCGTACTTGAATTGCTAGCCCAAGGCAAACTGCTCTTACAGACAGAAAGCTCTAGACAGTTGATAGGACTTTTTTTTTTACTACAGGATAAAGTAACTGCTTCATGCTGTACAAAAATATTGTAATCTACAATCAAACGAATGGTTTTCTTGCTAAATTTTTTTTGTATCAAATATGTATATTAAAAGTTTGTAACTGTACACTAAGCTCTACAAGCCTCCTTTTGTGTCTGCACTAGTGCCCTATGCTGTTAGAGGCTCAGTCTTTGTAATAGAAAAAGAATTTTAAAGTGTTATTGCTGCATGACCATCTGAAGTGGTACTTCATTTCCTTGATATCAGCAATACAAGATGCAGTTATTTTACAGCAAGATATTACCAAAACAGAAGCAAAACATAATTATAATAGCTGACATAATTTTCTACCCTCACAAGTCACTTTTAAATTAGATGTAAATAGCTTTAGATGGTAGTCATGTGACAGCATCAACAACAAAAAAAACCTTTGCTAATAAGTTTGCAGAGTATTGGCAAACCAGGTAGAAAACTGAAAAGAAGCCTCTTGCACATTCAGAATAAGGGTGTGCACTCTGTATCCATGAACACATGGACTGAAGCTTGGTTGAACATTTCCCCTGGAATAAGATGTAAACAACTACTGTTAGATTCACATAGAGTTTTTATGGTATGACTCAGTTTGCGTGACTGACTATTTCCCGCAAGAGAAATAAACCTTACCAGAAAACTTTGCATTCCATTCCTAAATGTTTAAGTCCTATCAGATTAATAGCATTAAAAAAAGTGCTTAAATATGCAACTTAAAAAGGCATTATAAATTAAGCTGTAGAAATTTATGGACTTGGTTTTCTTCATCTACTTATATAAACTTTAAAGAGAATTTTATTCAGTAAAGAAGAGTTTAGGTTAGCCTTCCTCAGCATGTTGCCCACCTAAGAATTGAGACAACAGATTCCAAAATTCCCAGGCATGTTGGAAAGAGTTCTGGAAGTTGTAAACAAAATCTATCTGGAGGGCATTAGATTAAAATTGTCTGAACGATAGAATATAATCTGTGACATTTGCAGCAAAGAAAGAAGGGATACAATTATAATAACTCTACCCTATTCCTTTCAATAACAGAACCATTCTTTTTTTTTTAAAAAAAAATCAGGCAGTAGTTTACATTTTCACTGCTTTGTTTTTAGAGGAAATATGAATCTTTAGACTGGTATGTCTTCATCATATCAAAATAAGTGTCTTTCAATCATCTTGGAAACAACAAGGTTATGACTGAATACAGTATGTCAAAGTACCAGTTTCAGAGTGGATCTAAAATGCTTCAAAATCAGAGTACCTTGACAGATTACTAGCCTGATTCTTTTGCAGAGATACAATTGTTTCTCAAAGTGATCTGGGGTTATATATGCAATAAACATGCCTTCCTAATTTAAAAATAGTTTCACATTATGCCATCAAAATATTTTAAGAGTAATTTATCTCCATAGCAAAAGGCAAAGATAATCAATCTATGAAGTTCTGAATTTGTTATTGCATCTACAAATTTTAAATATTGGTACAGATTTTCTCAGGCACTGGAAACTGTACTCTGACATAATGCCTATGTATAAAATATAAAACAATCTCATAGTTACCGAGAAAGGCATGCCTTATTGCTACACCAATTCTTGCTTTTATGCTAAACTGTACCACAACTTATTTTGTGAATGTCATTTGCATAAATTATTCAAGTTTGAAAAATCATTATGATTCTACAATATTTAAAATTAAACCATTTTCTAAGATCTGTTTATTAAGAGAAATAAATACGTCATTTTGTAATTCTCTTAGGCCAAACACAAGGATTACACCTTTTTTCTTTCTTGCAATTTGCACAATAAAAGCAGCTGTTGCAACAAAGATTGGAAAAAAAACCCTAACCCTTATCTAATGGTGCCTTTATACATTCACAATCTGCAATTGTGAACGGTTTATGAATGACCGAAGAATTACTGAACATAATTTTAAAGGTAAAACAAGATATTTCCATGAAACTAACACCAGGTTGCAATTTGGACACTTAAATCAATTTTTAAAGCTGAGTATGAAAGGCTATTGCTGCCACAGTAGCAGCAATTACTTACTTGGAAAGTTAATATGACTAAAATTTGCATAATTTATAATTTTTATACTAAAGAACATTTTATATAAATCAGAAAAAAACCCCTAAACTCTACAGAGTTTTTTTCAAACCTCCAGTCACTGCTGTAGGTAGAGTTGACATCAAGCTGTACAGCGCAATCAAAAACATACTTACATCGTAGCTCATTTTACAGGTACAGCCATAATCAAGGCACAAAGATCTTCTACAAGTATTTTCTTCAATAAAATTGTACAAAATAATATTACACTTTACAGTCTGTACAATATAATAAACCAGCAGTAAAACAAAAAAAATATATATTATATATTATATATATATTTATATTTTTTATAGAAGACTGATGTCCAAAAATGATCTAAATTAATTGAATCATTTGTGGACAGAAGAAATATGGTATGTGAAGGTGAATTTTCTGCCTAAATGCAATAGGCTGAAAAAGTAGCTCTAAATTCAAAAGCCTGAGGTGTAAAGAGACTCTTAGCTCCAAACCTCCCAAAATTGCTTACCTACTCTATTCCTGGGCCAGCAATGGCTTAGAAGAGGAGGTCACTTCATCAGTTGACCTGCAACTCAGTTCGTTAAAAACTCAGTGTAATAAATATCATAGTGCTGCTACATCATGCATGTATACATCCCCAACAGTATTTTCTAATTCTGAAGCAAAGTGCATTATTCCCTTTCTTTCTGTCTATCAAGTACTCTTCAGTGTCATGACACAAAAGGAACCCTCCAAAAACATTCTAGGTATGACAGTGTCATCTAACTAGCAGATACCAGCTTGAACTAACAAGTCTGCTGAAAAAAAATTAGCAGACTATGTCCAATTAATTAAACATAAACAAAAATTTACAACGAAACCAAAGGAAACAGAGGTAGCCAAAGACTTCAGTGGAATGACAAAGAAGTGGCATATAAAAATAAAACACACATATTGTCCCTAAAGCATGGGCTGGCTAGAAAGTCTAATAAAAGTAAACGAACTGAGGAGGCAGATGGATCTAGTATCTCTTCCTCTACTTCATCTGAGGAAGCCAAGAAAGAACGATGCTTAAAACCACGGACTCCATGGTGTCCTTAATTACAATAGTTCATACTGGCGAAGATGCATTCTCTGAATGATGTCTCTACAATCATTGAACACTCTCCGAATATTTTCTGTGTCAATTGCACATGTGAAATGTGGATAGCAATAATGCTTTCCATCTCCGGTTGCCGTACTTATTCGCTGTAAGAGATAATGAAAAAGTTGCTGAAAACAAAGTTGGATAAAAGCACTTCTGGGAAATAATAACATGATGTGGGAAGACTTAATCAGTGTAGCACCATTTCAAGCTAACGTGTTAAAAAATTATGCATTAAATACATTTATTCAAGGAATGCCTGGATGTTCCAAAGATAAAACCCCCAATTAGTCTAAAACTGAATAAGTAACCAGACAGTAAACTGAATATATTAACTTTGCAACCTACTCACCAGGTAAGCTTAGCCTGATTTTTCACTAAAAAGTGATATAGTACTATAGGTTTATTTCACTGCAGCTTATTACAACTCACAGCTAAAAAACACACAGAAAAACATATGAGCAGTTAATGTTTCATGTATGGCCACAATCAAGACGTTGAGGGTAAGAAAAGTAGGGTTTTATGGTAGCATGCTGCTTTTGTGTGTGTGCATACTTTGCATAGCTTATAAAGAGAGGTGATGATTTTAAAAATGAACTATAATGGTTTGCAATTCAATGATGACTGGTTTCAAGAGTTGCTTTTATAACGAATAAAGCTTATAGAAAAATAAAACATATCGATATTCAAACAAATTTATAAGTTAATACAATGCTAAAAAAATCACCAATACTTACTAAAAATTCATCCCGAATGAAAAATTTTGCTCTTGTAACTTTGGGATCTTCTCCTGCATCTGGTGTTGCTGTAATGAACATAGATCTATTCAAATATATGCAATATAAATTTTAAAAATGTGTGCATGGTGCCTTTATTTTTATGCAAAACTGATACATATATCGGGAAGTCACAATATGGACAGAATATAGTGAAGCATACTGGGTTCAGGTTAGCAAAGAAGTGGGACCCTCCCCTTCTTTATTCCACCTATTTGCTGCCATCTATATTAAGGAAAGCTGGATTCAAAGTAGATGAGTGTGATATTAATATTAGAGAAAGAAAAATCAATAATCCATGCTAGGGTGATGATACTACTCTGATAATCAAAACTGCAAAGGAGCAATTGGTATGTGAATGGAAACAAAAGTTGGGCTTTGAAGAAGCAAGTCAGAGTCTTGATACTTTTGAACTGTGATGTTGGATTACGCTCCTGAGAATACTACGAACAAACAAAGCATTGATCATTGAACAAATAAGGCATAAATTATGGAGGGATGTAGTTCTCTGGAGAGGTTTCTAATGCTAAGAACATGGAAAGAAAGAGAACAGAATGACCAGAAGTAAAGTGGGTAAAGTCAATGATTGTACTACTGGAAGACCAGTTTAGGGACAGAATATCATGCAGAAAAAAAATATCTCTCTAAGAGCTCATACTGACTTGATGGCACAAAAGTAATCAAGCTCATAACATTCAAATTATTTAAGCATAAGAGACTTTAGTTAAGAAACTTACCATCTTCAGGTACAGTGTAACGTGTAAATTCGGGAAAATAATCTTCAATTTTAGACTTCCCTGCCAAGACTTTTTCAGCAAGCATGTCTTGTTTGTTCAAGAACAAAATGATAGAAATTGTCCGTAACCACCTGTGAAGACCCAAAAATTAATTCAGAGTCCAACACAGTTAAACAGATCTGTAACACCTCCTGACTTTTATATTTTCTAAGAGAAAACAGCCATCTAAGGAAGAAAATCTTTTTTTGGGATATACATTGAAACCAAATATTTATTAAATCTGAATTGATGTAACTGATGTTCTTTGAGATAACATCATTGGCATAAAAACAATATAAACTGATGCAATCACTGTACATTGAGTCAATTGTCCAAATAGCTTTAGAATGGGAAGTCCATTAAGTCAAGATTTTACTACATCCCATCAGTCTCTGTTTATAATGAACCAGGTACTAATCTGAAGGTTGCAACAATTATTAAATTCAGAATAGAAATCTTGATTTGTTCTAACAGATTTTTCACAAAAATCCTCCACCCATCCTAGATACATTTTTACCAAACCAATGTAGCTGATTTATGCATATATCTTGCCTATTGTTCCAGATGCTTTTGAAGAGGTCTAAGGACTCGCGCAATCTGTTTGTGTTGTTGTCTTCTCTTATGACCATATTGTAGCTGCTACAGGCCACAACGAAGATAATAGCTGTGACATCTAAGGAAGAACATACCATAGATAGGACATAAAGAGTAAGAATCAGAAATATTTATGCTTCCCACATATGACGATAAATGCAATGTAAATTATACATATAAATCAGTGGTGAAATGTAAAATTTGTTACTACTGGTCCTGTAGGTGTGGTTTGGTGGTGGTGGGGTAATGTGACTGGGTGGGCATGGCCAACTTTTTTTTTTAACTTTTAAAAGCATTTTTTCTACAGCCTCTTCGAAGAGGTTGTAAAAAAAATACTTTTAAAAGGCTCTGACGATCCCAGCTGAATTGCCTGATCGTCAGAGGCTTTTGTTTTCTTTTAAAAGCATTTTGCTTTTAAAAGAAAAAAAAGTCTCTGATGATCGTGCGGCTCAGCTGGGCATTGGGGAGGGGGGGAGAGAGGGATTTTTGCTACTGGTTCTCCGAATCACCCGCCGCCATCGCTACCGGATCAGGCGATCCTGTCCGAACCGGGAGCATTTCAACCCTGATATAAACAAAACTATGAGATTTTATAAAAGATGAAACAGTAAGCCCCAATAAATAAAAATAATACATATTTACAATAAGAAATAAACAACACGCATTCCAAATACAGAATGTGAAAATATTTCTTACCATTAAAGCATTGGATCCATTTTCTTCTTTCATCTCTCTGACCACCTACATCAAACATGCTGTTGAAAAGCCAGAGACTATTATTTCGTTGTGAATGTACAAAGAAAATCACTTTTGCCTAATGTGCCCTTACTTTTGCAAATGTAAATGAAAAGGCAATAAATACTGCATGAAAGCAAAATGGAACAATGTTTTGTAATATCTGCTGTCAAACTTTAGTTAAGTCTCATTTCAGTATCTGCTGTCAAACATTAGTTAAATCTCATTTGACCAAAACATATCTAGGGCTACGTTTTGGTCAAATTTAGGAAAGGGCAGACTAAATAATAGGTGGCTATTTAGTGTTGATTAGCTCAAATGAAAATAGAGGGGAAAAGTGTGGCCGAGTAGAAATATAACAGCAGTTCTAAAGCTACACTCAAAGCTAAATAAAAAGAGTTGGGCAAACCAACTTATAGAGAGGGGATTCCTGTGTAAGGAAGGATGGATGAGCTTTTCAATTTCAGAAACTTTTGCAATGTATTCAATATTATTAGAATGATATGAGCAACAATATATAATAATATAATCCATAGAGGTGACTATCCTTGAGAATATTTCAGACAAAAACAAACAGGCAGCTTTGATATTATTAAAATTATTAGGTAAGAAAAAGCTTACTACAGAATAGAAATATTAATAACAATAGTCTGTGTGCACTATATTATTTATGAAAGAGTTTTCTTATTTGAAATTTTAAAGTTGTCCATTAAATTAGCTCTATCAACTAATGCATTCTTGTTCTTTAAACTCATTATATATGAACTAATGGAAACATTAGTTTCTATATTAATATTCTGTATTTTACTAATCTTCTATACTATATTTAAGGTCCACAGACTAATACATCAAACAAAAATACTTAGTACATGTTAAATAATGTCCCATGTTAGAAACATTCTGGATAGCATTGACTAATGAATATGTCTTGATCTCTTACCCCGTATATCATAAATGAGCAATTTTTAAAAAGAAAATCTCATAATTTAAAAAAGTTAATTATGTCTGCATTTAATTGTTTCCACTGTTTTATAAAGCACAGATTAAAGATCATTATTATTGTACTTACTGAAAATTTACTTTGTCTACTTGGAATCTTGTCTCAAAAATCCCAGAAGTCAAAACTCTGCATCTTAAGAGATCCTAGAAATGAAAAACAATTGGGCCTGTGAAGTTTTCTATTTTAATTAAGAAAATTTGGCCTGTGAAGAAATGTGGTATATCAACAATTTCATATAACTAAAGCAGTGAGCACATGCTACTATAGGAATTCAAATCAGACAATGTCGAAGATAATTCTGAACAATTATTTAAATAATAGACAGAATTATAATGTGATAGGCACCAGCAAATTATTTTACTTTTTGTTTACGGAATGGGGTGATTTTTTCACCCCAAAATTCCACCCCACCTCTTAAACCTTTCCTCAATTTCAAAAACAACTTGGCACACAATAAGGGAAGTATTAAAGCCTTGTGGACTCACAAAGCTACTCTCAAAATTCCTTTTCTACTGGAATCATAAAGAGCATTTTTAACAAGAACAAGATATATGACTTGTTAAACTATGGCTAGGATAAATGAATAAAAAGATTACTGAATTCAACGTGTTCCCAATTTAAGCCTGCTTGAATTCATACAATTTATTAAAGGTGACTCTCACACTAATTCACATTTGTTACTCCATTTTACTCACCTGATCTGTGGGCGTGTAATCAGGCAGACTGACACTGTCTATTCTTTCTAGGAAGCTGAAAGAAAACATACATTTTAACCATAAAAACCCAACATCGAAAACATCAAAAACTGCAGTTCCATCTCCATTCATATTTTTATAGATTAAGAGCAATAAAGTTGCAGCCAAAATGGACAAACATAATAAATCACAAAAACACAGTTTTACTTGTCATACATTGTATTAAGGAGGTTTTTTTTTTACAATGACAGATTATCTATGTTGATGCAACCAATCAATAGCTTCCAGGGAGTCAATGTTTTCTTTTAAACACTGTTCAGACAAAATTTTAGGAATTATTGACTCTCATTAGATTTTTGCTCATGCTTACTTTCTAATCTAGGGATTCTAGAAAAATATATTATTCTCACAAAAGATATAGGTCCATCAGGGAAGTGGAACTGTGATAAATTCCTTAGAGGAGATGTAAGAACCAGCAAGATCAGAATCTGATTTACCGAAGTATGCAAAAACTATTACCATGGCAATAAGATGGATAATAAGACTTAATGAATAGTAGAGCATTGAGCAGGAAAGAGTGCTCTAGTATTTTTCCAAATTAACAGTTTAACAGCACTTCACAAGCTGCTGGGGGGAAATTGCAGCATCCAGGTATTTGAAGAATAAATGAAAATCAATTACAATTGGGGATGCCAGTTTCTTAGAGTAGTAAAGACATTTAGAGCATTGGCTAGACAATATGTAGGGGGCACTTGTTAGATAATAACATGACTACTTTGGTCCAGTGGTTAAAGCATCAGGCTAGAAACAAGGAGACTGCTTTAGATATGAAAACTGGCCAGTCTCTCTTTTTAAGCCCATGACCTCAGGGTTGGATAAACTGGTTGGTTCATTCCTACTGCAACCAATGGACCAATACTCAGTTGGTTTAAAAAAAAAAGGAAATAGTGCACTTGAGGGGAAAATGCTAGGAAAAAAATTCACTAATAAAAAAACACTATCCTTCATGCCACATTGAGACTCAATAGCAATTAAAATGTCCAACTACTTTCACTGCTCTTTCTGACATCTTTTTGCAAAGTCCAGCAATCTGGATCTCTGCTATGAAATACACCTTTTCACTGGAAACCAGGTAGGTACTGAATATTCTTTGATGTCTTTGTGCCATTTTTCCCTCCTTGGGTGGTTCATAGAAATCCTGTTGCTAACTCTAGCTGTTAGAAAGCTTCCCCCCCCCCCTCCAGTTACAAGCATGACAATCTTTATTTTTATAATCCCCAAACAGATATACTGTCTCTACATGCTGTTATTTTTAAAAAAGAAAAAAAAAGGAAAGAAAATGGATTTGTAGTCAACATAATTTTTTTTTGCACTTGAGTCAGAAGCACTGAGGTGCTTCTGGGTTGAATAAAATCTAAAAAAACATTATTTTCAAACAATTTACATGGAAAAGATATACAAATTAATCCTCTCTACTAATAGGGAAACTGTCCTTCACATGTACCTCTGGTGTTTTCCTTAAAAAAACAACAGAATAACAGAGTTGGAAGTGAGCAGAGGTGTCCTAATCTAACCCTCTGCTCAAACAGGAAAGCCGATGCCATTTCAGACAAATGGTTGTCCAATCTCTCCTTAAAAACTTCCTGTGTTAGAGCACCCACAACTTCTGGAGGCAAGTTATTTCAATTGACTGTCAGGAAATTTCTCCTTAGTTCTAAGGTTGGTTCTCTTCTTGATTAATTTCCATCCATTGCTTCTATTCCCACCTTCAGATGCTTTGGAGAATAGATTGACCCCCTCTTCTTTGTGGCAGCCCCTCAGATATTGGCATTCCTTTGTATTTTGTGCTAACAAGAACAATTCTCCAATGTTTTTTTAAAAGATTATATTATAGTAGTAAAATTATACAAATACATAATAAATACATTAAAAATTAAAAAATGCAGAAAAAGAAAGAAAACCTCCCTCTTTATCCCAAGAAAGTATAATCAACACTAAGAACTTATCACTATCTCTTAAAATAAAACCAAACATCTCTTCATTCAATATCTCATCCAAGTGCTATAAACGCATCTCTACAATTTTATTTCTTCCTATTAAACAGCAAATTTTCAGTACGGATTATCAGAAATAAAAACATAAGTATTACAACTAATATAAACAAAAATCTTCAAGTAATTTCCAAAATACTAAATAACTATCACAAAAGGGATATCTTGTGCCAAGATGAGATTTTGTGGGTGGGTGTGCGTGTGTGCGCACGCATGTACAAATAAACATACAAACAAATATAAAGATGGGTGGGAAACAAATTTAATAAATAAACAAACAAGGCTTAAATACTGTTAATATTAAAGTAAAATGAAATGTACTTTTGGTTACTGATATTATAATCTATCTTTAGATTCATAAGTATCTTTAGCCAAGTTGCCTAGGAAATACAGCAGACACTTTTTTGACAAGCTATCTCTAAATGTTGTCTTATGTAGGCAGACAACTCAGAAGTATTGATTTTGATGCACACTTGTTTTATTCGGTAACAATATAGAATGTATGTTCAAAAATGTGGAATGAAGTAGTAAATTAGAGTACTAGAGTAGTATAGTAAATTATTTTGTTCTAAAATGTCACACTGAATTCAACATGAATACTCTGGATTCTGAAATTATATACATCTCAGCAACTTTTTTACATTCAAGAAATTTTAAAAAGAACTATTAAACAACTACTTCTTTGGCAGATGTTGTTATATACACCACAACATTCAAATGCTAGTAAATACATCAAATATATCTTCAGATTCTTAGTTCTTTCTTAAGATTATTTTAAAAGGAAGTTCACAGCAGAACTATGTCTTGCAGTGACTATATCATTTCTTATGAAACTCATTACATAATAATATGAAGGGTTTGGTAAAGGCTAGATGTTTCTTAGTTTTCTATGTTTTCCCTCTTCCTTGTTCTATTTTTTTTTGACTGAATGCAAATTGATTGCAAAATGTTAACTGCTTGATTGCTTTCGAAGAATAATGTTGTGTAAATGAAAAAGCAAACTCCAAAGCACTTTTTCTGCCACCAGCTAAGACAAAACAGGCTTCAATGGGGCAAGAAAACTTCTGCGCTATTGTCTAGAAGATCACATAGTTAAAATTGGACCATCTTTCTTGACAAATTAGAATGAAGTACATCAGTATTTTCTTCAATATCTCAGAGAAATTTGACAATCCTCCAAAAATGAAGATAAATCCATCAATTTCCAGCACTTTTAAATGTGCTATATTAATGACAATTTTTACTCGATTAGTTTGAAGCTTGGCACAATTGTAGATTTTGCTTCTACAGTATATAAATCATAGATAACAATGTACAGCTCAAGAACAGTAATTTTTATAAGCAACACCCTGTTTTAAGTGGCAGATCTTTTTTTAAAATTTACCTTGCCTCTAGAAAAACTCTTAAAATATCTGCTTAAAATGCTGTGCATCTTTTGTTAACTGCCTTTTCAATAAGACTGAAACAGCCTGCAGAGGGCAGAGAATACTACATGCGCTATAATAGATGACATAATCTGCGGGCAAATGATTCTAATCATTCAGTATTCCAAACATTTCATATTGAGTGGCAAGGTTAATAGAGGCCTTAAAGGGATTTTGCTTTCGAACAAAATCAATCTGTTTTAGTTGAAACTTTTTTTTTTGTTTCAAACCAATGTATGCAAGTGACCCAAAGTTTATACATTTCATAAGTTTTGTTCCATGAATTGAGAAAATACCATCATTTTGATATTCAGTCATTAAAATTTACTATTTAAATAGCCTAGAGATACAAATCTCAGGGTACATAGCCTTGACTTTTGAAATTGATGTCATTTGTATCACTTGATTACAGGTGGCAGGTACTATCTACAAACCTATGTTTATTTAGAAATGTGGGGACACCCAGAACTTGTGGAATCTCTGCTGAAAGAAAATTTGTATTAAAAACAATTTTCAATGGTTGAAAAGAAAGGAAAAGATGGACTATGCAGAGGACATAAGGAAATAGTGAAAACTATTTAAGGCAACTTTAATATATTCCTTCAGACAGGATTAGTTTCCTATTACACAAGTTTTTAATTTTTTTAGAAGACATCAACCTCCTCACATGAATGTCTGTTAAATCTGCCCATTATTTGTTTCATGCAAAAGTTGCAGTGCCCCCCCCACCCCCGATATCCTCCAGAATATAGGAGGCGAGATCCAGGGTGATCTGAGCCTCAGAGGTCAAAGGACGAGGCGCCAGGGGAGTGGTTATCTGAACAGGACAGTCCTGTGTCACAGGTTGGACAGGTGTAGGTGAAGCCTCTGATGGAGCCCCAAACAATTCCACATTAACCTCCTTCTGCCCCTCAGCCAAGGGAGGATCCCTATCAGGGGATAAGGCCAGAGTGGGAGCCTGTGCGGATGGGGCCTTCCCAGAGATTTGAATGGGAGGCTCAGAAGAGACTGTCCCAGATGATTGCATGGGAGGGCTGCTGGCTGAGGGCTAAGGTAGACTTTCTCCTGTAAGGAGATTTCCTTAATGGCCTTCTGAATGGCCTTTTCTATTGCCTTATGGCGCTTTAATTCCTCCTTTTCCAAGGCTGCAGATTGCAAAGTCTTGGGGCCCTTTGAAGAATGGTGGGTTTTCCTGCTTTTCTTAGTAGGAATGGGGGTAGATCCCTGCGACTACTCAACCTGCAGGTGGTTCTTGGGGGCCTTGGAGGACCTTTGGGAAGCCATCCTGCTTCAAGCCCAAAAAGTCTGACGGAAATAAGCCCAGGGGCTGCTGCTGGAATCAACCGGTAGCTCTTGTGGCTTAAAGGCCCCATTGGGATCTAAAGTGGCCTCCGGGTGAAATTTACGATGGCAGACAACCTCAAGGGTCAATTAAATTGTCACTGCCAATTGTTAGGCCTTTAAATAGCCACGTGGCCGATCCAAAATGGCCACCAGGATTCCAAAATGGCCACCAGGAGAGACAAATAGCGACCCCCCTATACCAACCAGAATCTGGCGCCTCAAGGGAGAAGACCAGTCTGGGCTGGTCCACCCGCGGAGCTGGAGGCTGCGACAAGCCGAAAAGCCGCTCCGAAGTCATGCCGCCGCCAGAAAGCCGTCCGACAACACGTGGCTGCCAGGGAATCCCCGATGTCTTCTCCGGCCGCGTGGGCGAGATGTCTTGAAACGACCGGTGGCAGCAGCTCTGGCTATTGGAAGCCCCGAACAGCCGAATCCAGCAACCTCAGCCTAGCCAGGCGTGAGGCTAAAGCAATGCAAGGTTGCCAGCGGTTTCGGGTATTAGCCCTTCGCGCTGATGTGGGGGGCTATTGCCCTCACCAATGCCAAAAAATGGCCTTCAGCGGTTTTGGGAGCGAACCCCTTCTCGCTAGAAGCTCAACCACAATGAACTGGGAGCCAGTGGAAAGAAAAAAGGATGCAAAAGGGAAACTTTTGCAAGAGCTCAGCTCAAACGTGTCTGTCTCAATCTGATTGAGTCAGAAAGCTGGGAAGCAAGGCAAGGAGGAGGAGTTCTTAGCTAAGCAGACTCAATCAATCATATCGGTGGGAGTTTAACCCGTTCCTGACCACTGGACCCAGAATCAACGAGAAGATGAGGATTTTATTCCAATAATTACTGTTGAAAAAGAACAAATGGCTGGAAACAACTATAGCACAGATGCTTTTGAAAATAAGCATCTAAGAATGCTATTAGCTGTTGCCATCCAATTTATGGGGTGACTAATCCCTGGTTTATGGTTAAATTCAACTATTTTGTAATGCCTAAACATAACTTTTGTCTCTTTTCTTCCCTTCCCCTATTTTTTTCCAAGCTTAAATTGCTTTCCTTATTTACTACCCCTCTCATATTACTTTAAACCCCAATCCTTAGCTTGTTTTTTTCTTCTTATACTGGCTGTTTCTGCTCAAAGCAGTATGCAAGCATGTGCATTTCTAAGGGGAAAGGGGGCATATACATGAGCGAGAAAGTATGTGATATATGCAAAAAGGAGGCCATTTTTATTATTTTTTATTAAATCAGTACCTTATTGTGTAGGCAATTGAATTTAATTACAGGTGGTCTTCGACTTATGCCCATTATGGCTGTCAGTCATGACAACCATAAAGGGAGGTATCAAATGACTGACTTGATTTTATGTCTTTTGTGGCATTCGTTCAGCTAATTACCATGGTTGTTAAGTGAATCAAGCTGTCTTAGAAGACAGCCCCATGTAGAGTTCATTATGAGATGACTAGGGCATGAGTGACTGGCTGAAGGGCCTCTCTCTTGTTGAGAAAATTGCATAATTGTGCAAAGGCTCTCCAGGCCATGGCTACCTCCTGTTCTCTGAGCAGTATCTGCAAGTCCAGGAGGATCCCCAAATTCATACAAGTGTGTGCAGTATTTAGATCCAAAACAATAAAAGGTTTTATAGATCTGGCATAGACACTTAGTTAGCTGCTCCTTAAAGGAGCCATGGTTTTTTTCTGAGTTATCATAGGTAGCTGCACAGGCTTAGGAAATTTAGGAGTTTAAGATCTTGGTGACACAAGATTGCACTCTGTTGCTATCTCCTTAACTCAATTTTGTATGCTCCTGAATCCTCACAATAATCACATAAGCCCAGGAAAGAAGGTGGCTCCTTTAAGAATCAGCCAGTAGGTATAGTGCGACCAGCTCTGAAGCATCCTTGTCCACCTCACATTTGAATACTTCATACCTGTACTTCCAACCCTTAAATGGCACATGAGTGTAGGAGTGTAGGAACTGTATATAACAAGAGTAATGTTTCGTGTCTTTTTATTAGTTATTAGCAGTTATTAGTCAAAAGTATTCTGATTTTAAAACTATTTAAGCAACAAACATACTTTGCGCCAAAATGATTACTGTGTTCAGTTTGTCTTAAAAGGGCTAGAAATCATGTGAATATAAATAGTAGCCAGATGTATATTTTGATACATATTTATCAGTTGCTTGACATTCCCTAAGTATTAGATAATGTACAAAATATTTACAGACACAAGTCTGAAGAGTTAAGCATACCAAGCTATAAATTTCCCACAGGCTTGGGTAAATACAGTTTTCAAAAGCTTGCATATATTTGTTTTTTCCTCAAGACTTAATTCTTAGCATTAATATAAGGAACTGGATAGCTAATCTGAATTTTATTTATTGACATATAGTTAGAAGTAAGAGGAAAAAAAGAAACAGAAAAAAAGGGAATTATGGGAGTATAACAAATAGAAGATATTTATGGAGTTTTCTGATAAAAAAATAGTTTTGAAGGAATGTAATTAAGACCTCATCCAGAAGATCAAATTATGCTCTTAAGAAGTGAAATGTGTCATTGATAAGCAGTCTAGATTTTGAGGAAAATTAGTTTTCTTAACTGTATTTACTGTATTTGTGTGAAAGGAAGATAAGGGTTTGTTTTTAAAATATTTTAACTTAGAAATAGGAAAATCTTGGATTTATTAAGGACAAGGTAATATAGATTTGTTTTGGTAGAAACTGTCTTCATTCAGGGTTGTCTTCCTGCCAGGTAAATGCAGTAGTATAGGAATCATATTTTAGTCAAAGAGATATTTTTGGCTTCCAAGTCAAATCATTAACCCTTGTCCTAGTGCAAACAATATTAAGATTTATATCTGCAGTACTGCCACATAAAAAACAAATTTAGCAGACTCCCACGGTATCAGGTTTAAAATACATATCTGTTCACATGGTTTTCTGATGTTCCTACTGAAAAAATTTCTGGCATATGTTCACATGCAAAGAAAGAAAAAAAAAGCCCCAGTTTGTAATACTAGAAGGTAAACATTAGTTCGGGCTAGTTGATGCAATGCAGCTGATTATGGCACAAAAGCAGGAATCATTAAAGATATCTCTAATATACATTTAAATACATTTTTTCTTTACTTCCCATCCCAGCAGCAGGAAGGGGTATTGCAAGGAATAGAAGATTTCTGCATGTCTCACAACTTTTTCCTCTATCTTGTTTCTGCACAATTCAAAAGAACAAGTAATTTATACCGTACTTAAAGTGAGGAGTAAATAAGAAAGCGGGACCTATAAACCAGCTTCCTTTTTCCTGCAATGCCCCTTTCTATGGCTTGAACTGAATGGAATTGGGAAGGATATAGGATATTAAAGTTGGTAGAAGTTAAAGAACTTTGGGAATACAAAATCAGTCACATATAGTGCAAGTCATACCACAGCAAACTCGTACTAAAACACAATATGCAGTTATCACATACTGTAGCCTGTAGCTGTTATGTTTTATTGCTAACTAAAATAACAAACTATATAGACAGTATGAGAAATGGGGGGGGGGAGGGGAATTAACTTTCTCTATAACAGAAGTTCAAAAGTTAATAAATAGCCCATATAAAATACCTGCAAAAGTTTTGTCATTCAAAATTTAAAACAGCAGTTTTTCAGACAAAATTAGGTTGCTATTCAGTTCATCAATCAACTGGATTTTAGCTCTCATGGCAGAAGGCATGCAGCCTGGTTATCTTCCTCCTTCTTTCCATTATCAAAGGGGTCTCCATGTGGGTGCTTTCTAAAATATGCTTAGTGATATTCAATGCAAGAATACACGGCACTTGTAATGAAGATGGAATCAGGTCTTCATTAGTAACTTTCAAATACAGTTCTTAAGTGTGTACCATGCTATGCCAGCACTCTAAGGATTCTGGCATGGACATTATAATGAATACTCTCAAAGTAAAATGAAGAGAAAGCCTTTATAGCATCTAGTTTTCAGATACTGGAAATACTATCTAGCTGTTTAAGGGTGGAACTGGAACAAATTCAAAAGTGGAAGGTAAAAGATGAAGAGGATGGATAGCAGCAAGGTGATTCAACTGTAACCAACCAGCCAGCCAACCAGCCAACCAACCAACCAACCAACCATTTAATAATTAAACAATGAAGCAATTTATGAATTTCTATGTATAATGAGTTTAATTTAGTCCATATATTCATTTTCCTATTTTTTGTTGGTCAATTTAAATTAAATACTTAAGGATGCTATGCAAGGTGAATGTTATGTTCAAAATCATACATGCCACTTATTAGTTCTCACCCTAATTATCTCAGAATTGGGAATATAAAATGGTGTTCAGGAGAACTTGATACATTTGTCCCAATATTTTTTGAATAAGATTGAAATAAAGAGTAGAAACTAATAAGGAGATATTTTCTGTAGCAGCTGTTAAAAACAATGGAGTTCCCTTCCTTGGGAGATCCAGAATTTATCTCTGTCTCGGTATTCAACTTTGTTTAGGAAATATTTATTTAGCAGGCCTTTTGTTATCAATATGAATGTGGATGTACTGATATGATTTATGAGATTATCTTTTAGCTGAACTGTTGCTTACATAATTTTGTTGTTTTTACAGATTGTGTGATGCTTTCTATTACATTGTTGAAAGTTGCCTTTTAAGGAGTTATCCTTGAAGCGATACAGTATACATAGTGTATCAAATTAAATATAGAGAATAAATATTTTAGGAAAGTTTGAAAGAAAGAGTGGGGACATTTCTGGCCGCCTCTCCAGCCATTCAAACATAGGAAATATTCCAAAGTTTTGTGGGAACAATGGAAAAATTCTCTTTTACCACAGCAGAGTTCCTACCGCCATTAGAACACTCAGATAGGTAGGTGCCTTGCAGAATATCCTGTCTGAAGCTCATGTCAAACTGGGTACATTAGGAAAAAACTTGCTGAATTTGCAATAGATATGATCAATGATTGGACCAAATGGGCTAAGAAATGGGTAATTATGTCTTCAAACAGGGAATTTTGTTCCCAATAGAATAAACCCATTTTTATGATAAAAATAGGCAAGATCTGGAAGATGTGCAGTGAAATAATTTCTTTAGTTTAGTTACTGTGAGCTGGCATATCTTTAAGGGACAAATATAAAGATAATATCCCTGGTTTTGGGGCTCAGGATCTAGCTTACCATAGTAAATTTGAACAATAGAGTTTTTGCATGTTGCTCTATCATCTGACTAGAGTAAAAATAAATGTTCCTTCCAAAAGTAGATCCTCAATCCTAGTCAAGAGGTCTTTTTTTTTTTTTTTTGCAGAAGGAGAGAATCCAATAAGCACAAACAACCAATTTGGCCTAACATTTAAGGTACCAGGCTAGAAATCAGGAAACCATGAGTTCTAGTCCTGCCTTAAGCATGAAAAGCCAATTGGGTGACTTTGGATCAGTCATTCTTTGTCAGCCCAGCCCCCTTCACAGGATTGTTATTGGAGAAAATACGTCTGGGTTCCAACCAAAATATTCAGATGAGTTCCTTCTTTCATAAATTCTGCTCAGGTGCAGATTCCCAACAGTGTGAATCACAGAGGCCATTAAAAAATAAAGGTTTCCATATGATTGAGAACAATCTTCTCTTTGTGCAAGGAGAAATATAATTTCAGCAATTCCTCCCTCTTGCTCCAACAAAACCAATCTGTTCTCAAGGGTCCCTGACCCTCAAGGGATCTGCAGAGGAAGGTTCAGGCTAAAATAAGTTATGAGATAGAAATTGGAATATAGGACCAAAACACAATCTCTTATTGTTAGATGTATCATTCTGTAGTATAATGTATAGAGACCTTGAGTAATGAGGGAGTGAGATGCTGCTTAGGGAACTCTCAGATAAGAAAGGCAGGAGTCTGCAGTCATTTTACAGTCAGAGAAAGTAACTAACCAAGGACCTACTACCCTAATTGATCAGATAGTTAAAAGTGAAGGTGGAAAGTTACCTTCAGACTTCAAAGACTATTAATATAGCATAAAACAGCAGATTTAGTTGGGTTTCCTGTCTCTGGTTTATCTGGGAGAGCTTACACATTCTTTTGTTGTTTTTTGCCTGAGCAGATGTTGCTTAGAAAGAAAAATAAGATAGCTCCAATAGTTGCATGTGTGGCTTTCTTAAAAAATACCTCTAACTGTAATTCAAATGTTATTATTCCACTTCTGGGTATCCAATCCAGCACTAATCATCAGTTTCTAAGTAGAATGTAGTGGTCATACAATCCTGCAAATACACCCTATTTTATGCAAATTATTTTCAGATTGCAAAAGTAATCCAGCAACAGCAGTGGTACAGAAATAAAAGAAGCTCCCTCTTTAAAATTCAATCATCTAAAAGTCAAACTCTTTTTAGTCAAAAAACCTTGATAGACAAGAGCCTAGCAACTACCTCTACAAATCTAATCAGTAGCCAATGTTGCTTGGTGTACACTTTGGTATTTGAGAGTTTGGCACTAAATCAGTTACATGCAAAAAGAGAGTGCTTATTAATGTTTCTCACAGCTCTGTCTTTTAATGCAATGTATAAAGTAATAAAGAGTTTCTAATCACAATTGCAGTTCTTAGGGGTGGAAAAACACTGGATCTTACACTTTGCTGGCAAATGTTATTTAATCTTGTCAAACACAAAGTTACAGGCACGTTTTCTTGAAACACAACAACACAATTTTAAAAAAAGCCAAGCTTCAAGATTTGTGGATCAATAGTTTTTTAAATAATTTAACAGGCTTCTGGCCTCTTAGCATATGTACCTAGCTTAAAATTTCCATAGATGTCGCTAACTAAGAGATAAGAAAAAATGAATGAATCTTTTGTCTTCTTTCCAAAAAGGAAGAAGATACAAGACCATGGATCACTTTCCCAATGGTGAATGTAAATTCTCAGAATAAGCAATCCTCTGTATCAATTAATCTAAATAAGAGATAAAAGGAAAAAGAAAAAATGGGCCATTTCTAGAGGTATATGCATAGCTGCATTAGGATCAGTGGTGGGTTTCTACCGGTTTGCCCCAGTTTGAGTGAACTGGTAGTGGTGGTGGCGGGAGGCTCCACCCACCTGACTGGATGTCATAATGGATGCTCTGTGCACGTGCAGAAGATTCTGCGCATGCGCAGAAGCGCAGCCTACGTTCCTGGTTCCGAAGCAAAGGTAAGTGGAATCCACTACTGATTAGGATGTATTCCTATTATCCTGATTTTAGAGCAGTTGATGAATCCTGGGCCTAAAATATCTTTTCTTTTCCCCTGTTGGTTATATTAAACATACAAAATTAAAAAGACAGTTCCTGAAAATTGGTTAGAGCAAGCCAAAATAATGTTTTTCACCATTATGTAGGGAAATGGAAAGTTTTAAAATGCTTATATCTTTTTAATCCCTACAGTACATCTACAGTACATCTACAGATTAACTATTCACTTAATCTACAGTTAAGTGAATAGTTAAGCAACAAATAAGAATAGCCAACATCCTTGGCAACTGTGAGCAATTTGAAATCTCTGACAATAGCTATAAATCAGCACAATCCTAATGCACGTAACATTTTAAGAAAGTATAGTATCTTACAGTAGTATTAGTAGTAAGGGATAATATATCTTAAAAAGTATTCATACAGCTATGCAAACAATCCATTATTTAGTCATTACAATGAGACATAAATAAGCATAAGCCACTAGTTTATGCTTAAACCACATCAGATAGAATTTGCAGTAATTAGCAACAACAGAAGTGACGACAATAATAATTGTGGAAAATTTATTTTTTAATGAGAAATTTATATTTGTTTTTAATCTCTGAAACAAGAGAAACTAAAGCTTCAATAAAGTATTAGTTTAAGGATGTGCATCTTTATGCAACCATGTTATTGTACGTTTTTCGTTATTTCCCCCTAAAAGATTTCAGTATATTTTACAGCTTATCTGTTGTATTAGATATTTTCCAGTATTCAATAAAATCAAACTGCCTAATTTTGTTATTTAAAAGGAAATAGCTCCTATACAAATAAAAATTTCAATCAGCTGAAAGAAAAGAAACCAAATCTATTACACTTACATATGCATTATTATTACTACATATGCATTATTATTACATATTACATTATTTAAACTCAAGGACTTTGAACAGTGTTATAACTGAAAACTGAATCTATATTATGTAAACAAAAACATATTATAATTTATATACTGCTCTATCAGTAATGGTAATTATTATCAAAGGAGGTTAATAGATTTTTTTAGTTAAATGAATGATTCAGACAAAATTACAATGGAAATTATTTTCTTTTGCCTTTCAAGACAGAATCCCAGACACAGGAACACTTTATGCATATTTCCACTGGCTTCCAGTAATAAAACACAGAACACAATTTTAAAAGGATTTTCCTAGAAGTGGTACTTACTATTGTGCACAGTCAATCAGTTGATATTCATTTGATCTCTCAAAGCATGCCTTTACTCCTTCATCATCCCAGAGCTTTTTTGCATGTTCAAAGAATTCCTGAAAATTGGAAATTTAATAATATATTTTATAAAGTATTGAAATAAATCATTCCACTATTATTAAAACATTTAAGCAGGAAGCTTGATTAGCACTTTGAGACTCTATGCAAACAATCATGTAACATATTTAACACTTCAATGGAGTCTTTTAGGATATTTGCCTCTCCAAATGTTATTTTAACTTTTATTTCAAAAAAGAAAAAAATATATATTAAAAGTTATATTAGGTATATATCTATGTTTTAAATAGAGAGATACTGTAAATTGCTGAGATATTACTTCATGAATTTCATGTATAATTTTTAGAATGTAATATACATGGTGATGATTTTACTAGTTCAATTTGGATAAAGACTGTTTTAATTATAGATTTTATGTATCACAATTCCCATTTAGAATTTAACTTCCCCCTGAGTCATGAATGGGTATTAGAATGTAAGATGCTATTTTAAATGTTGTTGGAAAAGGAAGTGGAAAGGGGAGAAAATAAATGCCCGCTTTAAAAAAATTAAATGTTATTTTCATATACAATATTATTCATTGGCTCAGAGGGTCCAAGAATATTTTTATATTATCACTTCCAAAATTACTTTGCTTGCCTCAAAGCATATGAAAGTGAAAATAGGAAGTACATATAGATTTTGCTATTAAAAATACTCTAGAAGACTGGAATTAATTTTTTATGACATATATTTTTTAAAATGTACAAAAGAGCATAATAGTGACAGAACGTCTGGATGACAGTTTATTTTTTACAAATATTATTGTAATATTTACACAAAAGTTTTGTGTAAAAATACAATCTGCCTTTTTCCAGCACAACATTCTGCTACCAATGTTAGTTTATTGTATACTAATCTTAACTATAATGATAGCTGTGTCTTAATGTAAGATACAGTTCTATTTTCAAATAAACCTTAATTGAAGTAAACCGTTTCACTGATGATTTGTCCATAAGTATTTAAAATCAGAGTATTGAATTTAAAATTGAATTTTAAAAATAGTCTAAGGAAAATCTAAAGCTACTTAATTAATTTACAATATAAACTGTTACATGACAAAGTTATCTTAATTTAATGGAATTTTATTTATTTATTTGATTTATAAGGTGCTCATCTCAACAGCATGAAGTGACAATTTTAGACCCTTGTTTTTAAAGTCTTTATCACTGCAGTTACATTTCAGGGAATTATTTATTTCCAGTATCAGATTTTTTTAAAAAGTTCTAAAAGTTTGCCACATGCCATGATATATTTGCTTTGAAACTTTAATCCCAAATTCTTACTAACTTAAGTTTAATTCTGCCTATGGAGATTCTCAATCATCCAGGTCATGGTTGTCCCAAAGGTGCTTTTCAAAAGGCAACTGGACTTTCTTGGGTTTTTCCTTGAAGACGTTTTGCTTCTCATCCAAGAAGCTTCTTCAGTTCTGGCTGAATGGTGGGGAATGGAAGGAAAGAAGAAAACAACAAACGAAGCAACGTTGTCATTCCATACGTTGCAGGAATATCTGAAAAGCTCAGGAGGATTTTCAACACAACATACGTACACACTTTAAACCCAAGAATAAGGCAGATGCTGGTCCACTCCAAGGATAAAACACAAACTGAGCAATGTGGTATATGCTGTGCAATGCAGTGAGACATGTGCAGATCTGTACATTGTGAAACAAAACAACAACTTCACAGATGCATGGCACAACATAGGAGAACAAACCCATCAGGACAAGATTCAGTAGTCCATCTGCATCTGAAAGACAAAGGCCACTCTTTTGAAGACAGCAAAGTTCTGTCCACATTCTGGACAGAGAGGACCAGTGGTTTGAAAGGGGGGTCAAAGAGGAAATCTATATTAAAACTGAACAGCCGTCTCTCAACAAAGGGGGAGGGATGTGACATCACTTTCCCTGTCTAAAATACAGTCCTTTCAGTAGTCCTAAGAGGATTCCACACCCATTTGCACTCTGATTCAGTTTAGTTGCCTTCTGAAAAGCACCTTTGGGTTAAGTTTAATTCCCTTAAATTTAATTTTGAATTCTTATGTAATACGACAACAATAAAAGATATAAGCAATTTAAAGGTAAAAAAATCTTGAAAAATTCAATATATAAAAAAATGACATCAGAATAGAGCCAACATCAGAACAGACTTGTTACAAAATAAAACAAAAAGAACTAAACTGCCTGGGAAATTTAAAGTTAGCTTTTTATTAAACTTCCTAGAATGTCTGCAAATGAAAATCTATAAGTAAAGCATGAGATATGAAACAAGAAATAAAGGTAGACTTAAAAATTAACACAAGGATGGGCAATATTTTGTTCTCTGAGGTCACACTTAGCATTTATGGAGGGCAACATTCTCAGTAGTGGGATTATAATACAAGGTGGGTAAGGATGCATCACACAGATGGACAAGTCCAGGAATTACCGTATTTTTTGGTGTATAAGATGCACCTTTTTACCCCTCCAAAAGGGGGTGAAAATCTGAATGCGTCTTATATGCCGAATGTAGCCCTGCCCACCTGCCGGCCCCCCGGCCACCCTTTGGCCATTTTCGGGCAGTTCCAGGCGGCAGGGATCTGGGTTAGGGCACAGTCTGAGGAACAAGCCTCTTCGGGACGGTTGATGGTAGTGGTGGGAATCTGCCCGGCAGCTTCGGGGAACAAGGCGGGTGCCACAATTTGCAGCTGGTCACCCCTCTGGCCGCCAAGCAGGCAGCTTAGGGCAGGCAATGGCCGCAATGACTTCACTCCCCTGCAATGTAGGAGCGGCCACCTCACCCAGGAGCCGAGCGAGCCGAACGAGCGCGCCTAAAGAAAAACGACCCTCCTTTCCAGCCACCACTGCCTGGATTCCCCAACGCAATAATTAGAGTTGCGTTTCAGGTAGCAGGTGGCCAGTTCCCCTGCAATGTGAGGACCCGCAGCTTCTCTGCGTCCAGGAGCTAAGTGAACAAGAGCGCCTAAAGAAAAACGCGCCTCCTTTTCAGCCACCGCTGCCTGGATTCCCCAACGCAATAATCAGAGCCGTGTTTCAGGCGGTGGGCGGCCAGTTCCCATGCAATGTGCAGCAGGGAACTGGGAACTGTTTTAGATTCGGGGAGGGGATTGCAGGGCTTCCGCCTAAAAGTGCTTTTCTTCCGGTAAAAGCACTTTCAGGCGGAAGCGCTGCAATCCCCTGAATTTGTAGAGCATCTAAAATAATAAACCAATCTGTTTAGCTACCAGGCAGTATGGATGCAAAGAAAGTAAAATGCATCCTTTTTTTTTACAGCAGAATGCTAGAAACATGGTTTTGAGACCTTCCAAGAAGACATTACCAATTTTAGGGCTTCATAGCAACTACACTCTTCCCCATAATTTAGCTTGAAGATAGAACTTTTTTCACCAGCTTGATCACAACTCTCTGATCAATGGGACAAGACTGTATACACTTGTCCTCAATCTTAATTTAATAGACAGTGGAGGAATGTTTATACATTCAGTACAAATATCTTTTATATTTGAATTTACACAAATGTAATTTGTATAATTATATAATTTACCTTTTATGCCATCTATGTAAATTTATTTATGAGAAATTATGTAAACTGACACCAAAGACCTATAAATGCGAATTATGTAATTATGAAAATGAACTAGAATGAAATCACAAAGTTATAAATTACATACTGTAACAAGTTGGTTTTTGACCAAATAAAGTCTGATGATGATAAATTATGTAAACTACATGAAATGCACTTGGTGTGTTTTTTTCGAGGTGTACCTATAAATCTAAGCACACAAGAAAAATTATTGAGAAAAATAGTAAAAGTTGAAACGTAAAGGCCTACACATGAAAATAAGAAACATAGCTTATTGAGGGAACAGAGACAGTAATTGCTTTAAAACTGGTTATAAAATGAGAATTAAATAAATATATTAGATGAAGAACATAAAAATGCATTGATTCCACTACGTGCTCTAGCAGTTGATGTGACAAAAGGTAAAAAAAAGGTGTCCCTGCAGGTTTTATCCCACTAGTTGTGACCTACTTTAGGGCTAGGGTAATAATATCTACAATCATATTATCATCAGTATTATATAGTTTATGTCAGTGGTGGGAGTCTACTGGTTCGCACCGGTTTGGTAGAACCGGTTGTTAAGTAGTTAAGTAGTTCGGAGAAC
Source organism: Masticophis lateralis (assembly GCA_030761175.1). Classification (NCBI taxonomy): domain Eukaryota; kingdom Metazoa; phylum Chordata; class Lepidosauria; order Squamata; family Colubridae; genus Masticophis; species Masticophis lateralis. The sequence goes on along the minus strand of JAUDYJ010000003.1, from coordinate 54,691,498 downwards.
TGGTTGTTAAAAGAAATTTTCTTTTATTTTTTTCCACTTTATAGGGTTAATCCTGTAAGGATTAATTACAACATTTGGTGTTGTTTCCTAGCCTAATCTTTATTACAGAAACTGCCTCTCCGGCAGTATGCCTAGACTTACTGTCACTTCCAGTTCTGGAGGTTCTCAGAGGCTATTTTTTTGCTTGACTTTCTTAAAGAGGAAGGGTTGTTTTAAGCTTTTTACACTGCTGTTGGGAGGAAATACTCCCCTGTTGGAGTTCTTCCAGCCAGGGTGCAATGATCAGCACTTTGAAGAAATAATTGAATAACAAAGCAGAAGCTTTTAATGACAAAGAACCAAGATGAATGACATTCAGCAAGGCTTCTTGGCTAGCTAGAAAGATTGACATTCAAACATGAGTTTACATACCTTTTCTGACTTTTGGTCTAAAACTGGTTTTTGGTGAAGTTTAATTCTGTGCTTGGTGATGTTTAATCCTGTGTTTAGTGATGGGATAATTTCCCCTATTCAGCTTTGTTTGGAAAGAAAAATGTTAATCTCTGTTCCTGAAAAGAAACAGCTTCGGAAATCTGACTAGTTCTGTGTCTATTTGTTCTGGTAATTGGTTTAACAAGCAACAGATACTCTGTTTGCTCCTTTGCTTCATTCTGGAGGTCTTGAATGACCTCTCTTCACTTTATGAGCAAGAGTTGGCTGCTGATAGTTATCACTGCATTTTAACCATTTTAATTCCTCAAGGTACTCTGGCACCCTCCCTGATTTGTAACTCCAGTTTGCAGGTGTTTCTTATCTAGTAACCGGTATTTAGGGTAGCTTTTTGCAAGCAAAGAAGCTTTTTATATTTTTGTACAGGTAATCCTTGACTTACAACAGTTACAATGACACTGGAAAAAGTGACTTATGACCGTTTTTCACACTTATGACCATTGCAGCAAACTGTCATTAGCGCAAAGAAGCAATGCCACATGACCACCTGGCCATGCCCACCCAGTCACATGAAGCACCGCAGTTGTGAAATGAGTGACACGGTTGTTAAGAATGCTGCAACTGGCATAAATGATGACCAGTCATAAGTGAGATGACCAGTCAAAAGTGCGACGACCTGTCAGAAATCACTTTTTTTCAGCCCTCTAGATAGTCCTTTTGTGCATATGGACTACTCAGAGGGCGGAAAAAGTTATTTTTGACTGGTCCTCGCACTTTTGACCAGTCCTTGAATTTATGACTGTCCTCACATTTTACGTTTTTCGCCCTATCTTGTCACCATGGTGAAGAGAAACAGTTATGAAATGAGTGACACGGTTGTTAAGAATGCTACAATGGGCATAAACGATGACCAGTCATAAGTGTGAGGACCGGTCAAAAGTGCAAGGACCTGTCAGAAATGACTTTTTTCAGCCCACTGAGTAGTTCCTATACACATAGCCACGCTCACCTGGTCACATGACCAGCTAGCCACGCCCACCTGGCCACATGACCTCCAAGCCACACTCAGCCAAATAAGCCAAGGCCACAGAACTGGTTAAAAAAATTGAATCCCACCACTGGTTTATATATTACATTTTATAAATCTTATACATTAATTTTACTCTTATTCTCAAGCCAGGTATACCATCTGTTCCAAATTTGATAGTACTCAGATTCTTCTCTCTCTTTCAATTCCACAGACAGCCTATCCATTTCTGCACACTCATATATTTTTCTTATTATCATTGGTTCTGAAGGGATATCAGCCTGTTTCCAATTCTGTACAAAAATGATTCTGGTTGTCGTTAATATGTTAATATTACACATTGAAATTTTTTACTCATTTTCCAATCTAAGATGCCCAAAAGAAATAATTCTGGCTTCAATTCGATTTTTTCTTCAGTTATTTTTTCCAACCATTTTCTTATCTTATGCCAATATTCCCTGGCCTTGGGACAAGTCCACCACATGTGGTAGAAAGTTCCCTGTTTATAGCCACACTATAACAATCGGATGAGCAATTTGAAAACATCTTAGCCAACCTGGTTGGTAGTAAATGCCAAAAGTAGAACATTTTATAGAGGTTCTCCTTGTAGGCAGCTGACATCGTTAATTTATAGTTTTTCTCCCATAATTTATCCCAATGGTCTAATTCAATACTGTATCCGAAATTTCTAGCCCAACTTATCATCGTCTCCTTCACATTTTCTTCTTCCATTTTAAATCTTAGTAAGAAATTATACGTTTGGTGATTATTTTACCCCCTGTTCCTAATAATATTTTGTCAAGTTCGAATTGTTCTCCATAAATGCCATATTGTTCCCGATCCTTTTTACATCTTGTTCTAATTTGAAGATATGGCCACCAGTCAATCTTTATTCCTTGATTCTTTAAATCCTGATCCGATTTTAAATTTCTTTGTTAATCTAATAGTTCCGAATATCTCACTACCTTATTTAAGTCTAATACATTTGGATAAATCATTGCCTCCATTTTTGATATACAAATTGGAACATTTATATAATGATTTTTCCTAATTTTTTCCCAGATGTTTAACAAAGCATTTCTCACTAGGTGTCTGAAAATATACATAGGTTTTAGTTTTCCCTTCCCACAAAAATGCGTGCCAGCTGAGTTGGAGGTCATGGCCTTCTAATGTTAATACCCTTTTGTTATTCAGTTGGATCCAATCTTTAAGCCACGTCACGGCCGCTGCTTGGTAGTATATTTCCCAGTCAGGGAGACCAAAACCTCCTTTACATCTAGAATCCTGTAAAAGTTTGAGCTCTATTCGGGCTTTTTTCCCCAACCAAATAAATTTTCCTATTATTTTATTTAATTGTTCAAAAAAAAATTTCCCCAATTTTATTGGTATTGTTTGGAAGAGATACAAAAATTTAGGTAATATATTCATTTTTATAGTCACAATTCTGCCAATTAAAGATATTTGTAATTTTGCCCAATTATCTAGATCTTTTTGTATCTGTTGTACCAATTTATCGTAATTATCCTTTTTTATCAAAGAGCATTTTGCTGTTAACCAAATTCCCAAATATTTCACTTTTTTGACAATTTGAACCCCCAATTTCTCTTCTAATTCCTCATTTTGCTTATTAGTAAGGTTCTTCGTTAGTATTTTAGTTTTTTCTTTATTTATTTTGAGCCCTGCCACTTTACCGAATTCTTCAATTTCCTGTACTATATAGTTCCCAACTCTAAAGGTTCTTCTATAATAAAAGCCAAATCATCCGCAAAGGCTTGTACTTTGTATTCCTCCTATTTAATTTTCAGTCCTTTTATTTTCCAGTTTTGCCTAATTTGTATTAATAGTGTTTCCAATGATAATATAACTAGAAGGGGGGGATAGGGGACACCCCTGTCTCACCCCTTTGGTTATACTAATATCCTCGGTTATTTCCCCATTTATTATTATTTTTGCCGTTTGGTTGGAATATATTGCCCTAATCATTCCCATAAATTTTCCCCCAAAATTCATAATTTTTAATTGATTAATAAGAAAGTTCCAATTTAAATTATCAAAGGCTTTTTGAGCATCTACGAACATCAGCGCTGCTTGCTTTTCTGGATGAGCCTCATAATATTCCAGTGTATTCATTATAATCCGTGTATTATTTCTTATATATCTATTGAGCAAAAACCCATTTTGATCAGAATGAATAATTTCATTTAATATATTTTTAACTCTTTTGGCCATTATTGTCACAAATATTTTGTAGTCAGCATTCAACAGTGAATGCTGACTACATTCACTGGCCTATAGTTTTTATTTTGCTGCGTATCTATATTATCTTTTGGAATAAGCGTTATCAATGCCTCAGTCCAAGTCTTTGGTAATTCTGCCTGTTCTAATGTTTCATTGTATATGTCCAATAATAATATCTCCAGTGGTTTTAGTATTTCTTTATAGAACTGTGCAGGAATTCCATCTGGTCCCGGGGTTTTATTGTTTTATCTTCATCTCTGTCATAGTAATTTTATCGTTTAACATATCTTTTATTACATCCGGTAATATAGGGAGGCTCCTCAATTTAAATAGCGTTCGATATCTTCTTCCTCTATCTTCTCCTGACTATACAACATTTCAAAGACTTTTGGGGCAATATTCTTTTTCTCTTCCATCTGGTGATGAGTATTCTTCTCTTCATCCGATAGTTGTATTATTCACTTTTTTTCTTTTTCCTTCTTCAAATTATAGGCTCCCTGGTTTATTGGCATGTTCAAAAAAAATTGTCTTGTCAATCTAAGTTTTTGGGCCATTTCTTCTTGAGAAATCAAATTTATTTTATGTTTAATCAGCTCTTTCTCTCCACTAATTTTCTCATTTGGAGATTCCTGCATTTTAAGTTCCAATTCTTCCAGTTTCTCCTGTTAACTCTATTTGTTGTTTCTTTTTTTCTTTATTCCTTCTTGCCACATAGCCTATTTTTAGGCCTCTAATATAAGCTTTAGTTGTATCCCAGAGATTCTGTAACGTTGTGTGTTCATTTAAGTTTTCCGTTAAAAAGAAGTCCAATTCTTTTTCTATCCATTGTACATACTTTTTTTCTTTTAACACCCTCTGATTCATGGTCCACCTCCCTCTCTTTTTTGCTATTCCCTTCCATTTTACTATTAATGGATTATGGTCCGCCCCTGTGTTTGGTGTTATTTCTACCATCCATACCATATCTGGTATTAGAATCAAGGAACTGTGATTCTAGAAATGCTTTTATTTTTTACTTTTTAAAATTCATGAAGATTCATCAGGAAAGATGCATGTTGTCTATTTTTTATTCAGAAATGTACACTTCTGAAGTTAACAGGATAACATTTTATGATCAGGCTGGAAATCACTTAATCCAAGTACAGGAAATCCATTATGGGCAAGAATTGATAGGTAGTCACCTAGCTTCTACTTAAAAACCTCTAGTCACTGTTTACTTCCTTTAAAAATATTCTGTTCCACTACTGAACAGCTCATAACCTCGGGAAATTCTTCCTAGTGATTCGTCTTAAATCTTTTTCTTCTTATAACATGAAGTCATTTGTTCCATCATTTATGAGACAACCATTCAAATGTTTGGAAACAGCTCTTTAATTGATTCACATAAGCTTAAATTCATGCAACAAACTATCTCAAATCATGTAGACAACGGCAACCCTCTACTATTTATTATAACTCTGGACCAAGAGGTTTGATAAATATAGTGGAGGAAATGGAACCATGAATTTTCCTAATATAGACTTGCTGGAAAATATATTTTAGTACTGCGACTAAACTTTTTCAATCTCAAGTAGAATCCTTGAGTAATGAATATAGTCAGGAATTTTGTAAGAAGTGATGTAGTTATAAATATCTCTAGTACAGTTCCTACTCATAACTAGGACCAACTTGGTTTAAAATTTTTAAAAATGGCACATGAAATATTCTCTCTTCAATAATTTACGAAATTACCCTAAAGTTCAATTTTGCAGAATTTTTGAATGCACTTTGTCAAATCTGTGTTTTGAAGCTGTCTTTCTAATCCTCTCTAGGGTTTTCTTTAGCAGTCTATTTTTGGCTATACAGTATCATATTCTGCTCTCTGACTGGAAAATTGATTAAGCTAGTATCTTTGTATGACTGTTTGCACCAGCTTTCTAAAACAAACAGCATTACACGCAATTCACAGGAATTAATTTTTTGTTTTTTATTTAAAGGTGCCATAATCCAAAACAAACAGAATGTTGTTATTCCTGTAGGAGTTTCTCTCTCTTGCTCCGGTATTAATGGAGAGGGGATAAACGTAGAAACTTACTCTTAAAAACAGCAGAACTTATTTTAATAATTATGAAATAATTTCAAACGTAACTATCACTGACAGTTTGAAGAAAAGTGGAATCATATAAGTATTTTGTGTTTTTACCTCCTTTTTTGCTTTGGTAGCTATTTAGCTGAGAATAGCTTGAAATAAAAAACACTATTTTAACTTTTCAAGTTCATTCAATTGTTTCAAACATCTGCAGTATTAATCTGGACAGGAATTCGATTAAATTATATGATAATATGAACAGAATGGAATGAACGATGAAACAGGATCTAACATAATACTAGTATCAATTTAGGCATTCTCATCAGAAAAACACATAATCATTCTAAATGTTAATGCTATCTTTCATGATTATTTGCTTAACACAACGTTAAACATAACTTAAAATAAAAATTTGTACACCTAGAGCTCAAATAAACAACCTTAGTCCCATGATAATCACGTTTTGTTGAGGAGACTGAATATACCCTTATGGCACTAACACTTGCATTTCTCCATGCTGTGTACATGGATTTGTTCAAAGAAGGAGATCATTTTGCTATGGGGACACAGCAGCTTGTTGTGCTAAACTAGCAACAAAGACAAACAAAGAGGACTCTAATATACAAATAAATCTCTCACGAGGGCAGAGTCTCTCTCTCTCTCTCTCTCTCCTCTCTCTCTCTCCAATTTACAACAAAACCTTCATTAGCACAAAGCCTAAGGCATAACAGTCATTAAAATCCATTTAGGAATAGCCAACTTAGCAGCCATGGGACATGCTTAGTATTATGTTCAAAGTCTCACTGTACACCTGCTTTAGTGTATACTTAATTAAGACAGCGACCCTTGGGAGAAAATAATCTTGGTCACCGGCAAGGTATTTTTTCTACTATAATTTCTAGGTATGTAGTAATCATCCAATTACTTTGCTAATTACTAAGGGTTATTTTCTTTCATAGAAGGATTTCTTTTTCTTATTTTCAAAAAAAGGGGAAATATTTTCCAATTTCATTTTATTATTCATCATTGATTTTGGGGATTCTAATTCTAATTGTACCTTTTATTAGCAGAAAACATTGTTTAATATAGAAAATTGATAAACCACTTCCTTCTCTTTCAGATATATTCCACAGCTCCTAGACAGTTGTATGATGTAATCTTTTACAAAGTTAACAAAATATTTTTCTACACCATGATACCAAGTGCTCACTAAAACAATTTTCTGTATGCTAAATACATTTTTTGAAACAATACTCAGAACATTTTTGATAATTTCATTACATTCATTTTAAGACCTTTTACATTCTATTCCCAACAAGCAGTTTTTATTGAGACTTCATTTTATTTTTTAGATAAAATACAACTTGCATTCACGTAAAATTATTCACATTGGTGAAGCTACCGATGCAAGGCATTTAATATTTGCTTAGTAATATTTAAGAACTTTATATACATTTTCAACAATATTTCATACAAGGGTAATAAAAGGGTACTGTTTCTCTGTAGCTATTATTTGAAAATAAAGCATTTAATTAAAGTTTCAATTAATGACTCTTGGTCACCAGCTATGATTAGCATTTCTAAATTTTTGCTATTTCTCCAATTCTTCTGCCTACATGAAACCACTTAATTCAATATAGTAGTCACAAGCAATACTAGGCAGTAAATGAACTAAAAAATAGGAAAAAGGGAAACAATATTAATCATGCTTCATTTATCTAATGTAGATGATGAACTATCTACATTTTTATATGTTTGGTTTATATAATTCTGTATAATCAATTACGTTCTTCATCATTATGAAATAAATAATGAATTATTTATTTTCACACTGTTCTTTTAGAAATAATAGCAATATGTTCCCACGTGATTTCAAAAGTATGCTGGAAAATTTAAATCAGGGGTGGCAAACTGGCAGCCCATGGGCCGCATGTGTCATGCACAGGCCACACCCACTCCAGGTCCATGAAGAGAAAAAACATTGTGAAACGTCAAGTGATGGCAACATGAAAGAGGCGTTGGTCCTACCTGATACGCTCCTTCTCAGGGTGCGGGGAAGATCATCCAGGATTGGGTAAGGCTCTTGCTTCTCTACTTGGATACTGAGTTAATTTTTCTTTGCCATGCCTACCCTGCCTGCGAGCTCCCCAGTTCAAAGGCGCAGCATAGATGATGATGACGAGGTTCACGATCTGCAAAACGTAAGCCCCTCCCGGACTATGGACCAGACAGTCACCAGGGTGGGGCTGGATGATCTCTCGTTCGTCTGGCTAGGTCACCTAGCCGAAGAATGAGCCTCCACCTGCAACCGCAGTGACAGGGATGGGAAGACCAATGGCTGTCCTACCGACCCAATAGAATAATGCATGTCCTGCATTCCAGGAATGTTCGAGGCACTGGAGGCTGTGCTGTGATGCATGTGATCCGAGGCAATATAGAAAAAGCCATGCAAGGCGATGGCCGCGTGACTCCAGTTCTCAGAGCTGACAGGCCGACCTCGGTGCCTCCGGAGGACACCTGAAACAAGAAAAAAACAAAACGCTGTCCCCACCCGAAGGAGGGGAACCCCAGCGGGCAAAAGCATCAAGACCACAGTCGCCCTACCCGGCCACCTGCTGAGCCAGATTAGGCCGGCGCCAAAAGGCAGTGGAAGGACTCCTGAACAACTGTGTCTTCCAAGAATCCAGCTTGGAGAAAGCGAAGGTCCAACAGGAACCCCTTCTCAAATTTGGCAGTGGCCGATGATATGGCTGAACATCGCTGGAAGCCGCCCAGACCTCCAAGTCTGGAAGGAATAGCTCCCAATGGTTATTAGTGAGAAACTCCAACCCCCTTTGCCAACACTGGGCACAGGGAATCACCCGTCCACAGAGGATGCCAGATGCCTACCCTGATAATCTCCTGCCGTGAAGAGACTCCAGCATGACATAGAACCAGCGTGTAGCCCTGCGAAGCAGGGTCATGAAACGAAAGTTGACTGGGCAGGCCGTTATCACCTGAAGCACACTGAGGAGAGAAAAACCAAGCCCAGGACTCCCCGGGCAAGCGGACAACATGACTACATGGTCCCAGAGCCAAGGTAGGTGAAAGGGAAGCAGAAGCGGGCCCCTGGGGACCTTAATGGAGGATGCAAAACCATGTCCCCATTGTTGTCTACCTGAGGTAAAGGTCGCAGTCATTGACTATGCATTGCGGCCCCTAGAATCAGGCCAAGATCAGGAAGCCAGTCCCAGGCGTTGTAGCAGTGACCTGATAGGTCATAAGCCTTCCCTGAGAAAAGGAAGGTAAGACACCCCTAGGTTCAGCTAATCCGTGACCCGCCTGAAGGCCAGGGAACGGGAACCAGCAAGGCGGCCTATAATGCCTGCTGAGAGAGGTAATCCGGGACAAGGGAGATGTGTTGGTCCGACCCCGAGTTCCTGAGCTACAGAGATAGGGAGCCATCCAAAGGACTTGCCCGGTGAGCAGCGGCTCGAGTCAATGAGCCCCCCCCATGACTAATCAGCATGATTGGAGAGGTCCACCTTCCCCACCAATGGCCAACCCTAAACAGCATGTTGGACAGTTGTGGAAACAGAAACACATCCCTTGGATGCATAGGATAAGTGGCGGTAGCCTCTCCCCCGTTGTGCAGGTTGAGAACTCCCAACCGTGGTAGGTGTGGCTCCTCTGCTTGACTATGGTAATACAGGAGTGCCCATTCATTGGTTGGATTGCAGTCATGCCCCAGCTAGGCCCGAATCTGAGTCTGGAGGTATAGTCGGGGAAGGAATGTCTCGCAAGCTGAAGGTCCCTACTCACACCACATGAGTATCCTGTAGAACAAACTGGCCACCTGCCAGGCGTGGAGAAGGGGCCAGTGCATGGAACACCCTTTCCTGGCATTGTAGTCCACGCTCCTCCAAAGGCCTGAGGATGACCGGAACTACTAGCCTCCAGAAACTACTGGTATCTTAGAGATCCGCTTACCTAGGCAAGTATGAAGGACACCATCAATCAGTCGGGCAAAAGTGGTTGCCGACAAGAGGCCACATAGTACGGCATCGGAATACAGTAACAGCAGCCGTAGTAACGTTCCCCTAAGGGTGAACGAGTGAGGAGGTTCGAGACCTCCTATGCCCAAACTGACCGCCCCCATGTGACTCTTGGGAAGGTCAATGACCATTGCTGCCGGAGGAGCCATCTGAATCTGAACAGCTGGGTGTATCACCATTGTTAATGACCTATCATGGAGATGCGCTTCCCCTTAGAATGAACCCACTACTGTGGGAGGCAAGGTTGCGGCCAATGCCGGAAGGGAGCAGGGATGCTGCTCTGAGCATGGACCAACGGGATCCTGTAGGATAAAGAAACCATTTCTGTCAAAGGCTTGTAGTTGGGTGCCATCTGGAGGCCAGCGCAAAGACTGGCATGCGGGTACAAGCACACCAGAACCTGAGGAGGAGTCCCTTTCGGAAGCTATGTGTACACAATGAAAAGGGAGAAACACCCTCCAAATCCTGTCCCTTAAGTGCCCCTTCTAGCCACTGAGATAGTAAAGGGAGCTCTGATGTCTGGCTGAGGGAGTCTCAGAGTGGAAACTATAACCAATGGCCGACCGGTCAAACCCTGTTTAACATGCTTCCAGTAGTGAATGCCACCCACGAATAGCGAGAGGAGCGGGTCTACTCCTCTCCAGCCGATAGCCTGCAAATTGTCACTCGATGTATAACTGCCGCCTGTGGAAATGGCGGTAAACCTGCCCACCGTGTAACTTGGGACGGGTGGAACGACAAAGAGCCGCCAGCTAAGCACAATGAAGGTGCCAAATTCCCCTCCCCCGTTATTTTGGCCGGGCACCTGAGCTGCCACTCCACCACCGATGGCGCAATATGTTACTCTCTGTAGCTCAAGTGCCATCCAGCAGATAAGCGTGGAGGGAGTTTCCGCAGCTGTAAGGGCTACAAGTTAGCCTAGTGAGGGTGAACCTCCCGGCTATGAGGCAGACTGACCCGAATGGTCTTCCTGCCTTACCTATAAGGTGCTTGACTGCCATTCTTTGACTATAGGGGAAAGGAATCGCGTCATTCGAGGGGAGTGCCTCTTGCGTCGGCAGCCAAAAAGGCTGACTGAACCACTGAGGAATGTCAACCCATAAGGCAGACTGGCTCTGATGGAGCTCCCCTGCCTCGCTTCAAAAGCATCAGGAGTTACTGCCGATTGGCTGCAGATACGGGGCAGACAGATACCAATAAGTCTGGCCACTGAGAAAGCCCCAGTGCTTAGTGCTTCTGACAATTAAATATACCGTAGACCTGTGGATTAGGCAGACTGGCTTGAAGGAAAGCACTCCTGCCATTGCAATTATGCGCTTGGCGCTAACGGGGTTAATGAATGTCAGGGGGTCGACATGCTCAGTGAGCACGCTCCTGTCCCACTATATGGTACGTGGTGCTATCAGAGAGGCAGAATGGCCAGGGCAAATTGGTCGGAGAAAGCGCTGCTATCCCTGCTGTCATGGCACTTGGAGCCAAGAGAAGCACTTCGTGGCAAACGGCCAACTGGTTTGCTGGGAGCGCTTCTCTCACCGCCATCATGGGGCTTGGCGCTAATCAAGTTGCTTCATGGCATAAGGCTGTCTGTCTAGTCGGGGGCGTTCCCGTCGGCACTACTATGGAACTCTGCTATTGGAACAACCCTGTGACATAAGGCAGACTGACTTGAAAAAGCACTCCTGCTTCTGACGTGAAGCCGCTAGGTGTGATCACCATGTTACCTTGTCTGACGGGCAGACTGGCTCACCAGAGCTCTCCTGCCGTGGCCGCTATAATATGGAGTGCCGCTGCCACCTTACTGTGGCGGGAAAGGCAGACCAGCTCAAAAGAGCACCCCTGCCAAGACCTGAACTGCCGCAGTCACTCCTCTGCTCAATGAGCAGTGAGGGAGACCTCCCATTTCAGTGTAATGGTGGGTCGCGTCTTCGTGTGGAAATGGGCAGACTGACTCACACAGAGTACTCCTGCTGCGGCCATTGTGGCACCAAAGGCGGCAGCTGCTTTCCACTCAGAAATCAGGCAGACTGGCTCGTCTTGCGCGCTCCTGCCGTGGTTCTTGAGGTGTCAAACGCACATGCCGCTGTCAGTATGCCTGTACAAACCAGGCAGGGATTGAGTCCCTCTCTGCATCCACAGACGATTGCCAGGGGCAGGCCGACCAAGGCAAATCCCCCTCCACGGACGCGGGATCGGCAGGGACCTCGGCTGAATGTCAGGCCGGTAGGGAGGATTTTCCAGTGGACTGCTGATAGGCGACCATGCTTTGTTCTCAATTCCTGTTGTTTTCAGATAATTAGGAATGGTGAGCCTCAATTTCTCAGTCTCATCTCGTGGAAGACCGAGTTGAACTAGGGAGCTCCCAGGCAGGGTAGGCATGGCTAAGAAAAATTAACTCGGTCTCCAAATAGAGAAGCAAGAGCATTACCCAATCCTGGATGATCTTCCCCGCCACAATGGAGAACTGCAAGTTTGACACTTGTGATTTAGATCATCTTATTAATTCAGACACACCCAGAATAGCAGGAGTATAAGTGAAAATAATTTTCATACAATTGGGCTTCCACAGAATCAGAAAGTGATTTGAAATTGAGCTAGCTTATCAGTATGTCTTTACTGTGATCAAGAACCTTTCAAGGATCCAGCAGCATAACAATGTGTGTACCTTTCCAAACAATTTGGCAAAGTAATCCAAAATATTTCCATCATTATATGAAGACATCCTGAACTGGATGGATTACATCTCAGGGTGTTAAATGAACCAGCAGGTGTCAAGAGAAATTTTCTGAAGTCTTTGAGAAATCTTGGAGAATAGGAAATGTGCCAGAAGAGTGGAGAAGAGCCAGTGTCAGTATTTTAAAAAGAAAAAAAGTGGACACAGGAAACTACAGACCAATGAGCTTCACATCAGTTTCTTGGAAAATCTTGCAAAAGATAATCAAGCACTGGGCTTGTGAGCACTTCAAAACTAACATAGTTATTACCAGGAACCAGCATGATTTTGTTAAGTTCAGGCTGTGCCAGACAAATCTTATTGTTTTCTTTCACAAAATTATTAGCTTACTGGACCAAGGAATGCTATACATGTAGTAGACTCAAACTTTAGTAAGGTATTAAGTCTCCTTTTTGATAAACTAGAATAGCGTGGGATAGATAGTCCCACTATCACATCTTGCTGAATAAAAACAGCCAATATGTGGACTTTAACAGATCTACATCCCAGGTTGGATGTGAATTAAATCAAGTTGATTTAAATCATGATTTAAATCACTAGTAAAAAGGCTTGATTTAAATCAACTCGATTTAAATCATAATTTTTAAAGGGCAACTGTCATTTCTGTCCTGCAGTGGCTCCTCCTTTGACCCGCTGTTGATTCACCGACAGTCTCATTCACTTTAATGGGATGGCTGGTGCTGTGGCAGTGGCATAATAAGGTAAGGGACATGGCAGGCAGCAGGTGAGTAGATGCCCGCTAATAGGCGCTGCCATGATTGATCTGAAATGACAGATGCTCTTTAAATGTAAGGACTCATTCTTGCTAGTAGTTAGAATATTTAATATTATTATTTGCAAAAAACAAAAAATGAAGCTTTTCTATTTAGCTTGCAAGCTTGGATTCATGGAATGAATTTACCAAAAATGTAAATATTGCAGAATATACAGCCTCATGATACATAACTAAGCTCCATTTCATAATGAATAAACCAAATTATTAATGTATTTTAAATAGAAAACTATCTTTAGATAAGAGTTTTAACTCCAAGAGCATTTTATTAAAATAAATTTGATTTTTAAAAAAATCCGATTTATTTATTTTTATTAAAAAAACCATCAATTTTTATCTACCCTGCTACGTCCACATGGATGAAGGTATGCAGTGCCTTAGGATTCTATCTTGGGTTTACTATTCTTCAACACCTTCATAAATGAGGGATAAAATTTGTGGATAATACAGAGTTGGAGGTGGGGACAGCTAACATCTAAAAGGTAGGCTCAAAAGGATCATGATAATTTAGAACACTGGGTCTTATCCAACAAAATGGTCTTCAGTTGTGAGAAATGTAAGATTATGTACTTAAGCAGGAGAAACCAAATGCATAGGTTCAAAAGAGATGTACCTGGTTTGCAGTAGTACTTGTGAAAAGACTGTCAGATTAAACATGAGCCAGCAATTTATCATGGCTGCCAAGAGAATCAATGCAGTTTTGATGCGCATCAACAGAGAGAGTGTCAAGATTACTAAAAGAGATAGGACTGCTTCATGATGCACTCCTTCCTACCTCAACAAATTAGTGCTACTGTATTTTTCATACTTGACTTATAGTTGGCTCTAAGATGGCCTGCTATGTGATTTGAGATCAGCAATATTGTTGCATCACGACACTGTTGCTTATTCATCTCTATCCCCTAAACCAGTGGTGAAATGCTACCAGTTCACAACTGTTCAGGCAAACCGATAGTGATAAAAACTACTGGTTTGGGCGAACTGGTAGTAAAAAAAAAGCTACTGGTTCCTCCAAACTGGTATTTCCAACGATCAGCTGTGCCACGCGATTCAGAAATTGCTAGAAAGCAGCACAGCTGTTCACCCTCCCTTGCTGTTCTACTTACCTTACCAAGCCTTCTTTTTCCGCACCCGGAGTGCGTTTGGCATGTACTGTGCATACTCATGTGCAGCATGCATTTGGTGTGCAGTGTGTATTGGCCTGCACTGCGCATGTGTTTGGTGCGCACTGTGGATATGTGTGCACACAGCACCACCACACATGCGCAGGCAGCGAACCGGTGGCAAACCAGGAAAGATTTCACCACTGCTCTGGACCCCCTATGTTTCCATTGTCACTATTTATGAAAAACAATTCAATAATGTAATTTTTCATTTTTTCACTTTTAAACCAACAATTCCTCCGAAAAATACAGTTCAAAAAGGTCAACTGTGTACTTTCTGATATGTCTCACAAAAACTAACCTTGAAAAGGCTGTCCACAGCCATCCAAATGCTGGCTTTATATCCAATCCAGATTTTTTATATTTCATTTCAGTATGTATTTCTTCTTTTTATCCCTTAGCATTCAAAAGACCTTTGCATGCAGAACTCTAGGCTCCAACATGCCATCATTCTGCAAATTTGAAGTTATATTCAATATTTGTATTCAATTATGGGGAGATTCAAAATAAAGACATGGCAATACTCTCCCAGTGATAGATAGCCACTTAAAAAATTATATAGTACTCCAAAAGGTGATTCACTACCCTTAGCTAGAAGATAAATCCACAGGTGAGCAAATACTCTGACCCTTTGAGTTCTCTGGTTGTGAGTGTTGTTTTGTTTACTTTTAACAAACAAGGGCTCCTTAAGAAGCCATATGAGCATATAAAAATGAAAACAACTCATTCTAACAAATCATGAAAAGGCTATAAACAAATCTCAAAATGCTTCCAGCTTGCAATTTCAATTGTGAGAAAATTATGTGCGACTGCTGAAGTCAAGGCAATATCTGGAAAACTAAAAGAGGAGGTGAAGACACAAATCCCAAATTAAAACACCTCTCCTAGAATTGCCTGAAAATTGCAAACAACTCACTGAAAAGTTTAGCTGACATTTTTCCACAGATCCACAGTACAGTATTGCTTATACAACAAAAAGCTGCATGGGGAAGTCAGAACAAAGCCTTTTATCTGATCTTGTCACAAAATCCATTATCTAATGTATGCAAAAGAAAACTGTAATAAGCTGTGTTTTTGAAGAAGGGCTATGAGCTGATGAAACAAAAACTGGACTGTTGCCCAAAAGCACACATTACTTTTGGTAAAAAGGCTGCAATCGTTAAATATGAGGATCACTTTATGCTACTTGGTGTGTGGTAGCCAGTGACATATGAAATATGATCTGAGTAGAAGGAATAATAGCTTTAATTAATTAATTAATCTATTCTAGATGGTAATATCCTGCAGACAGTGATGAAATTGAAGTTGAAAAGTCAAATATTTGAGTAAGACAATTTGAAACAAACTTTGAAATTAACCAAGTTCAACCAAGAAGTCCCTACAGAAAAGAAAAATAAATATTTTGGAATGGCTTTCAGGGTAGCCAGTTATGAATATTATTAAAAAAACGTTAGGAGATTTAAAATATGCAGCGCAAAAGTATTTCTGAAGTAAAAAGTTATTCAAGGACAAGTGACAAAAAAATGTCCAAGAATAGAAAAGCCTTTAGTTGATTACAAGAAACATTTGCAAGTTTATTATTATTTATTTCTGCCACAGGAAGTGTTAATAGTGACTTAAGAAAGGATGTCCAAAGCATCTGTTTCCTTATTTTGAATTTGGAAACAACTACACATAAATAGTAAGTAGGCATTTAAATGAGCAGAAATATGTGTTTGTCTCATGTCATATATGGACAGTTCTTGATTTACAATCATTCATTTAGGACCATTCAAATTAAACCGGACTGAAACAAATTACTTACCAGTCCTTGCACTTACAACTGTTATCAGAGCACTTCTATGGTCACATGATCAAACCCATATCTTTTGTAACGATTATTTTTCCTCTTCTGCTCTTCTACAGATAATTAGAAATTTCATTACATGTACCTGCATCTTGATGTCTGACAGAAGTATGTAAACTGCAGCATGGACTCTACTCAATTCCAGCAAAATAACACCTAGCAGTCCCATTTCCTGGCTGAAAACTCTGTTGGAATATGTCTAGATTAACTTGGTGTCCTCCAAATGAATTGAACTCTACTCCCAGAATTTCAAGTCAATGAAAATTCTTACTGGAAGTTGGAGGGCGCAACAAAGTAGGCAAAAGCTGGTGGTAGTTTCTTACACAATTCAGATTCAGGAAAAAAAATATAAAATTGCTGTTTTCCTGTTTTATATATTTTGACACACTGATAATTTCCCAACTTTTTTGAGTTAGAAGGAGGTTTCTTTAACAATGGATTTAAGCAGAAATTAAAAACAACCCTTTCACAAGGAGAAAGACCAGTCAATATTGGATAAGCCAGGAGGGGGAAATATCAAATAATCAGCTAGTATTCCTCACTTTCCAGACATCTTATAATTGTTTTAAAGCTGCATTCACAAGCTGCCCCCAAATAATAAAACAACTAGGTACCAAGGATGCATTACCATATCCTGCCCTAACTTTAAAGTCCAAATTGAGATGGATAGGATTATCTTTGTTCACAATGAATGATATATCAGGGGTATCAGCAATCTACTCTCAGCATTCTAGGAAACTATAAAGAGCAATGACAGCCTATTGAATCCAAAATGGAAGCAAAGACGTAGGTATTAACTTACAATATAAATAATACAAAACACTACACTATGCTACATTTCACGCCACTATAACTGTGCTATATACAATTTCAATTTTTTTAAAAAAAACTATAATAAACTTGATGGTCCATGACTTCTTGGGCAATTGTTGAGGAGATAGTTCCTGTTCAGATTCTTCAATGCCTTCAACCATGGCAGAGCTTCTAATGAAAAGTTCTTAAACATTCAGGAAGATATTCACAGATATAACTGCCTTGAAAGTAGTCTATGCTGGGCTGTATAGCAGTCAAACATCAGAAGTTGATTACAGGAAATGTTTAGGACATTTTGTATGCTGCCATAAATGCTTTATGATAATTTTTGTGTCATAACAATTTGCCAAATGTCAATTCCACAGGAGACCCACTTGAGGTACCTTGGTTCAAAAATTATTGCCGTAAGATGCACTGTTTTGCCTAAATAAAGGTTACAGATATAACGGTTTTTGTAGTATATAGATAATACACAAAGCCAATACACTAATAAAATCCAATTTCAGATGATACATAACCATTCCTTAAAGGAGGAGTTCAATTTTCACTATTTCTCAGGAGACCATCATCAAGGATACTACCTTAGTTTGTGAAGGGAGGCTTCACACGTGCCATTATGGAAAAATAATATTTCCTAGCTTCAATCTCCAATGCTCCTCCCTCTTCCCATTGTCCTCCCCCTTCTCAAAATGTTGATACCACAAGCACCAGTTTCTCCTGAAAGATCTCAGAGGGATCAACTTTATTGGAGCAGCAATCCTAAATATGCCAACGTGCTTTTTAGTAAAAACTAGCATTTTGAAAGTTACCCCAAATTCATCAATGTAGAGCCTACACAACAGATGTACTATAATCATAGTAACCAATCAATATAAAGATCACTACTAATGTAATTTCTGAGTGGTCTTCAAAGCTAAGTCTCATGTACAGCACACTGCAGAAGTTAAACCATGGGGAAATAATTGTGAGTCATTGTTCAAAAAGGGAGACTGCAGCCTAGTTGAAAATTAGAGACCAATCTCTTAATGCTGCGTCACCTGCAAAGTCATGGAATAAATCATTAACCAATCCATTACCCTCCACCTAGAAACAAACAACCTACTCTCTAACAAACAATTTGGTTTCAGAAAAAAATTATCCTGTAATCTACAACTTCTACACTGCAAAAACATATGGACTACAAATCTTGATCAGGGCAAAGCAATAGACGCGATCTACATACACATCTCTAAAGCCTTTGATTCAGTGGTACTTGAAAAACTACCTCTAAAACTAAAATCCTATGGCATCTCCAGACCCCTACATAATTGGATAGCAGCGTTCCTGTCAAACAGACAAGAAGTGGTCAAAATAGGGAGCGCCCTAACAAATTCTGCACCTGTTAATAGATCTTCATACTATACATAAATGACTTTTGCAATCATATTATAAGCAACTGCATTCTCTTTGCAGATGTAAAACTATTTAACACTGCCGACAATGCTGCTACTCTTCAAAAAGACCTTAACTTTGTGTTGGAATGGTCTAACAATTGATAACTCCAAATCTCAACCAAGAAATGCGCTGTTTTACACATTGGCAAAAAGAATCAGAACACAAAATACAAGCTGAGTGGACATGACCTTGTAGATGACCCTCAATCTGTGAAGGACCTTGGAGTACTCATATCTAATGATCTAAGTGCCAAAGTCCACTGTATCATCATCGCCAAAAAGGCATTAAGAGTTGTAAATCTAATCTTGCGTAGCTTCTTCTCCGGTAATATTACACTACTAACCAGAGCATACAAAACATTTGCTAGACCAATTCTCGAATACAGCTCATCTGTCTGGAACCCGCACTGCATATTGGACATTAATACCGTTTCCCCCAAAATAAGACACCCCCTGATAATAAGCCCAATCAGGCTTTTGAGCGCATGGCAATAAGGCCAAGTGCTTATTTCAGGGTTCAAAAAAAATATAAGGCAGGGTCTTATTTTCGGGGAAACACAGTGCAATTTCACAAGAAGAGTCTTCCACTCCTCTGCTCGAAACAGATTACCTTATGCCACCAGATTTGAAATTCTGGTCTTAGACAACTTAGAACTACACCGCCTTCGGTATGACCTAAGCGTTATCTGCTACAATGTCCTATCTGTCAATGACTACTTCAGCTTCCATCACAGCAAAACACAATCACACAATAGATACAAACTTAAAGTGAACTGCTCCAAACTCGATTGCAGAAAATATGATCAGCAACAGAGTGGTCAATGCCTGGAAGGCACTACCTGACTCTGTGGTTTCATCCCGAAACCTCCCAAATTTTAACCTAAGACTGTCTACTGTTGAGGTTACCTCATTCCTAAGAAGTCTATAAGGAGCGTGCATAAAAGCACCAGCATGCCTACCATCCCTGTCCTAATGTTCCCTTTATTTGTATTCATTTTATGTATTCAATTCGTGCTTACACTGATATGTATTATCTAATACGTACTTGACAAAATAAATAAATTAAAATAAATTGTAGGTTATAGTTCCAAGAATGCTTGCAACTATGACACCAGTCAAAACTGGATAAAGGCATTCCTGGCCAGGACATCCAGTTGCCTTCTAGCAATAGTTAGGGAATAGTTACCTGGCCTGCTCCTTCAAGGGCTATGCCATTCACTTAAGAGCAAAACTGGAGACTGAGAAAAAAACCACAATGAATGAATAGTAACTCCATCTTCCTGGTGTTCATTTTCAGCTTGCTTCATCTGATCCAAATCCCAACAGTCCCTCAACAGGAGGAATCTGCAACTGGACCTATTGGACAGGAATGAACAAGACCAAGACTTGTGTTCTACCGTTGACAAGGTCCTGCAAAAGTAATTCATAAGACCAGCCAGCTGCCTCCATCCATGCACAAACGTGAAACCTGAGTTTATAGTATTTTTCAGCTGAATCCCCACTAGGGAAGATCTTATTTATTTATATTTATAAAATGCATATAACTATCCATCTTAAACAAACTGCTTTGGGTGGTTAAAAGTACTGACAATAATTATATTATAAAACAAATATGAAACAAGGCCAAAAATGCAATTCAAAGATAACTTCATGAGGCCTTAAGAACCAATTCAAAACACTAATACACATATGAAGTTCTACTAGCAACCCTAACACCTGGGAAAAAGCCAGGCCGTTACAGCTTTCCAGAAGGCAGATAGGGTTGAAACCATCCAGATTTCAAAGAAGTACTGTTCCCCAGGTCAGGGACCTTAGTATAGTCTGCTGGATCCTATCAGATGACATTGTTTTACAAAATGGATTTAGTCTATGTCTTCCCTGGTGGATTGAGCAGAGACTGTAAGACACAGCATGGGGACTATGCAATTATTATTAAACACTGAAGAGAACCCTTTAAGGAGGAGACATACCACAATATCTTTCAAAGCTGACAGCGTCACCCTATCTTAAAGAGAAGTAATGAAAGAGGCAAAGAAGAAGCTTCTTGGATGAGAAATGAAACTTTTTCAAGGAGGGAAAAAAAATACTAAAGAAGTCCAGTTGTCTTTTGAAAAGCTATGAGACAATGGCTTTGTCCCAATCCAGGTCACCACACATACCTGGGCCCTATATTAGAGCAAGTAGGGACATGAATTATGCCAGTGGTGGGTTGCCCCTAGTTTGGACCGGTTCGCAAGAACTGGTAGTAAAAGTGGTGGGAGGCTCCGCCCACTGAACCCGACAACATCAGGAAGCTTCTGTGCATGTGCGCAGCCCCGTTGCAAATTGGTAGTAAAGGTAAGTACAACCCACTCCTGAATTATGCCTATAAATGACAGGAGTCCTATTAGAGACAATCCCATCCACTTAACTGGAGTCCATTGGCTAAAATGAATCCCAGATAACCCAATCAGTTAGTTTATTAAAAACTGCACATTGCAAAATCCCAGAGTTTAACAAAAAATTACCACAACGATAGTTTATCAGGATGTAGACCTAATTAGTCTATTACTGAATAAAATCTGAACATGTGCCTCCTTATTTTTAAACATAACATTTATATCACTAACCAGCTACAAACCTGTGCCTACTTGACTGAGGTTGATGCCAGGACAGTTATTTAACTAATCATTTACAATTACATTCTACTTGTTTTCATACTACTCATTACAAACTTCAAGATACAGCAAGGCAAATTTTAATAAAATTTTGGGTGTAGTGGTTTACATGATGTTTTTAAATCTTTCCCAAATACCACTATCTAAATAAATATTGTGCAAAATTCAGCCGGAGTTAAGAAATTATATTATCTGATGTTACAATGCTTGTTTTTATAACATTCTTATCAATGTTGGTCATAATTGTTTATCTTTGGTTGAATTTTGAATTACAACTTCTTGTACTATCATAAAATGCTTTTCAACAAGATAGTGATCTCAGAATACAGAAGATTTTATTTTATTACAGGAATTGTTGACTGCTAATTGTAGGCTCAGTATTAGAAAAATCTCAGTTTAGATGAATCTTTAAATCAGAGGTACTTTTATATAGTTTCCAAGGCTGTAGGGGACATAACACTGAAGTGGTGATATACTGACAATCAGTTGTTATGCTTCCTGTAATCCAGGAAAAATATTCTTTATCTGCTTTAGTTAGCCTATTAATATTTTAATAGATGGACTAAGTACCTGATCCGCTTTTTAAACATTATTTGTTCACCCAATAAGAATCTAAGGCAATAGAACAAGTAGTTACAATCTTTCCTACTATTTTCCCCTAATATGTGAGATTTTCCAGGGAGTATTTTTCCCCACTTCTCTTATGCATTTAATTAGAAAGTTATAAATTCAGTGAGAGCAGCAGAATCCAAAGATTAAATGTTGCACAAGACTGTCAATGCTAGCATAACTGAAGACGTCTGGGTTAAAATCTATTATTTTAGAGGATTAAATTCCAGGTTCTCACATAGTACACCGGAATATGCAAACCAGTCGCACCTCAATTATGGTATTATGGAAATTCAATTTAAAAAGTTGGTAATTTAACAGAATAATAATGTCAGAGAGTTGCAAAGGGCTTTAAATGTCATTCTAGTCCAATCCCTTATTCAGCACAAGATCCACTGGATCATTCTGACAGATGGCCATCCAGAAAGATCTCCAGCAAAGAACAAACTCAGCACATCGTGTTCCAACAGCGAGGAAGTTCCTCCCCACATCTAACCTGAATCATCTTGTACTTTTAGCCCACTAGTTCAGATCTTGTCCTTCTCCAGTTGACAGTTCTTCAGATGTTTGGAGACTGCTACCATATACCCTAAACATCATTATCCATATCCTTCAAGTTTTCCTTACAAGGCTTTTTAGTCCTCCCATCGTTCTGGAAGTCCTCCTTTGAACTTGCTCTAATGTGTCACTCTCCCTTTCCAGCTATGGTGACTAGAACTGGACATACTACTTCAGGCAGGGAGTGGAACAATTACTTCCCATGAGCTGCATTCTATTAACTCTTTTTGTTAATGTCCTAAGATAGCAAATGCCTTTTTAACAGTGACATCACATTCCTGACTCATGTTTAACTTGTGATTCTTTAAAGCATCCCCCTTTGTGCATGTCATATAGGTGCTGCTGGCAGCAGTCATACAAATGCCTGAAAGGGATGGGTGAACCTCTTATCTTGGGTTGTAGCCATGGAATCTTCCACTCAATCTTGAATTTAGTGGAGCTTGCTGCATGTTCAGCCTTAGACCTGAAAGGTCCCCATCTTTAGACATTTATAGTGAATGTGCTGACAGTTTTTGCACGCTTAAACATTGTTGGTTATTTAGTTCATGACTCAAATAATTGAGTTTACTCATATCCACTACTTATGTATATGTAGAAATTTTACAATTTAGGTTCTAGAAAGCATTCATATTTATTTATATAATCTATTTTATCATAATGTTTCAAGGCCCTTAAAGTCATATATTATATAAATTGTATTCCCTTCTCTCACTCTGCCCAAATGTAGGTTAATAATTTAAGGCTCATACTAAGTAGTTTCATCAAATTCAGTTCATTTTTGCTAGCACTACAGTAATGATGATCAGTCTGCCATAGATTCTGTTCAAGCTTTATGAAAACCTGGTACAATAAAAGTTTCTAAACAAGTAGTAGAACAATATATTATGTGTTAGGCAAAGTTCATTAGTATCCACAGGAACAATTACCAACTGCTTTAAACTTCCTTCCCTGAAGAGCTTGTTTTGAAAAACAAACTATTCTATGGGGAAAATTATTGTCACATCTAATAAAATGTTAAAGCTTATTATTTTTCAGCATCTTGTAACATAATGCAGATATGAAACTGACCTTCCTAAACCATAAAAACAAATGTACAAACTGAAGCTGCATGCATGCAAATTCAGTTTATTATAATTCTTCACAACAAGAGAGTTTTTAACTAAATGAGGAAGAGGGTTTACAATTATAACTCTGACGTTTTGTTCTTCTCTGTGCATATTATAGGCAATATGCTCATATTATACAGTCAGCGGTAACAATACTCTAAATACTGAAAAGAGATAAATTACATGGAGTCAATTTTATGTCCTGTTAATAGAGTTGTCCTTTTTACATTTCTTTCATCGAAGTTGTAATAATAGCTGCATCCAATAACCACATGGATGGAAAGTTTTGCCATCACCTGATCACTCCTTGACTGGGAGCTGGTGATATCAGGACAAAGGTTCCTGTTTCTGGGAGCTACTATTCATAAAATCCCATTTCGGTTCTGTGTAAGATTCATAATATTATATCCCTTTTTTAAAATAAAGCATAAAAATCCATTCATTACTTTATAAAAATATAAATAGCAACAACAAAATTTAGTTACAAGTGTATGATAAACCCTTCATAAACAAAAATGAATGAGGAAGCAGTAGAAATGTATACCCCCCCCCCCCAAATTTATCGAACTGGTTCTAATTATATGAAGGGATTTTTGTGGAGGTTTTTTTTTTCTATCAGGGACATTGGAGGAGTGTGCCATATGAAAAAAAATGAGCGTTGCACCATCACAGTACAAACTCCACCCTTCTCGTGCATTGTGACACTGCCTCCATATAATAGAGAGTCTAATGTGTGCCATGATGATGCAAATGACACTTGTTTTCTAATTTTCACAAAAATATTAGATTCTGATTATTTTTTTGGTAAATTTTATACACTCCATTGAAATTATCCAATGATTTAAATAGGAAAAAAATATACAGTGGGTTCTCACACTTACAATTGTTGCAGTATCCCCATTGGTCACCTGATCAAGATTTAAGCACTTAGCAACCAGTGTATTTTTATGATGGTTGCGGAATCCCAGGGTCATGTGATTGTTATTTCTAACCTTACCAACTGGCTTCCACAAACTTGATGGGGAAAGCCAGATTCATTTAATGACTGCATGATTCACTTAACAACTGCAATAAGCAAATTTTTATTAACCACCTTAGCAAACAAGGTCATAAAATCAGGTGACATCCACTTTGCTTAATAACAGCAGTTCTGATCCCAGTTGTGATTATAAGTTGATTACTTATAGTAGTTGGCTGATTTTGGATAAAACAAAGTTATGAACCAAATACTATAGTTTATGCATATCCTTAGATTATATTTGTTTCAAACATATTTTTACTGACAATTTTAATGGAAAAATATAAACAAAGAACAAAAAATGTAAGGTTAGAAAACAAGGGATTTCCACGTATTATAAAAACTATAATTTTTCAATATAGCATTAACTGTAAATAAGTGATTACATCATCCTAAAAATCTGAAAATTCATAATTATTGTAAACTAGACACAATATGTCAAAATGTTAATTATAAAATGAATCTGTATTAAATTGTAATCTAGAAATTGTTTCTTGTTTCAATTAAATTGTATGTCAGATTTTGCAATAGGAGGCAGAAAATATCCTAACTGTATTTATGATGTACAGAGCTAATTCAGTAGTACTGTAGAAATATACTGTTCAATAAAATTTAGTAAGAATATTGGAGATTAAAAAGTAAATTCTACTTTTAAGATTTGTTTCATTCTGAGATGAATCACTTTCGAAATCTGTTAAGCTTCACAGCATAGCCACCAGATTTGAAAAAAGTGATCTGACCTTATCTTTACACTTCCAGTCATTTTTAGAAAATGACCTATCCATTTTAGTGATTAGGATTGGGATAATATACTAATGATAGAACATTTTATGCCATTTTTTCTAAGTAAAATATACAGTGTGAATTTAATACTTTTCTTCCACTGAAATTCTCATACTTGCAAATCTACTATAGGATATAAATTCTGCAACTATTTAATCACATAATCTAACTTGTTTAGTTTCCGAGTCTTGTTTCATCTATAATTACAAATAAGCTCCAGAAAACCTTCAGTTATTAGATTTCAATTAAATGTTGAAATATCCTTCCTTGTTTTTGCAGTTCTTTTAATTGTTGCTTTTATTTGAATAGCTTTGGTCAACCAAGTCACTAAGGCACATTTATACACCAAGAGGAAATGTTATTCTCTTATAGAAATAAATCCCCAGCAAGACAAGCATGATCAAGAAAATCCTGTTTTCCATTTCAATTCTCCATTATTACTAGGTGAGAATTGCCCGTGGGTCTCTAAGCTAGGAGTCAGCAAACTATTTCTATAAAGGGCCAGATCCTACTGTGCCTTTACTTCCATGGGGACAACTTGCAAGCATGGCCAAGGAGCATGGCAGCCATTGGACTACACTGGATTGCCAAGAAGGAGACTGCTGATAGGCTACCACCCAGGATATTCTGGCCCCACTCTTCATTCAGGAACTCAGCTGAGGCCTGGTGTTCTGCCCTTTGCATCAGAGGTGGGTTCCAGCAGGTTCTGACCAGTTCTGGAGAATCGGTAGTGGAAATTTTGATTAGTTCGGAGAATCGGTAAATACCACCTCTGACTGGCCCCGCCCCCATCTATCCTCTGCCTTCTGAGTCCCAGCTGATCAGGAGGAAATGGGGATTTTGTAGTAACCTTCCCCTGGATTGGGGAGGGAATGGAGATTTTACAGTATCCTTCCTCTGGAGTGGGGTGGGAATAGAGATTTTACAGTATCCTTCCCCTGCCACGCCCACCAGGCCATGCCACCCCCACCAAACCACACCCACAGAACCGGTAGTAAAAAAAATTGAAACCCACCACTGCTTTGCATGCATGCCTTTCCATTTCTAGCTTGTGGGTTGTACAAAAACAGACAGCAGGCTGGATCTGTTTGCTGACCCCTGTTAAGCCACTTTCTGGCTGATTGGAATTGTTAACAGTTGTAATTCATGAGAGTCTGAAGAGCTATCTTGGTGTAGAATGCCTTTAATTAATCTCTTTGGAAACTTGTTGGATTTTAAAGATAATCTTTACTAGGAATGGGATCTTGAAGTTCACTGGCAAATACAGGTAGTCTTCAACTTACAACCACAATTGGGACAGAAACATGTTGTCGTTAAATGAATCACACCCAATTTTATAACCACTTTTGCTATGGTCATTAAATGAATCACTACAGTCGTTAGGCGAATCACACAACTGTTAAGCAAAACCAGCTTCTCTCATTGACTTTGCTTGTCAGAAACCTCCTGGGAAGGTCATAAATGGTGATCCCACGAACCCAAGATGTTGAAACCATCTTAAATACATGCCGGTTGCCAAACACCTGAATTTGTGTCAAGTGACTAGGGGCACTGAGATAGTCATAAGTTCTAAGACAGGTCAAAAGTCACTTTTTTCAACACTGTTCTTAACTTTGTACAGTTGTTAAATGAATGGTCATAAGTTGAAGACAACTTGTATAGAAATGGTTTATTCCAACTGTTAGGGTTTCAAAGACAACCTAGAAACCCTTTTTTATGACCTCCAAAACTTTTGAACTAATCAGTATCATACAACATTTGAATCAAATCCATAGTTAATTGTATAGAGGTTTCTTGCTTTAAGTTTCTGAACATCCTTTTATCCCAAATGTGCTTTTGAAGGTGCTTTTTGAACTGAAAAGGTGCTTTTTGAACTGAAGAAGCTTCTTGGATGAGAAGCAAAATATTTTCAAAGAAAAAAACCCCAAGAAAATCCAGTTGTCTTTTTAAAAGCAGCTTTGGAACAACCATGATCTGGATGATTGAGAATCTCTACAGATATCCCTTTGATGTTTTTGATGTGCTTAGTTTTATAGTTTTAATATGCTTTTTATGTTCTTACTTTATATTGGAAGATGCCTAGAATTGGTTATAATATATTACAAATGGTATAAATAAATACATTCAGTTTAAGCTTAAATAGAAAAACAACAACCTGTGATATATATTTCACTTCTATCTTACCCTTCTCTGGAAACTCTACATGTTGATGACAGGCAATCTTCTGCCTGGGGAATAATGAAACCTGTTTAGCTTTAAAATAAAAGAGCACTGTGTACTTGAAAATTCCCATGTACATGTATTAGCAGTGATATCGTCACTGTTTCTCTAGTGAACACCATTTATTAAACAATAGTGCTCCCCAGCTGCTACACTAGGATTCAAGTGGAAGAGCCCTAACAATGTTACCATGGTAGAGCATCGAGGGCACATGAGGAAGAAATCCAGAACAAGTTGTTGACATGAATAGTTGCTTTGCAACAACTACCAATGGAGAAACAGGCTGAAAAATAACTTTACCCAGCAACACACAAAATCACAGAAAAGCATTTACTGCAAAAAAGGAAAAGGTAGATCATAATAACATGGGGAAGATAATTTTACATTACAGAATTTTAACAAAGCAATATTAAGTGTGTATCCAGTAACATACTGCGCTTTTGTAATTTTTTTCGGAGCAATGAAAGTCTTACTGATTTCTACTATTTTTCATCCACTATGCCACAGTTAGCAACAAAAGCTAGCATTTTGCTATCTAGTTATCTTCTCAGCTGACTAAGAAGCTTTCATATAAAAATCCCACACTAAAAAAAAACCATAAAAAACTAGGGAGGGTGTATATCATAATTTTATTTTGATATAGTCCTCCTGTTTTTTTCTTTATATTGTTCATGGTCAATACTGAATCAGCAAAATATTGCTAGTTTTGAATTGTTAACTTTACAATGAATGTTTATAAATATCCTTAAAAAAGGAATTTGAAAGTTTTATGTTTTTCAGTATTGTGCATCAATTGAGATTATTTTTCTAACAGCTCTAATAATGGACCAAATGTTAAAATAACTAACAAAAGAAATTCCAAGATAAGTTTATTTCTGGAGTACATTTCATTAGGGAGAGGGTTATGGAAACACCCAAAAAGGAATTAATTGACTCAGTCAACTAAATCTTCAATAGCTGAATTTAACCCAAACTGATTCATAATTGTAGAGATTACATTCATTACACACAATCATGTTTTTGGAACACTTAAGTCCAGCCAACTAGATCTTTGTTGCCAACCTAGTCTTCAAAGAAGCTGTAGAGAAACTGTCAACATACAGTACCTCTCAAACACTGATTGGATATAACAATATTTGCCTTCCTGGCCAATGGAGAAGTGATGAGATACGATATAAATTAGAAGAGACCAGCGATACCATCAAGTTCAATCATTCTACTAAATGCATGAATCCAAATTAAAGCAGCCCTGAGATATAGCTATTCTGAATATAACCAATGAATATACCCATAACTATTCTGAATATTTTTACCGCTGAACTGCTCTTACGGTTATTTTTTCCCCTATCAGTCAGATGGGATCAGGCTTCCTATAGTTGCAATTCACTGCTTCAAGTTCAGCACATCAGTATGAAAAAGAACAGTTTCTGATTTTCTTTTGTGTAATATACTTCAGCTATCTTGCTTTTTCTCTTTTCACAGGCAGATCTTTCAAATTTCTTTGCTGTGACTCCGTAGAAATTATCCTTGGCACCCTCTTCTTATTCTAATTTATCTGAATGATACCCACAACTAGGTACCATACTGGAGCTGAGGTCTAACCTGTGCAAAATAAAATGGAACAATTATAGGTAGTCCTTGATTTACAAGAGTTCATTTGGTGACTGTTAGAAATTTCAACAGCACTGAAAAAATAACTTATAACCATTTTCCAGTTATGACCATAGTTGTGTAATCAAAATTCAGATGCTTGCCAACTGACTCATATTTATATGGTTGAAGTGTACTGGGGCCATGCAATCACCTTTCATAACCTTCTAAAAAGTAAAATCAATGGGGAAGCCAGATTCACTTAACAACTGTGGCAAGAAAAATCATAAAATGGAGCACCGTTTGCTTAACAACTGTCTCACTTAGCAATAGAAATTCTAGGCTGAACTGTGGTTGCATGTTGAGCACTACTTGTACTTCCTATGATTTAGACACTACTTCCCTGTTAATGTAGACCCCATATATTGTCCTTTGAGTTTGGAAGTCAGGAAATATGAAACTCACTAGTGTTGTAAACTAACTTTATATAGCACTTTTTGACATTAAGCATTCCATATACATACAAATCTTGGAAACATATGGCTATTCCTGGCTTTTGATAAAACAAAATCTGTACAAGTCTGGAATATGTCACTTCTGCTCCCCATCACCTTCCTTTCCTTCTCTTCCTTCAGCTGCCCTTAGGGCCACCAATGTTCCACTCTGCCATAATTGTGTCACCTCTTAAATCTTCAGCATCTTTCCTCTTGTTTATAAAATTAACTTCATATTTGAAATAATCATTTTCCATTTTAAAAATAAGTATTTATCTATCTATTGACCACTAGATCATTCATTTCTTATAAAAGAGAAGTTCTATAAAATAATGTACTATTGGTATATGTCACAGGGAAATTGTCTAAAATATATAAAGGAGCTTTACATTTATGTTGGAAATGTGTTTAACAAGTTTGGTGAAAGTGTAAAAAAGTAGAAAATTCTGGATGTACATACATTTACTGATTCAGAGGCTTTTAAAAATGAATATATAATTTATTAATTAAGTTATTATCCCACTTTTATTTCTTTATAATAATTCAAGGTGGCAAACGTATCTAATACTACTTTCTCCTCCTATTTTCCCACAATCACAACCTTGTGAAGTGAGTTGGGCTGAGAGAGAGTGACTGGCCCACAGTCACCCAATTGGCTTTTATGCCTAGCACAGGACTAGCACTCACAGCTTATTTCTAGCCTGGTATCTTAACCACTAGAGCAAACTGGCTCCTGTTGTTGTGATTACTGCATGCACAAGGATGGGAAAATTTGACGCTACCCACAATAGAGGAATGGTTGGTAAATATGGTGGAAGTTGCTGAGATGGCTAAATTAACTTCTTTGATCTGAGAAAAGACAGTATCTACATTTGTTACTGACTGGAAACCACTTACATATTTTTTGTATAAGGCGAGCAAACAAAAAAAAAGAACTTTTAAAAAAATATGGTTTTGATGGTTATACAGAAGAGAATTATGTTGTAATCATAGAATAAGAATTTATAATTGTACTACCATAAAGAAGATTGGGAGCAATTTCTTTGTATTTTTCTTTCCTTTTTCTTTTTTCTTTCTTGCATTTTTAGCTTGCTTTGATTTCTTTTTCTTACTTTGTATTACGGTAGTTAGCATTAGATTTACAAACATACATACATACACCAAGTTTGTTCTTCAAACACACCAAGTTTGTCCTTCATTTTTTTATTGCCCTACTCTCTATCTCCAGGAGCCAGATATGAATGCTTTCTTTGTGACAGCCTCTAAGACTTAGAAAATGGTGGGGTGAGTTAATTGCTCTAGAGAACAAATGATTTAATTTGTTATCTGAAGCTGAAGAATGCTTTCAAAGGAGGTAAACCAGATAATACAGGTGTACTGGATTCAATCTTTCAGAGCATTTAGAATTATCTTTAAATACTCTTTGCCTGCACTAACATATTCATTAACTTTGATCTCCTTACTATTGCTATAAAGAAAGAAATTCTTAGGAAAACCATAGAGGATGGGCATAATTCTTAGGTAACTCTCAGTGCTTTCAAGTGCTATCTTTGTTCTTGAGGCAACAATTCAGTTAACTCTAAGAAATTGGGAGTGTGGTTTACAGACATAAGTTGAAAGGTACCTCTATATGCAAAACATTAAATATAAAGCCATTAATTTTTCAGAAAGGGCTATCAAATCAAGGCTACAAAATTTTCCACTACTATGTGGTAGCAAAACCTTGATTTTTGTGTATTTCTAAGGTATCATACTGATTGTCTGGATTTCTGCAGTCTAGATATATATGGTAACCTTATGAATAGGAATCAGATCTAGGCCCCATCAGGAACGGACCAGAAGCAATTTTTATGAGCCAAATGTTACCATCTGGAAAAAAATTATTTTTTTGTTCAACTTGTATGCCGCTTTTCTCCGAAGACTCAATATTAACAATATCCCTAGCCAGTTTCAGAGAATAGGCTGTTCCACTGTCTTCTTCTTGCAAGAATTAGACTCCAGAGATGGAGAGCAGAGATTAAAAAAGTAAACTTGATCCATAAATGTTATTCCAAAGAGGTTCCTCAGAGAAAGGTTCATGTTTCTACTTTTCCCATTTTTCATAAGTAAATATTCAAGGCAACACACTTAGGAAAAAGACTCGTATTATGAAACAAAAAACGGAGGAAGTCCCTCCTGATCTTGCGGTTCTTTTTTCTCCACTTCTTCCCACTCCTCTCCCACTTTCAGAAGCACCTGTGTATGGATATGCACAGTTGCTGCTAGGCAACAAACCAGTGCACTTTTACTGCTTTCAGGCTATCCAAAAATCAAAAGATTATAGATATGTTCCACATGTTGACAGCTTCAGCTCTCCTTTGCAGAAACAGAGATTTTAAAATATAAGAATAAAAAAAAATTGGGGGAAAAAAGGAAGATGAAAGAAATGAAAAATGTGGTGGGGACTGAAAGGGGGGAATCATCCATTGGTAAATCTGCCAATCAAAGCTATGTAGAGTCACAGGGATAGAAATGTAATGCTATGGTACTAAACATGTGACTCAATAAGATGTAATACAAACTTATCCCAATTGAATTTGCTTGATGGAATATTCACACAAGAGAGTTGCAGGCCTATTAGTAGATACACTACGATTATATTGTTGAAACTTTGTTGGCTTGTATATACTTCCTCTATTTCCTTTCTATAATATGGAAGACCTGTAATTTGAATTTCCTGCAGTGATCTTTTATGTTTGAACTCAGGCACTATATTCATAGTTTTAATTAGGTGCTTAATAATGGCTGAGATACTCTTCTCCAATCTGTGTTTGCAATCAGAGTATAACCAAATGGACTCTAGATGACTTACAGAATTTACATATAAAACACCATACAAATCTATATAATTAACTGAAACTATAAACTCTTTCTAATTTTCACATGATAGTTACATTAAGATGATTACCATTACTTTAAATATATCTGCTAACATGTCACTATTGGTTTTAATTAACCATTTGGAAAAGCCCTGTTTTCATCTACTTCTGGAAGCTGTGAGGGTGGGGGCCACACTCATCCAAGAGGAGAAACTATTCCAAATCAGGGGAATAGCTACAAAGAATGCTCATAATCACACACACAAACATGCCATATCAACTGATAGGTTTGGATCCTTAACAAGCTCTCCTAGTTTTTCAGATATGTTGTATGGTGTTTTATGGCAGGCAGAAACACTTGGAGAAAGATAGTCTCTAAGATAACCAGCTCTGAGTGACCTGAATCTTGAATTGCACTTGGAAAATTACTGGTAATCACTGTAGGTCTTGCAGGTGAGGTGTACATGCTGCCATGTTCTAGACTATCTAGTTTCCAAGTGGTCTTCAAGGACAGCCTACATAGAATAAGTTACAATAATTCTAAATGACAAGGGTATGAATGTCTATCTCAAATGCAATCTATTCCTATTGTAAGACTTCAAACATTGGGTCATGACTTCCATCATACCTCCCAATAGGCTAAGTATGGAGATATGTAAATGAGGTGTTGCATCTTGTATAATTATCACACTTCCCCTGAAACCAAGTCAACCAACAGATAACTGAATAGTGTCATGTCGATATTGAATAAAATAGGGAATCTTAAGGCACTCCATAATAAAATAACTTTGGTTCAACCTCCCTATCCCACATCATCATCTGGACCTACCCACACAGGTAGAAGTGGAACCACCACAATACTATGTATCCAATTAATGATTCTTGCAAGCAGGTCAGGGGCTACGCTCCCAACAATATCAAAAGCTTCCAAAAAATCTAAGACTTCAATAATGGCAGCCTCCATCGAAGTCCACCATGACTCAACTACTGTAATCCACAGTGCATACAATTTTCTTTGTTAATTTTTGCAAATCATAACACACTGAATTATTGATAAGATTGATAAGGCACACCAAGACAAGCAATGTGACTCTGAGCTGTGTATAGCATAAAAACCACTTGCAAAATTAAAGATTTATAGCACAGAAAACACACACATAGACACATGCATACAAGTATAATTTAAAGTTATAATTACTGTATCAAAACATACTAGAACATCCTTTCAATATATTCAGAGATCTTCACTAACAACTCCAAAATAAGAAGCAATGAACATCAAAGTACATAATAATAATCTGATAAAGTGAAAATATAGCAGCAGTAAAGAAATGCTAACTCCACTGCTGATATCAGAATTCTGCAGTTTACTTCTATAAACTATTGTTTATATTAGAATAGAAATACTTTATATATACATGAATGTTTTCTTAGTAACATAATCTGAATCAATACCCAATATATTTTGATGATTCAGGAGAGCTTCATTTTCAAATGATTATTCCTACAGCCTGATCCTTACCGTATTTTACTCTAAATTAAATTTAACTGATTTAAATGAGATATAATTTCAATAACGGTTGAAATCTTATCCATATTTATGTAGTGGCAGACTTATATAAAAAGTTAGTAGGGGAAAAATCCAATTGCATTTAAAGGTTCCGTAAACAAAGATACAGATTTTTTTTTTCTACATGCATGGACATGCATTCAGACAGCACAATTATATAACCGAAGGAAATATATATTCCTTCCTGCTATAGAAATTCAAATCTGATTCCCCATAGTTTACACATATTCGTGCCTATACCAATATGTGGTTAAGCAAATATAAAGATATAAAGACTGTACCTATGCACAATACTAATGTTGAATAATGATTAAGGTGCAGTAATGGGACAGGTTTCAGCCGGCACTTGATTTTGGTGTAGCTGGACTGGATTGAGGTAGTCTACTTTATAAGCCTGTTGTTGTAAGAATAAAATGAAGGGACTCCATCGTGAAAGATGTTTGGTCCTTAAGGAGAGCCAGGATATTAATGTAATATCACCACCTCCACCTACAGTGGGGCAAAAAAGTATTTAGTCAGCCACCAATTGTGCAAGTTCTCCCACTTAAAAAGATGAAAGAGGCCTGTAATTGACATCATAGGTAGACCTCAACTATGAGAGACAAAATGAGAAAACAAATCCAGACAATCATATTGTCTTATTTGGAAATAATTTATTTGCAAATTATGGTGGAAAATAAGTATTTGGTCAATATCATAAGTTCATCTCAATACTTTGTTATATATCCTTTGTTGGCAATGACAGAGGTCAAACGTTTTCTGTAAGTCTTCACAAGGTTGGCACACATTGTTGCTGTATGTTGGCCCATTCCTCCATGCAGATCTCCTCTA
Organism: Masticophis lateralis; assembly: GCA_030761175.1. NCBI lineage: Eukaryota > Metazoa > Chordata > Lepidosauria > Squamata > Colubridae > Masticophis > Masticophis lateralis. Next base: position 54,656,650 of record JAUDYJ010000003.1, on the reverse strand, counting down.
CAGCAGTGATGTTTTGGGGCTGTTGCTGGGCAACACAGACTTTCAACTCCCGCCAAAGGGTTTCTATGGGTTTGAGATCTGGAGACTGGCTAGGCCACTCCAGGACCTTGAAATGCTTCTTACAAAGCCACTCCTTCATTGCCCGGGGGTTGTGTTTGGGATCATTGTTATGCTGAAAGACCCAGCCATGTTTTATCTTCAATGTCCTTGCTGATGGAAGAAGGTTTGCACTCAAAATCTTGTGATACATGGCCCCATTCATTCTTTCCTATACACGAATCAGTCATCCTGGTCCCTTTGCAGAGAAACAGTCCCAAAGCATGATGTTGCCACCCCCATGCTTCACAGTAGGTATGGTGTTCTTTGGATGCAATTCAGCATTCTCTCTCCTCCAAACACGATGAGTTGTGTTTCTACCAAACAGTTCTACTTTGGTTTCATCTGACCATATGACATTCTCCCAATCCTCTTCTGGATCTTCCAAATGCTCTCTAGCAAACTTCAGACGGGCCTGGACATGTACTGACTTAAGCAGGGGGACACGTCTGGCACTGCAGGATCTGAGTCCCTGGCAGCGTAGTGTGATACTGATGGTAGCCTTTGTTATGTTGGTCCCAGCTCTTTGCAGGTCATTCACTAGCCCCCCCCCCCCCCCCCCCCCGTGTGATTCTGGGATTTTTGCTCACCGTTCTTGTGATCACGGAGTGAGATCTTGCGTGGAGCTCCAGATTGAGGGAGATTATCAGTGGTCTTGTATGTCTTCCATTTTCTAATTATTGCTCCCACAGTTGATTTCTTCACACCAAGCTGCTTGCCTATTGCAGGTTCAGTCTTCCCAGCCTGGTGCAGGTCTACAATTTTGTTTCTGGTGTCCTTCGACAGCTCTTAGGTCTTCACCATAGTGGAGTTTGGAGTGTGACTGTTTGAGGTTATGCACAGCTGTCTTTTATACTGATAATAAGTTCAAACAGGTGCCATTAATACAGGTAATGAGCAGAGGACAGAGGAGCCTCTTAAAGTAGAAGTTACAGTTCTGTGAGAGCCAGAAATCTTGCTTGTTTGTAGGTGACCAAATACTTATTTTCCCCATTTGCAAATAAATTCTTTCCAAATCAGACAATGTGATTGTCTGGATTTGTTTTCTCATTTTGTCTCTCATAGTTGAGGTCTACCTATGATGTCAATTACAGGCTTCTCTCATCTTTTTAAGTGGGAGAATTTGCACAATTGGTGGCTGACTAAATACTTTTTTGCCCCAACGTACACTACTGAAGATCTAAAATGAAGGGAACGATTCAAAATGGAAGTTTATTGTACCAATGATACCACTGCTTTAATCCTAAACTGAGGATGTTGTTCAACAGAATGGATGTATTTATCCCATTTAAATTACAATTGTCTACATTCTAGGTTAGCGTCACACAACAGTTATTCTCCATTAGAAGCAGTTAAGATATTCTGGAATTCCTTCCCAAAAATATTAGCCCATGTTTATATGCAATATATATTGGCTAAGAACGTAAGAATGTTAGTTGAGTCAAGGGGGTTACAATATGACTTTTCCCTCTTTTATTCAGGGCATCCACAGTATGGGTCAAAAAAGTCAAGATGACAGATATAACTGGGCAATCAAAGCTCTGTCTCTTTTCATATGTATTCAATGAGTATAACACACAAGAAAAAAAAGGTGGGGCTTTAATGATGCAGTCACATCTTGACTTTTTTGAACCACCACCTCTGGATGCCTCTGCTTTTAATAGCAGGCTAATGTATGCTCACTATATTATGCTTGAATGTTTTTAGAAATGCTCTGCCATGTTACTCTTTGAGAAGGACTCCCATGTTTCTTTAATCCGAAAGAGGTCTACTAAATCTGCATACTTGATTTTTCCTAGTTAGAAAACCAACAAGTTCACTTTATAGCAACATTCCTATTATTAGGTCTAAACCAAAACTCTTATTTTCTGATGCAGCAGAATTTGAATGCTCAATATATTTGACATAGGGACATTCCCAATCTGCCTCTTTACAGGAATGACATGGTCAAGTCCATATATCATTTACCAACTTTAATAAGTAAAAGGACAGGAGAACAACATTGTTAGACTCAACAGATCAAATTAAGTCAAATTAGTATCTCTGGCATTTACATTTGTAAGAGAGTTGTGCATACCACCAAAGACAATTTATATTACTAGTACCAACCCCCCCCCCCCCCTGAATTCAGTGATAGCTTTTCCCAAGTTGGTACAATACTGAAGCTTTAAAAGTTATGTAGTTAAATATTAGCTATCTTAGAACGAAAGTTTATTATGCTTAATAAATTATTTCAAGTAAAAAGCTATATGAGGACAGTTTTCCGAATAGTTGCATTTAATGCAAATATATAACATATAAACTGTATTTATTTAAAAACAGATTCTTTTTTTAAAAATAAAAGTAAAAATAGACTATCTCTACCATATCCCATGCCCTCGTCACGTCTCGCCTGGACTACTGTAACACTCTCTACATGGGGCTCCCCTTGAGGTGCACCTGGAAGCTCCAGCTGGTCCAGAACGCAGCTGCGCGGGTGATTATGGGAGCAACAGGGCGCTCCCACGTAACACCTCTTCTGCACGAGCTGCACTGGCTCCCGGTGGTCTTCCGGGTGCGCTTCAAGGTGTTGGTTCTCACCTTTAAAGCGCTCCATGGCAGAGGTCCAGGATATTTGCGAGACCGGCTGCTGTTACCGATAACCTCCCACTGGCCAACATGCTCGCACAGAGAGGGCCTCCTCAGGGTGCTGTCGGCCAAGCAATGTCGGAGAGCCTTCTCTGTGGGAGCACCCAACCTGTGGAATGAGCTATCTCCTGGGATACAATTGATTCTGGACCTCCGTGCTTTCTGAAAGGCCCTGAAGACCTATCTCTTTCAACAAGCCGGCCTAGCATAAACGGTTTTAATGGGTTTTTAAAATTTTTTAAAATTTAATCGATGTTGGATTTTAAATTGGGATCTTTTGATTGTGCAGATTTGGATTTTAAACTGGTAATGCCATTATTTAATCTATTTTAGTTTCTCTTAACTTTTGTACTATATGTGTTTTAAATTTGGCTGTTCATCGCCCTGAGTTCCCTTGGGGAGAAGGGCGGTATATAAATTGAATAAAATAAATAAATAAATAAATAAATAAATAATAAATAAATAAATAAATAAATAAATAAATAAATAAATAAATAAATAAATAAATAAATAAATAAATAAATAAAATAAATCCCAAATCTAAACCAGAGATAGTCCTCCACCAAATGTGTCTCTTACTGAAGTTGTACAAACATATTGTGATTCTTAATAAAACTAGTAATAAACGCCATACTATCCCAAAAGAAAAACAGGAGAAATAGACTAAAGTAATTCAGGATTCATAGTTAGTGACAACATAATGACATAGTTACTTATATAGAAGAAAAGAAATACATAAAAATCTCCAGTATTACAGATGAATCCTCATAATTCATTTTGATCAATACTAGTAGTAGTCCTGAATGTATTTTTTTTCAGATTATATTTAGAACATAATGAGTGCAACGAAGAAAAGAACATTTTACTGCTATTTGCCAACTGTGAACACAATCAAACAATCTTAAATTTCTGTCAATCATTCAATAATTTTATTGGCTGCAGGACATCAATGAAGAAATAGGAAGTAGCTGTTCCTTTCTATTCCATTTCATTATGCAAAATGATAAGGAAACGATCATGTATATGGTATTACAGAACACAACAGAAAGGGGAACAGGGCATAGGAACCAGCAAATCTTCACTCTTATGCCCTGTTTCTCCTTCTGTATAATGCCTTTTCCTATACTCTTCAAAAATACATAAACTTTGAAAACATATTCCCTACTAAGAGTCTGTGATCGCCCTCTGATTTCTGAGAGTAAAATCTGGTATACCCTGAATTTTATATGGTGTTCTTTTTATCATCAATTCCTCTTGCTCTATGCATTATCTATAATTCTTAGCAGATCTCCCCATTGAAGACTGATAGACATAGGTGACTAAAAGAAAGGACTGAGCTGAAAATTTTTAACTTTAACTTTTGTGTATATCAGAGTAATATATGCAAGTAACCTCTGCTCTAAATAAATTATTATAAGCTGTACAATGGCTTATAGAATGGCTAGCACAAACTAAATCAAAATATTGGATCAAAGTTTTCATAAGGATGAAAATAAAGTTTCTACAAGCAGTATAATTTTTCTGATAATAAAGCATCACTGATTTTCACCAACATTCTACACAAAGTTATAATCAGTCTCAAATTTTACAAACCACAAAACTGAAAACTGAAACAGTTTTGCATTTACATTATACTATTTTAAAATATTTTAGGAAAGTAAAATGCAGCATTATATCAGAATAGATTCTTTTTCCTTATTGCAATACTAATTAATTTAATTATAATTTCATCACAAGTCCAGGCCTCACAAATGGAAAATAAGGCACTCCTATTCATTTTGAGAATTGAAAAGGAGAAAGAAAAAGAAATGTTACCTGGGTGTAGTCGAAGTCAGAAAGTGGAGCTATGCTTTTGATGTAATCCGCTCGAAATTGGTTTTCTTGGTTAGCTAATGGAACAGGAGGTATTAAAGTGCTCATTGCTGAAACTATAGTCTAGGAAAAAAAATAACAGGACATATTAAATACTGATAGAAGTTAATTTAGCCTTATCTGGCAATTTGTTTCATCCAATTGCTAAATTGGATGAATGGATTGCTATTGTATATATAAAAATAATAATAAAATAATAATAAAATCTTACCACAATTGCATCTTTTACATTTTTCCGAATATCCAGAATTTTTTGTTTCTTTTCTCTGCGTACAACAGCAAAAATCAATTGGTTACTGCAGTTATTTCAGAAATATTCAAGTAATAATTTGCCATGCCAAAAACTATTTTTCCCAATCACTATACTCATAACTTGATATTGTATTGACTAGTATTTGGCATACAAGTTAGCTAAAATAAATGATTAATGTCACACGATATATAGCAAGTCAAATAATTAAATATGAAAGAATTTTTGTTGGACAGAAATACTTCATCTTGTTCTATGACTTCAGTTCTAGAAGTTAAATCGTATCTAAATTATTATTAAATTCTAAAAAAAAAATCTGAGATAAATATTACTGACAATAAACCATGTTTATTTTAAGATGAAAATTATTAGAATTTTTTTCTGTAATAGTTATTTCAAATGAATGGATGATATATCTTTAATCATACATACAGTCAATATTTAGTATTTGTTGTAAGTAGTCGCCATGATGTTGCTACACAAGGGCCTATTAAGCACTGCAGTAACAACAGTGTAAAATACGGTAGAAAGACCAGATTTTGTGTATGTGTGTTGGGGGGGAGGCAGAATACAAATTCATGATTCTTGGAATATATATGCGTCATTGTAAAGTCCATGCTTATCATGTAATGGAAACACTGACAAAATGTGTACAAATATCAGTTCTTCTCTTTGGGCTAATGAGTTCCAAATGGCCTATTTGGACTCTTTTTAAATTTCCCTTCCCCCCCAATACGTATTAATAATTCTTACTCTGAATTAAATCCATTTACATGCAAGATCCTCATCTGCTTGACAATAGTGCTTTTTCCTGATTCACCAGCCCCTGTAAAAGAAGAGAGAAATGCATGATGTAAATACATTCGGGAGAGGAGAAAACGGGAAAACACAGGTTGAAAGCATCTTTCTCTTCCCAAAATATTGTTACATATACTTTAGTCAATCTCTCCATTTTAAACCCACTCTGGTTAATAAAACAAGACTGCATTATTTCCATCTCATTTTCTCTTACACATAAACAGCAGTTTGTCTATAATATCTGTCTCCCCGGAAAAACTAACTGCACTAATGCACCCTCTCCTCCACCACCACCCCACCCCGCAGAAACCATTCTTCTTACCCAGCAGAAGCAAACGGTGTGTGGCTTTATAAGCCAGTCGCTCTTTCTGCAACTGCTTCTCTATTTTTTTGTTGGCTTCTCGCTGCGCTTTCTCATCAATACGCTGATCTTCTGTTTTGCTGTTGCCCAAACACCCCATCGCTCTCCCTCACGGTGGAAGTCAGGCTGCACTACTGATATATAATTCTATTCAAATGAATATTTTTTATCAGAAGATATTTATATCCCTGTGATGGTATCTCTCCTTTTTCTTCCTACCAGTTGTTCAAATAAAATGGTTTCTGGCTGTTTTCTGATCTGGCTGGTTTCTTTTTCCTCCCCCAAAGAGATATAAAGAACTTCCGGAAGAGGTAAGTGTTTTTTAACAGAACGAAAATCTGTACAAAATGCCTAACACACAGTGAAAAGAGAGAAGGCTCCTCCTGGAAATCAGCCTAATGCTGTCTTCCTCTCACCAGCATGCGCGTGCACACACACACACACAAACACGCACACACATAAAGACGCGGACACGCGCATACACACACACACGCACACACACACACACACTTACGATCCCTATATTTCTCTGTAAAGGTCTATTTTTGTCTTTCTAACTCAGCACTGCCTCTTTCTGTGAGACCAGGAAATAGTGGAAATACAATACTGCAAAATGAAGACAGAAAGGAAAGGAGGAGGGAAGAGAGCTGGGTTGCATGATCTGTTCTAACTCCTGATGATTTTTGGTTGGCTTTACAACAAATCCTTAAAAGGGATAGTGGGAATTAGAAAAACAACTGAGGGTTGCTGAATTACTGTTTTAAAAATCCACACCAAATCATGCATAGTGTGGTTATTTTAAAAATGCGCTTCTGCTGACATGTGGTTCTAGTTAAGATTTATCCTCTCCAAATATTAAAGTCCATTGTGCAAAAGGTGAACCTAACTATAACCACAGATTATAGATTTATAATCTTTAGATGTTGGCCTTTGTAGAAACAGTGACACTTTTACAGTTGCTTCCTGTGTCTTCTCGTGTTTCAGGAGATGATATATGGTGTTAAAAGCTGGTATGTGACTGCATAAAATTTCTAAACACCCAAGTCAAACAGATTACTGATAAATGTTAATGTGCTGCAGTGGATGTAAATTTTCAGATAAAAAACATAAAATAATTTCATTTTTAAGACCGTTATTAGTAATGTCAGAATGAAAACTGTAATTGTCTCTTTACCATTTGGAGGGAGGGAGGGAGGGAGGGAGGGAATGAGAATACAGGTGTTGATTGTGATATTACCAAATAGTAAGATCTTCCAGAATATGACAACAAATGCCCATAAAGACAAAAATATACTGTAGATGTTACTGCTCTTTACAACCTATAATATTTATAATATAACCTATAACAAAAGTGACTTTATGGGCTCCATAAAAACTATGATTATTATAATTTGTATTAATAAATTACGAAGTCTTCTCACTCAAAAGGAGTCTAAGACTGGCAACTTGCCGGATCAGGCTCCTCAGTCTTTGAATCTCAGAAGAGCTGCCACTTTTAGGAACTGGTTGTCAATGCACCAATGGAAGTTGACTTGGAAGATCAGGAGTAGCAGGAAGGGTCAAATGAAGAGGGTGCCAAGTAGAAGATGCATTGGCAAGCTACTTGGCTCCTCAAGAAGCAAAGATGCAATACCCATAACCGAGTAACACTTGAATCTGGCCTATTCAAGAACATCTGCCAGTAATTGCCTCTCCATTGGAAATGATACAACCTTGGATTCTTGTGTACATGTTCACATAAATCATACAATCATATGGCTGGAAGGGACCTTGGAGATCTTCTAGTCCAAGATGCTGCTCAAGGCAGGAGTCTTATACCAAATAGTTGTCTAGTCTATTTTTTGAAAACCTCCAGTGATGGAGCACTCTCAATCTGAGGAGAAAAGCTATTTCACTGATTAATTGTGCTCACTGTCAGAAAATTTCTCCTTACTTCTAGGCTAGATCTCTCTTTGACAAGCTTCCACCTGTTACCTTTTGTCCTGATGTCTCGTGCCCTAGATAATAAGTCAATCCCCTCTTCTTTGCAACAGCCCCTCAAAAACTGGAAGATGTCGGGTCTCTCCTGATCCTTCTTTCCGATAGGCTAGACATATTTAGGTTCCTTGAATGATTTAGCTCCCAGGCTCCTTATCATTTTTTTTTCTTTTTTGCTCTTCTCTGCACACTTTCTGGATCTCAACATATTTTTTGTATCATGATGACTAGAACTGGATGCAGTATTCCAAGTGTGGTTTCACCAGGGCACTATAAAGTGGTGCTATCACTTCTAGTTGTCTTGATACTATCCCTCTGTTGATGAAATTTAGGACTGCATTGGCTTTTTTGGCAGCTGCAGCACACTGATGGCCCATATTTAAATGGTGGTCCACTAGGATACCTAGATCCCTGTCACAGTTATTTCTGATGAGCCAAGTATCATCCATTCTACACCTATGTCAGGGTTCCTATGCATTTGGTTTTTCTTGCTTAAGTGAAGGACTATTTTTATTTTATTTTTCTCACTACAGGATTTGCATCTTATTGGACAGAGCCCAAAGCTTGTCTGTCAAGATCCTTCTGGATCTTGAGCCTATCTTCCAAAGTATTAGCTACTCCCCTGGTGATTAATAAACACCAGCATGGGTCTGTTATAAACAGGTCATGCCAGACAAATATTATTGTCTTTTTTGATAAACTAACTAAATTAGTGAACCAGGAAATTGCTGTGGACACAATACACTTAGACTCCAGCAAGACATCTGACAAAGTTGACTGCAACCTCCTTCTTGATAGGACAGAGCAATATGAGATAGTCAGTAGTACCACTTGATGGATTCTCAGTTGGCTGACCAACCGCATTCAGTAGGTTGTCTTCAATGGAACTATGTCTACATAGAAATTATGCAATGCTCTGTTCCTTAATTCTCATCCTTTCAACTTCAGAAGGCTGATTAACTTCTCTGGTGTTTGATTACTGGATTTTTGTGGACTATGCCTCTCTGTTGCTGCAGTGCCCATTTCTCTGAATTTATACTCCATCTGCCTCCTATAGCATGCTTCTGGACTGAATGTCTACATTATCTATGTTGTGCCCATTTATCAGACTTCCCTGTATTTTCTGAAGTACACATGTATGCATTTGCACAGCAGGCTCTCTGCCTCCCTTTGTAATTGACTCCAGTATTATTCATCAGTAAACCACTTATAAATTAAGCTGGTATGTTTGCTCAGTCTGAAATTGGACATTAGCATTTTTCATGATAATGGAAAATAATTAAAACATTACAGCCCAATCAAATAAACTAATATCTAATGAACAAATAAATAAATGAGGTAAAATAAAGATGAGACCAAACCAATCAATCAAATCCTCTTCAGAAATGTTCCTATTTCAGTAAGATACTGAACATTAGAAATGATGGAGGAAATCATAATTCTAAATGGAGGATTTTCCACAGGACTGAAGCAGCAACTAAAAATATCACCTCCTGGCTTCCAATTTATTACTTCACAAGTGTAGGTTTAGATCAAAAGCTTCTGCCAACTTATTGAATGAGCTGATTCAAGTAGAAGAAGGCAATCCTGAAGGTTCTTAAACACCAAGTTATATTGGACTTTATATGTCAAAACCAGGACTCTAAATTATGCTTATTAATCTATTGGTAACCAATGCAAGGTCTGAGGCACAAATGGGTGCTCTTTTCTGATAATGCCCATCAGTAACAAAGCTGCTGTATTTGCAGGTTCAAAATTTCCAGATATTTAAAAATCAACCCAATGTAGAGCACACCCTAGGAGTCTAATCAAGAAATGATGAGGACATGTAATTAATTTTAAATTTATTAAATTATATAACTAATATACGTAATACAAAATGCATATTATCTCCATATTGCCTGCATAATATGCAAAATGCATATTACCTGCATAATATGAATGCATAACTATTCTTTTTTTAATCTATGATTTTGAAGAATCATTTTATGGACCCAGAAGATCTAAACAACTATCAGATTGTTAATATTCCCTTTGTGGGCAAGAGACTTGAACAGGTGGTTGCCAGACAACTCTAAGTCTTCCTTACTGAACCTGATTATCCTGGATATAACTGGGTTCAATTCATTTATACATTTGGCATGGAACAGACGTTGTCTTACCTGAACGTCCATTTTCTGGGTGCTGCGGATACACTCCATAGCCAGGGAAGAATCCTCTTTTCTGACAGCAACTGAGAGAACTTTTAAATCAATTTCCTACCTCGCTCTGTGCTCTAACCGCACAACTTTTACCCCTAATTCCTCAGTCTTGAACTAAGGTGCATCACAAGATAGGATACAATACAATTTTATTAACAAAACCAACAACCAAACCACAAACAACAGAAGCAGACAGCCAACAAACGGGAGGGAATGGAGTGTATCCGCAGCACCTAGAAAATGGACGTTCAGGTAAGACAACGTCCGTTTTCCAGTGTGCTGCGTCTACACTCCATAGCTAGGACATACCCAAGCCTAAACCCCAGGGGCTGACTGCTCCCTGTAGGAGACTCCGCCACAACACTCTGCAAAATTCTTCGTCCAAAAGACACCTCTGCAGAAGCATAAGCGTCAATCTTACAGTGTCTGATGAAAGGCGACAGCGAGGTCCAAGTGGCGGCACGACAAATGTCCAGTACGGATGCCTGCGTCGCCCAGGCCGCCGAAGCAGCCGCGCTCCTCATCGAATGGGGCAGAATCCTAGCAGGAACCAGGCAGGCCTGATGCTGATAGGTCAAGGAAATGCAGGCCTTAATCCACCGGCCCATGGTCGCAGACAACATCTTCTGACCCAAAGACTCCGGATGGAAGGAAACAAGCAGCGCCTCCATATGCCGAAATGACTCAGTCCGACGGATGTAACGTTGTAAGGCTCTGCGGACATCAAGCATGTGCCAGAGAACCTCACGATGATGCTTGGGGTCAGGGCAGAAATCAGGTAACACTAATTCTTGAGAACGATGAAACCTGGAATTAACTTTAGGAGTGAATGCTGGATCAAGCCATAGTACCACCGTATTGGCATGGAATATGCATAAATCCTTCCGAACCGACAAGGCGGCCAGCTCGGAAATACGCCGGGCCGAAGTGATCGCCAGTAGAAACCCCACCTTGAAGGAGAGAAACTTAAGCGACACCGAACCCAGGGGTTCAAAGGGAGGGGCCGTCAGAGCTTGTAAAACAAGGGGCAAGTCCCAAGAAGGCTACCAGGGGACCGTGGGAGGACGTATATTGGTAGCTCCATGAAGAAAGTCCTGGACCCACGGATGATGAGACAAGGAGTGATACGGCGGACAAGAGATGACTGTAGATAAGGCCGCAACTTGACGCCTCAAGGTTGCTGGAGCCAAGCCTTTCGCCAACCCCGACTGCAAAAAGTCCAACACGTCCTGGATGACCGCTGAAGTAGGGTCCACATGATGGCCCGCCGCCCACTGACAAAACGCCTTCCACGACGCCTCATAAATTCTGGCTGTGGAGGGCCGATGGAAAGCCTGCATCATACCAATGACATCATCCAATAGTCGATTCTTCCTCAGGATGACCCGTTCAAATGCCACGCGGCCAACTGGAGCCATTGTGGCTCTGGATGGAAAATGGCCCCTTGGCGCAACACGATCCGATGAGATGGGATGACCCATGGGTCACTGACGGAGAATTCCACGAGATCCGCAAACCAGGGGCGGCGCAACCAATTGGGAGCTATCAGCACCATCTCTGCTCGTTCTGCCACCAACTTCCGCACCACCTACTGGATCAGAGCGACTGGCGGGAAGGTTCTGGGAACAGAGGAGAGTCCAAAGGGCATGGCACAATACTGGTAGTGCTTCCCAGCAAATTCGAATCACAGATACTGGCGATGTGACAGATGAACAGGTACGTGGAGGTAGGCCTCACGAAGGTCCACAGATTGCATCCAGTCCCCTTGGTGCACCGAGGCCAGTATCGATCGCAAGGAGTGCATTTTGAAGGGGCGATAGTGAACCGCTAAATTCAGCTGTTTCAAATTGAGGATGCCCCTGACCCCTCCGGAGTTCTTTGGTACCAGGAACAGAACTGAATAAAATCTGGTCCCTTGTTGGCTCAACGGGACCTGTTCTATGGCTTTGATGTCTAACAAATGGGTAATTTCTGCTGACATGAGACGGAATTGTCCTGCGGACTGCGGTACTGGGCATCAGACCAATCGGCCTGGGGGTCGATCTATGAACTCTATACGAAGACCCTCGGAGACCGTACGGCGTATCCAAGAGTCTGTAGTCGACAGAGCCCATTGTCTGTGGAAGTCCCGAAGGCGACCCCCCACCGGACCCTCCGGCGGTGAGTCATTTGCCCCGCCGATAGGATTTGGAGCCGGCTCCACGGAAAGGATGCTTCGATAGAACCTGTGGCCTGCCCCTGTCTCGAAATCGTTGTTTGTCTTAAGAACGGTCCGCAGTATGGAAGGACTGTCAGTAAGTGGAGGGCCCCCCAGGCCCAGAATAGTTTCGAAAGGGGTGCCGTTGCGAATACGGGTGAAACGTCTGTCTTGCTTACTAAAGGTCGAAGGAAGGACCTTCCTTTTGTCTTTATCCTCAACGAGGAGCGGTTCCAATGCAGCTCCAAACAAGGCAGAGCCCTTCTAGGGAGCAGAAGCCAGCTTCCACTTTGTTTTAGCATCTGCCCTCCAAGGATGAAGCCAGAAGAGCCTCCGGGATGTTAAGGTGGAGGCAAGGGCCCGAGAGGCAAACTTCACCGAGTTTAAGGAGGCATCCGCTGAATACTTGGTGGCCGCTATAATTTTGTTGACATCTTGATGTAAACGAGTCTCCTCGGGTGGAAGCCGCTCTTGCAGCTGATGTAGCCAGATTAAAGATGCCCGATTAAAGAAGGACGTAGCCGTAGCAGTTCTGACAGCCCGGGCCACCGCCTGATGTGACTTACGGAGGGCCTGTTCCGTGCGTCTGTCCTCAGCTTTTAGGGCATCCAATGGATCTGCAGAAACTACCGATTGAGTAGTGAGATTAGCGACAGGAGTGTCCACGGCTGGTAGATCTAGTAGCGCCTCCAATTCGGGGGCTGAGCAGTACAATTTCTTTTCCTGATTGTTAGGCGTGGTCAGAGACCCTGGTTGCGCCCATGGCGCTTGGAGGACATCAGTACACAACTGTGGACAAGGAATAAAATCCTTCTCTTGCTTGGCCTGCTTGAATAAGGCATCATGTGGATTTGCCTCCAGTTGAGACGTAGGGAGTTGTGCTCCCACCGAACCCAAGTTGGTCGTCAAACGAGCCTTGTGAAGAAGGGATTTAAACAAGGACGGGCGAAACAACCCCGTGAAGGCTGGAGTCTCAGGCAACAGGCCCTCATCCTCGGAAAATTTGAGATCTTCAGGGCACCCCTCTTCATTATCTGACTCCTCTGACACCTGATGGAGCAGTGATCGGGATCTATGCGCCCTGGACGCGTAAGTAGTCTCATGGTGAACTGCTGATGTCTGGCCTTGAGCCGATTGATGGGCCCCAGCTGCCATGATTGTGGCCAGGGCCGTAGATAGCATGGCCTGGAAATCGACCTGTGAGCCCACTGGCGCTGGATCTGAGGGGCGCAGGCCTGCTGCTGTAGGGGTGAAGGTTGCAGATGGGGCCTGCCTGGAAGTTGGTCGTGACAGATCCATCCCCGCAACCGAGACATCTGGCATGGATTGTGACACTCTCTTACTCAGGACCAAAGGTTTAGGAGATCCTTGGCCAGACATAATAACCTCACGAGCCGGTAAAGTTGTGTGGGCCCTGCTTGGCTCAGGGTTGACCAGCGAGGTTGCGGCCAACCTGGCCTTCTCATATTGCTTTTCAAATGCCCTGTGACGGCGCAGAGTGTCCCTGTCACTTCCTGTGGCCTTCTTAGACTGAAATGACTGATGACTGGAGGCAGTAGCCCTCTTATCTTTCTTCTTTTTTGATAGACTGGTTGACCTAACAGGGCTGGTTTCCTGTTCGAGGTCAGATGAGAGGGAAGAGTCTGCCATAATCACAAGGCCAATGCTGCTTGATATCTTGTTTGTGATGTATTTATTTAATTTTTCTTTTCTTTTTTTAAAAAGATTATTAATATTATATATATATAATATATTTATTTATTGGGTTTTTTTTTGGGAATAAACAAGAATCAGAACAAAACAGCCAGCCTTGGCCAGGAGAAAGCCCTGGACAGAACAGTCACGTGGGTGAACCAGCAGACCTCTCCAATGCTAGGGTGAAAGCTCTACAGGTGAACTGGCCACCAAACAATAGCCAGAGGCACCTCAAATGGGCGGAAGCAAGCTCAGGCCAAGATCCCCATACGCCCTTCCCAGCCTCCCTTTGACCGGGTAAGCTCGAGGGAAATTCAACTCAAAATGGCGTGGGAACTCAGTAGTGGGAACGCCCCCAAAATGGCAGCCGTGCCCAGCACAAACACTCCAGCAGTGCCTGCCACGAGGAACAAGGCCCTCCGGCAACCAGGTAATCGCGTGGGTGGCAAACCTTCACTTTAGCTGCCACCCAGCCTTCTGAGAGCCTTTCCTTCATCAGTGACGAGCTTTCTGCTTTCTGGCCTACTCACGGCCCCGCCCACAGCGCACTGACGGGATGGGAGCCGACACACAAACTCAGCCGGTAATGAGCAGGTAGCTTGGATTTAAAAGCAGCCACGTTTACTTGCCTTGCTGCCTCCGCAAACGCCAGGAATCTCTGATCAGATAAGGAACGAGGTGGGGGTTACGATGGCGAACCGCCCAGCCCCCCCCTCCACCGGCAGCGGCTATTTCCAGCGGGATCTGCCCCGCAGGGACAGGTACCAGCAGCTGTAAACACAGGGAGCGCAGGCACGATCCAACCTGGCCAGCAGGCACGCAATCGGCAATACAGTAGGCAGACAGGCAACAGCAAACAGGATAGAAACAAACTAACTAAAGAACCAAATTGAGCTGAAAGAAAACAAACTCAAAGGTAAACTAATCAAAAATAACCAAAGGCCTAACGCACTACCTAGAGCACAGAGCAAAAAATTCCACCTCAGTCTGTCAGCAACTGAGAGAAAGACTGAGGAATTAGGGGTAAAAGGGGTGTGGTTAGAACACAGAGCGAGGTAGGAAATTGATTTAAAAGTTCTCTCAGTTGCTGTCAGAAAAGAGGATTGGTCCCCGGCTATGGAGTGTAGACGCAGCACACTGGAAAATTTGCTTGATACACTCTTTGGGAGGATCTCTGTTAAGACCGAGCCAGGAAGGTACAATGAAAATTGTACTATTGATTATTCTGGACTTATTTCCTTTCAATCAGTCATCACAATGAAAGTGTAATTAGTCTGATAAAGAAATTAAAATAAGTGAACAAACTCCATCTAAGATAAGCAAATTAACAACCAATTGTTTCCTGACCCAGGACAGCTGGGAGAAGTAGTTGTTCCCCTTGCCACTGATAATTTTTTTTTCAAATGTTTTTTTCAAAATTTTCTCTTTTAGATTCGGCATTCAGAACAGCAAATATGACTTAAGATGGTGTCAAAACTAGATGTGGGAATTAACCCTGATAGGGATTGGGTGAAAGTTAGGTTCAGAAGACAAATTGGAAGATAGGTGGACCAGAGCTCATCACAAAAGAGGAACTGATGTCAAAGGACAAATAAAGAGGCAAAGCAAAAGCAAGACCAAACAAGCTAGCATTCAGGTTGACCTGCTGAGTAAGCAAAGCACTAGATTTACACTCATTACTGTCTAGAACAAAACCAATGGTTAACCTTGGTAAGTGGAGTGTGTCAGAGCTAAAGGTTCCCCCAACCACAGGCAGCTATTATTATGAAGTCCAGTGATTTATGTTTACATCATAAGGCAGATCTATTTTGTCCTGTTAATGAGCGGCAAATCTTATTTACTGTCCTCAAGGACCATTTTGGAATTAGCACACAGGAACATCTCATAAATTACAGGGTGCTAGAATCCACCTGTCTCGGAAAGGATAACATTTCCCTTCCTATTAGCTATTAGACATTCACAGTACATAATAACATGTCCATATCGCTTCAATCCTTCTAAAGCATAAAGGTGGCGCGGGGCGGGTGTTGGGAGGAGAGAGTTCTGAAGAGTAGGTTTCTCCAATCAAAGTCCAGCGTTACCCAAATACACGCATCATATCTATTTTAAAAAGAGGTGGACCTTTGATCACACAGACACAGCATCTTTACTTTTTTGGCCTCCACCTGCCAATGTTTTTATATGACGATTCTAAATGTGAAAATTACAAGGAAATACTTTCATGAATGGTAACAGGAATATTCAATTTTCTTATTTGAATAACTGCTACTGTATATAAATATGATTCTTCTCAAAGTGCAGAACAGTAGTATCTTGTTAAAATATATTTCTGACATGTAGATATGGGTCAGCAGCTTCAGAATACCTTCCAGCAGACATTTTACATACATACACACAACTATCACTCAATGCCTTTTGAATAGGCAGCATTACGCAGCACACAAAAGGGTATAGAAACTGTAACCCAAGAAAAAGAAAGGCAGAAAAGATTCTTTTTCATTTTTCTGAGTATTGAGGGCTTTTTCTGTGACCTTTTTTTTATTTTATATGTGCTGTATATTTAAACTTTAGTTTAATTATTAGTGTTTCCAGTAGTATTGAATTTCTTGTTCTTCTTACAATCCAGATGGTTTTCTACTATATTCTTTGCCCCAACTCAACTACATTTTCCTTCATCCAGCCTTGCAGACGACACTGAACTAGGGGGAATAGCCAACACTTTAGAAAATAGGCTTAAGATCCAGAGACTGCAACCTCATCCAAAGCACATTGAAACTAAAGATCCAAGTCCAGTTGTAAAATATAAGGTTGCTAGATAGTATCACCGATAACATAAGCACAAATTTACAAAAACACAAAGAAGATAGTCCTCGACTTACAACAGTTCATTTAGTGATCATGCAAAGTCACTGAAAAATGTGACTTATGACTGTTTTTCCGAATTATGACCTTTGCAGCATCTCCATGATCATGTGAGCAAAATTCAGATGCTTGGCAATTGATTCATATTTATTACCATTGCTGTGTCCCAAGATCATGTGATCACCTTTTGCAACCTACTGACAATGGAGAAGCCAGATTCACTTAACTGGGTTATTAATTTATCAATTGCAGTGATTCACTTAACAACTGTGCCAAGAAATGTCATAAAATGGGATAAAACTCACTTAACAAATATTTCACTTAAGAACAAAAATATTGGGCTCAATTGTGGTCATAAATTGAGGGCTACCTGTATTGAAATATAATACCAGCAAAACTATTTCTATTAGGTCACAAAATGTTAGAATTAATTGAAAAACAAAATATATATTCCAGAAGAATCATCTATACTTTTCAAAATAGATTTCCTATTGGAATGCATCAAAGACAAAACATTCCACCCAGAGTAACTGGTTTTCTATAGCTTTTTATAATTAGAAATGTAAAACCAGATAGCTTTAGAAAGCTACTAAGCCAATGGTCAATATTTCTTTTGACTATGAATTTTCTCCAGTTTATGTATTATGTGAAGAAGTTTCTTTTTCCAATGTTCCATTTTTTTATTTCAACCACCAAAAAATCAGGACACTGTATTAATAAAACAAGTATGTATACTGTATTAATAAGAAAAGACACAAATAGTTACACGGAATGGATCTGAAAAAGAAAAGCAAATCAGAGGTTTAACTCTACTATTAAAAAGTTTAGAGAATTCATTTTACTAAAAATATAGAATAGAAAAAAATAATGGCAGATATTTCAAAAGGGAAATAACTAAAACTATCCACAAAACAGTAGCAGTAAAAGTGACTATTTTTACCAATATTAACTTCCCCTTTCAAGGATTCAAGTAAGAATAGAAAACAAGGTATTCACTGAACAGTAGAGACAAATATCTAACTTTATATAGGTAAAGGTTCCCCTCGCACATACACGCTAGTCATTCCTGACTCTAGGGGGCAGTGCTCATCTCCGTTTCTAAATCGAAGAGCCAGCGCTGTCTGAAGACTTCTCCGTGGTCACGTGGCCGGCATGACTAAATGCCAAAGGCGCACGGAAGGCTGTTACCTTCCCACCAAAGGTGGTCCCTATTTTTCTACTTGCATTTTTTACGTCCTTTCGAACTGCTAGGTTGGCAGAAGCTCGGACAAGTAATGGGAACTCACCCCGTTATGCAGCATTAGGGATTCAAACCGCTGAACTGCCGACCTTTCAATCGACAAGCTCAGCATCTTAGCCACTGAGTCCCTTTATATTATCAAATAAAAAGTAGAAGATTAAGTTTAAGATTTCACAAGACCTGGAAGAACAAAGTAGATTGGCAACACCACATTTCAAAGTGTATTATCAAGCCAGATATCTAACTTGAATTACTGACTAGATTATACCACTTCAATGGCTAGTTTATTTCTATTGAAGAAGGAGGAAGACTTGCAGATGGTTTGCATAAATAACTTTGGTTTAATTAAAAAAACTGCTATATGCACAACCTATAACAGATGAGTTTTATAACTTTTAATCGTCTTATTCTGTTAGATGATAGTTTATTCACACCTCTATTTCCCCTTTCCTCTGCCATTTCAATTTTGTTTTCGAATTTAAGTCCACTGCTTCAACATGCCATAGCTGATCCATGAACAGACAACATACCTAACTCATGTTATATACAAATACTGGACATTAAGAAAATAAGATCATTATGCTAAATTGAATATTTGACTTTTCTCATTTATAATAACCAATCTGAACATACTGTAATGTAAAAGGGAGAAAAATCTAGGCATCCTTGTGATAATCCTATTACTACATAGATTTAGCTTACCAAATACCAGGGAAGCATGAACTAAGGTCCCAAGATAGAAAGAAACCATCCAAAGTTTCAGGTTAACCACTAGACCACCTCAAAAATGTATTCTCAAATGTCAACATTTTATGTGGCCAAGGAGAAAACTATTTAATTTGAGGAAAAAAAAGTGTAACCAGAATAACTGTACATACTGTACATATATATGCACAGGTGTACTACATTTAATATACTTAAATATGACTTTATCCTAGGTTACTTCTTAAGAATTCTTCCAATTGTTTTTTTTTTTAATATGGAAATCAAATCTACAATAAATTCCTTTAAACTAAGTTAATGACCATTTATCATTATTTTTTGGGTCCCAAACCTCCTCTTCTGATATTTCCCTTTCCTTTCATAATGTTTTGTTTCAAATGCCCAAAAGCAAACATATATATAGCATTGTTCTCATTATAAGAAAACTATGATAATATTAATGCTTTAAAACTTCTCCAATGCATATTCTTCTTTCAGGAATACATTGTTAAACTTCTGCATAAAATGTTCATCTTTAAAAGCAATGCAACTATTTTATATTCTAATCTCTAGCATTCAAAACAAAAAAGGTTATCATCCTTCTGCAGAGTAGCTAATTTCAAAGCATTATTTTGTTTTTAAACTAGTACAATTTTTTTACATTTTTAGTTTTTTAAAGACACATTTGATAACAGTGTTCAACTGATTCACTATCTATATGCATTTTCATTATGCTCCAATGATTCCCTACTACTGCTTCATGTGTATTTCTATATCCTAGACCCTAGGAATTATATGCGATGAAAAAAGTAAACACATTAGAAATAACTTAAATACAATGTTTATTTTCCTATTTGAATACCAAACAATACTGTTATATAAAGGAATATATTACAGTATCGCAGCTGTTTGTGAACTATGTAAATATGAAAACATTCTATACTTCCCTATAGCATTGTGTATGCATTATGACAAATTACAGCATTTTAACTATTTTTTTTAATCCAGCAGAATTTTAAAAAACATATTTAGCTAGCTTTACTCTTTAATTCACACTGCTTGAGATAGAGGTCCCTGTTTACAGGCTTTTGTTTAAAAAGCAAGGAAGTAGGAACAATTATTAACTTTGCTCCCAATTCATTTCCATTCTCCATGTTCTCACGGAAGAATGATTAGTCATCACTTCCTCATTTTGTACTAGTTTTAGCCACTTTAGAGGCATATCTACTATTTATTATGATTAATTCAGGAATTGTTAGATAAGCTCTCATATCATAGGTGCAAATGATCAGAGGAGATCAGCATTATCCTTGTGGCACACCAATAATGTAAGGAAACAAGGCACCAACATCCTCCATCCAATACGTCTTCCACAACAGAAAAGAACAATTTTGTGTGGAATCCCTCCTGGGCAGATTATTGTTATGGGACAGGTAGTCCTCAATTTACAACCACAATTGGCCCCAAAATTTCCACTGCTAAGCAAGACAGATGTTAAGTGAGTTGTGCCCAAATTTATGACTTTTTTGCCACAGTTGTTAAACAAATCACTGCGGTTGTTAAGTGAATCTGGCTTTGCCTCATGGATTTTTCTTGCTGGAAGCCAACTGAGATTACAAATAGTGATCACATGACCCTAGAACACTGCAACTGTCATAAATACAGTTGAGTTGCTAAGCACCCAAATTCTGATTATGAACCATGGGGTTGCTGCAATGGTCATAAGGGTGAAAACCAATCACAAATTACTTCTTTCAGTGCCATTGCAACTTTGAATAGTCACTAAAATAATGTTTGTTAAGTTGAGGCAAACTGTAAGCTTGCACACAGCACTTTCTGTCTAAGAGTCTCTCAAATAAAGCAATAAGCAAATCTAATTGACAAAATCTTGGGAGAATTTTGGCAGGCCAATTACCTACAGAGATGTTGAGCACACAAGCATCTGTTGCAGAGGTGGGTTTCAGCAGGTTCTCACCAGTTCTGAAGAACCAGTAGCGGAAATTTTGAGTAGTTCAGAGAACCGGTAGTAAAAATTCTGACTGGCCCCACCCCATCTATTCTCTGTCTCCCAAGTCCCAGCTGATCAGGAGAAAATGTGGATTTTGCAGTAACCTTCCCCTGCCACGCCCACCAAGCCACACCCACAGAACCTAAATATTTTTGAAACCCACCACTGATCTGTTGGGAATATTATAATTTGGACTCCTGCACAGAGCAAGTAGTTGGCCACACGAACTTTTTAACTGTACAGGGAATAAAGAGAAGGGAAAGAAAGAAAGAAAGAGAACAAGCTCCAATTCATAAAATAAATCCTATCCTAGGTAATTGAATTATTTGATTTCCAGATTGTACTACATGATTATGTTTCTGGTACATTTGCAAATGTTAAATTAAAAATCGTTTTCCATCATGTCACAATGGAACTAAATAAAATTTATACATAAATAATATTCCTGATATATTTTACCCATTAAAATCAAAACATCTTTTAGGATTAAATAAAACTTGAATTAAAAAATAACCACTAACAACGGCAATTTTTCATAATGATATAAAAGTCTTTGCAAAACATTAGTCCTCTATTTTAACAGTAGTCAAAATGGAAAAATTGATTTTGAGAGAAATCTGATCATTTAGGGATTTGTTTCTTGTTGTTAGGACAATTAAATTTCCTGTTCTACACACACACACACACACACACACACACACACACACACACACAATCATTTTGCCTCTGTTAGAGAAGTCTTCAACAAGGATAAATGCAAACTAGATAATATGAATACAAGAAAAAAAGTACTGTCTTAATTTGTTTTTAAAAACCTCCTAACAAAACAGAATTTCCTGATTCTCTAGCTATAGTAAATGGAAAGGAAATGAATTGCAAGATTTTAACAACTACCTCCAATTCTGAAGAAACTACTTAAACTTCCTGTATAAGTTCTAAAGAACATGATAAAGTGATTTCATTTAATATGAAAGTATACTTTACTCCTGATTGCAAACAATCTGATTCCAGAATCAAACCCTGGAAGTATACAGGTCTAAGGTTAACTGATATAACCTGTTATATCTGACCCATTCCAACAATAGAATCTAGTTGACATTTCTGTTACAGGAAAAGAGGGGGTTTTGGCACTAGCATGAACAATTACTGGAAAGATGCCAGCATAACAAAATAGGTTTTTTTCAATTAAAATGATCTAATAGACCCGTGATGATGGAAGCACAACAAATAAATTGTCTGAGGACTTTCTCTCTGAGTCAACATGCTCAGCAAACTATAAGTAGTGAAAGCATGGGTGGGGTTTTTATTTTTTATTTTTGGCTTTTAGTACCAGGACTTCACTCTTCTTATAACACAGCTAAGCATTGCACATAGAGCTCTTCGTCCCTCCCAGATGTTATTTTATTAAAATGTGCTGCTTTTCTTTCTCTAATTGAAAGATTTCTGAGGCAGATTAAGAAATGGATGCACAATCACCTCTTTATGAAATGTTTAGCAACTTTCCCACTAATTGGTACTGCAAACTTTGGTGGCAGGAAAAACAACTATTAATCCAGTGATTAGTAAACTTGCACCATATAAATGTTCCTTGTATACCACTGCTGCTAACAGTAATGCAATAAATAAAATTTTTAAAAACTATATAATTATTTGTTCATCTTGTGATTCCAGCATGAGGTACAAATATAAAAGAAAGTAATAACAACAACTTTAAATAATTAAGAGCTATATGGTGCTGCAGGTGCAAAAACATTTCCCCCTTTCTTCTGAGAAGCACCCTGCTAATCTCTGTGGGTTTTATTTTTAAAAAAGTATTCTAAAATGAACTTTTCAAAGTAAAGTCCATGTCTCAAACATCCTTTCTATTCTTGGGATTGTCTTGGGTCCCCAGATGGATCAACAGACATTAAGATAATGCAAAATAATTGCTGACAATATTTTGCTTTGAACTGTTCCCAGTTCAAAGCAAAGTGGATGTCTCAATCAAAAATAATAATAAATGGATACCTGGAGTTGATTATTGCTGCCAATTTTGAGGGTTTGGACCAGGGGTGAAATCTACTTACCTTCCTTACCGGTTCGGAAGCGCACGTACCGTGCACGCACACACCTTCTGTGCATGCACAGAAGGTAAAAAATTACTTCCTGGTTAAAACCAGGAAGTAATGACACCGGGAAGGTGATCACTACTGGATCGCCGAACCACAGGGAAAAATCACTACCGGATCCAGTCCAATCTGGGAGCATTTCACCCCTGGTTTGGACAGACTTGAAGAAATGGGAATGGGAAGTAGGGAGACCAAGACTAGGATGAGGAGAGCAAGATGACACGGACAAAGTTAAAGACAGAAGTGGTTAGGAAAAGAGAAATGACAGATTAAAATGAGACAACCATTGGGAAAAAATTAACCTAGAAAAGATGAAGAAAAAGAGAGGAATTGGACATTGTATAGTGGAAATATTGTTTGTTACAGCATGTTTGGAAGGGTATTGGGATAAATGGAGCGAATTTAGATTCCAATGGTGCTTTTTGTTGAAGTAATTAGATAAGCTGCTTGACACTTAGCCTCATTAGGTCTGCTTTTCTGAGAAATGAAAGTCTTGTGACTGACTATATCCATCATAGCTGTCTCAAAATTCCAAATGTGCCCACCTGATTGAAAAATAAAAAGCCCTGTCAGAGCTTTCATAAGCTAGAGAAACAAATATTTAGGTTTAAACTAAACACAGAGAAGATGTAACATTATATGGAACACATAATAGTCTATCTTTACATTACTAGATTTGATTTTCATTTGTTTTTCTATTCAATTAAGTATTCAAAATAGCTAACAATAATTAAAATATGCACTGCAAAATGAAAATTAGAAAGCAATTTTAATGAAATTAAAAACTTAATGCCTAGCATCTTGTTGTTCAGTTCTAAAGACAGAGTGCAGACCAAACAGAACTCTCAATGAAATATACTTCACATCCTATGATCTGGCCTTCTAGCTCAGAGGACCCCAACCCCTGGGCTGTGGCCTATTCACAACTGGGGGCCTGTGCGCGTGCGCATGCATGCAGGTCAATTTGCACCCAATGCTCGCACAAGTTGAGCTGCATGTGTATGTGTGTGTGCTGGCCTGCCATTTGCGCAGCCTGGTTCCTCTCTTCCTCTCTGCCAGGTTGCAAAAGTTGGGAACTGCTGTTCTAGCTGGAGGCTAAAAGCAATTCAAGCAATTAAATAATAAAACAGACAAAATCAAAGACTTGATAGGGTGTTAGCCTTTTGGGGTTGTCAAGTCAAGAAGCACAACTATCCTTACTGCAAGGCCACATTAACAGAATCTTCATGTGTAAAATTTTCCCTCTCCTCTCCTTTTACCGGAGGAGGGGTGAAATTACAGAGTGTCCCTTTTGAAATGCTTTCCACGTGTTCCTTTCATTGTGTGGACCACGATCCACACAATGATCGTGTGTCCAGTCTGTGGCTCTTCCTCCTGACTCTGATCCCCGCATACACAGAGTCCACATTCATAAGACGTTGGATCTGTCACTGAAAACCAAGGTTCAAGAGGCAAGCAAACAGCACTGTCCAGCAAGGATGAAGTATCCAAAGACATTTTCATATTTTAAAAAATGGTGCAAGAACAGAAAATTGCCCCATCACATAGAATTGTTCCAGCACTGTATAGCAATCAGGCATTTCCTTGAATAAATGAATAAATGAAATGCCCAACCTGCATCCAACTGAATATTTGGTGAAATCGGAGTCAATTGAACCAGGGTCCACTGTTTGGTTTGAGCATATCTATTACCTTGCCCACTGTTGTCTCAGTTTGCGTTTTCTTTACCCAACTCCCTAACTTGTCACAGTAATCTTCCTTATCTGAGGACGATTCTTCAACCAGAGCATGACAGTTTAAGGGTGACCACAGAAAAAGCTTATCCTACATGCTTATCCTGCTCTTGGCTTTTACAATGAGATGTGCAGCTGGGTTAGGTGCTTTCTCCTCTCCTCTTTAACACCTGGATGTGGCCAGGGTGTGCTTACAGCCACACAGGCCCTAATCTGAAGGTTGGACTACTGCAATGTGTGTTCTACACAGGGCTGCCCTTGAAGAGTATCTGGAAACTTCAGCTGGTACAGAATGCAGCAGCACAGTCAATTATGTGCACGCCCAGAACAATACATGTTATACATTTGCTCTGCAAGTTGCATTGGTTGCCAGTTTGCTCCTGAGAATAAATCAAGGAGCTGCTTTTAACTTTTAAAGCCTTTCAGAGGATGAGACCGGGCTATCTGAAGGACTGCCGCTC
The DNA here is from genome assembly GCA_030761175.1 of Masticophis lateralis. Classification (NCBI taxonomy): domain Eukaryota; kingdom Metazoa; phylum Chordata; class Lepidosauria; order Squamata; family Colubridae; genus Masticophis; species Masticophis lateralis. The sequence continues at coordinate 54,631,461 of JAUDYJ010000003.1, read as the reverse complement.
CCTAGTTACATTAGTCCACCCCATTAGATCTGGCAGAGAAAGCATCTGCAGGTACCATTAGATTAGAAGCTGCATTTGATGGATTCCAGAAGACGTGACTTCTCTGCTGTGGCTCTCACCTTTTGGAATATTCTCTCTCCGCTCCCCCAAAGATTAGATTAGCTCCATCCCTTGTGATATTTCAGAAGTTCCACAAGACGTGGATCTATTATCAGGTTTGGGGCTCCCAGGGAATCACAGACATGCTTCAGTGGCTTTATTGGTGGCCATTTTTATCCTCTCTTTGTCTAGTTTGTATTATTTGGTTTTTTTTAATATTCATCTTTTAAATATGGATTTTTATACCTTTATATTTGTAGTGTTTATATCTTTCATTTTATTTATTGTATACCAACTAGGAGTCACTTTTTGTAAGATGGGCAGCTATATAAACTTGATTAATGAACAGTATGAGAGAGAATTTTGTAAATTTATTATACGAAGCTTTTTTCTTTTTGATACCTTTTTGTCTGCACTTTTGCTTACCTTTTTATTTCTCTCATTAGTGCTTCTGCACTTTATTAGTTTGTGTTAGTTTTTATGTGTTTTGCAAAACTTTAATAATTTTTTTATTTAAAAAAAAACGAATAACAACATAAGTAATACTGGTCTCCAAAGATGGGGCATCTTCATTATAAATTTTCCTGCATACTTAGATAGGTTCTTTATAGAATAGGAGTACTCAGAGAATTAAGATTTGAGATTAACTTTGATCTTAATAATGTTATCCTAAATCTATTCTCTAATTCTTGAAAGATTTTTCTTTTTCTGTTATACATCTCTATAGGCTTCCCTGATTACTTTTGCTCTTTATATGAAGCAGTTCTGTGGGAAGACTTCCCTCACAAAATCTTTCTTTGGGATTTACTTAGTGCATGGGAAATGAGAGGCCGCAGATGAGGAGTGTCATATATGATGAAAGACAGATACAGACACTTTTCTGCCTCCTCATGGACTGCACAAATCTCCTTAAATTTTTCCTTGGGAACAAGCAAACCCTGAAAACAAGAGCTTTTCCTCAAATGAAGGAGGAAAAAAACCCAGAAAAATATTTAGCTAAGCATTTGTTATCTATATACTACTGCACTAAAGCATTTGTGTCTGTTTGATACTTTGTAACCATTGATTGAGTAAAATGATTATCATAGACATAGAGCAACCATTTTTGAATTTTGAACAATTTTTGAAAGTTAGCCTATTTGCCCTCAAATAGGCTAACTTACTGAATGAATCCCAAATGCAAGACCCATAATTTCTGTGGAATTGAAATTTGGCAAAGTTGTGGGCCGATTCAGCACCATGCCTTCTGGAGTAGGCTTTCCAGAAATCTATAGTTTGTGTGGTGCAAGGAAAGAGGGGAGATATTCCCATCCTCTTTCCTGCCTCCTTCTGGCCCCTCTGCCCATTTGGCTGGCAGCTAAGCCTGATGGACGAGCCGCCATTGGCAGCTTTGGAACAGAGGCCAAAATCTGAAATCTTTTAATGGTGGTGGCTGGCATGGGAAGAACAAGGGAGTGACTCAGATGCCTTCTGGCATGGTAGGGCTGGGCTGGGGCCACTAGTAGTCAACGTATGTTTTTCTTCTGTGGCCTTTTTCTTCTATGGAGGGATGAGGTCCTTGGGACATCCTGGAATGGGGATACAGTTTTCCTCGTGGTCTGTTGCTCTCTTATTGCCCCTCTCCCAGTCAACTGCAATACTACATGAGCACAAAAGTCATTACAAGTAGTCAAATTAATCATCAAAATTAAAAACAAATACATGTGCATTCTGATTTCATATCACAAAAAATGAACACCCAAGCAAAGGAATGTGCTACATTCTTGGCCAGCTGATCAAGCAGTGAAACATGGAAGTATTGTTCTAACAGTAAATATTTATTATATCAATATTTAGAGTATGTACTAGTGTAACCGAAGTAAATGAAAACAATGACACTTGTTCTATTTTGGGAACTCTACTTGGCATGTGATGCCTAACTATCAAACATACTATCATCTTAAATTCTGAATACATCTTCACAGCTATACTCCGGAAAGTCTTAAAATGCAATTGAGTGGAAGTAAAAGTTAAATTAATGAATCATGCATATTTTTTTACTTGAACAATTGTCTATATGCTATAATAAAAATGAATGAAATTTTATTTGAATTATCTTATTTTTCTCCTTACTGTAATTTGAAATATAGGAGATAGGAGAAAAAATGATTGCTCTCTTTCTTGCTTTTACTTGCTTTAAATTTATACCAACATAGTTTCAACAGTGCAGCAGCTCCCAGACCACTATCACTTATAGCTACATTTAACCTGAGCAAAGTCTGAGTTTTAAAATGATTATAGGCCTGCAAATTGCCGCTGAGATCATGCCAATTATATTCATAAATCTTACATACTAGAAATAAAATGGTGAAAGAGACAGGGGGAGAGAGAGAGAGAGAGAGGGAGGGAGAGAGAGAATGTATGACAATCATCAACTGTGTAACCAAGCACCTGTTACCCAGCAACCGAATAGCAGCAGCATCTGTCTTGCACAACAATGCACTTCCATTACTTTGAGGTCTTTGCTTTACAATGGAGTACACTGTTTAATCTGAAATCAAAACGTTCTCTAAAGAAAAGATGGTATTATACCGCGCTGACTACAAAATACCTGATTCAGTATTGGGAAAATAACTCTAGAAACAAATACACAAAAGAGAAAATGAATCTAAAAATACCATTATTGATAAGAATATCAACAGAGTGCACTGGAAATTAACATGACACAGATCATGAAAAGTCAATACGCTGCACAATACATAGCTTTCTTTTTAAATAAAATATTGTTTTAAATAGTGTTATCATTTAGCATGCCTTTAGTCTAGGGTTAAGGAAAGAACCAGGACATGTACTATAGCTTTGGAATTTCCAAAACTAAGGAAGACTTTTTTAAAAAGTTGAAATGCCTTCCAATAAATTAATCCTGAAAGTATTGTACTGGTTGTTTATAACAGTGGTCACTAACCAGTGATCCATGGGAAAATTTTGGTGGTCTGCAGAAAAATTATTTGCATTTTTTAATATTGCATTAAATATTAGTTATCTTTTTTAAAAAATCATATTAGTGGTTGGCGGGATTTAAAATTATGAATTTAGTAGTCCCTGAGGTCCGAAAGGTTAGTGATCCATGGCTTATAAGATACTAAACCCAATTTAAAGTTCATATCCATCTGCTTAATATTATATAATATAGGACTCAATTACTATATTTAAAATTTGCTTTTCCCCAACATCATCTAACTCATGCACTCAGATCATCTAGGGAAGCTTATGTTTCCATTGTTGGATTTAGATCACAGTGCAGTGGTGAGTAGACTTTTTTTTTTTGGCAGCACATCAAACATGAATTTTTCTCTTTCTAGGGAAACTTGGCTCAATACTGTCTTCCTTCAGAAAACAACTGAATACCTGCTTGTCCACACAGTCATTTGTAGCTAACAAGTATACCAGATCCTTGCTATGTTTTAGATTGGTTTTATTTTGCATTTCTGATTTGTTAAAATGAATTTTCTTTTAATGTTGATATTTATTTATTTAATTAATTTTTATTCAGAATTGTTTTCATTATCCCATTTTAAATAGTTTTCAGCTCCTCTAGAAAAAGCAGAATTTCAAATAAATAAATTGTGATGTGAATCACAACTGTACCTTCTGAAAGAATCAATAGTTTTCCTAAAATAACACTTATAATACATCATTGGTGTTTGTATAATTTTGGTCTTATGACAATATTGTGATGCTATGAAGAGATGTTTATCCACAGCTGAGTAGATTCCAAATGTAGATCTTGGACTGGATTCTGAAATTTTACATGTGGATAGACAAACTTAGATGAGAGAAAATGGTGTTGATAAGGGAAGTCAGATCAAAAAGCCGTATTAAGCTATTGATCTTTTTTAGAAATCAACTGCCAGAAATTAGTTTATAAGGACTTAAAAATATACTGAAAAACTCTAGGTGTTCTTTCTATCCAGCCCAATTCTTGCCACTTTTTATTAACAATATCTATCTATAAGAGACCTTGCTAGTAAACATAATCTATTTATATTGAAGACTGTACGAGATCACATCAGTACAAATATTATTTTAATAAAATACATGCAACTATTTATCATGGAACATCTCTGTTTAAATAGAGGTTGCAATCTCGAAAATCCAAATGAATGTGTATTGTAATAGATTGTTAAGCACTGCTCTGGTTTTTGCATAGGACTGCTGAAAAAAGAAACAATTTTAATAATTTATCCAAAGGGAAATTATTAAAGCAAAGGTAGTTAATCTTATTTATAACTTATGAAAAAGAGGTGAAATTATTTCCAAATCAATCATCTCTAGCCCAGATGAGATGAACTGACCCTAAGACTACAACCACTGGAGCAACTGGTAAAATAATACCTGAATTATCTGGACTTTTGCAGCAATAGTATTACATTATATAATAAGGGAAAAAGTGCTTTGCTACATGAAGCTTCAGGGAAATAGGACTACGTTATGGAGCAAAATAAAAATGATATTAAAATGGACATTGGCTTACCTGAATGTCCCTTTTCATTGCAATGCGTGGCAATTCAAGCATGGGTTTTCTCTCATCTGCTTGCTAGGGACTGTGTAGTATTTCCTTAAATCTGTTGTTATCACGCCTCCTTTTCTCTGATGAGCTTCAGTTGTTTCGCGAAGGCGTCGTCCACCAATATATCCTATGAAGCAAATAGAAACACCCTCCCCGGGCCAAAACAACCCAGACAGCCTGATGGGCGGGTTGAATTGCCACGCATTGCAACGAAAAGGGTAATCGCAACATTCAGTAAGTCAATGTCCATTTTCCATTGCGCTGCTTAGGCAATTCAAGCATGGGATATACCCAAGCTCAAACTTAGTGAGAGGGAGGCTGGCTGGGCCCCGGGATCTAGCTGAATGGACACTCTAACACTCTATGCCCAAATGATGCTTCAGCCGAGGCATAGCTATAATGCTTCACAAACGGTGTTAACGACGTCCACGTGGCAGCCCTACAAATGTCCATCACTGAGGCCTGAGTGGCCCAGGCCACAGATGTAGCCGCACTCCTTGTAGAGTGGGCCAACACCCTCCCAGGTAAAGGCTTGTCCTTGCTGTTGTAAGCTAATGAAATGCATGCCTTAATCCAGCGAGCTATAGTCGTGGATGAAATCTTCTTCCCCATGGAAGACGGGTGAAAAGATACTAAAAGCGCCTCAGTTTTCCTAAACGAGGCAGTCCTTGCAATGAACCTATGTAGAGCCCTCCTGACATCTAACAGGTGCCACTCTACTTCTAACAGATGTTTGGGTGCCGGACAAAAATCAGGCAACACTATTTCTTGGGCCCGGTGAAAATTAGAATTCACCTTTGGTAGGAATGATGGATCCATCCGCAGGACTACTGTGTTTGGATGGAAAATGCATAGATCACTTCTGATGGATAGGGCAACCAGCTCTGAAATTCTCCTTGCCGAAGTAATGGCTAGGAGAAAGGCTATTTTGAATGCAAAAGTTGTAGACTAATGGAAGCTAATGGTTCAAATGGAGAGGCCGTAAGGGCTTGTAGAACTAAGCATTGATCCCACAAGATTGGTGGCTCCCTGAAGGAACCCCTGGATTCTCGGATGCTGTGCCAGAGAGTGGGGAATGTCCTGGGCTACCACTGTTGACAAGGCTGCGATCTGTCGCCTCAGTGTGGCTGGAGCCAATCCTTTGTCCAGTCCTGACTGCAAGAATTTTAAAATGTTGGAAATGGACGCCGACGTTGGATACATATAACATTGAGAACATCATTGACAGACGGTCCTCCACAATGCATCATATATCCTGGTAGTGGAAGGCCACCTGGCAGCCTGGATGGTGTTTATCACTTTCCCTGAAAGACTGTCTTTCTTTAGGAGGATCCTCTCAAGTGCCATACATAAGTGCCTCACGAGGTCGGCATACCAGGGATGCCTTGGCCAATGCGGAGCAACCAGAAGTAGTTCTGCCTGTTTTGATAAAGAGTTTCCAAATCACCCTCGGGATGAGGGGAATTGGAAGGAAGGCATAAAGAAGGCCTGGAGGCAGGGGTGAAATGCTCCCGGTTCGGACCTGCTCAGGGGAGTAGGTAGCGATGATGGCCGGTGGTTCAGAGAACCAGTAGCAATGGCAGCTGGAGGCTCCGCCCACCCACCTCATTCCCCGGAGCCTTGCCACGGAACCGCTACCTGCTCACTCTTCGCCACGTGGTGTATCCTACTGCTCACCTTTCTCCTGCGGCTGGCTGTCAGGGAAGGCAAGCGCCCGAAAATTACTGAAGTCGCTTACTCTCCTTGAATGAGCCGCTCTGGTCCACGTGCCAGCTACGCAAGTGCATACCGTTTATTTAATTCAGCGGCAGGTTGGGTGTGTGCTTGCACAGCTGGCGCATGGACCAGAGTGGCTCATTCAAGAAGGAGAATGAGCGACTCTGGTATCTTTCGGGCGCTTGCCTTCCCTGACAGCCAGCTGTGGGAGAAAGGTGAGCAGTAGGAGTCGGGGAATGATGCATTTCCCAACTCTGGGGAATGGGGCGGGTGGGCGGAGCCGCATGGCGAAAGGTGAGCAGGCAGCGGCTCTGCAGCAAGGCTGGAGTCAGGGAATGGGGCGGGTGGGCAGAGCTGTGGGAGAAAGGTAAGGACACTCTGGCAGAATAGAAATTTAAAAAGTTTTCCTACCGGGTTCTGTGAGTATGGCTTGATGGGGGGGGGTCTTGTGACTGAGTGGGCATGGCTGTGAGTGACATCGAGTTGGCCATGCCCACTCAGTCACAGAACACCCCCCTCCCCCCACCAAGCCATGCCCACAGAACCGGTAGGGAAAAATTTTAGATTTCATCCTGCCTGGAGGCCATGTGCATCAGACAGCATTGCAATCCAGAGTCCCCCTACAACACTACCGGGAAACAAACCTTGGAAGCTGAGCATTTTCCGGCCGGGCAAATAGATCTACGGTCGGCTGCCTGAACCTGTGAACTAGTTCCTGAAACAAGTCCAGATGAAGTCTCCATTCTTATGGATCCAGCTGCATTCTGCTCAGCCAGTTCGGTCTGAGGTTGGTATCCCCGGAGAGGTGCTCTGCTTTCAAAGACAATGTGTGAGTCTCTGCCCAGCTCATCAAGCTTTCTGTCTCTGACATCAGAGAACAAGAGTGAATTCTTCCTGATTTATGTGGGCTTTCGTGGTCATATTGTCAGTTAAGACAAGGACATGTTGATGGACCAACAATTTCTGAAAATGGCAAAGGGCCAGGTGTATGGCCCTCAGCTCCAGCCAATTGATGCTTTTCTTGGCATCTGCCTGGGATCATCATCCTTGGACCACTTGAGTACTCAGGTGAGCCCCCCAGCTGAAGAGACTCGCATCTGTTAACACAATGCGATTGGGTTCCTGAAACACACACTCTTTCAGAATGGCCCCCGAGTCCCACCATTTGAGGGAAGCACATACCTTGGATGGAAGGACCACTTTGGACTGAGAGCTGCCCCGACCGGCCCTCTGGAATGGTAGCAGGAACCATTGAAGTGGCCTCGCATGTCTGCGTGCCCACGGCACAATGGAAATACATGAAATAAATTTTCCTAGCAACTGAGACAAGCTAAGCAAGGTCACTCATCTCTGTGCCAATATGCTTGCTACCAGGCCTCTGATGTCCCTCTGTTGGTCGGCTGACAGGAAAACTTGACCTTTCACTGAGTCGATCATTGCCCCCAGAGGCTGATAAACATAGTGGGTTGCAGATGACTTTTCTTCAGGTTGATAGGAAATCCGTGCAGATTGAGCGTGTGGCAAACAGTGTCCAAGTCCTGTTTGGTCTGCTGATACGAGGGTGAAAGAATTAAGACATCGTCCAGATAGCATAAAATGTGTACTGGAACCAATCTGATGGACGCTGCCACTGCCAACAGCTTGATGAATGTTCTCGGGGCCGATGACAGACTGAAGGGCATGGCCCTCTATTGGTAATGCCTGTTGGTGTAAGCAAATCTTAGAAACTTCCGATCTGCCGGATGGACTGGGACATGGAGGTATGCCTCCTGTAGGTTCACTGATGTCATGACATTGGCCTCCCGTATGCACCCCAAGATTGTTCTGAGGGATTGCATTTTGAACCTCTGGTATTGAATAAATTTGTTGAGGGATTTGAGGTTTAAGATCCCCCTCCAGCCCCCTGAAGTACCAAGAAAAGAATTGAATACACTTCCGTTCTCTCCTGCCCTGAGGGAGCCGGCTCTATGGCTTCTATGTCCAACAAATGCTGAATTTCTGCATCCATAAATTGACACTTTTCCTGTTTTCTGGAAATGGGGCATTGAACATAATGACCTGGAGGGCTGGAATGGAATTCTAGGGTGAGTCCCTGCCCCACCATCTGAAGCACTCAAGTGTCGGATGATATGACTTCCCATTGGCTGAGGAAATGACTTAGACAGACGCCAATGGGAAATCGAGACTGTGAGTCACTTGCCTCTTTTAGCAGGCCGCTGCCCGGTTCCTCTGTAAGATCTTTTGGCATTGGGATTGAATCTACCCCTATCTCTGAAGGATTGTCTATCCGAGGACCTATCAAATCCTTGGGAATAAGGTCTGTGAGAGTAGGACCCACTGAGTCCAGTATCCTGCCGAAAGGACTGCCGTTGGGAGTATGGAGAGTATCTACAGTCCGGCCTCCAATAGGAACTAGGCAGCACCTTCCTTTTGTCCTTACCTTCTACTAAGATAGGGTCAAGAGCTGGTCCAAAAAGGTCAGATCCCTTATAAGGGGCTGAAGCCAACTTCCATTTAGACTTCAAATCCAACCTCTAAGGGAGCAGCCAAAGGAGCCTACGGGAGGTTACAGTAGAAGCCAAACCCCGCGACACAAATTTGGCCATATCTAAACAGGCGTCAGCTGAATACTCAGTAGCTGCTACCATCTTATTAATATCCTGCTGGATGCTGGCGTCCTCCAGAGGAAGACGATCCCTCAACTGTCACAGCCGAATTAAGGTGGTGTGATTGAAAAAGGAGGCCGCTCTGGCAGCTTTTACAGCCCAACCTGCCGCCTGATGAGTTTTCCTATAGGAACCCTCTACTCGCCTATCCTCTAACTTCAAAACTTCCCCAACATCTTGAAACAAAACTGTGGAAGAAGAAAGATTAATTACCAGTGGGTCAACAGTGGGGAAATTGAGGAGGCTGTCTAAAACAGGATCCGCACAATATAATTTTTTATCATGACCACTAGGTGTTGATAAGACACCTGGCTGGTCCCATTGTCTCTTGATAACTTCTGAAAACAACTCTGGGCAAGGAATAAATTCCTGATCTGGGGTACGGATTGCAAACAATTCCTCATTCCAAAAGATCAGAAACCTGATCTTTTGGATTAACAATAGTACCCATATTAGTGGCCATCTTGGCTTTCCGAAGTAAAGTTTTAAACACTGAGGGGCGAAAGAGTGTTGCAAAAGCTGGCTTGTCTGGTAACACCCCTTCATCCTCTGAAGACTCAGGATCCCTGCTATCCTCCTTTATCCAAGCCTCCTCACTACAAATTGATTCTTGCTGGATAGGTGACACCGGTCTAGAAACTGATTGGACCTGAGGCTGGGGTTGCCACCCTGGCACTACTGCTTGCATATGTCCCCCTTGGTGCAAACCCGAAGCTAGGGCTTGAGCTAAGGCATTTGTGAACAAGGCTTGAAAATCCAAAGTTTGGGCAGATCGTTGCTCCCCCCTCCCCAAGCTGAGCCCCGCTGCTGTTGGGATAAATGCTGCTTCAGGAGCTAATCGCCCTGAAGCTTGTCCCACCTGCACCCCTCTAGGGTTAACCTGGTGGACATTTGAAGAAGAATCCTGAACCTTAGGAATTGGCAAATCTGCCCTGGGTTGAGACAGGAATACATTGGACTGAACAGAAGAGTCCAAAACTTCTGGTTGCAAAGAAACAGATGCACTGAAAGATTGTGCCTTTTGTTGTGCTCTAGCAAAATGGTTTTCCAAAGTATTATTTCCTTTTGACATCCTTGACTCCAATGGAAGATTTTGATAAAGGCAGGGGAGTAGGTGGTCTGTTGTCCTCTGATTCCTTCCTGCACACTGGAGCAGAGCTTTTAGATTTACTTTTGGAAGCTCTAGTAGCTCTGGGGGGGTGTAACAGGCTGCTCTATATCAGAAGAGAATTCCTGATCCCCCATTATAATTTTTAAACTGACTGAAATGGTCACAACTCAGTAGAACTATATCACCACACACATTGCAGAGGTTCAGAAATCAATCCCAGGACCACTCCAGCCATTGCAAAATTGGCGCGAAAATACAATGCCAAGCAGCTCCTCCACACTCCAAAAGGGCACAAGGACCAGCTTCCTCCCAGCACTCCCACTCAAAGCAAATTAATTAAGGTCTTGGAAGAGGGTTTTTTTAACCCCCCAATTAGCCACCTTGCTGAGCAGCCTGCTAGAAACGAATGGGCAGGAGATTCAAATCTCCGCAACCCCAGCTGGCTCACAAACCTTACAAAATGGTGCGAGGCCGATTCCAAAGCCTCTGAAGTGCCTCCACTGCAATTTGAAGCTTCCAGTGACTCTTCTTCTCGCTGTCCACCAAAGGGCTGCTTTCCAGTGCGAGGAGCAAAAAAAACCACTCCAAAAGGCGCTGCGAGGTCGCAATTCCTCAGAGCCTGCTTCCACGTGTCAAGCAGAGACTCTGGAGCCGCCCTAAATTGTGGAAGCAATGGGAAGGCAGTTCTTCCGGCTCACCGGGTAACCAGCTCAACCACCGGCGGCTAAAAAAGGAGGCAATAATAGCCCCGCGAGCTTGCCCACCAAGGACAAATACTCGACTGCTGCAATTCAATCTTCTCCGTGGGCAGTCTACCTGGAGCCCCAGAGAAGATCTGCCCACTCCGCAGCCAAGGGCACCTAGCTGCAGCCGCAAGCTAGTCACTGTAACAACAACTCTTCTGCTCCCTCCTAAAAAGAAATTATTTTTAAAAACAAAACAAAACAAAAAATTCCTACTAAACTACACTAGCTGCAAGAGCAGTGTTACACACATCCCTATTGCTAGACTGAGCGAAACAACTGAAGCTCAGCAGAGCAAAGAAGGTATGGTCACAACAGATTTAAAGAAATACTACACTCAGTCTCTAGCAAGCAGATGAGAGAAAACCCACACTTGAATTGCCTAAGCAGCACAATGGAAAATATAAGACATCAAATTAAAGAACTGAACAAGGATAAAACTATAAGAGCCGTGGTGGCACAGTGGTTAGTTTGCAGTACTGGAGGCTGACTCTGTCCACTGCCAGGAATTTGATGTTGACAGGCTCAAGGTTGACTCAGCCTTCCATCCTTCCGAGGTCAGTAAAAAGAGGACCCAGATTGTTGGTGACAAGATGCTTTCAATATTTGGTGATTTCCCCCTTGAGCAGCAATAGCTGCAAGTAAATATTTCAATAACTGCTGATTAGTCTGGCATATCCCCTTTCCTCAAGATTATGCAGTATATCGCAGTATATTAAATAGACACATCATTGGTTACTAATGTGTTCCTTAGTTTTAAGATTGATTTATCATTCATAATAAATACTCTTTGTCAAAAGGCTATGTTACTTAGAAAAGTAAATGACAAAATACAGAAATACTGTTTACCTCATATTATGCTAATATAATGTGCTAGTTAATTATAACATGTATTTTATTGCAATTTTAATGTGATTATAATATAATAATAAATAGAAATAAGAGTAGCAAAAATCACTTAGACATAGATTTGATGCAACTCTACAAGTTCTCATTATCTCTCCAAGGATGAACCTCAGTGAAGACCTGGATTCTGGGAATAACATGCCAGCTTCAAGGGTCTATCCACTAGCATCCTTGCAGATTTGTGGCAGGCAGACTGGGCGTAAGATGATCTTTGCTGTGCCTATTATTTTTAATTTTAATCTATTTCATTTAATAAAATCCGTCTACCTTTTCCTCACTGGTCTGCATATTGTTTTGAATACAAACCAAATTTAAAATACGATAGGCAGCAAAGAGTTCTATTTTGCAGCAATCCCAATCTATTGATGAACACACAGCAAAGCAACCTTTGATAATTCTATCTTGCCGCCCAAGATTGATCAAAATTTACAGAAAAGTAAAGGTCAGTCAGAACCCTAGAATAGGATCCCATTAATATCCCATTAATATACTAATATCGCATTGACTAGGTGGCGCAAGTGGCTAAGACATTGAGCTTGTCGATCAGAAAGTTTGGCAGTTCGGTGGTTCAAATCCCTAGCACTGGTCTCCTGCCTGAGCAGTGGGTTGGACTAGATGACCTCCAAGGTCCCTTCCAACTCTGCTACTGAAGGACATGTCATCGTTTTAGCAATGTGAGAATATGACACCAAATTATACTGCTCCGTACCATTCATTTCTAAGGAAACAATCAGCACCTATAAAATTTACTTAGATTTGATTCTGCAAGAGCCTTGGTGGTGTAGGGGACTAAAGTGCTGTTAAAGTAGCACTTAGCTGCCAGCTGCCTGCAATTACTGCGAATTCAAATCTCACCAGGCTCATCCTTCCGAGGTAGGTAAAATGAGGACCCGAATTGTGGGGGCAATAAGCTGACTTTGTATAAAAAAGAACACCGCTGGGGGGGGGGGGGGAAGCAAAAGCCCTACTAAGCAGGTATATACAAAAGTATGAAGGCTATTGCTTAATGCACTGTAAGCTGCCCTCCAGAGAAGGGTGGCATATAAATTGAACCAAGAAAGAAAGAAAGAAAGAAAGAAAGAGAGAGAGAGAGAGAGAGAGAGAGAGAGAGAGAGAGAAAGAGAGAAAGAAAGAGAGAAAGAAAGAAAGAAAGAAAGAAAGAAAGAAAGAAAGAAAGAAAGAAAGAAAGAAAGAAAGAAAGAAAGAAAGAAAGAAAGAAAGATTGATTCTGTTCTGGAAAGGTTGCATTCCCCATAAAAGAGCAAGGAAATAGTTTGGGAGTGCTCTTTGTTTATTCTTTATTTGATTTACAGGTGGTGGCCGTGGCAAAGAGTGTTTTTTCACAAATGCAATTACCGTAATGCGTAGGTAGTGGCTGTTCCTCAGCTGCATGGATTTGGCAATAATTACCTGTGTTTTGGTCACACCTTGTCTTCACTGCTGTGACATAATTTTATGTGGGGGTTCCTTTTGAAAAGTGTCCAGAAAGTGTAGTTAACACCAAGTAAGTAAGTAAGTAAGTAAGTAAGTAAGTAAGTAAGTAGTACAAAACCCAAGGATGACATTTGATACCTATAACAAGATTTGTATTACTTGGCAATAAATTGTATTATCCGAATACAATTTAATTAAAATTTAAAATTCCTAACTGGTTGGGAACTAATTCCATGAAGGACTGCCTCTTCTTCTTAAACTGAGAGTATTAAAAGAAAGACCATTCTGAAGATGCCCAAATGACTTACTTGTCTGGTACCCAGGATATATGTATCTGTCCTGCACTTTCTCTATCAAGATATCTTAAACTTTCCTGAACAAACATTTGGTAAAGAATAGGGCTCATGGCTGTTTTCATAGCTAATCTTAAATTTATTTAGTTCATCAAATAGTCTGTCTTTGAAAATATGGTTTCTTAACTTCGTATCTACAATTCTTTAAAAAATACCACAAAAATGGATATGGTTTTATGGATCAAAATTCCAAGGTTATGCTAATATTGCATGACATATTTTAATGCTCACATTATACCTACTTAGCTAGAAATTCTAATTAAATCTTCAGGGTGACAGTAATTGTTGAAAGAAAAAGAAAAGTACCTTATTCACACTTGGAGGATTTTTAGTTTATCTACATTTCTGAGTAATAGAACATTACATTAGCATTTCTCTAAGTGGGAATATAAGTATGATCTTTATATCTTAACAAGTGCTGCCACCATCAGGATCTAATTAATGAAGCAAACTAAATGCATAAAATATAAGCAAGCTAGCTTAATTTCATAGATTAAACTATTTTATTTGGTAGCTTTCAAAAATGCTTTTCATGCAATACATACAAACGGTAAACTGTCTATGCATCTTACAGATATATTAGTGCATATTGTGATTTTGAAAACATGGATGCACTTACATTCTAAGCTACTGAAATGAGAAAAGCTTTTCTTTGCAAATAACAGCAATATAAAATCAATATATTTTATTTTAATAATGGAAAAAACTAGGAAAAAGTAGAATAATTATAAAATAGCATAATCATTCTTTCTTAAGTATTCTATACTGAAGAAAATAGAACGAATCTAAAAGAAAAAAATGCCTGTATAATATATGTAACAGGAAACATGTATTTTAGTGCTGTTGGAATTCACAATTAGCTAAAGCAGGACTAAAGTGGAAGCTGAACGTGTGAACATCATTTTTCACATTTTCAGCAGATTCTGGGGACTAAAATGAGAAAGTGCTCCCTTCAAGTAGGAGTGCTGAGCAAAGATCAAACTAGTCCTCTCTGTTAATATTTCGGAAAATAATAGAGATCAAACTATTTCAGAGAGACTTCCCCTGATTTTATCATGCCATTTCTACCTTTTGTTTGTATTCTTATTTTTGGTGCTGTTATTTTATTGTTTTGATGGAAATTTGCACCATGGATAGTTTAATTGATTTTATATTCTATATAAACCACTGAGGAGGTTTTGATTGCAGTGGGACAGAAACACATTAAATAAATAAATAACACCCCCAACCCCAAGCTCTATCTTTGGATAGCTTTCATTATAAGTACATCATGTTTAGCAAAAATTGTCTGAAATGTTAATGATAGGGTGCTTACTTCATTTTATTGTTTCTGAAAAGCAAAGTGTGAAGCAAGACAATGAAAGTAAAAATTAATTTCAGATGAGTACCTCCTTTTAATAATCCTAAAAATAAGATACTGTTCCAGCAAGGGAAGACTTAAATTAATTTATTTTCTTTTAACCCTATTTTTATTTTCGTGGGAGTAAAAAACACTGAGTTTGGTGAGGCTTATTTCTGTGTTGGCATGTAAATGATCACACTGCACTCTAATTTTGTTCTTTCCATTTTTATAATGAAATGGCAGGGGGTTGTTGTTAAAAAATGAAAAGAAGTAACCGGGGATAACTATTCAAGCATTATCACCATGGGTACAGAAACTGATTTTAGTCATTTCAAAAAGTGCGTTCAGCCCATTTTATTGCTTCCTAATAAATTTTAAAATGTTGACAGTTTAAAGGCACAAACACATTTAAAGGGATGTTAATTAAAATGTGGCTAATGCTATAGATAACTAATAAATTTCATGCAGGACTTAAGAGTACATAGAACAAATTATTACCATCTACTCCCTAACCAGCATGAAAAAATTTAAGAGGTAACTAAAAAATGTGCTGGTTAGTAATCCTATGGGCTAATTTTCAAGGCTACTTTAAAGCTTAAAGTTAAGCTTTTGGACTAGGTTACTGATATGATTTTGAGCTAATCACTCTCTTAAACCAGTCTTCCATGTTGGTGCTTTTGCGGGGATAAAATGGAAAGAGAGCCCAATGTAATTTGCCTTAATTTCCTGAAGGAAAGGCAGAATATTAATGTAATCAATATTAGACTAGGGTTGTTTTGCAGCATAAAATGAATACATTGATAATGACTATTTTTCAATATTGTCACAGCAGGGGTGAAATGTAAAATTTGTTACTATCGGTTCTGTGGGCGTGGCTTGGTGGTGGTGGGGTAATGTGACTGGGTGGATGTGGCCAACTTTTTTTTTTTTTACTTTTAAAAGCATTTTTTCTACAACCTTAAGAGGTTGCAGAAAAAAATGCTTTTAGAAGCCTCTGACGATCCCAGCTGACCTGCACGATCATCAGAGGCTTTTTTTTTACTTTTAAAAGCATTTTTTCGGCTGAAGAAAAAATGCTTTTAAAAGTAAAAAAAATGTAGAAAAAATGCTTTTAAAAGTAAAAAAAAAGCCTCTGATGAGTGCGTGGCTCAGCTGGGCATGGGGGGGAGGCAGGGATTTTTGCTACCGGTTTTCCGACCCACCCATCGCTACCGGATCGAGTGATCTGGTCCGAACCGGGAGCATTTCACCGGTGTCACAGTCTATATCATTTCCTTACATGAAAGTTATCTTGGATGCTAATATATGTGTCTGACAAACCAGTGTGCACTCCTTAATGGAACTACATCTATATGGAGAGAAGCATGAAGTCAGGTTCCTCCAGATTGTTTTAGATCTAGTACTCTTCAATACATTCATAAATGATCTAGAAGGGGAACTCTGATTTGCAGATGACACCAAGTGGTGGTGGGGGTATTGCTAACACTTGGAAGATACATTCAAGATTCAGAAGGATCTTGACAGACTTGACCATGGGTCTTATCCAACAAAATGCAGTTCAATGGTAAGAAAAATAAGGTTCTGTACTCAGGCAGGAAAAACCAAATGCACAGGTACAGAATCGGTGGTACTTGGCTCAACAGTAGTAACTACTACAAGAGGGATCTAGGTGTCCTAGTGGATTACCACTTAGGTATTAGCCAACAGTGTGCTGCAGATGCCAAAAAAAGCCAATGCAGTCCTGGGCGACATCAACAGAGGGATAGCATCAAGATCACAATCATAATCATTAAGAAGTGATTAATACTGCTTTATAACACACTAGTGAGGGCACACTTGCAATACTATGTACTATTCTGGTTGCCATGATACAAAAAAGATGCTGAGACTTCAGAAAGTGTGCTGAGAAGAGCAGCAAAGATGATAAAGCACGGGTGTCAAATTTGATTTCGTTGAGGGCCATATCAGGATTGTATTTGACAGCTGGAGTGGGTGTGGCCAGCTTAACATCACTTGTGTTGGATGTGCCTGTGGTGGCCCGAGTGCTCTGCCAGTGGAAATGGGCTCCTGATATCTGTTTTCACCTGGGACAGCTTCCTGCACCCTCTCCCAGAGAAAGCAGAGTTTGGGAGGGCTACGTGCGGTCTTCACAAGCTCTGTTTTAAGCTGAAATGGCCTCCTGCAACCCTCTGCCAGCAAAAATGGAGCTAGGAAGGGCCACACTGGCAGAGGCGCTGCTGGCCGTTCCTTTGCAGTTTCCAGAGCGGACCTGTAGGCAAGATCTAAGACCCTGCAGGCTGGATCCGGCCCACGAGCCTTGAATTTGACACCCCTGTGATAAAGGGTCTGAAGGCTATATCTGTTGTGACCCCGACTCCCGAGCCAGTCCTAACAGAGGAAGAGGACTCAGAAGGTGATGGGGAGGAACTGATAAGGCCTCCCTCTCCAGGACCCTCCTTTCTGGCAATGCCTCAGTTTCCATCCGAAGGCCAGGAACAGCCTGGGATGTGCCAGGAGGAAGGCATATCGGAGCACCAATTGATAGGGAGCGAGGATGATGAATCCTGGCTTGATCCCAGGCAGTGTTGGAGGGAGAAGCATGCACAGCAACAGAAGAGGCGTGGGAGGGCCAGAGATTGAGCTGCGTCACGGAGCCATGCCCCATCAGGAATAAAAGTGGGCGGGATTGCTCTTCAGGTTTGTGACGGACAAAGTTAAACCCTGAAAGTCACATCGTGATCTCTGAAATTCGACTTGAATATATTTTGTCTTGTGGATAATTTGTTGCTCCTGGAACGGACTGAAGATAAGTCCTCTTCTGCTTTATGGGAGTGAAAACGGTCTTGGCAGGCATTTGGCAGTTTGCTGCCAAAACCTTGGTCTGCCAAGAATTCTAATCTGTTTACCTAATAAAATATTGGCCAGCGTGCTTGGTATTACGTTTGCCTGTGTGAGGAAGAGGGACAGAACAATATCATATGATGAAGAGCTGAGGGAGCAAGGTATGTCTGGACTATCAAAGAGAAGGATTAGGGGAATATGATAATTGTCTTCCAGTATTTGAGGGGCTGTTCACAGAGAAGAGGAGATTGACTTATTCTCCAAAGCACCAGCAGGTAGGACAAAAAGTAATAGTTTGTTAAACAGAGATCCAACTTAGAACTAAGGAGAAATTTTCTGACGGTGAGAATAGTTAATCAATGGAATAGCTAGCCTCCTGGAGTTAGGGCTACTTCATCCCTAAAAGTTTTCAAAAACAGATTAGATCGGGGTCCCCAACCTTGTGGACCTCAGGGACCACCAAATTCATAATTTTAAATCCCACAGACCACTAATATGAATCCAGCGTGCCGCTTGCTGAAGTGCCTGGACTCCCAGTGATGGGATGTTGGAGTGTCTCTTTCTTTCTCACTCTCCCTCTCTTATTTTCTTTCATTCTGTCTCTTTCTCTCTTTCATTCTCTGTCTCTGTCTTTCTCTCATTCTCTCTTTGTCTCTTTCTCTCTCTCACTCATTCTCTCTTTCGTTCTGCCTCATTCTCTTTCATTCTATCATTCTTTCTCTCATTCTCTCTCTCTCTCATCTCATGGATCAGCCAGTGTCTTGGGGCTGAGAGGAATTCAAACATCTCCCCGAGAGACCGAGGTCCACGGAGCACCAACAAGGGCCAGAAAAAACAGCCGCAAGATCCAGCAAGAGACAAAGCTTCGCTCCTGCTCCATCCCCTGCCCTTTCCTTCTCAGGCCAGGCGAGGAGTGACTGGGAAGGGAAGGCGAGGGGTGGGGATAGGGGCAGGAAGCTACAGCAGGGAGAAGAAACAGGCCGGGGTTGCCGTCACCTGTTGCTTCAGCCCACCTGCACTGCCACCTCCCTTGCACCATTACCTCATTCCGGCTGGCGAGGGCTGCACTGCAAAGTTGCAAGTTGCACGAACGTCCCTCTACAGTGGAGATTTACAGCCCCACCATGAGTTGCCTGGCCAGTCCCATATTCCAGAGCTCTAGTCACAGGACTGGCCATTGCTCATCCAGGAGCAGCTCCTCCCCTCGGGTGCACCGCGGACTACCAAAATTTTCTCACGGACCACCAGTCATCCGCAGGCCACCGGTTGATGATCACTGGACTAGATAACCATTTGACTGGATGATATAAGGTGTCCTGCTTGAGTAGAGGTTGGACTAGAAGACCTCTGAAGTTCCTTTCAGCGCTATGATTCTTATGTTCTATTTAATACAGTTCTTTGACATATTACTATATTTCTCATACACATTTCTAACATTTTCTATTGTGTTCCTTCACTTCAGTCTCCTCCCAAATTTCACCGTTTTCTTGATGAAAATGGCTTTCTTGGAAGCTATATTTTTCTCACTGCAGACATCTTGCAGTATGTTTCATCTTCAGCTGTGCAACAATGAATTTCTAATATGCATCTTTCCTCACTTCACTCACATTCTCCTTCACTAAATTATTTCAGCAGGCATCCTTTTTCATACTCCTCCAAAAGCCAACTCCAGATATTTGTATTAGGTAGCATAGGAGTATCAAATCCAATTGCTTTGTGGGCCGTATCGTGATTTTTGTGCCTTTCTAGAGCCGGGGTGGGCGTGGCCTTTGCGGGCATATCCAGCCCATGGGCCGCCAGTTTGACAGACCTGACGTAGCACATCCAGGTAGTCCTCAAGTAATGAACAGTTTTTCAGCGACCACATGAAGTTATGACAGTGCTGAAAAATGCACTTATAATCAGTTCTTACATTTATGACCATTGCAGCATCCCACAGTCATGTTTCCTACCCTGCATGAACTGCCTCCATTTCAACTACCCAAACCCATCTCCCCATCAACTCTGATCTTTTGGTATCCTGAACCAAGATGAAGAGACTACTCTCTTCCACCAATGCATACCTGCTGCAGCTGCTTCCAGGTAACCTTTTTCTCCATGCCTCCCTCTCTGGGCTTGCTTCCAGCAGCCGGGCTCAAAACCTACTCCACATTGGTGCTGGGCTCGTCTCTGCCACCTAGCTGCCACAACCCTGGCCACTGGGCTCCTGGCAGGCCTACCCCATTTCAGAGTTTCAGCCTGCTGCTAGCCAGGGTTCGTGCATGCATACATATCCCCACTGCCTACCTGGCTGCCAGGCTCAAGCAGTTTAAGCCTACTGCCAGTTGCGGGCCATACATGCATGCTTGCTGCTATCACCTTCTTAGATACCAGACTCCTGACAAAACTGCCTAACTTCAGCAGTCTCAGCCTGCTGCCATCTAGGAATGCTCTGGATTTTGAGAGCTCTGGATTCCTAATAAGTAAAATTGTTTTAATTAAAAACATGCTGACTCTGCAAGTTTGAACTGGCAGAGGAAATACTATGAGAGTAAGACACTCATGTTAGTGGACCCCTATTGCCATTTAGAATTTTTATAGGTAATGACCAGGAATCACAACTGGAAGCTTATTAGCAAACAGTTTGCAGAGCAGAGGTGCTGCATGGACATATTAACACATGACTATCTCTGCCTACACTGCTGCATTCTCTATCAAACAAATCTTCTGGGTGGTCTTTCAAGGGCAGTTCCACTGCAGTTGTGAAGATCACGGTATTGAAGGGTTCCCTGAATCAGAAAAGAAAGCAACCGACACACCAGATGAAGCCATACAAAGAACTTCCTGAACACAGTTTCTACCTGTTTCTTTGCTGTGCTCCCTCCTATTCCAAAACCTATAGGAACTCATGCAATTTACTTCTGCCAAAGCCTCATGACTCCCAGACTTCTAAAAACAATTATAACAATTGTAAACAATTGTAAACAATTATAAAACAAAGTTCAGATTATGCCCTCAAAAGAAAGGCAATTTGGATTGGTTCAGTCATCTCACTATACTGTGGTGTGGTTTGTGTGTTTTTGAATTCATCCTGTTCCTACAAAGAAACTTATATTATGTCAGCATTCGCTAAGTTTGAGACCTTATTGTAGCTAAGCATCCTCCAGCCAAGGAGCATAGTGGAAATAAGGTCTGCCAGTTGGGAATCCAGAAAATTTCAAATACTGTGTTATCAGATAGAAGAAGCGAGTAAACAGAGCAGAAATTCAATCTGGTCTAAGTTATCAGTCCTAGTGTATGAAATTGGAATTTTAGTAATCAATCATAAAACATACATTCAAAAATTACTTCCAGAACTGAATTACTTCCAAATGTCAGCTTATATCTCAAATCCTATTCTAACCAGTTGGATTGCATTTGCTCATATCAGCACTCGGGTCTTTTCTGAAATAACACCAACACCCAAGTAGACGATTATTTCCTAGATAGCCTTTCCCTGCAGTCTTGTGCTCCAGTGTCCCTCAACTAACTGTGTCTCCTAAAGAGAGGAATTTTCAATGAAATTGGGGGGTTTTTTTTGGCTATTTATATATAAGGAAATCTCTGCTTTACTTAGGCTGTGATATGGTACGGTATGGTATGGTACGGTATGGTACTTTTAATTCTTTTGTTTTTAATGTTTAGATTGCTTCTACAGTAGTTTTAGTTTTTTGTTTTTTATATGTTTTAATTACAAGCAGTAGCAGTCACACATGAGAAATGGGCAGCTATATAAATTGAATAAATAAATAAATATATTTGCTGCTTTTTACCATGACTAGTATCCTCCAAATATTTGATCTTTTTCCAAGATTTCTTTGTGAGCCGTAAACATTTGTAGAACAGGATACATTTGTCAATTTTTAAAAAATATTAGCACATTTGCTAATTGATTGATGTGCCACTTTTAACCATGAAAAAAATGTAAAGTTTGGCTTGTTTTTAGAATCAAATGTACTTGAGAGAATACATTTTTTTGAAGTTAATTATGTTCATTTAAATTTTTCCTTTTTTACTGTGAATAATTCTATTTAACCGCGAGGAAGTCAGTGAGATATGTACTATCCCGCAATATTTAATACTTACACCTGTAAGAATGGCATATGCATACTTTAATTCACAGCAGTTTTTAAGACTAATCTATGTCATATTCTAAGCAAAATACATTTCTCTGTAAACAACAGAGAAACAGTTCAGTATTAGCATCTAGTTTAACAATTTTTTCAGAACTGATTTTTAGAAATTAGTTGAATCTACATATTTTATACAAAATAATGTGTTTAAGGCAACAAGTGAACAGACAAAATACATTTGTTTTATACTTAAATTATTAATTAAAATGTGCATCTATTTGTGGAAACAAAATTCATGAACTAATGTAAGCAAACTGTAGTTAGGTTTTAGAAGATAGCTCCCTTCATAGAAAAGTTTATGTAAAATTTACAAGATTCAACTTTGGCAGGAGTGTTTACAGAGGCACCCAGTGAAAGGAGAGTATTATTCCCATAGTAAATGAATGGCTAACTATAGATATGATCCTAAGGCAATGCTGTGAGGATTTGAATACCTAATACTATTCTTCCTCAATTTTTCTTTATTGGTTAATAATCTCAGACAAAGTATAAAATAATCCTTATTCTGCTATCTAAAAACATAAAATCATTCCCTGCTATCCAGTCAGAGCTGAACAAGCTTCTTGGATGAGAAGCGAAACGTCTTCAAAGAAAGAAAAAGAAACCAGAAAGTCCAATTGCCTCTTGAAAAAGCAGCTTTGGGACAACCATGACCTTGATAACTGAGAATCTGCATAGACATTTAAAAATGTAAAATATTATTTATACTAGATGTACTGCTATTCCTTCAGATCATCAATTATACTAATAGTGAATTCTCTTCTCCAAATACCTGCTTTAAGAAATCAAAATGGCTCCACCCATACACACAATTCAGAGCAATAAAGTAATGAGCACAATCACATTCCAGAGCAATCATAAAGTAAGATCAACTAGAGTAGAGTATACTTATGAGAATGGAAGCCAACTCTGTATCCATAATAGAACAGAAGAGAAACAATCTAGCTTTCTCCATGTAAGTTTCCATACCCTCAAAGCTTCCTCCAAAGGTCCCTTCAATCCTTCTACACAAATTTGGAGGATTTGAATCCAGAGAGTAGAATTAGTAGTAGTCTGGGAGCATGCATAGATGTCCACATCTATTTTACAGTATTGCATTTCATCCCCAAGGATTACCATATTCAACTGAATCCATTCCCCAGTGAACCTTCCCACTATTTCCCAATTCCTGTCTCTAAATCTTCCATTTTTAAAGTGACTGGTCTTCATAGTCACACAAATCTTGTGACAGAGTACAAGGAATAAAGAGCAGCAGATGCCAGCATAATATAATAGCATCTATTAATGGCCTTAGATGGCCTTCATAGCAGAATCTCTGTGTTGAACAGGAATGCACTCTAGAAGAAACAGATAGTCTTTAGTGACCCTGGACGCATAGTTCAGATAAACACAGATGAGTTCTAAAGAGACAGTTTAATGTGTACTCTGCCCCTGCTCTTATGAGATGGATTTTACTGATGACAGACTGTAGTCTTGTTTCAATACTCACTTAGGATGTCTTCTTCCCCCGCTTAATCTTAAGGAGTCATTAGCTTTTTAGAATTAGATTTGGTTAGTAATCTTGGGGCAACTCTTAATTACACAAGCGAATAACTCTTTACTTCTCCAACTATTTACTTTAGCTCAATTCCTCCTCGCTAGCTTCATCACATACTTCACTATTTATCCAAAGCAGCTATTGTCTCCATTTTTAACATCTTTCACCTGCATTGAAAATTGCATTTGAAATTGTGACTGTCACTCCAAAATCTGCTATAAGTATTCTATTTGCTCCCTTACTGTCACCTAATAATGCAGGATTATGTCCATCCAGTCACAGAGATTATGATTTAGAAACAATTATGGTTCTGCACCATAACAAATTAAAGTATTTTAACTGGTTTCTTTCTTTTAGACATATGAGGGAATTTTGGGGAACAAAAAATGATATATAATTTTAACTATTTTTCAATAGAATAATGACTATGAAAGATATCTCATCTGATCTTATTTTGGAATGCACAGCCACTGATTCACTACTTAAAATGAACAAATCAAACACATGTGATTGCAGATTATTTCTTCAGGGAAATCAGAGGCTTCATTTAACTGTCCCTGCAGCATTCATGCTGTAAAAGCAGCATGCATAATGAGCTTCCTAGAGAGTTTAATTATTAATTAAAACATACCAACAAGCTAATTATAGAAAAATAGCTTACCTTTTATAACTTTAAAATACTGGATGATTTCTATATTCAGAAAATTAAGTTTCTTTTACCCTTACTTCTCTGGTGAAAGCCCTCATTAAAAAAAAGTCCTTGCCTATTAAAGATGTAATTACAACACATAAGAAGAGGAGGACTAGGAGGAGGAGGGGGAGGAGGAGGCATCTCCAAGTAGGTCAGGTTTCTAGTCAATTTTGTGGGAGTTGCAAATTGTCTTATAGGAAGCAAACTGATTTGATGCTTACCTGAAAGATACCTCTCAAAAACGATACTAGAAAACTATTTTCAACTGCTAAGTAGCCAAATAATTTGAATTGCTTGATTACATAGTTTAACTTCAGGATTATTAAACCAATTGGACATACATGGATTCTCCAGTCCATTTAAAATACTTTTAAATGTTCTATATAAAATACTTTAAATATGTTATGTAAAAAATCTGCTATAAGTATGGGCTGCTTAGTGCTTTGGATATAATTTAGAAAAGATGCTTTGGAGTGCACAACACTGCATGCATAACACCTCTAGTCTGGTGCTCTTTAAAGCAACCATAGTGGTTGGTACCTTGATACTCAACCACTTTGAAACTCATCAAATTTGGTATTCATGAGCATTTTGATGCGAAAATGTTGTCATTATTTGTTTGGTACTAGAAGCACAAGTTTGGTACTAGAAGCACAAGTTTGGTACTAGAAGCACAAGTTAGAACTTGTTGTCAACTGCCTTGTTACTGCCTTATTACTCATTACATTATTCTTTATGGGGAAAATTTGTTTAGTACTCAGTTTTTGATACTTCATCGTACCTCCCAGAACCAAATAGCTCAACAGAATAAATAGCCTGTTATTAACATTCAGCTGCCTGCAATTATTGCAAGTTCGAGGCTCAAGGTTGACTCAGCCTTCCATCCTTTCTAAGGTAGGTAAATTGAGGACCCAGTTTGTGGGGGCAATAAGTTGACTTTGTATAAAATATACAAAAGTATGAAGGCTATTGCTTAACGCATTGTAAGCCGCCCTGAGTCTCTGGAGAAGGGCAGCATATAAATCTAATTTAAAAAAAAATTAACAATGAATACTGAGGTACCAATATCAGTATCTCTCTTTTAAGGTTGTGACAGCTGTCAGGTGAACCTGAAGGAAAAATATGGCTGCCTTAATGAGTTGCAGAGAAGGGCTACCTTTTCATCCCACTCAAGTACAAAGTCCTATTTTGGGATGAGGTCCAAAACACTGAACAGATTTCGTTTAAATCTTACTTTGAATTCTTTTATGCTCATCAATTCCTCACATTTCCTCAATAAACATGAGTATTATTTCACTTATTTATTCCATTTATATCTTCACATTTCCATGGTTCGCTTATCCATTATAAATGCACAGCATCTTTTCTCAAAAGGGCACCACCAATTGTGATGAAAAATATATTTAAGATTTTACACTTAAAAACAACCCTGTTCTTATTAACAATCTGATCTATTCATATTGTCAAAATGACAGCACAGGGATTTCTGATTAATGAGGTCACCACAGACCATATACTTTTATGGTAACAATCATAAACTGGGACATCTTTTCTCTTGTGCTGCTTGGCTAGGACACCTACAATTTCATCCTGTAGTACCGTTTTTCTAGCAGAACAGAAATAAAAGCATCAGGTCATTTGGAGGAGAAAAGAAACTGGAGACCCGGAAATAATACACAGAAGTGGGGGGACAAGGCTGGAAGATTACATGATTGAAGAACTGCATGAATCCCGAGAATGCAGTTTCGACTCGGCGAGGCATGGCAGAAAGGTGCTTTGTTCAAAGGGTGCACCGCGCCAGAGCAGGCAAATTTGGGCTTAAATACATCCTCTCACAAAGCAACACCCCCCAATTCAGCTACCCGCTGATTTTTTTTTTTATTATTTAAAAAAAAATTTACACTGTCATGTGTCATCTTTGGAAGCAGCCAGCGCCACCTGTGCGCTAAGGCGAGGCAAGGCGGGGTAGTACGTACCCAACAGCAGCAGGCGGTGCGTTTGCTTGTATTCCCGCTTCTGTTCCTTGAGCGCCCGGTCAATACTCTTGCTGACTCGCTTCGCTTCCTTCTCCGCCTCCCGCTCTTCCAAGCGTCCCTTCTCCCAGGGTCTCTGCAGCGCCAGAGACTGTTGTTTGCCAGCGGCGGGCTTGGCCTGAGATGCCGGCAGCCCCTGCGGCGATTCCCGTTCTTTCTCCCGGGGAGCCGCCCCGTTCCCTTCTCCGTTTTGCAGGAGCAGCAGCGGCCCGTCCGCCTCCCCCGCGCGCGGCTTTCCAGCGGCTCCTTCGCTCTCGCCGCTGATGCTGTTGCTGCCGCTTCCTTTCGCTGCGCTTCTGCTTTTGGCTCTCCCGGCCTGGGCTCCGAGTAGGAGCGGCGGCGGCGCCCGGGCCGAGGGTTCTGCCGTGGGCGGTGGCGATGGCTGTCGTTCTGTCTCCGAGGTGGTCGTGGCGGCAGCGCTGGAGATGGAGCCGCCGCCTGCCGCTGCTGTGCCGGATTCGCCAAAGAGCCGCGGACGGAGGCTGTAGCAGAGCCCCATGTCTGGATGGCCCTTCGGGGAGCGAAGGAAGCGGGCGCACGTCTGGGCTGGCGGCGGGAAAGGAGGGACTCAACGCTTAGCGTTGTCCCCGCGCGTCAGGGCCGGGGGTGGGTGGGTGGGGGTGCGCCTGGCAGCCCCTCCTCATAAGCCCGCTGCAGCTTCTGCTGGGCCATTTTGCATTTTCCTCCCCTCTCCTCCGGACAAGAGCAGGAGCAGCTGCGGCGGTCTTGGTTGGGCGGCGGCGGCGGTAGTTCCTCGCCTCAGATCACCTGACACGGAGCCGCCGTCGGGTCCACTCCACCTTACCGTAAATAACGGCGGTGCGTGTCCACCGCGTAGCTAAAAGCTACAGAAAAATTGGAGGGGAGACCTGATGTGTACACATGTGCGTAGTAAACTCGCGCGCAGGGCTCTTGTTCAAGGAGGGCTTGTCCTTCATACACACACAAACATACACCCATGATGCGCGCGCGCGCTCGTAACTAGTAGGCCAAATCGTGTTATCCCGCAGAGACGGAGTTGTTATCTATATAGAAAGCTGCTGGCTCTTTGAGATGGTCGCAGAGGCGGACAACTTTGCCTTTCTTACACGCTCAAGGGCTGCCCTTTCACAGGCAATCATTCCAGTGCAAAAGGCTTCACACCCAGTGGCCCTTCCCAGCCAACAAATCATAGGAAGAATAAACAGATTTACGATGTTCTCCCTTTACTTCCTACTATCAAATGGGACATGAGAAATTGCGAATTACTTAATCTTATTTTTTCCCCAACAGTCAGGATTTCCTCACCCCCCCAATTATTTCCTCACCCGTTGCCTTCCATGTACGTATGATTAGCACCCCCAGAATTCTCAGTCATTTTATGGATATTTTAATAACTGATTTAGAACTGCCGATATTATACTTCTTTCATAGATTCCAGGAGCCTCAAAAAACGATATTTTGTGTGAATTTTTGCATGTCCTGCCAGCTTTGAAGTATTTGCATTAAAGGTCTTTTAGTGGTAGAAGTACTGATGAACCCCCAGGAACTGTGTTAGCTTTGATCAACGGTACTGTGTATAAACAAATAAAAGTCATTCTCAGTTTATGTCTTCTCTTCTAATAGTGCTTATTCGACTAATTTCAAATAATCAAGTGTCAATCAAAGTCAGACTTGAACATTGACACATTTTAAGACAATGACTGATATTTTGGGTTTGCTTGATCACGTAGGAAATTCAGATAGGGCTCACTGATTCACCACTGATTATTTGTACATTATACAAATAAAACTAATATAATCTACATAAAATAAAAATATATTAAAAAGAAAAAAAACATGCAAAAAAGAAAAAAAGAAAAGAAGAAATCCGTCTCACTATGGATCAAATGAAAAATTAATCGCTATCTCAAAAATTAAAACCAAGCATATCTTCAACCATATCCTCCCTCCATTCTCTATAAACCAATCTGTAAAGCCTCATTTCCATCTTAATTAGCAAATATCCATTAAGGGTTATCAGAAATAACAGCGTAACTTTTACAAATTATATCTACTAAACCCAATTTGAATTCCTCTTATTAATTTGTATTTCCCTTTCTGTTCAAACATATCAAACATAATGTCATCGCCTGGGGCTGCATGAGTGCTGCTGGCACTGGGGAGCTACAGTTCATTGAGGGAACCATGAATGCCAACATGTACGATGATATACTGAAGCACAGCATGATCCCCTCCCTTCGGAGACTGAGCTGCAGGGTAGTATTCAAACATGATAACAACCCCAAACACACCTCCAAAATGACCACTGCCTTGCTAAAGAAGCTGAGGGTAAAGGTGAGGGACTGACCAAGCATGTCTCCAGACTTAACCATATTGAGCATCTGTGGGACATCCTGAAATAGAAGCTGGAGCTGTGCAAGGTCTCTAACATCCACCAGCTCTGTGCTGTGGAGGAGTGGAAAAGGACTCCAGTGGCAACTGTGAAGCTCTGGTGAACTCTATGCCCAAGAGGGTTAAGGCAGTGCTGGAAAATAATGGTGGCCACACAAAATATTGACACTTTGGGTCCCATTTGGACATTATTACTTATGGGTATACACACTTTTGTTGCCAGCAGTTTAGACATTAATGGCTGTGTGTTGCGTTATTTTGAGGGGACAGCACATTTGCACTGTTATACAAGTTGTATACTCACTACTTAACATTGTAGCCAAGTGTCATTTCTTCAGTGTTGTCACGAAAAGATATACTTAAATATTTACAAAATTAGAGGGGGGTGTACTCACTTCTGTGACATACTGTAACATCTGCTTTCTCATACTGTCTTTTGCTACTTCTCTCAGAATCATTGATATTTTCAATAAGCACCGTTTGTAACTCCAATAAAAGAAAGTTATTCACATCCCTGTTCATATTCTCACTTGTTCTTCTCATAAAATATTTGAAACTTAAGCAAGTCCTTTGCTAAATCTCATGCAGAGAAGTTATTTACATCACTCTTCTGGTTTAATATTTGTATGTACTTTGTAATTATTAAATCATCCAGTTTCATTTGCAAATCTATTACTTCCATCTCTTTCTTATTGACTATCATTTTAAAATCCATCTTCAAATCAATTTCAATTTTTTTCAGTGGAAATTTTCTATAACAGCAACTTCCAATTCTATAATAACAGATAATATTAATGAATACATCTTTGGCCCTTTCATCTTAGAACTCCCTTAAGGTAGCCATTGATACTTTTGTCTTCTTCTAGTGCCCTTTGGTGTCCAACCTTCAAAGTCATTTTACCAGTTGTTTCCATAGACATTGTCCACAGGAAAATATTCTTTAATTAGATTTTTAATTTAAATTTAAATTAAATTAATTATTTTAATTAACTTCAAAGTCCTTATTTAACTATATGAAGTCAGTCTAAACCCTTTAACTGTTGAAAAACTAAAATCAACACTCTAATCTTCCTTTTGGTGTGTATTAAAAAAATATTAAACTTTAAAATCATAATTTTCTTTCATAGAGAATTGAAGGAAAACTAACCCAACAAATAGGACCAGAACAGAATGAAGGTTTTAAACAAGCAGTAAAAAAGAAAAAAACCAACTACAACAGGTAAACTCCATAGTGATTAAAATGTGAGGTTTGGTCAAACCTTTAAGTCCATAAAAGGCTCCATTAGCAGCTATGAGCTTGGTGGAATCCTGTTAATTCCATCTATTTGAAAGAGACTGCAAAAACATCAGTTTCTGCCATATACTCAGACAAAAAACAGCTGTCAGGTGTATGTATGGGTCAGGGGTGGGTTCTACTTACCTTTACTACCGGTTTGCAATGGAAGCACGCATGCGCAGATCATCCCTGATGATGTCTGGGCAGGTGGGTGGAGCTTCCCATCGCTTTTACTACCGGTTCGCAAGAACCGGACCGAACCGGCACAGTTCCAGATTGTCCAAGCCCAGATTTTCAAGTCTGGTGGCATAAGGGATTCTATTGTGAGTAGAGGAATGGAGTACTTTTCTCATGAAATACCTCTGGACCCGCTCAATAGTGTTAATGTCTGATATACAGTGTAATAATAAGGGTATGCAGTGTAAAGAAGTAGAGATTGTCCTTAATTTACAATCATAATTGTGCCCAAAATTTCCATTGCTAAGCAAGGCAAATTGTTAAGTGTGTTTTGCCCATTTTATGACTTTTAGCTTCAGTTTTTAAGTGAATCAATGCTGTTGTTAAGTGAATCCTATAATCTTTAAGCAAATATAGTTTCCCTCATTGACACTGCTTATCGGAGGATGACTGGGAAGGTTACAGACAATGATCACATGATCCCAGGCAGTGGTGGGTTGCCTCCGGTTTGCACCAGTTCTATAGAACTATTAGTAAAACTGGTGGGAAGCTCCACCCACTGACCCTGACATCATCAAAATGCTTCTGCGCATGCACAGAAGAGCGCTCACGCACATGAATGAAGCAAGTGCGTGTGTGTGGCCCCGCTGCGAACCAGTAGTAAAGGTAAGTAGAACCCACCCCTGATCCCAGGACAATGCAATTGTCATAAATGTATGTTAATTGCCAAGCGAATTTTGATCATGTAACCATGGGGATGCTGCAATGGTCGTAAGTGTGAAAACAGGTCATAAGACTTTTTTTCAGTGCCATTATAACTTTGAATGGTCACTGAACAAATGCTGTAAATTGAGGACTACCTGCAAAGCCTATATATTTGTGCAGTTACTTGAATGTTCGATGGTGTGTTTTTTCATGATTCCCTCCACTGCCCAACTAATTTTATAGCTAAAAAGTGCATTTTCCCCCCTAACCATATCTTTGTTAGTATTTCTTCCTGGAAAAGTCAGAATATATTTTTACAAAATAATCCCATTTTTAAAAATAAATTACTATTGATTAATGTTAACAATGTACACTAATATTGCTAATTTTTAGACTGCCATTTTAAACATACTCCCTATAAAATGTATATAAATGTATGAGGTTTAACTCCAAATAAAGGTATTTTGGACAGATCTTTTTAAAATTATAAAGCACGTGATCTGTTCAAACATATCAGAAATATAATCCAGGGGAAATTAGCAGATTGAACATCATTTCATTTCATTTATTCATTTGATTTATATTTTCCTTTATTGGACTGCAAGTTGCATAGTTTATACTCTCTCTTTCCAATTTATCCCTATATATTAAATAGGTTGGATTGATAAAAGGAGTATGATGAGCCTGTTGTCACCTAGTGGGCTTCCAAAATTAGAAATCTATCTTGGCTGTCAAAATACAATATAAATCATTTTCTGGTTAAGGTCCATGGCTTTTACAGGTTCTTCATGGTTTTCAAATTATCCTTGACAGAAATAATATTTTAAAAAATCTTCTATAGGCTTATTTTTATAAAGCTTACATCTTAGGTCAGATATTAAAAATGTGTTTTGAGGCAAAGCATATTAGGCCTATTTGTAGCTTTGTCAGTACTTAACCCATTATAACAGAGTTTGAAAAGCTAACTGGAGTTGGGTCTGGTTTGTAACTGGTTCTAGGCTAGACTGAAATATCGGAAAACAACCTGGAAGAAGGCAGCAGTAATCATTTGGCATTGCTGCCATAAGAACTGTTTGGAAGTGTTAATGAACTCATCTGGAATCAGGTTTGTTTTGGAGGAGACTATGACCAGTTTTCCCATTTACAACTGTTTCAGCTTCCTCATGGTCACATGATCAAAATTGGGATGCTTGGCAAATGACATGTATTTATGACAATTACACTGTCCTGGGGTCATGTGATCACCACTTGTAACCTTCCCATCTGGCCTCCAACCAGCAAAGTCAATGGGGAAGCCAGATTTGCTTAATGGCTGCATGATTCATTGAACAGCTGCAGTGATTCACTTAACAACTGTGGCAAATAGGTTGTAAAATGAGTCCGAATTCTCTAACAACTGCCTTGCTTAGCAACAGAAATTTTGGGCTCAATTGTGGTCATTTATACATTTCAGAAAGGAGTGGAAAATGATGCATGCATACATATTGATAGGTAATCACATAGTAGAGTAAATCTGAGGTTACTTCCTGCCCTTCTGCTATGTAAATTAGACATTGCAAGGCCATGTTTTTTATGTCTTAAATGGTTCCATTCATCGGAAAACTGGTTTTAAAAAAAGTGATTGAAGATACTGAAAAATCATTAGGAATGACAATATATTGAAATTTGTCTCTCAGCAATGGTGAAGTATAACACTAACAGTGACAGAAAGTTAAAATTATCTATGCACATGCAGGTCTTCTCAGAGGTGTAATGTTATGGTGGAGAAGTAGTCAACATGGAAAGAACAATGAGCAGACATCCGCTTCTCCAAATCATGCATATAACCGAAGAGCTAGTTTCCATGGCTACAATATAAACGTGGTAGGGAGCCTTTGCATACACATCAAGTCCTTTATGTGAGTTGGAGCTCTCTCAATACTGTGGTTCCAATTCTTATGGAAGTGTTTACATATAAAGACTTTTTACGAGAGGGCTTACAATGAGTGGCCATCAGCCCCAAAGTGTAAGAATTCTCTGTAGCATTTAGAGCAAACCAATAAGAATTTGATGATGGGTAATTGGGAGAAGGACACTTATGCAAAATCCCCATTCATATTAATAGTTGGAATAAACTGCTAGTATCTGTGTAATTGTCTCAGGAATCCAGGTGTAAGTGAATGTCAGCCTCATCGCCTGCAAAACCAAGGCATGGTGCAAAGCTAAGGGAAGAATGATATCTCCATAGCTTTATTTAGCAGTTATCTTTTCTGTTCCTATTCCTGTAATTGGGGAATGCAATTTAGAGGATTTATTGTATCTGTTACTGTAGGACATGGAAGTAAATTATTTGGGTTTCAGAAAGGCCATCTTTCTCAGATGAAGGCTGGCTTCCGTTATTTACTGGTAAAAGTTTAGTTATAATTGTCACATGGCTCATTCTTTGTGAGATCAGAACCAGGACCCAGGGAATAGAGCCAACAAAAACAGGAAGCATTCCATGGGAATTCCGTTCATGGATTAGTGAACATTATTCTATTCCAACCCTCCTTAATGAGTTCCAAATATAGATGTGGGACTTGATATGTAAAATTAAAGAGCATTTAGTTCTGGACTTATTAACACTTCCCATTACTTTATTTTTTTCTACAAACAATGTGGCAGTCCTCCACATTGTCTAAGTCTATTCCTTAGCATTGTGTTTTATAAAACACCAGCAGTTACAATAGGGATTAGCATGAGGCCACCTGTGTCTCTATATCACCACAGTTCAAGGAGAAAGTAGCAGAATATTGCAATGAGAAAGAAAAATACATCCGTTATCTTGATGCTTTATCATTTAAATGTCTCAGATACAAAAAGATTCCTAAACTTATTTTGTCTGGGAGAATTGCTTGATCTTGGATAATAGACATTTTTGCTATTTAAGCTAGGTCACGTTTGACACAGCCAACATCAAATTGCTATGTGGCTCAGGTATCTGGACTGAAAGAGAATCTTTTCATAAAAGTACTCCATCAGGTCTCGTAAGGCTGTATCAACAACCTCTGCAAAGCCTTGACGTTGGGAAGCACAAGCATGCATAATGAAGAAACTGTAAAGACCCTAATGAGTTTGTGTTTATTTTGGGGTTGGTTTACAGGAGATGAAAGATTGATACTTAGGTTTGCTTGGGGAAATCATGGCTTGAAAATGTATGGAAAATATGATTGGATAGATGGAAAGCTACTGGACACAATAAGCCATATTAAAAAAAACCATTAATATGATTAGTCAAACAATTATCTGATCAAATGTTACTCCTTGCACCATTCTATTTGATTGGTTATATCATTTGATATTAGTATGCTTATTTGTCCTATAAAAGACTATTTGTCCTATAAAAGGCTGGAGGAAGACAAATTTCATTTGTCTTCCTCTAGCCTTTTATATATTAAGCTTGTCTGTGTCACTGCATTGACTTCCTACTTTTGTTTATGGGCACCTCTGTTGAAAGTTATACATGAAGTTGCCTCAATATAATCTGCTTCTGATTTGCTATAATAGCTTTCAGTCATAAGCTCACATAGTTTCTTACTCGGGACATGAAAAACAAAGAATGGCATTGCTTTTATAATAAGTAAGGGTATAGCAACAACAGTACATAGCTACAATACAATCACTTTCTCCAAATCTGGATCACAAGCCAATGCCCAATCAACTGGAAGAGGTCAATCTATACTCTAGTAACAAGCAAGGATACTTAAGGCACTGTGCAAAGCATTGTACAATATCCTTAATTTCACACCCTAGGAAAATAACGTTTAGGATCCTTCAATGCAAATTGGAGCCAAGTATGGCAAAAGAGATGGCAAATGTTCAAACTGGCTTTCGAAAAGGCCAAGGAACAGGAGACTTTATTGTTGAGGCATACTGGGTATTGGCCAAAAGAGTATAGAAACTGAAGTCCTTATGTGCTTCGTTGATAATTGAAAAACCTTCAGTGATGTGGATTATGACAAGCATGGAATGTGTTTAGAAAAACATGAATCCCAGAAAATCTCATTGCCCTCATTCAAAATCTATATATTGGAATATTACTGTGTTGGCTGTATTTATTGTCCATTAAGTCTTAGCACAGAATTTGCCTTCCCTTCTCCAGTAGCTACACACTGTGTTGATATTTTTACTGACTTGCCACCAGATGAATGTACAACCAAAAGCTAGTACAGGTATTCTGGCACTTGAGTCAAAAAATCTTACAAGAGCTCCTCCTGACAATGAAAATGCAATAATTAACACATGATCAATCCTCTGCTACTGTTCCAAGATACCCATATCTAGTTACTAGAGACAGGCACTATATTTTGCCTAATAACTGAGATGATCTTGACAATATTTCTTTTTAATATTTATAGCTTGTCTGCATCATCTCATTTTTCCATTCAGATATTTAGTGACAGGTATATAATGGCCTTTGCTATACAACTATCAAGCTCGCATAACAAATATATCATTACAATGAGACTTGCAACAAAATATTGCACCATAGAGGTCTTCTGCTGCTAGAGTGAGGAAGCCCCTACTTTTCCACTTATCTTCCCGCAAAGTTGGTTCTCTGTAATTGTGGAACATGTTAAGATTTAGTTGTGGGGTGGTGGATTTTGTTTTCAGGCATGCTTTCCTCATATGTTGTTATGGAAAGACTGGATCCAATTTTTAGCTATAGAATGAGATAGAAGAAATTGGATTTGCAGCATGGTACCACTAGGCACTATAACTGTGATGGTGAACCTATGGCACGCGTGCCACAAGTGGCACATGGAGCCAAATCTGTGGACACATGAGCTGCTGCCCTAGCTCAGCTCCAGTGTGCATGCACATGCGCACACTGGCCAGCTGATTTTCAGCTGGCCCCATCCATGCTGCTCTTCCCCTCCCAGGAGTCTCCATGTGGCCCGTTTTGGATGCCAGGTAAGTACAGGGCTCGCACGGAGGTTCTGGGAGGGCATTTCCGGCCTCCAGAGGACCTCCGCAGGGGTGGGGGAGGCCATTTTCACCTTCCCCAGGCTTCAGGAAAGCTTCTGGAGCCTGGGAAGGGCGAAAAACAGGCCTACCGGGCCTACCAGAAGTCTGGAAATGGGCCGTTTCTGGCCTCTGGAGGCTTCATGTAGGCCTGCTAGGCCCGAAACAGGGTGTGTGTGGGGGTCATGTGCACGTGCGTGGAGGCGTGGCATGGGGGGATTGAAATATAGGTGTGGGTACGCTCGCGCACGGCCCTCCGCTTTTGGCATGTGACGGCAAAAATGTTTGCCCTCACTGCACTATACGCTTAAGTAATGTTTCAGTAAGGCACAATATCTTTCAAGATAATTCATGTTGCTTTCATTCCCAGCTATAGTTAATAAGCATTCTAGGGCAACTGAGATTTTTGGGATTTTTGTTGTTGTTGTTGTTGTTCATCTACAAGCTTCAAGAGTTCTTTGATCTCGTTGGTATTTCGCTGTTGTCTTGTGATGTTTTAACATCAAAAACAAAGAGAATGATGACACATGAATGTTTTGGATATTTTGGAAATTAAAATCCTAAACAAGGGGTTCTGCAGGGATAGCAAAAAATCAAGATGGAAGTTGTAACCGCATGATCTAAGCCCCTTCTGAAAGTAAATCATCTGTGCCTGACTATAAGAAAGATTTCTTAGGTACAGGTAATCTTCACTTAATGACTACATTAGGGACCAGCAACTCTGTTGCTAAGTGCCATAGTGGTGAAGCATGTTGTCATTTGAATTGTGACTTCCTGCCAGCTTCCCTACTGATTTTGCTTGTTGGAAGTCAGCTGTGAAGGTTGCAAATGGCAATCAGGTAACCTTTGTAAAATGCATGCCAGTTGCCAAGTAGCAAATCATGATCATGTGAACGTGTGCAACAACTGCTGTAATTTAGAGGACTGGCTATAAGTCCCTATTTTCAGCAGCATCATAAATTCAAATGACAGCTGAATGAATAGTCACTAAATGGGGACTTCCTGTATCATTTCTTGAATCAAAAGAGGCTGCAAATTTTAGTAGGGAGAGATTTTTTAAAAGAACTATAATCACAACTGAAGCCTGTCTAAGCAAATGGAACAATAATGGCCTTGACATTTTTAATCAATGAAAGTGGCTTGTGAGTTAGTGGTCATTTTTATTTACAAAGTGCCTTGAGAGGTATAATTCTGTACTACTAAGACTTAACTGAAGTTTACCTTTTGACCTAGATAAAAATGTCTAAAATTGCTTAGGAAACAACCATCAGTAAAAGATTTTGTGGAAGTAACAAAAGCAGATAAATGTTTCGTGAGGAAATCCACCAGCAACTATATTTGATTAGACCTTTCCACTATTATCATTCAAGCCATAATCCCTGCTAATTATGGCCTAATGTTCACTGTAACATTAGCAAGATATGTATTATAGGATCTGACATATGAATCCATTGCCTTTTCCAGAACCCAGTCAAAGATATTAAATAACAATTTCTGATGTTGGCTGGAGAGAAAATGCTTACAACGGTAGGCAGAGAGGTAGGTTATATTTGGTTGAAGAAGGGCTGTCTTAATGGTTTTGACTGGTCTGTGCTAACTGAAAAGGAAAGTGATCTCTCTTCTGGTTGCACAATTTAGATTCAAAGGGCAGAATGTGATTCGGAGTACAGTAAATGTGAGTGTACATGTAGCACTCATCAGAAATACCTAAACCAAACACCTATTTTATTGGGATCCAAAAAGGTATCTGCATCAGTACAGGAAAAGACATTATCTGCTTTGAGGCATCTCTGACAGATGTTTCACATGGATTGTGCATTGTCTTTATATCTGGATCTCTATGTAACTGTAATATCTGTATCCTTCAAATTATCAGCTATCAAAGCATTATTCATATCATGGGTCTGCTATTTATTTGTTTGTTTTTACCAGTAATTTGAAGAAAAGGAGGTAGAGTAATATCAGATAAAGATTAAAACAGTTTTAAGATCTCTGAACATGAAAAGCTCAGGAGGATCTTTAGCTAACACAACATATGTGCACACTTTAAACCCAAGAATACACTAAGGCAGAAGAAGCTTGTCCATCCCAAGCCTGTCCATCCCAAGACGTGTGCAGATCTGTACGTTGGTGAAACAAAACAACCATTTCATACACACATGGGACAACATATGAAAATGAACCCATCATGACAAGATTCAGCAGTGCATTTAAAAGACAAAGGTCACTCTTTTGAAGATAGCAAAGTCCATATTTTGGACAAAACGGACAGCCAATTTGAAAGAAGGGTCAAAGAGGCCATCTATGTCAAAATTGAACAGCCATCTCTCAACAGAGGGGGAGGGATACAACATCATCTATCTCTAGTCTACAACACAGTCCTTTCAGCAGTTCCAAGAAGGCTCCACACCCATTTGCACCACTAAGGTGACCCCAAGGACACAGATAAACCTTCAAGGGAACTCAACGATTCTCTAAAACAGGGGTCTGCAACCTTAAATACTCGAAGACCATTTGGACCCATTTCCCACAGAAAAGAAAACACTGGGAGCCACAAAACCCAAGTGGATGTGGCCAACCCGATGCCACTCACTTCCACCAGTCACATGACACCCCCCAGCCACGCCCACCCAGCCGGTCATTAGGGCAGAGAACCGTCGTGAAAAAACATCGGGAACCACAAAATCCTCTTGACATATCTCTCTCCCCTCCCTCCCTTCCTCCCCCCTCCCTCTCTCTCTGTATTTCTCTATGTGTCTCTCTCTCCCCCTCTCTCTGTATCTCTCTGTCTCTGCCCTGGCCGCTTCTCCATCCCCCACCATCGCCCTTACCTTCTCAGGCCAGGTGAGGAGTGACTGGGAGGGTAGGGCAAGGGGTGGGGCCAGCCAGCCATGGGATCACCTGACAGGGAGCCACAGCAGAGGGCCCAAAGAGCTGCATGCAGCTCCGGAGCCCCAGGTTGCTGACCCCTGCTCTAAAAGAATGCAAATCACCAGCTGTCTGCAAGGAATATAAAGCCTTCCATTCTCCACAGTCAGTGTTGAAGAAGCTTCTTGGATGAGAAGCAAAGCATCTTCAAAGAAAAACAAGAAACTCCAGTTGCCTCTTGAAAAAGCACCTTTGGGACAACCATGACCTGGATGACTGAGAATTTCCATAGACATCCCTGATCATTATTAAAAGCAAACTATAATTGTTTGGGCCTTAAGATGGAGCTGTTGGCCTTTAAATCATCAGAATTAATTCTTGCTGCATGCTGTAAAGCAGTGCAGAGTGTTTTTCCCTCAAATGCACATATACATTTGTTTTGCAGTTTATTAATTCATGTTGGAAACAGTTATTAGAAAAATTGTTAAATGGGAATAATAACAATATTGTTTATTGAGATTTCACTGACTATATAATTCCTTCGGAAACAACACATTTTGTATTGTAACCTTGGTGTTCCAGTGTCTTTTAAAATACTGCAAAGCCCCCTCAATCCCTCAATCAAGAAGCTAGTGTTTTAAGAAATATACATTCTATCCATGCCATGCATTATTTTATCTCAGTTATGTTTCCTCCTGGTCATGGTTTTTCTAAGTTAAAGATTGCCAGATATTTTAAGTCTTTCTTATAACATAGATATTTGAAAGTTTCGTTAAATTCACCCTCCTCTTTTTTTTTGCAATTCTTCCAGCTCTGTTTTATCTGTTTTGCAAATATGTGTGACTAGAATTGTATAAAGGACAAAGACATGCCAGATATTTTTTATAAGGGCATTACAGTATTTGCAGTTTTATTTTTAAGCCCCTTTCCGAAAGATACAAGTGTAGAATTTGCCTTTTTCATAGCTACCAGAAAGTCAACATCTACTGTAACCTCAAGATTTTTGCCCTGGTTATTTTCACAATATTCAGATTCCAATGCAGTCTTGGCTAACTGTTCTTCCTCCAGGAGTGTGCTTCCATTTCAATTCAGTAGAGCCCGTGTCTATGGGACGGATCAAGACTATGTGACAGGTCATCTCTGATCCCCCAGCACCTAACAAGTTTCTACTCCTCTTTTTGGCATACTTGTGTCAATGATGCCTTGAGACTGTTGAGCCAATCTAATTGTCCCTCTGTGTGGAACAAGTAGCATTTCTGAAAACACTGGCACTCTGAGTTTCTGTCCGCTGTTTAGCAATTTAGACCATAGAGCATAGAATAATAGAATTGGAAGGGACATTGGAGATCTTCTAGTCCAACCCCCTCCTTGAGCAGGAGATCCTATACCAAACTCATGTCATCACAGTGGAATCATGTGACATATCAGGACTCCTCCCCCTTCGCTAAACTGGGTGGGTGTGGTCAGTGCGTGACACATCTGGCCCATTGTCTGGGAGTTTGACAGTCTTGCCCTGTACCATTTCAGTTAAATGGCTATCCAGCTGAGATTTGAATTTTAGTACTGGCTAGCATTTCTCCATCTCATTGGTGCTAAGTGCCCTTGTTGGGCTGCTGCTTAGAGCTGTGGGGGTACAGTGGTTAGAATGCAGTATTGCAGGCTAATTCTGCTGACTGCTAACCATGTCTGATTTCTGATTAGAAGTACATAACATTGAATCATAGAATTAAAGAATTATAGGTTTTGTCAGATAGCAAAAAATAACAGCTAGATAGACCGAAAAGGCTTTCCCAGCATGGGAATTTTACCACAAGGCAGGAACTCTGGTCTGGATAAGGGTTTGGGTTAATTTAAACAACAGAAGAATCTTAACACTGGAAGGACACGATCTACAAAAGGGGTGGCATGCCTTTATGTGGGATAAAGGGAATAGGATACATGCCTTTATGTGGGATAAAGGGATAAAGGGAATAGGACACACTCATATTTTTATAGACACAAAATAAGAGATGTATCGTTATGAATTTGGGAAGATATAAGGAAAAAACATTATATGAAAATTCCTGGTTGGTTATCCACCATGGAGGCAATGATCCACCCCAACATATTAGATATAAGCAAAATGCCCAGATATTCAGAAATTTTAGATAAACAGGGAAAGCTTAAAAACAATCAGGTACTAAAGGAAAAGGGAATATCTATCAATTGGTGGCCATATTTACAACTGCAATCTAGATACAAGAAAGACATGGAAGAATACGGAATTGATATGGAACCAGAACAACTAGACAAATTGTTGATAGGCCCCGAAGGAAAATTAATGTCCAAAATATACAATTATCTATTAGAATTTGATAGAGTAGAGGAGGTAATGAAAGAACCAATGATTGTGTGGGCTAAAAACATAGGGAATAATATAGATTTAGATGATTGGGAAAGAATTTGGAACAAAAATTACACTATAAGAAAATCTGCTGCTTATAAGGAAAATCAGTACAAAATGCTTTAC
Source organism: Masticophis lateralis (assembly GCA_030761175.1). Lineage (NCBI taxonomy): Eukaryota > Metazoa > Chordata > Lepidosauria > Squamata > Colubridae > Masticophis > Masticophis lateralis. The sequence goes on along the minus strand of JAUDYJ010000003.1, from coordinate 54,590,398 downwards.
TGTTGGCACCTAGCTCCAGCAAGGCTGGGTAAAATGTAGTTGAATCTAAGCCTAAATGTTGGAAATGTAACCAATATCAAGGTACCTTCTTTCATGCTTGGTGGCTATGTCCTGAAGCAAAAAAGTATTGAACTAAGATACAAGGATGACTACAAGAGCTAATAAAATGTCAAATTGAACTAAACCCGGAAACATTTCTCCTGGGAATACTTAAAACAAAATTTGATAGAAAGATAAGATATTTGATTCTACACATATTAACAGCGACAAGAATTGCGTTCGCGCAATACTGGAAGGAACACAATACATCACCAGAGGGATTGATCATTCAGAAGTTATATGAATGTGCCGAAATGGATAAACTTACCCTAGAACTAAAAGAAAAAGATGATTCGGAATTTTACGCAGTTTAGGAAAAATGGTATACCTGGATAGATAATAGAAATAAAAATTGGAAATATACATAAGGCTATTGAGGATTAAATATTGAATGTATATAATGTATATATTGTATGGAATGCTGATCCAAAGTATATAAAAATGACACAGTCTGTTGATTATGTACTAGAGTTGTGTAAAAGAAAATTGTAATAAAAATTATTTTTAAGAAAGAAAAAAAAGAAAAGGCTTTTCCTTTGTCCATTGTCCTTTCAAGCTATCTCTAATCCTGATTTCTGTTTATTTACAAGAGTCAATTGTTAATCTGTATTTTTATAAAAATACAGTTTTGTTATATAGCAAAAAATATACAATCAATCAACAAAATACCAGTTAGGAACAATTCACTAAAGATAATGTGTGGCACTGACATCAAACTGTCTCCAGAAACCTTCTGAAATAGATCTTCAGAAGGTCACTGGAAGGCCAGAGGAGCGGGGATTAGTTTTGCTGAGTGGGAGGACAGATGCTGTCCCAAAGGAGAGGAGCACCCAGATAGGATATCCACTTCTCCCTCCCTTAGGATGGTTTTCTGTTCATTTGGCCAACCTGAAAAAGGCAGTGTTACAGATATCCAAGCTGCAAGCTCTATGGGCTTTACAGCTGACAAGCCAGCACCTTGAATTGTCCTTGAAAATAAAATAGTAACCAATGAGGCACCTGAAGCAACAGGGTTATATGGCAGAAACACAATGCCCCAGAATTCCTATCACTGCATTTGAGGCGTCATTCAGGTTTACAATAGCTATTTTTCATATTTGCATAAATGGCTTATAATGAATGAACTCCTTTTATTTTCACTATGTTTCATGAATCCCAAGCATTTGGATTTGGGCAGTCTTAAACAATAACATAACATAAAATAAATCCCATATTAGAATAAATTGAGGGAAACTTGCTGACCTCCAAATGTAGTGGATTGCACTACATTTCTTGAACTTCTTGAATTTCCAGCCGTTGTGGCTAGTGGCAATAGAGGATTGATTCTCTGTCAAATAAACAGCTTCTCTTTTTTCGTTTCTTCTGTATTTCTGCCTCTGAAAATTTCTGGGAATTCAGTTACAGTTGTTTATGTAAATGTTTGACCTTCCATAAAAATATTATTACAGCACTTCACTTGTCACTCAAGCCTGAGCTTTTATAATCCAGAAATTGGAATATTATGATTCCAACTTCTGTAAAACTGAAACTTTCCTCCTCTTTTTTTATCCCTTAGGGATGTTTTTCTAGTGATTACACTGTTTCAATTTCAAATATTTATTATGATCTTTGACCACTCGAGGTTTCAACAGAAATATAAAAATAGTAATATAGTACTGAAATCAAAGTTAAAAACTATGAGATTAAAATTAATTACTAATTATACAAATCATACAAACTTTGGGACCATACATTATATAGGGTTGTGTTAGTCCACTTCCAACACAAGCTTTTGATTAAAAGTTTTACATAGTCTAATACCTCAAAGAGAAAAGGGTTGTTACAAAGAATTATAGATACATGGTATAGTCTTTATCTAGTTTGACTTAATAGGTCAGATCTTATGTAATTCAGAATGAGAAGTACAAATGAGAACAAAAAGAAATCGTAATGCTGTGCTGTTTATTGTATTTTATCTGTGCCTTTACTAACTACATTGATGCTTTGAATGTTAGTAATGCAAATTTATTTATCTGTTTATGTTATTTTAGGATTTTATCTATTAGGCGATATCTAATAGGAGAAATATAGAGTTAATCTGGGTGGACAGGGAATAACTTTACAACAGATTCCAATAAAGGAGTTCTAAGATCTCTAGTGCAATTGCAATATTACAGGGAGCAGTAGTTCAAAAGATTTAATGACCCCAGAGCCACATGTGCAGAATATTTCTCAGTAGGAGATCTTTCTATATATACTTTGAGAATTGCTGATGAAAAAAATATTAAATTGGAGAAGTGGGAAAGCTCTTCAATATTTGACAATGGCTAGCTCTTCTAGAAATCTTGCAGATATACTGTTGTTGGGGGCATTTTGCTATTCTTTGTTTATGTTTTTACATAAAAGATCTTTCTTTTTAATATTAAACTGGCTTTTCTTGTCCCAGTGCCAATAGAACTCCAGAGGAAAAAATGTTATTCATAATAAATTCAGAACTGAATCTTTTTACAGTACAGTATACAGACGCTTCTAGGTTTCAGACTTTTGCAAAATCTTTTATTCCAAATGAGACAAAACTATCAACGGATAATTAGAACTGCAGAAAAAAAAAACAATTGCTCCCAACCTGCCTTTCATTAAGAACCTGTATATAACACAATTCAAAAAGAGGGCTGTGAAAATATCTACAGACCCTGGACTAGAGGTGGGTTTCAGCAGGTTCTGACCAATTCTGGAGAACTGGTAGCAGAAATTTTGAGTAGTTCGGAGAACTGGTAGTAAAAATTCTGACTGGCGCCGTCCCCATCTATTCTCTGCCTCCTGAGTTCCAGCTGATCAGGAGGAAATGGGGATTTTGCAGTAACCTTCTCCTGGATTGGGGAGGGAATGGATCTTCCCCTGCCACACCCACCAAGCCACGCCCACAGAACCGGTAGTAAAAAATTTTGAAATCCACCACTGCCCTGGACATAAATTGTTTCAATTTCTAGCCTCAAAACAACGCTGTGGGCACTGCACACCAGAACAACTAGATACAAGGATAGTTTTCCCCCGAATACCATCACTCTGCTAAACAACTAATTCCCACAACACTGTCAAACTATTTACTAAGACTGTATTACTATTATTCTTCTCATCCTTCCTATTATCTGTTTCCTCCCACTTATGACTATAACCATGTTGCTTGTATCTTTACAATTTATATTGTTTTATTTGTTTCCTAGTGTGATTTGATTGGTTATTAGTAACCTATGACTATCACTAATTGTATCTTATGATTCTTGATGAATGTATTTTTTTTTTTCTTTTTATGTACACGGAGAGCATATGCACCAAAGATTCCTTGTGTGTCCAATCACACTTGGCCAATAAAGAATTCTAATTCTAATTCTATGAACTGAAATGAACTGAAATCTACAGATTTATCTAGAGTTAAGTAAAGATACTTAAATATTTGAAATATTGAAAGTAGTATTTGTAGAAAACTTTCTGATTGCAAATATGTATGCACAATTTATAATACTATACATTGCTCTGTAAGGTTGAAGCCCATACAAACATTAAAAGAAACTATGTTTTCAGTTGGTTTTATTTTTAAGTATTTAGGTTAAGATTCTTCCTTAAACAACTTTTCATGTTTAAGGCTACAACTGCACTTACTGTTCATATTTAAGCTGGTTGTGGTTTCATGGCAACTTTAATCTAACTGGCTTAAGAAAATCCTATCAAAACTGAGATACTTTGGGAATAGTTTGCAAGGTACTGTACTCAGTTTATTAAAAATATTGTTATTCTTCTCAGTGCAAAGAATGCTGAAGTAGTCAGCTAAAAGAAATATAGCAAAACATTTTCTAATCAATCTGTTTGGAAGTAGGAAAAAGTTTTTCTAGTGAGTTGTTTTTTCAAAAAATTGGCTCCATGCTGACTAAAATAGTCTTACTTGCTTACTAGATTGAGCAAAGAGGCCATGTCCCATCTGTAGCAGAACCAAGGGCTAGTGAATCTAACAGAACATAAAGCAGAGAGCTGTTACACATTCAAATTTAAAAAAATAAAATAGATCTTAAAATATTCTGCTCCATTTGGGAACAGTATAATTCTGTTAATTTCAATGTGATAGCAGTGTCTCATATTAAAATATGAGGATATAGAAACCGGCTGTAGCATATTAACTTCAGTAGGTCATTCAAAGGTCTTGAGAAAGACCTTGTAAAGCATCTTGCACCAAAGTTTGTGCACAAGAAAAACACATTTTTCAAATGGCTTGACATAAAAGAAAGCACACTGGGTTCAATATTAAGAATTTAATTAGCACTGGTTAAGATTCACTTCCAAACAGATTATACCAACATGCAGATATGTTACTAGCTCCAAAGTTGTATTATTTATTGCAAATAATTTACATGCTCATATAGTCATTAATTTTTTTTTAAGATTACAGTTGATGCATGCACTGCTTATTTATGCTCTAAAAAGCATAGAAACTACACATTTTCCAGTGCAGTTTGTTCTTGTGGATAAGGCACCAGGCTAGAAAGAAGGAAACTGAATTTTTAATCCCATTTTACTCATGAAAGTCGGGGTGACTTTGGGCCGATTATTTTCTCTCATTCAAACGCATTTCAAGTGAGTTTATGAGGAAAAGAAGAGAAGGAATGAGTATATCTTGAGTTATTTTAAAACAATAATAAAGGTAAGATTAAAAAAAACACAATAAAAATTAAGACTGTCATCTGAACACTCATAATATTTTACCTGTAAAAATGTTCAGCCTCATATATGCTGAGAGCTTTGACATTTATGTATCGAGTTGGTTAAGCTATTATAATTTAATAATAGATGGGAAGCAATGTGCCCTGAGAAAATCAGGACATTTAGCTTCATAATAACTTCATACTGATTAATTTATACCTCATTCAACTCTATTGATTGAAGAACTTCCCCCAAATTCTAAGGACTATAGTCAATGTTTAGGGAGATGATAACAATTTTACAACCCATCCACTATTACTTTCTACCTTATAAATATAGGTAATGGATTTCTGACACATTGTGACATTATGTATGGCTTGTTCAAACAAGTAGTGAAAATGTAAAAAAGAAATGAAAAAGTCTATTTTTTTTGCCATAATAACTTACTCTGAATAGTCAGAATGCATTAAATATACACTATAATAAAATTCCATTCCATTCCTAAATCTAATAGGTAAAGCTCATAGTTCTAAGCTTTCATTATTTTCCATTTAAATGAATGATGTGTAGAAAGAAATCTACCCATCTAGCCTTTAAGTCCTGGCTAGGCTCTACAGGCAGTCAAATGGATAGCTAAAGCTTGCAAAGACTCAACATCCTCCATTTTGTGGCACAACTTTTAGAGGTAACTTTTCTTTATTTCAGGGTTAAGCAGTTGCAGAAAGGTGTTCTTTCCTTGCTTGCTTGCTTGGTTCCTCTGCTCTTCAGCCTGCAGACAATGTAAGGTTTTTAAAAGGGATATTAGTTGGCGGGGAGAATTTAGTTTAACACCCAATTGTGGTGGGATGGGGAGATCAAGAAGTCCATCCCTCCCACCTTTTTTTGTTTTTTGTTTTTAATTGAAGAAATGTGATTTTCTAAGGGAAGGAGGGGGCCATTAAGGAAGGGAAAGGTTTGGGAAGCTCATCCTGAAGCTGCATTTTATTCAAGGGCCCTCTTCCCAAAACCTAGATAGGGCAGGAGAGCTTTGCAGTGTCCCCAAGGACAACCGATGGGTGGAGAGCTGATTAGCAGACAAAGCTCCAAAAGGCTCCTAAATAACTGGTTCTTTTTTTGCCCTGAAAGGAGGGCACCTTGGAAGGAGGAAGGACAGAGGCAGATTGGGAAAGGCAGGTGTGCCCAGTGTTTTCCTTCCCCATTGTTTCCTGCTGGCCAAACAGCTACCTGGGGTAGAGAAGGCCTGAGGCAGGTGGGTTAGCATTTGCATTAAGCCTCCTAGGATGTCCCCCCCACTTCCACATAATGGCTGATGAATTCATTTAACAAATGAACTAGGGAGAACAGGTATAGTTTGTTGTTACTTAAGGCAATTCATTTAACATTATTTTGACCTTTGGCCTAATGGGCAAGCTCCATAACTTGAGGACTGTCTGTACTTTGATTTAGATCACTTGAGTGTTCAGGCCTATATTTGCTGAATTGTCCATATTGTGGTTAACTTTTGTACTCTACCCCTCTGCAAGTTCAATCCAGGACCCAAATCAACACACCGTGGTAATGCCATCATGCTATTGCATGTGAATTACACATCTGTAACTCTCTCAACATAGTATTTTCCAGCTAATTAAAGATTAATGCATTAACGGATCTAAAAGCTTCTACAGACATTCGACATTCAAGTAAGACAAATGGTCATCCAGGTATTTGAGACAGCCTATAATGCATTATTTATTTCAGCTATTATATGGAGGTTATAAACTCATTCTTTTACATTTTCCTAAATAGCAAGATGCAACGTACATATTATAAATTTATAAAACATGCTGCAGTTCAAATATGATAAACTTTCAAGAAAACTGTCTGTATGTTGGGTGCAAAGAAATAATTTTCATGAGCTGAGACACTTGTTTAATATTAGTGTAGTGATTCTTGAAATGTTTGATGTAACAATTAGGATCTGGGTTTTTGAAAAAGACTGACCAAGCAACAGTTAACTGACAAATCCTCCCATTTACATAATGTGTATGATTAGTTCTGAAAAAGTCTGACTCCAAAGATATTTTTGGAGAAAACTGATACTTAACCTCCAGTACTGATTAAAATCTAAGCAGAGAAAGATTGACGTCAGCAACAGATGTTAAATTATGAATCCAGGCTTAACTACATTATTTTATGTTAGTGGTTATGGATTACTATTCCTACCCTTATTTCAGCATTATTTAGCTTTAATAATGGAGTGGAGAATTATAGCCCTCACAGCTTGCATAGCTCCGCCTCCTCTCTTTCTCACTCTCTCTCATGACAGAAGGTTTCTAGATGGAATTTCTATGAATGAAGCAGTCTCTTCCATACAGCTAGTCCTCAATTTATGACTACTATTGATACCCGAATTTCTGTTACTAAGTGAGACAGATGTTAAGTGAGTTGCATCTGATTTTACAACTTTTTGCCATGGTTGTTAAGCGAATCATTTCAGCTGTTAAGTGAATCATGCAGTCATTAAGCAAATCCAGATTCCCCACTAAATAGAAGCTGGCTTCCATTTGCTAATTGGAAGCCAGCTAGGAAAGTCACAAACGGAGATCACATGACCCCAGGATGTAATACTGGAACCATTGTAAATACATGCTGGTTACCAAGTGCCCAAATGTTGGTCTCTTGATCATAGGGATGCTGTAACGATTGTAAGTGTGAGGACTGGTTGTAGATCACATTTTTCAGTGCTATTGTAACTTTGAATGGTTGCTAAATGAGTGGTTGTAAGTCAAGGAATCTGTAATAGCTACAAAAAGAGGAGATAGTGTAAAATACAAGATATATCTTTACCAAAGTTGGACTGCAACTGGTTCTGTTTAACAATTGGTTCTGTGAGCGCGTGCTTTGCGTGAGCAAATGTACTTGTGCACAGTGTTCAAAATACAGCAATTTGAAGCTCAGCTGCTTACCTTCAGGCAATCTCAGGAAGTGGAGACGCAGAAATCAGCTGTGCTACACGACCATCAGCCAGAAAGAAAGAAATATAGGACAGGATAGGGTGAGGCGGGTGGGCAGAGCCAGCTGATGGTCGGAACTACCGGTTCGCTAGAACCGGTCCAAACTGGAATTAGCCCACCACTGATCTTTTCTCTTTGTAAAACTCTCGCTTATTGATTTAGAAAACAAAGGGGAAAAGTTTAGGATGAGAGGATCATATGTAGCCAGCAAGGAATCTCCTTTTATTGATCGGATGATTCTGTCATTATAGTACAATATTTGTTGCATTAATTAGAAATTAGAAAGTGTTTTGTTACAAACCCTTTCTTCTTTCTGTAACATATTGTTTAATGCAATGCGTCAAAATATATTTGTATTCGAGTTTTTTTATAGGCTTGTATTCTTATTAGTTTTTTAAATAAAGCAGATAAATGGAGACTTCACTTAAGATATATTGATTACCTTTTCTAAGTTATAATATCTGGCTATCCACTCTTTTATTGATCTTAAATGTTGTAAGCAATCACCAAAACTCAAGGTCACAGCAATTCTAAAGCAACTGCAGATACTTTATTGGTGCAGTCTGTCATTAGACAAAAAGTACATCATAAATATTGGAAAGGTAAATTACTTGAAAATTTGAAACATGTAGTCTGTGTTGTAAGTATATAAAATATGATAAAATATTTTCTTCAGGTGCTTGTCCAGATAATCACTGAATCTGTGCTTTCAGTTAAAAGTTAACTTATAAAACCAAGCTCCCCCCCATTCCCAAAGTACTGTAGATAGTCTATAAGAAAGGAAACAATAGATATACCTATTTGCTCCTTTAAATGAGAAGCAAATCATAGTCATATTCATACATCATATTAAGACTTGATGTGGTTCAATTAATATTTGCTTTGCATAATGTGTAAAGTCATTGTGATTTACAAACTATGGTTTAGATCCAGGGTAGACAACTTTTTCCAGGCTGAGAACCTCACGTCATCAAAGCCTACACTCTAATATTAATGACTGGAACTAGGGAAAAAATTAAAAGTTCATCTAATCTCATTTAGATATTTAATCTAAGAATATGATGACTCTCCAGTCATGTATTTAGTAATTCCCACCACCACCACTTAGAAACTAAAATTAGATGACAATCTTTTGTGGTCTTGGGAACATAGTCTTAGGGTCTCAAGTTTTACATCTCTGGTTTATGGCACTGATTATCCTATGCATGCTGTCACTATGAGTTATTCAAGAAACTACAGCGTGTTTCTGATAAGTGATTCATCTACAAAAGCATCCGAAAACATTTCATAAGGTATTTGTGAATTGATAGCATGGGGTTCTAGGGAAAACAAGACAAATTTATAGACTTGATTGGAGTGCCTACTATTGGAGAGAGTGGAAGGAAGGATTTATCTCAATTGTAGCATTCATGTTTCGGGTCACATGTAAAAGAGTTCCTGCTTTTGTAATCACATGTCAATAACAGGGTAACTCAAGGCAGTTATTCCATGGAGAGCATGTTGAGATCTGCTAAGATGAAATTGTTCTAAGACTTGGCTAATAGTTTAAAAAACAGTTGTTAAGGGAGTTTTGCCCCATTTTAAGACCTTTCTTGCCATAGTTGTTAAGTGATTCATTACAGTTCAGTTAGTAACACGGTTGTTAAGTGAATCTGGCTTCTCCATTGACTTTGCTTGTCAGAAGGTCGCAAAAGGGGTTGACATGACCCCAGGACATTGCAACTATCATAATATATGAATCAGTTGCCAAGCATCTGAATTTTGATCATGTGTCTATGGGGATGCTGCAAAGTTGTGTGAAAAATGGTAATAAGTCACTTTTTTCTATGTTGTTGTAACTTCAAATGGTCGCTAAATGAACCATTGTTAGTTGAGGACTACCTGTAAATAGTGTGGATTGCTCTGACTGGTAATGTATATATGTCCAGCACTATATATTTCATTATACTTTGACAGGTTCTCCTCAGGTTATGTCTCTTTGTTCAGCAACCATTATAATAGTAAAAGGGGACTTATAACTGGTCCGCAAGAGTTTCAACAGTTGCCTGTTCCCACAGTCATAAAATTGTAATTTCCAATGTACCCTACAAGCAAAATAAATGGAAAGCCTGCAGAAAATTAAAAGCATGATCATGTGAATCTTCACTTATGACCTGTGCAGTTCTTGCTGAACAACAGGAACCAGACCTGTTGTTGTAAGTTGAGGACTACCTCTAAAATTCTGAGATACAAGGCACTGAAACAGGGACTAGGCATTCAAAGTATGCTTTGTCATATCTAGTCTTTACCTTTCCTATGCTAAGTCATATAAGTCAACGAAGAACCTCTTGGTTTGATATCTAGCTAAGCCCTTATCTCAAGCTGATAAAATTTAACTTTATGCCATGTAAGAAGGAATCACCTGGAAAAAAAAATCTGATAAAGTCATTCTAAATTATGATTGGTCAACTTTTAAAACAATTCCTTTCTTTGAAGTTATTTTTTTCCTTTCCAACTCCTCTAAAATCCTTCAGTTAAGAGAAACTTGTTTTTGAGTTCAGGTGATATGTAAACAACAAAACCTAACCACTCCTCCCCATCACATGTCAGCCAAGTGATTTATATATGACAGAACATACTTATAACTCTGCACTTCTGGGCCTCAATGTGTATTATTTGAAAGCATCACTGGAGGGTGTTGCCATGCTATGCCAAATCACAAATATGAAAATAAACACAGGATTAAATGCATTTCCCACAGCATTAAAGTCAAAGTCAAGCATTAAAGTCAAACTTACTTTCTTTGCAAAATTCCAAGATTTACTAAGGAGCACATTAGACCAAAAATTCAAAGTTGGACATTCGGCTGTGCTAAAAAAGTTATATTGAGATGTTAAAAATAAGAGAAGTTGCTTGCTGGTCAGATAAGAAGACGATATATCAACTTAACATTCTTTTCCTAGCCAACCAGATGTTTTTAGGAGTCCACGAGCAGGACAGAGCAACTGCACATGTGTTTCCTTGTGGTTGCTAATTGAAAAAGCACAAAAAATATCTTTGCCATGAACTCCATGAATTTTCTCTAATACTCTTTAAGAATTGCCAGGAAAAAAGGCTTGATTACATCTTGTGATAGCGTGTTGCAGTTTAACAATGATTTATAAAACAGTACTTTCTTTTCTGTCTTCATTCAATTTCACTGGCTGTCCTAGATCAGTGATGGCTAACCTTTTTGCCATCGCGTGCCAAAAATGGGGGGGAGCGCAGGGGGTCGAGCGTGCGCGTGCCGACACCCATGATTCAGTGTGCCCACCTCCCCGTGCATGCACATGCGACCCCCCCGCGCTCCCCCTGCTTTTGTCATGTGATGGCATGATGGGCCCGATAGGCCTGTTTTTTTGCCCTCCCCAGGCTCCAGAGGCTTTCTAGGAGCCTGGGGAGGGCGAAAATGGCCTTCCCCACCTCCCCAGAGGCCAGTAACTGCCCGTTTTCCAATTTCCGGTGGACCCAAAAGGCCCGAAAATCAGCTGGCTGATATACACATGCATGCCTTTAGCTGTGTTAGGATAATGCTCGCGTGCCCACAGATATGGCTCTGCGTGCCACCTGTGGCACATGTGCCATAGGTTCACCATCACCGTCCTAGATTCTAGCTTTATATTATGCCTCCACTTTCTCCACAGTTCATATACACTATATGGGAATCTGACTTTTGATTTGTAAAAAGAGTTTGAGACTGGGTTCCCCTAAACATTGCTATTACATTACAAATGTTTTTCAGAGGGAAAAAAAGACGCCTTTAGCACTTATGCTCAACATTGTAACCCTTGGCTAGAAAAGAAGCAATTTCTAGACTTTGAATCAGATCTTGTCATGAGAATCTTTTTGGCACTTATTATCACTTTGCTGACATCAGCAATTGTTTATATAGTTGCTTACTTCTATTAATACCATGGTACATATGGTGCATGAGAAACTTTGTACTTACTGTTTTTTTTAAAAGTATTATTTATTAATCATAGGTTTTTTTTTAAAAAAAGAAGACTGAATGAGTAAGGAAGAAGAGAAAAGAAATATAATATCTTTAGGTGGACAAAGGTGTCACAACACTGTACAATTATAACTCAATATATTGTTGATGAGATATTTAAAAAAATACATTGAATTATTTTAACAGGGTGAGTAAGGATTTGACTCTCTGAGATAAGTGCCCAAAATCTCTATTATTTCTTGAAGAAGCAGAAGCAGGACAGATAAATGTTATTTTCTAACTTCCCTTTTGTTTGACTAATATAAACTATTTACAGACATTTAGAATTTTTCTGTGATCCTGATTTTGATTCATTTATCAGTTCTTGTTATAAACTTTGATGCTCCTTCTGGAAGAATCTGTTCCAGAAGATGGTGCTCCAGGACTACTGGTGTGGTATAAAAACTGGCAGAATTCTGTATTGTCCCTAAAGCTTTTAAACCTCTGCATGGAACTACTGCAGCACGTTTCCTTGGAATTTGAAATTGAGTGTCAACATGCTGATTTAAAATGAACAATTGCCTGAATGATGCAGTTTTTTAATAAATAAAACATGTTTTTTAAAAAATATAAAGTACTATGCAAGTACTATCCTGCAAAATCGTATATTTAAAATTAACTTTCGTAACACAATAAATGTCAGAACCCACTGACATTTATAAAGCTAAATATGTCCTTGAATTGTACTCAACTCCTTGTGACTATTAAAAACAGGCACACAATTTTATTGGCAACATATGGAGGTGATTCCTCATTGGCATCTTCCAGGATATTTTTCATCTTCTCATAGTAGTTTGTAGCCCTTGTAGTCTCTCACTCAAGTATTAAGCAGGTCTGACTGAACTTTGCTTTTGAAGACATACAAGGTCAGCCAGTATGTATGCTACTATACTCACTGTAGTAGATTCTGTTTAAAATTATGCCCAGTCTAGCAGAATAAGAAAGCCTGACTCAGGATTATTTTGACATGTGATGCTTCAGTTCATTTTCAGCACTTTACAGGGCTATCAGATGACTAGAAAATAGCCAAGAAACATAGGAAATTCCAACTTCATGCAATTTAAATCTAATAGGCTTATTGTATCCTGAAAAATAAAAGATTAAAAATACATAAGGTTATGATATAGATGATATGTGAGGACCAGCCTTTTGTTTTGAGGTTAAATGAACTAGAGAACAAGGGATCATAAATGAGCTTAACCCTCTTTTCAACTATGAAAAGGATCTAGTAAGGCTGAAACATGGAATAAACAAGCAGCTGCTAAAGTAAAACTAACTGGGTTTATACATACAGTCAGTGGTGGGATTCAAATTACTTTACTACCAGTTCTGTGGGCGTGGCTTGGTGGGCGTGGCATGGCATGGCTTGGTGGTGTGGCTTGGTGGGCGTTGCAGTGCAAAATCCCCATTTTCTTCCAATCAGCTGGGACTCGGGAGGCAGAGGATAGATGGGGTGGGGCCAGTGAGAGGTGGTATTTACCGGTTTTCCGAACTACTCAAAATTTCTGCTACTGGTTCTCCAGAACTGGTCAAAACCTGCTCAATACCATCTCTGCATGTAGTAGTAATCCCAAACAAGCAGACCATTTTGTTTTAGCATGCTGGGTACCTTCTTCCAAATATTGTTTATTCTTTGAACTATAATTAAACAAATTAAAGCTGGATGAATTTATTCATTAGATTCAATACATAGCATGCAGCTGCTCATATATTTTTTTCTTTGCACCAAAATGGAGTATCCACACAGTGTGGTAAAAAATCACAATGGTGGATGGTAACTGTGACAATTCAATCAGAGTTCTGCTTGCCATCTTGACTTTTTTTTACCTTTATTATTATATTTTTAAACCACCTTCTTTAATATATAACTCAAGACAGCAAACATACCTCGTGTCCTAGCACTCTCACCCTGAGAGGGGAGTTGGGCTGAGAAAGAAGGATTGATCCAAGGTTACCCAGCCAGCTTCTATATCTAAAATGGGGCTAGAATTTACAGGCTCCTGGCTCCTAGGCCAGCACTATTACACCATACTGGAAATCTTTCCATACTGGAAATCTTACCTGATGATACAATATCCTCCCTCAAAGTAATCAGTAATTGATTTCATATTGACGTTCTCACTGGAGGCATGGGGTTGGAATGAGAAACGGAGCAGGTAATCATTTCTTGCAAGTTGTTGTTTTTTTCCTTGCTCATTTTGTGAACTACTTGTCTCCAGAACTTGTTAATAGTTCAACACTGGCGGTATTTAAGAAGAGATTGGACAACCATTTGTCTGAAATGGTGTAGGGTTTCCTGTCTAAGCAGGGGGTTGGACTAGAAGACCTCCAAGGTCCAACTTTGTTATTCTGTTAAGTTAAAAAAGAAAAGAAACCTACGTAGGTCCGTGTGATGGCTGCTGCATTTTTGTAAAAGAATCAACCTGGAAAGAAGGATTAAGCTTCTTTCCTCACCTAATCATGGTGGTCTTGATCAGTGGTGGGTTTCAAAAATTTTTATTACCAGTTCTGTGGGTGTGGCTTGGTGGGTGAAGCAGGGGAAGGATACTGTAAAATCTCCATTTCCTCCCCAATCCAGGGGAAGGTTACTGCAAAATACCCAATTCTTCCCAATCAGTTTGGACTCTGGAGGCAGAGAATAGATGGGGGTGGGGCCAGTCAGAATTTTTACTACCAGTTCTCTGAATTACTCAAAATTTCCACTACCGGTTCTCCAGAACTGGTCAGAGTCTGCTGAAACCCACCTCTGGTCTTGATCCATATCAAGTGAGCTACTGCTCCTGAGATTTAAGAAAAAGCACACCAACTGCATGCCAATTATTTCATATATAATGTAGTTTAGCCCTAAAATATATCACACAAATGTGAACACTCTTTCAGCCAATCACACAAATGTGAACAATCTTTCAGAATGAGATTGCAAGTTGATAAATAGCTGTACACATACTGTACATCATTTCTATATTATTAACAGACTCACTTTAAGTATTTACTTTGTTTAATTCTGTTTCCTGATTCCATTAAGAGATTTATAATTTCCCCCAGTTTTGCAAGGGAGAAAAACCATTCACCCAAAAAGACTGAAATACCACATATTTTTAACTATGTTTACTAAATACTTCCTCTCAGTTCAGTAGAGGTCAGTCCCAGTCTCAAATGAAGGAACTTAAAATTGTAGCCATTTGTAGCCAAGGAGACATATGCAACGGAGGAGTCTATATTTCATAAGTTCTTCTGACAATGTGCTTTGGGAAACAATGGATCTTGAATAGATGGCAGTAATGAACCCTGAGTTATTTGGCAAAAATTTTAACAACAGTAACAGAATTGGAAGGGACCTTGGAGGTCATCTAGTCCAACCCTCTGCTCACACAGGAGACCTGTACTAGGGATTTGAACCAACGAATTGCCAATCTTTCTGATCGACAAGCTCAGTGTCTTAGCCACTGAGTCACCTAGTCAGGCTTTTATTGATAATGATCTCATTTTATGCATCTATATACACAGTGGCACACATTAAAATGAAATTTCAATGCACTGCTCTTGAAAACCCACCAACAATGTCACCATCGTGAGGATAACAACAACAATACTAACAGCAGCATCCAAAAATGCTAAATTCTACCACTATTTTGAAATATTGATGATGCTATCGTTAACATGAAATGTATATGAACACGTTTGAACATACACAAATGAAGGAAGAAGAAAAAAACCTTGAAGATACAGAGACCTAATTAGGGATGAATAGTATGGCGAAAGGTATCTGGCATGTTTAATAGAAATGCCTAAAGAAGTTTCTGTGAAATTCCTTAAACTTTCTTGCTTCATGGAGATACCATGGTATACTGAAACCAAATTCCTGGCATGATTTGAATGTTAGTGTTGTGTTTTCTCAGTCTTAATGAAACAATTTCTTCATAGCTTGCTCTTCCTTGCCTCCAGTGACATCTCACTGAATTTTACATGTCTATTTAGAATTCCATTGTTCATAGGAGAAATGGTAATTTTTTGTTAAAAAAAAACTTTGAAGATGAAATTATTAACATTGTTGGAAATTGGGCAGAATGTAAATTTAGTAAAATATTATCTTTTTAAAACGTTCAATCACATGTGCATATTTACAATGTTCTACCGAAGTCAATCATTCATTTTTGAATAGGTGTATGTATAGGCTTGAAGAGAGCCAATTTGATCTAGTGGTCAATGTACCAGGCTACAAATAGGGAAATGAGCTACTTTGGGCCAATCACTCTATTTCAGCCTTTGGAAGGAGATAATGGCTAACCACTTCTTGAAATCTTGTCAAGAAAACTGCAAGGACTAACTGAGACAGTTGCCAAGAATCAATACTGACTAAATGACCCATAAAGGAAATTTTAAAAAAAACAAACTTGAAACTGTACGGTGAATAAGAAAGAATTTTTAGCACGTTATGGCTTAAGTTTACAATATATCTCTTTGCTTATAACAAGCAAACATTTTTCTTCCATGGGATGGGATCCTGGTAGAAATACAATTTGAGAAATTAAATACATTTCTGTCATTCAACTACATGATGGCTCAGTCTTTCTCAACCGAATACTCCAATATATTTGACTTCAGCCAATACCTAGTCAGTAATTGAAGGGTACCAGGGTAGGCAAGAATGTGAATATGTGGATCATGTCTGCCTAATCACTTGATTTCTGTAAAATATGCAAATAATATCATTTTCATAATATAACCAATTATACCAGTCATATCAAATGCAAGCCATTTGGCCATTTCTGGGAAATGTGCTGCTGTTAAAGTTCTAAACAATCAAGACCATGGTTGATTACTGATACTTTTCTGACACATAAACAGTGGTGGGTTGCTACGGGTTCACCCTGGATTGGGTGAACCGGTAGCGGTGGTAGCGAGAGGCTCCGCCCACCTGCCCGGATGCTTCTGTGCATGCGCAGAAGCATTGCATGTGGGCACAGGTGCGCCCACGCCCACAAGTGAACCGGTAGTGATGGGTTTTAAAACCCACCCATGTACATAAACCTGTCTGAACATTGTCCATTACTGAAGAGAGTAATGGAGGTGAGCTTGAGAGAAATATGCAAGAATTGTGTCCTAGGCAAAAAGGGCTGAAACATTTAAGTTCTGGGAAACTAATTACTGGAGTGGTATGGAGAAGATACAACATAGTCAGACTTGCAAGATTCATTTTGGTCAATTTCAATACAGTGTAATTTTGGTCTTTTTGTGAAGCTGATTTTCTGGTCTGATGTACCTAATTGGGCTGGCAATTGCCTTAGATTCTCCAGTGGAATATGCTGTCTTTCTAGGTTGCTAGTGAAAGAGAGTCATTCCTAAGCATTGGTTTGCTTTGTCTGTCTGTCTGTCTGTCTGTCTGTCTGTCTGTCTGTCTGTCTGTCTGTCTGTCTGTCTGTCTGTCTGTCTATCTATCTATCTATCTATCTATCTATCTATCTATCTATCTATCTATCTATCTATCCTTTAATCGAGTTGTCAAGTTTAGCATCTTATCTAGGAGCCAACTGTGAAGTCACTCATTTTCTGAGAGAAAGTAAGTTTATTTGCCCCAGTACTTACAACACTTAATGTATGTTGCTGACAGTTCAATTCCACTTCTTTTTCTCCCATGAAATAATTTTTAGCAATTTTGATGTATTAATTAATGCTGAATTTTAATTGTGATGCCTTAACAGTGTTACTGAAGAATGGAATAACGATCTTTTAAATAAAATGTAAATTGCATTGTCCTCTGCCCCTGTGCCTTTATAGACAAAGCAGCTATTTTAGTGCTCAATTACTGCACCAGAAAAATAAAAGAAACTTCAGGGGTTCTGCAGAATTTCCTGTCTGCCTAAGAATTTAGGGGTTAGTTTGATATAAAAAACAAATCTATTACCTTTTAAGCTATTGACAGAGTCTTGTCTCTTCTATTGAACCAGAATTTAACAATGCCATTTAGAACCTCAACTTGAAAACCAGAAATTTCCTTCTTTATCATAAAGGGATATGAGGCTAAAATTTAAGAAAGGATTTAAAAGCCAAACAAAACTGCAGATCCAGCTGCAGTCATGGGATAACTTTAAGCTGTATAGTAAACTGAGCCAGAATCTCATAGTTACGCATCAGGATACAGGTTTGTTTTTCCTGTGAGCCTATATGGGATTTTTGGCTCAAGCCCGAACATCTGGCAGGAGCAAATGTGATAGTCCTGGATGGAAATCAAGGTCTAGGCAAGAACCCACAGAGCATACTGTAGATTCCTGGTTACTGTTGCTGGCAGCCACTTCTCTCATTTTATTTCACTAAAACCTACAAAACTATTTGAGCCATAATCCAATATCTCCTCTCTCCTTGACGCATATATTCGCTCTGGGGCTTAAGGCAAACTTTTGTCCATACAGAACTACATTTGCCTGGTAGCTCATCTAATTTGATTTTGGTAGTTTTGATTGAACTTTTGGCAGAATTTAAGATAAAAAAAAAAATCTGATTTTTGACCGTGACAAATAAATTTGCCACGGTCAAAAATTAGTTCATTTTTATTTTAAGAACATACATTATTATATTATATTAGTTTTCTTGGGTCTTTATTCAGAGATGATAGTAAAGATAACATTAGTTTTCAAATTTGAAACTGTATAAAAAATTTCTTATAACCCCACACCGAAATTGAGAATCAAATTAAATTTGACAGAAACAGTGTCTGTTGGCCAAGAAATGTAAAGACATAATGATTTTTTTAAAAAATAGCAGTTTTCATTAATGATTAAAAAACATGCTAGTACATGATAGCTGGATGGACATTAAGACTTTACCAGCATTATATAGAATATTTTTAAAGCATTTTCAAATTGTATTTGTTTCTGACATGCCTTTCCCAAAGTCAGAAAATTAATACAGTGAGACATAGCACACATTTTAAACTTCCCAACAAAATAAAAGATCAGTTTAAAATACAGTAGTTATACATATGCACTACACTTGTCAATGCATTATCTTGAATCCAGTATTGTAAGAAAAACAGAACAAAATCTCTCGCACCGTTTTTACTCTTAGCATCCAAATTCTCTTCCTTGTAGGTTGGTTTGAACAATTGTAATATATTCTGGATTCAGTTTTCTTTAGGAAAAAAACCTCACCCATACACATGTTAGCAATAACTGAGATGTGCTAACTAAATATGTTCTGATGCTGAAGAATAGTCATATACTGAAATGAATTGGTGTAAGGAACAAGATGGCTATAACATTAATCTACTTTAAACCTTATCTGATCTTGATTTGTGACGAATGTTGAGTAGAAAAATGAAAGCCACTTCAATTTTCATTCAGCATTCAAGTAGAAAGGAAGGGAAGAGGCTTATCACCTTAGCTTACATAACTATTCTAGCTTTCATCTATTGCTGATCGTCCTGCCCAACATTTTCTCTTCCATTATTTCAGAATCAATAAGCAATGGTCTGTATATGGTACTTAAGATATGTAGCATTCCAAGCAATTCCACCTAGAATACTTTAGAATTTATATTTAGCAATTACTTCACATTATTTACAACTTTTAAAATGTTTCCTAGGGAACTAGTTTGAAGCTGAACAACTTACAAGGTGGGGAAAAGAAAACCTATATGGTGATTTGTTGCCCAGGGCTTATTTTTAAATCATGGATCTTGTTACTATTTGAATTAACATTTTGCTTTAAGCAACTGAAAACAATCCGAAAGCATTTTCTTAGTCAAAGTGTCTTAGGTTTTCATTCAACTATCTCTTAACTGTGCTATTATAAGAGCAACTTTCCTATTGAATTATTTTTTTTTCACTTCCAAGCAATTTTAATAAACTGTGACCAAATTAAACAAATAATACTATGCAGGTGTTGGGATAATGAACATCTGCAGAGTTCCTCTTGGTGGCCCTGTTTAGCCTGATCCCTTTTGGATAAAGGGGACTCTGAGGTTCATCTTCAGAGATGCATAGAGTAATTTTCATCTACCTGGCAAATAAAATCGCTCAGATCTGTTCTTAGTTGGAGAGTAAGAATAATGCAAGTCTGATGGAGATGCCTGGGGAATGTTCTTACTCAGTTATCTTTGATCCTGTTGGACCTGAGGAAATTGACATAGTCTTTGGGACTGTAAGTGCAGCTTTCTGTGGTTTAAATCAATGCTCCTTCTGGTTGGTCAAGGGCACTTAGAAGTGAGACGTTGGTTGCGTCTAGCAATGATTAATTCATCCCTGAGAGAGGGGAAGTCCCTGACACCATTTAAAGACTTCCTGTACACTTTCTTAATTGTTCTGGATAATTTTCTTCTCATGTCCCATCTCCTTTTTTAAGGAAGCTGGTTGAGAAGGTAGAGTGCTACAGCTCCAGAGAATTCTGGGTGAAATGGACTCCTTTCAGATTTGGATATGGGACAGAAACAGCATTGGTTGACTTTTGGATAACCTCTGGCAGGAGTGGGATGGGAGTGCCATGGGATATATCCCATATATCCATTTGACTCTTGACCTCTCAATATCCTTTGATACTATCAACCATGGTATCCTTTGTAGTTGACTTTTGAAATTGGAGGTAGGAATATTGTTTTGGGCTGTTTCCCCTCCTTCCTCCGGGACCAGTTTCAATTGTTCTTGAATAAGGAATAAGAGGTTTAGCCTGCAGCTTTTGCTTTATAGGGTGCTGCAGGGCTTGGTATTCTCTTTGCTTCTTTTTTAACAAGTACATGAAGCCACTGGATGAAGATTATCCATTGCCATGGGATGAGGAATGATTAGTATGCTGATGATATCCAGGTTTATATTTCTATTCCGGATGAAGAAGTGACACTGTGGATGCTTGGAGGTTTTGGGGATCTGGATGGGGAACAAGAGACTTCAACTGAACCTTGGGTAAAATGGGGTGGCTCTGTATAGGAAATTCCTCTGTATCTTGGGTCCTGGATGGGATTCCACTGCCCCATATGGGCCTGGTGTATAATCTGGAGGCCCTCCTGGATTTATGACTCCTGCAATCTTGGCTAGGAGGGCATTCGCTCAATTTTTTGTATTGTGCAGCAGCTGGACCCTTTCCTGGATCAAGAAGCCCTTTCCACAGTCACCATGTCTTGGTCATCCACTATATTGACTACTGAATGTGGTCTATATGTGCCTATCCTTGAAGAGTATCTGGAGAGTGCAGATGATACAAAATGCAGCACTGTGAGCAGTCTTAGGCACCCCCTAGCTTTGCCCATGTAATACCTCTGCTTCATGAGTTGCATTCTGGGTCCAATTCAAGACATTGATTATTACCTTTAAAACCATTCATGGCATAAGATCAGGTTATCTGTGGAACCATCTCATCCTAATCACGTCCACCCATCCCATCTGATCAGATAGGGAGATGTTGTGGATTGGCTAAAGAATTTTGAGTGATTCGATCCAGGAAAAGAGCCTTCTTTGCCATTGCTTCTGCCCTTTGGAGCATCTTACCTCCAGAGGTGAAGCAGGCCCCCACTTTTTTGGCTATTCAAAAGAGTGTTAAAACCAGACTCTGACAATTGACATGGCAGTCTAAGAGGAATATGAAACTCCAGGAGGGTTGATGATGTAAGCATGCTCCCTCTGCTTCTTTAACTTTTTAATAATTCAATTTTTAGCTTTATTGTTAATTCTATTTTAACTGTTTTTATTTCTGCTTTTTATACTATGGTTGTTGTGGCCCGTCAGCTGCCAGCAGAGCTAGCAGCAGAGTCAGTTGAGGAGGAGGGGGAAGGGGAGGGGGAGTCTGGGCCAGCTTTGGAACCTTTGGAAGGCTCTGATGAAGAAGCAGTGGCAGATGCAGAGCTGGGGCCTTCTTTTCTTGCCCCAGGTGGAGAGGCAGCTGTCTTTGGGGCCTGAGCTGAGTGAGGGGGAGGAACAGGTGGAGCCCATCCCAGATGCACATATTCATAGATAGGAGAGGAGAGCAATGGAGGGCAATAAGCCAGCTCTCAGGGAAAAGAAGTCGTAGATGCTAGCCAGCCCCTCCCTGGCTGGGAAATAAACAGTAGGGGCTTGGGAGTGGCCTATTGTCGCAGACAACCGTTCGTTTTCCAGTATCCATCAATCAAATTGGACTCCTTTGCCAGAACAAGGTTTGTTGGGACTAATTGCTCTGTATTTGAGGTGCCAACTGAGTCTCCCTGCTGGAAACAATATGTAGTGCATTTGCCTCAGCAGGTGAGAACAGGGACTGGTTCTGCTTGGCTTAATCATTGAAGGACTTTTTGATCTTGAGTTCTCATGTGAAAGGAAACTGTCTGTGCCTTGTTTCATAAGGGGAAAACACTTTCATTTATGACTAATTATTTTTGGTTTTGTCTGCCCAACGTGAATATTTATTATTTATTTATTTATTCATTCAATTTATATATGCCGCCCTTCTCCAGAGACTCAGGGCGGCTTACAATGCATTAAGCAATAGCCTTCATACTTTTGTATATACCTGCTTAGTAGGGCTTTTTGGCTCCCCCGAGCAGTGTTCTATTTTATACAAAGTCAGTTTATTGCTCCCACAAACCGGGTCCTCATTTTACTTACCTCGAAAGGATGGAAGGCTGAGTCAACCTTGAGCCTGGTGAGAATTGAACTCGCAATAATTGCAGGCAGCTGGCAGCTAAGTATTACTTTAACAGCAGCAGTTTAGTCCACTGAGCCATCAAGACTGTTCATGCCCTGTTTTACAAAAAAGGGGTTTGTTTTACTCGTAAGTAAGTCATTTCTCATTGCTTGCAAAGGCTGGGTAAGAACAATGGTATGTTTTTTACTGTAAACCACCCAGGTCATTTAGGTGAGATAGGTGGTGTATAAATGTGAATATATAATATATAATGTATACATAATGTATATGTAATGTAGAAATAAATAAATAATGCCACTTCAGCTATCCTCTCTCCAATGAACTCCGACCATGGCCTGAAACCTAAGGTATGAGGAAAGCAGGTGGTAACTAAGTAGTTTCACTACCTGCTTTTTAGAATTCTGAACAGACGATTGTTGCCATCCATTGTTTTCTCTATATTCTGCTTTTCTCAATATAATGCTTTTATTATCATGGTTACATTGATTTAAAGGGGATATTTTTCATTAAATCTTCCCCATTCAAAGGCTGCACAGTAGCACAGGTGCCCTTTGAGTTTCAATATTAGTACAAGGTTATTACATTCTGCATTTTAGGCTTTAGACTGGAAAATCCAGAACTGATTTCCTGCTTTTTCTGTATCTGGCTGAATGGACTTCATTATTTTACTTCATTAAAGGTAGTAAAATTCCCCATCTAGATGGGTAACACCCAAAAGTGGCAACCTACCATCGGTATCAGGGGTGGCTTCTACTTACCTTTACCACCGGTTTGCAACAGGATCATGCACTCACTTTGCCTGCACATGTGCCTTGCTTCTGTACATGCGCAGATTGCTGATGATGACATCCGGGGCAGTGGGAGGGGCCTCCCGCTGATTTTACTACCGGTTCTTGTGAACTGGTCTGAACTGGAGGCAACCCACCACTGACGGGTATCTTTTACATGGGATCCTTGAAGAAAGGGCTTGCCAGTAACATTTTAAATTATCCAACCCCATAGTTTTAATTGTGTTAAACGATGGCAATTCATGAGGATTTTGACTTCATTGTACCATTTAAATTCACACTAGGCTATCATTTGGAAAACATAATAGCTTATTCTGTCTGGATTAAGCAGAGCATCTGGAATCACTAAGATCTCAGTTGAGAAAACAGGTGCCCTTTAGCTGACCTAGCAAAATTTTTTGGTCGATGCTTGCTTTAAAAAAAAAAAAAATTACAGTACCAATTATAGTTTCACTGCTGGATATTTCTAGATAGAGCCAATCCTGGCAAGAAAGTGCTAAGAATGATGTCTTTCACATGAAAACCCACAAGAGGTGAAGACAGTGTAGAGGGAGGGAACAATAAATATTTGTTGTACAGTGTTCAGCAAGAAAAAAACGGCTGTATTTTAATACCCATTTCTGAACACTTAATTCTTCACAGACATATGGAACAAATAGAAAATGGCACACTTTTCAATTTCAGCAATCTTGCATATTCTTGATGTTGGATATTATTTTGAATTAAGGCAGACACTTTTCGGTCGTGGTTATATAGTGAAAAATCTCAGAGAGCATTTCACTGGCAGGTCTCCATTCTCTTCCTGATGTCATCACCCATGGACCTTAGTGAGTTTCTACAGTTTGGCCCAAGATTAGATGTTAAATATTTAATGTAGAAAGAAAAGCAATTCAGAAATACTTGGAAACAGAATTGTACCTTATGGCAATTATGATCTCCCTGAGCTCTCCTTAAACAAAGAGCTTTGTTCTTCTAAAGCAATTACCAGAAGTTAAAAAAAAGTTACACTGCCAGTAAGACATTCAAAAGACACATCTGCAGAATGGGTTCCTGTTTCAGTCAGCATGTATATAGCTTATATAAATTTCACACAGAAAGAAAACTGCTCTTGGGTACACATCTTGGTAGTGAAGTTGTTAGCCTGGTACAAAACAGCATTTATAAATTAACAGGAGGATAAGTAAAAAGCAATGTGAGCAATTTCAGTGACAACCTTTTAAAGCTCTGCTTACATGTGGGTAAACCATGAGCTTAACTTTCCGATATGTAGGCTCTTTCATCTTAAGAACTGTCCATGTGATGCAGAGTATCACAAGTGTGAGATAGTAAAACAGAGCAATAGCCTTGCTCAAGTCTCTCAGTTAAACAACTACAACCCTTAAACATTGCTCAGATATTTAATCAATGTGTGGATTGAATATGTGAAGCAGAAGAGCCTTATTCCCATGTTGCCAGCAAAATGGTCAACTGTTCCTGTATATACTGAATATGTACCGTGTTTACCCGAAACTAAAACCTCTCCGGATAATAAGCCCAATTGGGCTTTTCAGCACATGCAATAAAATAAGCCCCCTGGAAAATAAGCCCCCCACCAACACATGTGGTCCTGCCATTTCTTCTGGTTGCTTGCCACATAAACAACATGATGTGAGGAGGCGAAGGCAGAGGGGGGAGGGAAGGGAGGGAACATGCCCCATGCACCCCACACATCCTTACCGTACCTACCGGTAACACTGATGGCCGCTGCAAAAAGAGTGGCAGGCCAGCGACACGTCTTGCACCCCACTCCTACCCCTTGCTTAGCCACCTGCCCTCTTTAGGGATGCAATTTGGGGTTGGCAGGTGGGGAAGGAGAAGTGAGACACACATCTTACCTTTCCAGCTCTGTTGCATTCCTTGCTGTTGTGTCCAGGGAAACACGTTGTAAAAAAAGTAGCATATATGCTACTTCAGTCATTAAGACTTTTAAGAGGCATAAAAACCATCTACACAGATAAACACATGCACACACACAAACGCACACACAATAAGTGGTTGCTAGCTATATATATGTTTATAAATATATTTTCTCAGACTTTGAAATGCTTATTAAATTGGATTACAGTAGCTATATTTTTTGTATTCCTTCTTTTTCAGTTATTTTAAAAATGTATATGGAGCTCAGTTTGAAAAATGCACCAACTAATCTGTCAATCCTGAATGCTAATAACATCTGCACAGGAAGGCAAGTGATGGTGGTACAGGGGGAAATGTGATATTTTCATGCAAATGTTACCATATATTGTATATATTTTAAGTACATGCAGTAATAGCATTTGTGTTTTGATGTCATTATGTCATAACATCATTGCACATATGTTCCCATTTGATAAACGGTGATTTGTACGGATGTATGGAGAATATGTATTAGTGAATGAATATTTATTTATTCTGTCTATTATCTATCTATCATCAGGCCATATACCAAAAAGGCATATAGAACCAACATAATAATGTATTTATTTATTAAATTTATATACCATCCATCTCCTCAATAAAACAACTCTAATAATACAATTGAAAATCAGTCATCAAATGCCCTCAAAATCAAACTAGTTAATGACATTTCAGAATCTTTCTGTTGGGAAATATAATCTTGTGTAAAAATATCTTATTTTCTCTTGGCAAAGAATTGTCTGTATAAAAAGCATTCATATAAGTGATATGGTTTTGGATCATATAGTTTTAATTAAATGTATTTATTTCTACTTTTTGGCAAATAAATCTTGGTGAATAAAAGTGGACACCTTTGAATTTTAGCCTATTGTAACAACCAGTTCTTACCATACAGGAATAATATAATTATTACTCTCCACTTATCACCTTATCTACAACTGGATCCAAAAATACTTGTGGAAAACACCACTGCTACAGACATAAATAAGGAGAGGCGGCTGCAACGTTCCCATTGCACTGCTAAGTTGCATGCAAACAGAGCCTGATGAAAACAGAGAGCAACGAAAATATATTCCAGTATTCTAGTAAGTACCATTTTCAATATTCACAAAGACATTTATTTAGCAGTTTGCTATGGACATCTTGTTTAATGTAGTTTGCTAAGGATGAAAAGTAAATATCATGATGGCTAATAGCCACTGTAGAAGTGGGGTGCAGGCAATAGAGAAAAATGGCATCACTCTTGGGAAATTTAATGTGTTATTATTTTATTATTTTCTCTTCATTTCAAAGTCTGACTGCCTGCTGGAGTTAGAAGGATTGAAAATCATGAAAGGGAATGAAGGGAGTTTTATTGGAATATGGTACACGTGGCTTGCTGGGATATGAATCAGAAGCAATCTCTACTTCAAGATATCACACACCACACTAATCCAGATTTGTTTTACAACTGTTTTTTGAACAAGCCAATGCTGCCTTGGTTTATGCATTACACTAAGTCATAAACCATGCTTGACAAACTACAATGGCTGGGATGACAACACTTTAGTCAAGTGACTATAGAGGTACAGAAGAATGCCAGGCCTACCTGTTTAGCTCAGTTGCTGCAGCTTTCCTAAGGAAAGGACAACACACTTTGCAGCTTTTTTTCATTACTAGAGGGAGCTATGGCACTTAGAAAATGCTTTCTACCAGCGAAGACTAAGTGGTAGGTTTTGGTTTTATTTATTTGAGTTTTTTAAAATTACTTTTATAAAATTCAACTATACATATAATAATACTCTTTACTCCTCCTATTTAAAAAAATTCCCATGAATATATATTTAAAATAAAAGTATAGATTAAAATAAAAAAACCCAAACAAATTACAATAATACATCTGGGAAGTTTAAAAATGCCCCCTAGTGTAATGATCCAACTATAATTTTGAAGAAATTATATCCATTTTTAAGGCATCTACTATATCCTTGTACACAAAAAAAGTTTCAAGACTTAGCAACCAAATATAAACAGAGCATTTATTTTTTACTTAGGAAGAACTGGGCATATTTGTTGACTGTGTCAGGCATAACAATTGGAAATAAAAGGAGTGATGACAGATCATATAGACTTGTATTATAGGTCTCCAGTATGAATTTACTAGTGCTAGAGCAAAATTTAGAGAAGCCTGGTGGAGCAGTGGATTAAAGCTCTGTTAAATAGCACTTAGCTGCCAGCTGCCTGCCATTACTGCAAGTTTGAATCTTACCAGGCTCAAGGTTGACTCAGCCTTCCATCCTTCCGAGGTAGATAAAACGAGGACCCAGATTGTGGGGGCAATAAGCTGACTTTGTATAAAAAAGAACATCACTGGGGGGGGGGGGAAGCCCTACTAAGCAGGTATATACAAAAGTATGAAGGCTATTGCTTAACGCATTGTAAGCTGCCCTGAGTCTCCAGAGAAGGGGGGCATATAAATTGAACTAATAATAATAATAATAATAGTTATATTTCAGGGTTGGGCTTCAGCTAATAATGTTCCCTGAAAGTAACTTTTATCCTCAGCAATTTCCATAATATGTACCATATCATTTTATTATTATATTTTTCCATTGCTGAGGTTGGCTGCGAAAAGAACGTAAGGAAGATGATTGTATTGTAGAAAATGTTTTTGCTAGAAAGATGATAAAAATTTTCAGATGCTCATCTAAAACAAGTGGCTGTAAGAAATCTGTTTTAATAGGGTTTAAATGCACAATCCCACAATGCTTGAAAAGCTCTAAGGGATAACTTATTGTTGGCTAATGATGAAACTCAATTTTTTAACGTGCCAATTGTTTCTATCTTATAAAAAGCATCCCAAATGGTTTGAAAACATACATTAGTCTTTTCTGAAGAAATCTGAAGGTAATTCTTTCTATACAATTGCATCTTCATTATGCAAACTAGTAGAGTTTTAGCATTTGTAATCAGTTTTTTAAAAAAACGATTTTGTCCAGGCAAATTAAGCTCATCATTGTGTAAAATTGTTTCACAAAGTTGTTGTTCTCCTTATTATTACCATTTATCCTCACTTTTTATGGACAACCAATACCTTTTTTGCATAATACACTAAACAGGATTGGGAGTAACACAAATGGCCATTGTGGTGCCAACCCAATATGGCCATTCTAGATTTTTCAGGAATTTGAAAATGCTATAAACTGTAACTGAAATGATATGTTCAGAGCCTAAGAAACGTTCTCATTTTATATACCTGGGCATTTCTCTCATATCAATTAAAGGACAGCTTCCCCAAGATTGAGAAAGTTCCTGCTGTATCAGGCTGGGAAGTAAAATGGCTTTTAAATATGAAAATAATACAGTTGTTGGATTTCTGATGGAAGCATTGTGAGCTAAACACGTCTCCAAGGGGACAGAAAAGAATGATTGTGGCAGTTAGCAGCCTGATTCATCAGGACCTTTCTGGGCAAGGAGAAAATGGGAGCTTGCCTACATGTGCTCTGGATGGCTGCTCCTCACAAGGAGACTGCAGACAGTGGTCTCCCATGGATTGGAGCACAAAGGGATCAGTCATCAAACTCAAAACCACAGCACAGCCTTTTAAAGGATACTAACTTCGCTCCTAATGATTTTTGGAAATTGCTAATCTAAACCTCTAAAAGCTATTAAGAATCTTCTGAATGACAAGTTGGAAAAGTCACCTGGTGAGTCTATCTTCATTTCTGATCAAAAGAAATATTAACTGTAAGTTTAAAATCCTATAGGTTTTAAAATAGATTTTGAATAAGAAAATATTAAATGATTTAAGGGTTCAGACCAGAAGTGGGATTCACTTACCTTCCCTACTGGTTTGCAAATGTGAGCACATGCCTTCTGCGCATGCACAGTGCTCATGCATTATGTCTGTGTGAGTGGGTGGAGCCTCCCGCAGTCACCACTACCTGTTCGTCCGAACTGGACAGAACCGGCTGAATCCCACCACTGGTTCAAACAAATTTGGAACATTGTAAGTTTTATTATAGGATTTCGGAACGAACTATAAAAATTTTGTGCGAACTGAAATAATTTTGTAAGACATTTTTAATATATAATTTTTATTAGTAATTTTTAATTACAATAATAAAAACATACAAAGTAAACTAAGAGAATTTTTAAAAATAGTATTAAAAAGTGCAAAGAAAGAAAAAGGAAAAAAATAAGAAAAAAAGGAAAAAGGAAAAAGGAAAGAAGAAATAAAGAAAAAGAAAATGTCTTATCTCTAATTAAAGCTGTGAATTTGGCATCTCAGCAAGTTCCATCATCTTCGCTATCCATTCGCTTCATTGTCGGTAAAGTTGAATCTTTCCACCTTTGTACAAATCTTGCTGAAGTTGACATATAAAAAAAAATTCCATGTTTTTTTCCCAGCTGTTTATCCATCAGTCCCAAAAGAACCTTTTGGTTTTAATTGTATATTAATCTTTAAAATCTTCTGTATTATTATATGTAATTGAGTCCAACATTTTCTAGCTTTTTTACACATCCACTAAGCATGACAAAATGTCTTGTTAATTTACATTTCCAGCATATAACTGAAGCTGGACAATTCTAGACAATTTTTCCAGTGACATGCAATGTATAGATACCATTTTACAGAAATTCTCTTTAAGATTATAACATAATGTAAATTTCAATTCTTTCAACCATATTTTTTTTAATCTAATATTTCTGATTCTACTATTTCTGCATCAAGCAAGAATTATTTTGTATCCATTTCTTCAGTAATACCTTTTAAACATAGTTTCTTCATAGAAACAGTCATTGTTATTGAAATTTTTAGTATTGTGGCTACTAATTTATGGCCCCATACTTCAGAGATCTCATTTAATATTTACAATATTTTAGTGTCTTACCTCATTGTGTAAATATCAGTCCAAGACAAAACCAAAAGCAGGGTTTTTTTCCCCTTTTTGCTTGGAACCTATAGTCTCCTTCAACGTCAATAAACTAGATCTGACTATGGATTAATTTTCAATCAGATCAAGCCTGAAGCATGTGCTATACTACTCTCTATCCTGCTTCTGACTATTTTTGGAACAATCTTTGAAGTTGATTATGCATTTGGCAGCTTCTCTTCAACTTCAGTTGCCATGCTAATACATTTTCATGTTTTTGTTTATTATCTTTTCTACTTGGTAACAAAATCACAATAGGTTTCTGAGCTTTTCTTATGTCTCCTTGTTTAAACTTTTGGATTTCTTGCTAACTGCTTCATTTTTATCACCAGACAGGGTCATATGGTACATAGCAGATAATTTGAGATATTTAGCCACATAGGATTCAGCTTAGAAATTCTATCATAAGCATCTCTTGGCTCTCAGTGGCTATGGGATAACCACAGTGATTATTGTTGTATATATTTTTTCTCTGTCTGTCCAGAATAAATCTGTCTCACAGAAAGCAAAAATATAAACGCCGCTAAAAACCACGAAACCCAGCTCAACTCTGCAAACACTCCTTATATATAATTCAGGAGAACTAGAATCCATTGCTCTTTCTCTGAAAGTAATTTTTAAAACAATATTTCTTCTGAGTGGCTCCAGTAAATCTGAGAAAATTCGGACAACAGGTTAAAATGATGATATACAAAAATAAATAAATAAATAAATATTGCCAAATTGTAAATCCCAGAAGCATTGGCCAGGCTGTTGAATGCTGAGAAATGCTGGTATTTGGAACAGTATGTGGAAGTCCAGCTCTCAGATACTTCATCCAGATACTTCATCCATACGTACACTAGAAAATTTCAATTCATTCAGCCTCTATTGGTAAGTATATACAGGGAACCTTGTCCCGCTCTTCATTCTTAGCAACTGGTAATCTGGTGACCAAGGGGTTATCTTTTGTGTTTGCTTTGATGGCTAACAGCCACTGATATGTCTATTCTCCACAAACTTGTCATGTCTTTTTTAAAGCCATTACATTATGATTAATAATAAATAATTTTTGATTAATAATTTATAGAGGCATTCAACTTAGGGCTGATTGCCACATTTCATGGCCATGAATTCCATAAGTTAATTATGCAGTGTGTTGATGGAAGATGAAGCTTTAATGCTAAGGCTTATGGCAACAGCATTAGTAGTAGGTTTTCCCCCTTTGAATACAAAACAAACACAAAAGCTCTTCCATTAAATTTTCTTTGAAATTCCCACATTATTTGAATAAATCAATGAATTATTTTCTGTGTACTTGGCTTTTTATACACCTGGGTTTAATATTAATTAAGTTAAACACTGCATTATATTAAGTGTAATTTATTTTTAGAATAGAATAGAATTCTTTATTGGCCAAGTGTGATTGGACACAAAAGGAATTTGTCTTTGGTGCATATGCTCTCAGTGTACATAAAGAAAAATAAAATATATTCATCAAGAATCAAAAGATACAACACTTAGTGATAGTCACATGTTACTAATAAGCAATCAAATCGTACTAGGAAACAAATAAAACAATATAAATTGTAAAGATACAAGCAGCATGGTTATACTGTAGTTATAAGTGGGAAGAGATAGGTACTAGGAAGGATGAAGAAGAAGAATAGTAATATAGTCTTAGTAAATAATTCAACAGTATTGTGGGAATTAATTGTTTAGCAGAGTGATGGCATTTGGGAAAAAAAATATCCTTGTGTCTAGTTGTTCTGGTGTGCAATGCCCTACCTATAGCATTGTTTTGAGGGTAGAAGTTGAAACAATTTATGTCCAGGATGTGAGGGGTCTGTAGATATTTTCACAGCCTCTTTTTGACTCGTGCAGTAAACAGGTTCTCAATGGAAGGCAAGTTGGTAGCAATTACTTTTTTGCTGTTCTAATTATCCGCTGAAGTCTGTGTCTGTCTTGTTTAGTTGCAGAGCCAAACCAGACACTTATAGAGGTGCAGATGACAGACTCAATAATTTCTCTGTAGAACTGAATCAGCAGCTCCTTGGGCAGGTTGAGCTTTCTGAGTTGGCACAGAAAGAACATTCTTTGTTGTGCTTTTTTGATGACGTTTTTGATGTTAGGTGTCCATTTTAAGTCTTGAGATATGATAGAACCTAGAAACTTGAAGGTCTCTACTGTTGATACTGTGTTGTCTATTATTGTAAGAGGTGGTTCTCCTAAAATCTACCACTATTTCTTTTACCAGCATATTCAAAGCATACTCACAGTAAAATCTTAGCTTTTTAAACTTTCTGCTTTTAATTTAAGATAGAAAATATGCAGATTAAATGCAGAAATAAAGGTTTCTATTTTCTGTTTGCATATGTAAGTTTTCATACCTTATATATATATCTTGATAGGGATGATTTAATATTCTATTGAAACTAAGTTTACTATTAATTAAATTTAATATATGTACATATCACCTTATTATGATATTATTATCATATTCATTTAAGTCCTATGGAGTTCAATGAATGTAAGGAGATTCACAGTGCAATTCATTTAATAGTCAGAAATAAATATTTATTGTTCATATTAACCTGTTCATTGTTCTTAGGATTTTATCAGTCATGTTTTTGTGGTTTTTGTTTCCATTATATTATCTTCAGGTAATATCTCATTATAGGATGCTTATTATCAGATTTTGAGAAACATGTATGTTTGGCCTGGAATATATTGTTAGGAAGAACCTCAATAGATTTTAGATTTTGTTTAGGTAACAGTTAAATACTTCAGATTCAGGTAAGCCTAGCTGTACCTAATTTGCATGTAAGTACAGCCTGAACAATTCAGAGTGGGTAAGACTGCATCTCCAAGCGTCCCTAACTGTAAGAAGCACTTGTCAGGAATTTTACATGGCTGCCCTCTGTTGTAGCAATTGAGACACACAATGGACTTTCCACGTATAATTTTACAGAGTTGATCCATGTCTTTCCAAAAGAATATGAGAAGCAACTTTAAAGGCCATTTGTGTGACAGGATGGGAAAGTTCTGCAGACAGAGAGGGTCAGGTTTTGCTTTTTTTAATGGGGCGTGCATAAGTGCACTAGCGTGCCTACCATCCCTATTTTAATATTCCTTTTTATATGTATCCATTTCATGTATTCATAATTATGTTTATACTTATATCTGATACCTATTACATGCTTGATGAAATAAATAAATAAATAAATAAATAAAATATGGCTACCTCTGTATAAATTTGCTCAGCCCACATTCTGGTAGGGCAAATCACAAATGAAATAGTTTGCTTTTCATTGAAATTACAGGTATGCTTGAAATGCATCAATTGCACCAAACTATGCACCAAACTCTCCTGCTTTATTGAAATTCAAATTTGAAACTCTTTCTGGTTTGAAACTCCCAGTCTCTCTGAAAAAAAATGATAGAAAATCCAGAATAAAACACAATCTCAAAACAGACCATTGGATTTTCTTTTGTTGACATATATAAAAACACTGACATTTTTTTAATCAAAAATTTTGAAATTGTCAACCTCAAAGTAGTTTCAAACATTTATAAACACACCCTTTTGAATTACATTATGAACACTTTAGTTTTTGAATGTAAGTAACCGATCTGAGTACCTGTGTTTGTTGCAACTTCAGTAATGGATCATTTGGCCTATGTGCTGGGTCGCAAAACAAGCAATTATAAGAGTCATTATCTTGGAGACTAAACTTTTAAGATATTGCTACTCCACAGTGATGTATTTCCTTCCTTCCTTCCTCCCTCCCTCCCTCCCACCTCTCCCATTTGGGTGCACAGAATACATGAAAAAACATCAAGGCTTGGTGTGCTCCTTCACTACCAACCCCAATGTTTTTCTCTGGGGCAACCTCTTTTTTAGGGACTGAAGCTACTTGTCAAGCTTACTAGGATTGTAGATAGTTGAATCTCTGTCCATTAATCCATATATTGCAACATAATGAAACACTGAATGACTGGTCTCATTAACTAATTCCCTTCTGTCTGCTGAACAGTACTGCAGAATGTGTGTAGGAATTGATGGATCTTGATAGGGCAAAAGCATTTAGGATAATTTATCTGTTGTTCTTAACATTAAAGGACAACAATAACAGCTACATGGTAAAATATTCATTTTTTGTTTTATTTGCTTATTTAGAAATGTATACGAAAGCCATCTTAAACAATTCTGCATGAATAAAAATATAAAACCAAATGATAAATATAGTGAAAAGCAAACACAGTAAATGAAAGTAGGAATTAATCACAGTAGATGTATTTATAAATTGATGGAAGAATAAATGATGACAGAATTCAAAACACTTACTCAAACCAAGAACACTTTCTAGGACATACAGCTGGGAAACCAAAATCGAAGAATATTGAGAAAATTGTCAGTATATATTAATAATAGAAGTCTAATCTATTTAAGGTTTTACCAAGAATTTAAGCAAAATATCTCCTGTTAAATGACATCTTACACAGCAAACCATTTAAAAACCATTTAAATATGGTTTTTAGGAAGAAAATTATGACACTGATCAAAAATAAATCATGAAAGGATTTAAATGGATACTGGCAATAATCTTTAATGTTTAATATAAACATATATCTAAATTGTACCTAGCAGTTGGAGAAATAAATGGAAGGGAGAAGAATGTGTCACTAGAAAGTTTTCCTATCATACTTTAACTTATGCTTATAAGTTGCTTCTTTTTGTGTTATTCAATTATTAATATCCAATGCAGAATTTATATTATTTCATTATTCTAACAGTAAAATATTTTATTTACTTTAAATAGTAAAGCAAAGCAAACTTAATAAATACAAGTGCTGAGATATCTGACAAACCACCCATATTTCTAAATGCATACCCAGCACCCCAGTCCTAATACTGGTGGGAAAAGGAAGATTATCATGGAATCCTGTTTTAGGCACAAAAGCACTTGTGTTATCTCCGACCAGTCATTCTCTCCCAGCCTTAAGAAGGAAGCAATGGCAAACCACTTCGGAAAACATTTACTTCTTAGTTTTTGCAGTTCGTTTTGTCTAAACCAAGAATTATGATTAATATTGAAATAAGCCAGGATCCTTTTCAGACATAACAAAAGTTATTGGTAAGCTTATACATAGGAGCAGATGGTTGTTATCAGCTGTTATGTGCTAGAAATACACTTGAGAGAGGAGGGAAGGGTACTTAATCTTAACAGCTGAACAGATTTGTTTGATTAATGAAAAATCCAGAGCAGGGAATTCCTACTTTGTGGGACCAACCCATTCCATGCTGTTTTCCAATACATTGTTTGCCCAGCAGCTCCCAAGGCAGAGAGAGCAAGAAACTGGCTATGGCTCATTGTTAGCATATATGACAGAACAGCTCCAGTGGGAAAATGTTTTCCCATCCTATTAGGTTTTTGCACCAATGATTTTCTGCTAATTGAGAATGGAGTTGCATGTAGAGCTTAATTTAGAATCTGTCTCAGATTTTTTTAGATCACTGGTCAAGCATTAACATGGGTTTCCTAGAGACAAGAATTGAGATTCATAAGTTCAACTTCTTGTTGAACCTTTGGCTGCCACATGGAAAATGAAAATGTCATAGTGGGGTTGTAGTCTCTTAGACATCAACAGAAGCTGAAAAAGCCAAAATGGTTAAGTCCCAGCTTTCTTTATGGCTTGGAGATATTGTAAAAAAGTTATGAAGCCAGTATTCTCTTTCGGTGACTGAAACCAGCACTTTCCAAAAGCATTAGATCCACAATAAAGTACCAGCATTAACCTATAAATGACATGGCACCATAATCTTATTAGAATCTTTAATCTTATTGATACTTTAGTCTTAAATCAATAATATACAGTATTTCAACAAGTAGTTTGCCATTTAGACGGTAGATTTGAAAGTTGGTAGTTTCTTAACAGGTCCATCTTTAAAACAAAGTCATTAAAGAATCTTGCATCATATTGAATTAGACTAAGAGGCTTTCATATAATTTATTATTTGATTTGCTTGATTAATGAGCCATGCTAGATTCCATATTGATATGATAAAAATCAAGTTCTTCTAAGGGTTCCATTATGCACTTAAATTTTGAGGCACTATTGAATGCTCTCAAGTTTTCTCTCAGTGGACTATCAAATCGAAGACTGTTAGTAGGAGTGATCTGATACATTTGTAGATGATGCCTTTAATGTAGTTTAAAATGTCAGAAACAGTGTACAATTAAAGGAACCAAGATATAAAATATTTTAGCTTCAGGATACCAGGGTAGATTGATTGACAGTTGCAATGATTCATTTCTACTATCGTTTCTTTGGGGGGGAAATGTCATAAGTTATTATTGCTCAAATGCAGGTTTTCACTGGAAAAATAAATACTGTATGTTAAATGTTTTATTCTAAATGGAGAAAAGAAAAGTATATTTGTGTCAAATATGCATTCCAGAAAATATAATACATCTTAGGGATATGATTAGTTTTTCTTTAAGTACAATTCCACATGATATGGGCTCTATAGTTCCAGCAAAAGTAGTTAATGTAAATTTAACAGCTGTAACCAGCTAAAAGATAAAACTTTTCTAAAGCTTGTAATGACCTGGAAAAGGAAACAAAATGCAAAAACACATGCTCTAAGTATTTTTCCAAGGTGACTTTTCTAAACTTATAATTTACTTTTATAAAAGTACTTTTTAACATTTAATTTATTCTAAAATATAAGTTTCAGGATTCTACTAAAATGTTCATTTGCATAGTATTGTGAAATATTTTATGATAACGACTGAATTATTTACAAATATCTTCCAGTATTTAATAGTTTCAACCCATGGCATTGTCATTTGATCTAATAAGCTGTTATCAAATTACTAAAGTATCAACCTAAGAATAGGAGAGAGCTACAATGAATACCCTGATATATATGTATGATCTAGTTCCTGAGTAAGTCACTGTAGTCAATAAATCAAACTGCAAGACAATCTTCCCTGCCTACTGTAATTCCCTAAAATCCATGTATCATTACTGAAAATACTTGCATTGGAAGTCCACGTATCTAAATTGCAGCAAGATTGGAGAAGTTTTGCTACACCATAGGATATGTTGGGGAGATAAGAGTTTTACTTAGGAAAAAGTCACACTTGATCTCTGAACATAGTTTTATTAGCAAAACAATGTCTTGAATCAGGAATTATTTCACACTGAAAGTGAAAGAAAGTGCATGCTTGAAGTCAAAATAGTTCATTTAGCATAATCCTGATTAAATTTAATTAAAAATTAAATTCTTTTTCATAAATTCACTCAGCATAATTACATAAATATCATAGATAGTCTCAATATCTGCTGATGGATGGAAGGGTTAAAAATAAGCAAGATGTAGTGCAATGTAGGAGGCTGTAATGTTGAGATCCAAACCCCACTTCTTTTTACCTGTGTCAATGTGACAGGTAAAAAGTACTGACTTGGGTGTTAAAATTAAAATTATATCTTACATATGTATGTACATATGTATATCTTACATATGTATATTTGTACATATATATATATATATATATATATATATATATATATATATATATATATATATATATATACATACATACATACATATATATATTTGTTTTCTGAGGTTTTCGTGGGTGTTTGTATGTAGGTCTTTGGTCTTTGCAATTGCTCCTGGAAGCACGAAGCCGAGAACACCAGCCTGAAGATGATAAATGAGACTTAAAATTTATACTATATATACTTCAAATTTGGAAAGCAATGAATGAATTTTTTCATATCATTACTGTATAGTATCCTATACCTCATGCCAATGTTAAATGGAGCACAAAGTATACAATATGTTAGAGATGCAGAAATCACTGTCCTTCTCTTAATTCAGATAGGCAATGTTGCATTTGAGATTGATGAGCAGATCTCTATGACATTAAAATTTTATTTAAGAATATAGAGGGGAATGTATAACATTATAAGGTAGAGAACTCTTTTTGAACATGTGATCACATACATCTGGAAACCAAAATACTGGAATAAACACAGCTGTGTTTATCTGAGAATATGAGCCAGAGATTTAAACATACATACAGGCAATTGTTGAATTGCATCTTAATAGATCCAGTTGTAAAAACTTTTACTTTAGGATTAACATGCTCATGGCAACAGACACTAACCAACAGCTGGTCTCCTGCATTCTGGATTAGCTGCTTAGGGGTTTTCAGAGATAGCTCCATATAGAGCGCATTACAATCCTTCAGTTTTTGTAATGATATATGGAAAAGACCTTGGGAGAGACACTGCTAAGGGAACAGTCAGATAAGAGACTGCATAGCTAGTAGCTGGATATTAGGTGGGACAAGAGGCTCAGAAGTGACCTTCCCTAGTTTCTCAGGCTGCAAATGAGACAGGAATAGAGGGAAAATTGGACTTTCAGACTTGCAAGATTGAGGTTAGCCTTGTGGGATAAACCAGTTAGGAATCATAACCAGAAAACCTAATTCTACTTTACAAATCTACACTGGCAGAATTTTGCAAGTCATGATGGTGGAATTGGTTTACTTATGGATTTAGAGAAGGTTAGGTCCCTCGGGAGTGGAGAGGAAGGAGGAGGCCCACGTGCTGTTGGGCCTAGCCAGTTGAGGTTTTCCAGATATGGTGGAACAGGGAGGAGGCCAGGTGTTAGGAGTAGTGAGTTGGGAGGGCGGAGACCAGAGCACTGGGCCTAGCCGGCCAAAGCTTTCTAACCTGTGGCAGATATCCATATTGTTGTATCCTCTAGTTACGACCCATCAGCTCGGGTCTGTGTTACTAGTTGCTGCTGATTGGTTCCGATGCGAGCAGAAACATTAGCGGGAGATCGCTGCTTGCTGATTGGCTCACGCATTCCTATTTAAGCAGCTGTCAGACTGGTTGTGGTGTTGTTGTCGATTAGTTGCCATAC
The DNA here is from genome assembly GCA_030761175.1 of Masticophis lateralis. Lineage (NCBI taxonomy): Eukaryota > Metazoa > Chordata > Lepidosauria > Squamata > Colubridae > Masticophis > Masticophis lateralis. Next base: position 54,551,454 of record JAUDYJ010000003.1, on the reverse strand, counting down.
TTGGCCTTTTGTTAGTTGGTATTAATAAAGTTCTTTTGCTGCACCTACGCCTCACTGGTAATTAACCCACACGACAAAACACATATGCCAGTGGGTACCAGGTTTTCCAAGGCCTCTCCCACCTCCTGAGGGACCAATGACTATAATGGGAAGAACTGGGATTGTGGCAACTGAGCAAGGCAAAAACATGGATGTCTCACTAAATGACTACAACAGCTTAGTGCCAAAATTCTGGGCTCAGTTGTGATTGTTAGTAGAGGACTGCCTATATATGATACTTTTATCTTCCTGAAATATATTAGACTTTAATAAATAATACAAAGGAGCATTTACTGTGTCTAAGAAAATCACAAAACAAAATGTCATCTAGTCCTGAATAGATTTGTCTTTTTATTGGTTGTGTGAAGTGCAATAGAAATCAAAGTTGGATAAGCGAAAACCCCAGGATTTGAGGTGTTCAACAAATTATTAGTGTAATATGTTTGATTTTTCTTGCTTTGTCGTTGAAATATCACACTGCACTAAATGTCTGAGGATCATTTTACACCTAAACTGCAGAATTAATTAATATTTAAATCTTAAGAACACAAAATGAGATTTTACATGTAGTAGTAGTTCTAGAAGATTAAAATGTTCCTGGCTTCATGGAATCATTTATGGAATGGCTTCATGGAATCATTTATGATACATATTTATTTTTGTTTATTTATATTTCATATTTCTTAACCATCCATCTCCCTCACATGTGAATAAAAGTGCAATATTAAAACCCCACAGAGAAAGATTAGCATGTTTCCTAAAGGGAGGTAAAAGTACTTTATCAGTAACAAATATGGTATGTTTACTGGTGAATGCTTACATTTATAGGCTTATATTACAAATGGCTAACTCATTCTTCTTTAGTTCCGTTTATTTTTATATCTTTTTCTCTCTCATCCACTTTTTTCTTCTCTTCCACTTTCTTCCTGATTTATGAATCCATGTATAAAAGAGAAAGCCAGTTTGGTCTTGTGGTTAAAGGATTTGTGAGTTCTAGTCCTATCTTAGCCATGAAAGTCAGCCGGTGACCTTGGGCTGACTTTCCTCCCTATGAGGTCACCTTCTCTCTCAGCTCAGCTGACCTCATAGGTGGAAAAAATAGGAGGAGGAAGGTGTGTTGGTTACGTTTGCCACCTTGAGTTATTTGTAAAAAATAATAAAGGCAGAATACAGATAGATAAGTAGATAAATGGATAAGTAGATAAATCCAGTGGTGGGCTGCTGCTGGTTCGGATCAGTTCAGGCGAGCTAGTAGTTCTGACCAGTGGCTAGGCCCGCCCACTTGTCCTGGCACTATCACGTCCTATATAATCGCCAGTTCTTTGAAGCCATGTGCATGCGCAGAAGGCACACGCACTCTCACATTTTCGGTTCTGGGCGAACCAGTTGTTACAGTATGTGACGCCCATCTCTGGATTTCAGCCCTCTGCCAGGCTTCCCTTGGTAAGGCACATTGGATAAATTTTGGTGCCAACTTATCATAGGTCCGTGATGGCTAACTTATGGCACATGGGCCACAGGTGGCACACAGAACCAAATCTGTGGGCACGTGAGTATTGTCCTAGGTCAGCTCCAGTGCACATCTGCATGCTAGCCAGCTGATTTTTGGGCCTTCCGGGCCCACCAGAAGTCGAGAAACAGGCTATTTCCAGCCTCCGGGGAAGTGGGGAAGGCTGTTTTCACCTCCCCGGCTCCTAGAAAGGCTCTGGAGCCTGGGGAGGACAAGAAACAGGCCTTCCAGTAGTACCGGAAGTCAGGAAATGGGTTGTTTCTGGACTCCAGAGATCTTCCAGGGGGTGGGGAAGGCTGTTTTCGCCCTCCCCGGGCTCCAAGAAAGCTTCTGGAGCCTAGGGAATGTGAAAAATGGGTCTATCGTGCTTACCGTGCCATCATGTGCCAAAAGCGGGGGGAGCATGGGGGCTGAGGCGCATTGAATTATGAGTGTGGGCATGCATGCGTGTGACCCCCATGTGCTCCCCCCACTTTTGGCACGCGATGGCAAAAAGGTTAACCATCACTGTCATAGGTGATGGCAATATCTCTGTCACACTTGCTCCACTAAGGAGTGGCCAGGCTCCTAAGGCCAAAAGGACAGAGGGGGGTTGCTGGCTGTCCAGTTGAAAAAGGCTTTCATTGACTGCAAAAGAGAAAAGTAGCAGCCTAATGTGGCACCGATCCTTGTGACAGCCTTGCATAACTAGTGGGCTTGCACCAAACCAGCCTAGCTCACCCTCCCACCCCCTCCCAATAATTCAATAGGTGAAACTGAGTGCTCTGAATTAGATAGATCACAACGGAATGTGTGGCTTTTTTCTTTTAGCTTTTTGCCTCCATCAAAATCCCATCACTTCTGCCCAGTGTTGGGCTGCTGGTGGTTTGGACTGGATCAGGCAAACCGGTAGTTCTGACTAGCGGCTGGGCCTGCCAACTCACCTTGGCGCTATCATATCCTATATAATTGCCGTTTTTTTTGATGCCATGCCTATGCACGGAAGGCATGCTTTGATCAATCCAGACTTTTACCGATTTCCATTTCTGTAACTCTCTAGTCAACTTTTAGTCCATTTTTGTCTTTTAATAAAACAAAACAAAAAAGGAAGAAAAAGAAGCAAAAAGAAAGAGATAAAATAGCTGAAAAACGTCTCTCATATTGGCTGGAAATTACAGTATGGCTGTTGAAGTTAAATTTATCTGAAGGTCACCAGATTATGGAAAACTATCTTAGAAAAACCAATGTTAATACAGCCTTTAAATATTATTTTGATTCAGGTACAGTGCCAAAGCACTGTACCTGAGTCAAAGCACTTTTAAAAAGTACAATATAATATGGTGGTGTCATTAACTGAGAATGCATTAAAGGTTCAATCAGAATCCAAGACAGAAACAGCTATTCTTATATTGATTTATGTTTACAGTAATCCTAGATAATCCAAAACAGTATCTCTTCTAGAATTTCCCATAGCATCATTGCTTTTTATGTATACTTTCCTAGCTCATCAACTGTATTCTAGTCTCTTGGGGCTAATCCTCATGTTCCCTCTAACTGCGGCATGAAGATGCCTCACAAACCATTTTACAGGACATGTTTTTATCTAATCCTCAGACAACCAAAAATGCAACATACATTTTACAGTTATATTTGTCTTTTCTCTTGATATTTTTTCTTGCTGTGAACATGATCTATGTTGCTTCCTCAAAGTGCTCGTGATGATACATTTATCGGCTGGGATCTCAACTTCTTTTGGACATTGTGAGCATATCCTACCCTCTAGTTCCTGGGCATTGTCTTCTGTGGCGATTTTGACTGAGATTCTAGCAGAGTCTGTATTCCTGTCTTTTTTGGAGGCATCTGCCCACATAAAGCCTTCACAAAAGGAGACATTTTTTGAAGTACTTGTTGGGTGTTTTATATGTTCCTTATAAAACCATATTTACTGTTCATTTGAGAAAATTATAAATTCATATTAAAAAAAGACAAGTCTAATGCTTTCTTTGTTATGTACATTTGCTATTTTGTTAATAAAGAGGAATAACTGATTGAATAAATTTGCACAAAGTGCAGTGTTTAAGCTAGTGAGAAAACATTGTTCGTAACCAGTTCTGTTTTCTCAACAATTTGTTCTTGGAAATCAGATAGGGAAATTATAAAGTTCTTCAGATCCCTAATTAAAATTTATTGGTAAACTCCTCTACCATCTAACATCTTTTGAGTTCAAAGGGGAATGGTAGAACATATATACAAACCTTCTTCATGTAACTTGTCAATATTGTACTCTTTTGCTCTTGTTTTTTTCCAGGCATCTTTTCCAATCTTTTAATCCAATCATCCTTTCCAATTAATTCCATAACTTCATATATGTATTTTTGTACATATTTTTAAATTATAAATTGCACTAAGATATTTAAAAGGTATATTTCGCAGTATACGTCTTCCATATTTAATCAGTAAGTATGATTGTGTAATTTCACTTCTGTACCACCCTCTCAATGTGAACAGATCCCTACTCTATTTCCTCTGTCAGCCACTATTAGAACAAATTGAAAAATAAATTCCCAATGTTCACCTTGTCATCCTTTTAATTGGTTTTTTTCCTGACTTTCACAGACATATATTCTTCCGTCCACAAAATCTCTGCCATATTGTTTCATCTGTCAAGAAACATACTACAGACTATTCCTGTCATTACAATCTTTTCAAGGAATGTGCCTAAGAGGTTTTTCAGTTAGTGTTTCCCAACAGGAATGCATCTCATTTGTTCGTATGACAATCAGGTAATAAAACTGAAGCCAATGCATACCAGAAATCTGATCTTCAAATAATGTGGTTGCTCCCAAATCTGAGGAAATGGGAATAGATGAGGAAAGAAAAATGGTTTTCTCTGCCAGTCACAGAGTAATGAGCAGAGTGTTTGGCTACATTCAAGTCCCATATATTAGAGGACTCTATTTCATCAATGTTTAAGCAGAACTTGACCAATGTGTGTCTCAGCTGTACTATTTCTGATCCACAATAAACAGAAAATAGTATAGTTTAATCATGTTTGATAGGCTGAGCTATCAATTGTTGGGGATGAAGCTGACATTTTCTGCCAGAGGCAATTGTTGGCTGGCCTGAGATGAATAAAAAGCACTCAGAAGGTTACATAAACAACAATAGATAATTTTAGCTATTTGGCTATATTTTTTTCATGGCTTCCCCAACCTGGGCACTCTTCCCTACTCCTTAAGTGGGACTGCAACTCCCAGAATTTATGAGAAAGGGTTGGGTTATGGAAGACTGCTTTACTCCATATAAGACTCTAAGCTTAATAAATCTTTGATGTTTCTTGTGAATGCGGGATATTTTGCATAGGACTCATAATGGGGAAATCATGATGACTTGAACTCCTGACAGAAATCTCTGTAGGCTTCCTAATTATTATTTAATTTTACATCTGTTTGGCTCCTCTATCACATAGAATATTTTTGTCTAGTCTATAGAAAACTGAAGAGTATGAAATAATCAGTTGTTAAAATCAGAAATGACTAGATGTGTTTTGAGAAGAGGGTGAATAAAACTTCCTGCTTTTGTATTACTTCATTTCATATCTGTACAGTCATTTGAGAGCAGAATACATCAGGGAAAATACTGTTCTCCCAAAACTCTCATCCTTATGAGACTAATGCCAATTTTATTAATGTTCATAAATGTAAATTTTGTTCTTTGAGTGCAAAAGAGTTCAGGCTCCACAGAGACTACATATTCAGGAAAGCAATGACAAACATGCTATATTTCACACTTCCGACTGACATAATTCCAGAACACATTATTAATGAACTGATATTCTCTCTCTATTATAGCTCTCTTCAATGGATTTAAATGATACATAACAGGTATGAGGAAGCTTGTGAGAGATGGGTTGTTTAGAAATGTGATATATAAATAAATAATTAAAAAATTAAACTGAAGGGAGGTGACCTTTGTAATTAAAAATGGTTACACAAATCACATTGAGAAATTTGCTTTAACTCAGCTTTGTACAGTTTGTACAAAGTACAGTTTGCTGAACCATTTTTCTTTCTTGGAAGAATTAGGACTGTGCCATCTCTGTTGGTATAAGTTGGTATGCAAGGTTCATGTAAAGTATAAATAGTGCAAAAACTTTCAGGACTACTTCATTGATTCCACAGTGATAATCTGGTTTAGTTGCTAAGTATGTACTCTATAGATAGCTGCAACTTCATGGCTAACAATAGATTTCAGCAAAAGTGATTTTTTTTTCATGTCATGTCTGATGTAACATTGGAATAATCTAAAAAAAAAAGGAACTCCAAAGCTTAATTTAATGAATAAATCTGTACTCTCAAATTAAAAGCAGATACATTATTAAATTCATTTGGAAATGAACGTTGAATAATTGTATTTCTGAAGTTTCTTTGGTGCTTTCTGAGTTTTATTGCTTTTTTGCAGCTTTCATTACTCAAACCAGGTAACATCATCAATGTGCTGTTGATATTACCTAGTTTGGCTAATGAAACATCAACAAGAAAATAACCAAGCTCCTAGACTCCTCATTTCAAGCCTGAGCTACAAATATTCTCCTTTAATTGTGTTTCTAATCCTGAACATACTTAACTTGATTGAATGACTTATACAGATTACTGAAAAGCTAATATTTAAAAAAAAACATTTAAAATCATTTTTAATAGCCAGATTCAATCTCTGCATTCAAGTAGGCTAGGAAAGTTTCTTGTCTAAAACTTTGTGTTACTTATTGCTACAAATAATAATAACTAAAAAAATCTGATAGTGCATATGACACTACCTAGAGATAAACTGAATAGAACTGGAGAAAATCATAAGATACAAACACTTGCAAATAGAACTAGAACAACTGTGGCAATAGAAAGCAAAGATAGTACCAATAGTAATAGGCACCTTGGGTGTATGCAATCCCAAACATCTGGAACATCACATGAATACCATTGGTATTGACAAAATCACCACCAGTCAATTACAAAAGTCAGCTTTACTTCGAATTGTTTACATCCTGCAACAGTAGGTTTAATACTATCTAAACAGCACTATCTGCCTACCCCATGTCCTTGGGAAGGACTTGATAGGTGGATAAAAATGCAAAAGCAGCTCTAAACATCTGAATGACTGAGCCATAATAATTTATTAAATTTATATGGTGTACAACTCCAAGCTACTCTACAATGATCAAAATATTCAATGGTCTAAGCATAAAGCAATTTCCCATGTTTTATATTATGACTTAATGTTGAACAAATGGTCATATGAAATAAGAAATATTTAATCATCTCCATTTTCTATAATTGTAAGCAATAAAAAACTTTTGGAAAGATTTCTAATTTAGCTCTATCATCATCCTAAGGAGCAACAATATGACATATTGTACTGTTAACAAAACATAATTATAAATGGAATATCACTGCATCATCAGTCCTATGCATAGAATGCTAAATCTTCGAAAGGATGTGGTTCTGTAAGACAAATGCATTATTGCCTTGTAAAAAGTCAATTAAATTTCATTATTGTTACTTCAATACAAAGACTGACTTTCCGGTGGTTGTAAAAAGGCCGCAAAGAGTTATAATGAATGCTATTCTGTAGATATCATTGAAGGCCTGTATGGGTTTGTTGCTGATGCAGCTAACATTTTTCTTAGATTTATAATGCTGAGGTTCCAAAAAGCAAACTTTTTTGTTTCAGGCTATGGATATTAATATCTCATTTCCCCAGTTATGATAAATCTGTCTTATTTCCCATTCTTTCATCTTCTGCAACAATATAGGTATAATGTTTTGTGTTCTTCTTCAGAAGAAGAGATATGACATTTAATCAAAATAAACCCTGAAATGCAATTCTAGACTTCTCATATATTTTGATATTACAAATGTAGAGATTATACTACAGTTGCTCATCCAGTTAACACCAGGTCTTCTTTGCTCTCTCTCTCTTTTTGTTTTTAATTGCTGCTTTACTCACCCTTAATATACCTAAGCTATATTAAACATGGAGATATCTGGGCTACAGCTACCTCCCAAATGAGTTTAGTACTTGAAAATCAAGGCAAATTTGTTATTGAAAGTTAATAATTTCGAATATGGAATCCAAAAGAATACAGCAGAATGTCCACACTTGTGAAATGGTGTCCATATACTAGAAATCTGTAAGTAAAACATCTGTAAGTAAAACATCTGTAAGTCCAACAACAAAGCAAATTTTATCCATTCTACTGCAGTTGCTGTGTCCGTGAGAACCAGTGTGGTGTCATGGACAAGTTGCTAATCTAGGAACAGGGATATTTCATTTCTGTTCCTTGGTTAGGCTGAAGGTTGAAGCCAAGCCTTCAACCTTCATCAGCATCACATACCACAATAGGAGTGTATATCAAAAATAGGTTAAGATAGTAACCACAGTTATGTAAATGAAAGTCTTATTACCTTTTTTGCATAAGTCACAATGCAAATTCAAGCAAGGTAAAAAAGGGCACGGCTTCTTGAGTGCCACATTGACTTTTTTTTGTCCCCCCCACCCCCAGGTCCCATCCAAACAACCCTACTCTGTAACAAGCTGGCTGAAAAACAAAACCATTGGCCCATTCCACATTGATGAGCTTTGCTGAAGGTGAATGCAGTGCAAACAGAAGCTGCCACTCAACAAGATAAAGATTAAAAAAGAATAAAAATAAAAATTGCTGTTTTCCACGTGCCTCTAAAATCTAAATCTATCCAGTTCTTGTGCTCCTGCTTTGTTGATGGAGGAAGATACAAGACATCTGGTAAAGATTAAAATGCACCTGAAAAACCATCTGGCAAAGACTTTTTAAATTGCAAATATCTGAATGGAAGCCTACATCTGATCTGATCTAACTTGTACTATTTTATGGATCCAAGATCCATTTATCATTTCCTCCAAGATATTGGCTGCTTATTAGAAGCCTAACCAATATAAAGCAAAGAGTCATCTGTCTGTTAGAATTTAAAAGGTGCTTCTTGTTTCAGACACTGATAATATATTCATGCTTGCATGGCAAATAAAAAGTTTTAAAAGCTGCACCTGAAAACAATGCATAAGAGGAGATTGTGTTCTGTCTTTGTCTCAGAAGCAGACAGCAGCAGAAGCATCACCATGTTTTATTTGATAGTGGCACCAGCATATTTTCATTTGAAAGCTGCCATTTCTTATAATAATAACTTGCAAGTGGGGCTCACAAGCTTGTGCCTAAGGGTTTTTTTTTCATTCTGCTTTCCTCCATTTTAACAACCCCCAACATTCTATTCACTTTTTCAAACATTCTTATGCCCAGACTGCTCTTTTCCACATTCCTCTTTTCACTTAATATTTTGTTCCCAAAATTCCCCTTTTAATCTGTTCATTTTTGTTCCCTTCTGTTTTGCCTCTAGCCACTAGAGAAGCGAGGAGGCTTAAGTTAGATTTGCTGTCTGGAATCAGATTGCCAAAAACAGAGCTGTCTCCCACAGAGCCTTTTTGCTACAGAACACACCTGCCCTCATAACAGTTGAACAATTCATATAAAAAGAAAAAAAAAACAGCAAAGGTTATTTGCCTTGACTAAAACAGCAGTTTTTGAAAGTCAGTAGGTAGATATGCTTCTTACTCCAAGATCTAGTCTAGGAGCAAGGAGGGAGGCAGGAAGGATGAAACCATTCTCCAGCCAACAGGCCCCAAATAGTCTGGCTGGAAGTAGTTGCGTAAGTGAGAGGCCACTGTGTCTGAATCTTGTTGGTAGTGCCTTCAAGTTTTCTTTTTTAGTTCTCCCAGCAGACTTATTTGGCATTACGCTCCCAAGACCAGAGCCTTCATCTACCACTCACCGTGGGAGCAGATTTGGCTGGAAGAAGAAAGGAAAGAAACCTGGAGCTTTGGCCTGGTCTAAAGAAGACTATGGATTAGATATACAGACAACATGGAGACTAAACTAATTTTCTTGCCAAAAGTAATTGTATAGTAAAAAATCCAAAACTGACAGTTTGTTGCAGTTTTGATTTTTTTTTTTTTTTGGTCTTCTTTTTTCCATCAATATAAATTTACCCTCAGTTCTTGTGTAACTGGTTTCAGGATGCCTCAACACCCCGTTTTATATTGAGATCACATTCTTTGAAAAATTGCACAAGAAGCAACATGTTAAAGGATCTGAGCTGTCTGGGGTCTTGTCACGTTTTCAAGTGTCTAGTTCTAAACAATGCTGCTGATAGATTTGCTTTAGCAGTTTATTCAAAGATATTAAATGAAATGAAATATATTTTTGATGGAATCCTTATTGTATGAACTGTCATATGGAATATCACACAAACACAATTAATTCTTGCTCTTCTGAAAGCATTATCACTGATTTATTACTGCAGTTGATATTTTTGTCCTAAGCCTCCCTAATCTCCCCCTTCCCCCCAATTTTATATCTTATCTTTGAAGATACATAATAGTAGAGATGATGGGCCAATAAACAAATGAAAGCACCCACCAAAAGTCATTGGAGGCCAATGTCTAAAACCAGAAACCAATCTTGATTTTGAACTTTGGAAAGTTATTTGCAGTTCTATACTTGAAAATTCAAAATCAACAGAAACTTGGCTGCAGAGTAATTTGAAATGACAATCAATAATTTATACCATTTTGCTTTTGAACCTAGCCTTTCACCATTTCATGGAGGAGGAGCAATGCACTAGCTTTCTGTTACTTACACAGTCTGTTTCTTACATTTCTCTTGGATAGTATCAAGATGTCCTGGCTCAGAATTTCTATTTTGATTCAGAAAAAAACAGCCATGCTAAAAAGCTTGAGGAACTGCTAGGAAGAAGAAGTGAATGTTATTGTGATTATTCTTTGCATCCTCTGCTAATGAGTTTAGAAGAGATATCTACTGTATTTCATCTGTTATTTATATTAGAAAGAGATTCTCCAAGAAATACATTTTTACTAGGCCAGGATATATATGTTATGTTACTCTGCTCGTTGGATCCATTACTCAAAGCTGTGAAACTGCCATAGCCCCTGGAAGACTCAGCATGGCTGCTATAAGGCTCTTTTGAGGTCTTTTAAGCATCCAGATCACTTTACCAATGACCCTGGGATGTGGCTCTATGACAGACTCCTAGCTTTTGGTGTGGCATCTAATAAGAATAGGTGCAAATAGATGATATTCATCTTCTGTTTTCCAAAACAAAACATCAACCCCCTCCCCCTGCCAAACTCTTTCTTTTTAAAAATATATATACTATATATCTACTGAAAACTAGCCAGAATCTTTATTATTTAATCAAAAGTATATAGAGGTTGAGAATCCCGGTCATGGTTGTCCCAAAGCACTTTTGCAAGAGACAACTGGGCTTTCTGGTTTTTCTTTGAAGATGTTTCGCTTCTCATCCAAGAAGCTTCTACAGCTCTATTTAACCAAAGGGTTTTAGAAAAGTGGCTTCAATTTTTTAACAATGTGGCTAATCAGATGCACAATGTCAAGGACAGAGCATTTGACTTGATCAGACAGACGCCCCAAAGAGACTGAAAATACTGCTAAAAAGCAACAGCTAAAACTTGTATAACAATGTCCACATGGGAAGCTCAGGTGTTCTTCCTCTCTCCCTCCAATTATCCTCTCTGCTTTGAATTTTGAGCATGTACTAAACCAGGGCTGTCAAACTCCTGGCCTGCAGACTGGATGCGTCATGCGCTGGCCACACCCAAGCCCAGTTTAGCAAAGGGAAAAAAAGTTCCAATATGTCACATGATGCCGCCGTGATGCCATGAGTCTGACACCCCTGTACTAAACCAAGTTTTAGGCAGTAGGTAGAAAATAACTAGTTTAGTTAGGATGATTATACAGTATTTAGAATCCTAAATGTAAACGTAGTCTTCTCTGATTTCCTGTGTACTCTTTTCCCAATCCTTCATTTAATTAATTTCATTTCATTCATTTAAAAGGCAATGTAATTTCTCCAGAAGCCAAACTACATCTCTTCACATGAAAGTATGGATAGTAATGCCTTTTCTTCAAGATCTGGCAATATGTAGTGGAGTACTCTCTGTTTTAGAATTATATTTTCCATCATGCCTATTTGCCAAGCTTATTAGGACTGATTGTAACTGTTGCCTGAGGGACAAAGATAGTTTTTTATATTACTCTAGGATAGTACCAAGAAAACTACTCTAAATGTAGTTCAGACCCAGAACAGCTGATTTTTTGGGGGGTACTTTTCTAAAATTACAAAAACTGAACAAACATGTAGTTTTAGAGCTCCAAAAATAACATATTTACTAAAATTAGCTGTTATAATATTGTTCATATCAGTTTAACAACTAAATAACTGATAATTTGGTTTAATTCTAAGTGTCCAATAAATTGCTGAATCTAAACAAAACAAACTTGGTAATATATCTTATGGTTCATTATGGCATTGTTATTCTTGCTTTTTGCTTTTTTTATTGAGTCTTGTCCAATTCTTGGAGACTGCCTAGATCAGAGGTGTTAAACTGGTGGCCTGTGGGCTGGATGCATCATGCGCAGGCCACGCCCACCCCAGCTCCATGAAGGGAAAAAGCATCATCAAACGTCACGTGACAGCAACGTGATGCTGCGAGTTTGACACCAGTGGCCTAGACAAATCTTTGCAGCTTCCTTGGCAAGGTTTTTCAGAAGTGGTTTGCCATTGCCTCCTTCCTAGGGCTTAGAGAAAATGACTGACCTAAAATAACCCAGCTGGCTTGGCACCTAAGGCGGGACTAGGACTCATGTTAAACCTGATGCCTTAACCCGCTACTCCAAACTGGCTCTCAAAATTTCTAAACAAAATGAGCTTGGTAAAATATCTTCTTGTAAAATGGGGTAGTTGGTTATGGCAGTCTTACTTACTATTGCTACAAATGTCTTTAATTGCTTATTCCAGATAGCTTCAGCTTTGAATTCTTTTACAGCTGTTTTTAATGATTGGAGCTTATCTGCTCAAGTAATTCTCTGTTGGATCAAAGCCAATTTTAAATAGAGCTAATGGGCATCTTAGCTGAAGTGTATGTTTTGAAAACATCTGTGAATTGGCACAAGCTCTCTTGGAACCTATGATGGTGTGATTTGAGTTATACCACTTTCAAATACTGTGGGGCAACTTTCCCAGCTATAATTCACTATGAGCTTACTAAGAAAATGTATGCTGAGAGGTATTGTGAGTCACTGTTAATCCGATCATAGATTTTTCACATCTTGTCTACTTTGGCCCTAATTGCAGAGTTAAGGGAGGGTGCATATGGAACACATTCTTCTTTCTGAAATGGAGTACATTTAAATGGGCTGGATCCAGAGATGCTTGAGACCAGTTAATCTAAAAATATGAGAAAAGTTCAATACTCTCCTAAGAAACCTGAACCCCAGGATTTCTACAGTTTCTCACACTCAGAACAAATTACCAGTATATGGATGCACTACATTTCTGGGTGGCAAGAAATTTCTTTAGCTAGTATCCAGAATCATTAGAAGGATGACATAAGGTGACACAGCATTACTGTGATGCAGTAGTTTTTAAAATCTCTGTCTATATAAATTGAATATAAATGAAAGTTTATAGCAATATTGCTCCAACAGACCCATTTTACTTATCACATTTCTACAAAAGGGCAACATTTCTTACATACTAGCTGTTTCTTTTAAAATTCAGTTCCATCAAATAAGACCTTTCTTTTATATTCACAAAAATTCATTCATTTCTTGGACTAATTGAATAATCACTGTCAGGGTAATGATTTAAGAGCTGACCAGCTGCTACGATGATGTAATGCTGGGAATGAGTCAGCAAGATTTTTTGGCTGATATCACTTTAAGAGCCTGTAATAATAAGAGGTCTGTTGGGGCATATCTTTCTCTCTCAGTGTGTGCTTTGTGCTTTAATTGCTGATTGCTGTTTGTTTGAGGTCTGACTAAAGTACATGTATGTATATATTCTTTGTAGATAAAACTGCTATTTAAATACAAACCTCTGCTTACTGTATTTACTCCTGGGTTGTCTCACATAGTCACACTGTGCGCACTCTAACAATCACCATTCCTAAATCTATGCCTTCTAGTAGTGAATTCCTCAGAAGTATGCACTGCAAGACATACTTTTGTATTCTTGATGTATTGAATAGTTAGACTGAACAATTCTAGACATATATTCATATTGATTGAGAATTATTTGAGGGAAGATTTTGATCAGACATACCATCAGGTTGAGGGAAGATTTTGATCAGACATACCATCAGTCTTCAGCTCTAAAGTGCTTATACTTTTTTTTGAGATTGCACATTTGCTTTAATAAATTGCAGACAGATGCTATATTTTCTGCTCAATGTACTTGGAAGCATCTTTTTGGAACCAAATCTGAACTGGGAGTTGAAGTACATATATCAAAGTTGTCAAGGTTGAGAATCATTAGCTGGGGATAATTACTGTAGGTTCTACATTCCCAAGTAGAGTTCAATACCTAATTGTAACAATTGAATCAGATGAGAATGCTGAATTAAGCCAATAGAGGATTGGCTTAATAGAGTATTTTTAAAAAAAATAGAGGATTTTTAAAAATGGTTTTAATGTAAGAAAAAAAGTGAATAAGATATTTTTCCAGCTGTATTTGAAAGGAAAAACACAATCAAAGGATTTATGGAAGATCAATTGTTTCTTATTTTGTCCTGGAATTCTCTCACCCTCTATGAAATACTCCTATGTTAGAGTTCTGATATTATTCCTATTATTCCAATAATCGCTTTATCTTGGGTTACCAGTGTAACAAATTATGTAATACCAGGTTCCTTGAAAATACTTTACCTATTAAGAGAATAACAGAGTTAGAAGGGACCTTAGAGGTCTTTTAATCCAACCCTACGCTCAAGCAGGAAGCCCTATACTGTTTCAAATAAATTCAATCTCTTCTTAAAAACCTCCAGTCTTGGAGCACCACAACTTCTGGAGGCAAGTCAATCCATTGATTAATTGTTCTAACTGTCAGGAACTTTCTCTTTAGTTCTAGGTTGCTTCTGTCCTTGATTAATTTCCATCCGTTGCTTCTTGTCAATAGCTAATTCAACATGAATCTTATTTTAGGGTTCAGGTTGAATTTGTTATTTATATTTTCAATTTTTAGGTTTGTACAATATAACCCAGAAGTTCATATAAGTTGTAGATATGTTATCCGTACAATAAATATTTGGATGTTATTCGCAAAATCCTTTTCAGAAAGAAAAATAATGTGACAAAGAATTTAGTAATGGAATGGATGAGGAATTTGTCTATATTCTTTTACATTGACTGCATTAACCATAAACCTCAGGGGGAGAAAATTGAGCCTACCACATTAATGCTGAACAAACTGAATTCATATTTGATATTTGTGTGGTTAAATAGTGCATACAAAATCAGGCTTTAAAAATGTGCTTTTTAAACCTACTTTTCTGCTAGTTTAAACCATTTTTCTGTTGGCATTGAATAAGATATGCTTCACTATTGTGTAACAGTTTGCAAACTTCCTGCAAGATAGAATGTAGTGCTTTGCAGAGCTATATTTTAAATTAAAGATGAAATGGAATCTCTTGTGAGATTTAAAACTGCATAATTCCACTTTATGGCTTCTGCACCAAAGCACTTCATCTTGGAGCAACAGCCGAATCAACAAGTATCCTAAGAGGCTATTTGCAATGCTTAACAAGAAATAAGTAATAAAATATCCAATAGAATGGTATTTTTGGTCGATCAGGCTGCTGATTGCCCTGATTGAACTAAGAGCTGAAATTGGACTCTGAGGAGAGAAAAACAGCTTTATTTATTTACACACATAATAGGAAAAATGATCTAAAGATCCATTAAATTAAAGTTTGATTATATTCTGTTCTGTTCTATTCAGCCAGTTTGCACAGGAAACAAAATAATTCGTATTGCCATAAAATAATTAAGAAAAATAGCTTAATTATATTGTGATGCCTTTGGGTTATATTTGTTTCAGAAATGACTATTTTTCCTTGTATTTTCATATTTTAACTGTGTTCTTCCTTTATAGCTGACTTTTCTAAACTTTGGTAATTTTTCAGGTTATTCCATTAATAAAATATTTATAAGAAATGGGATCTGATGTTTTATTGGACATTTAAGCAATATGGAATACCTTAGAATAATTAATTATTATCAGAAAGGCTGTTGTTGGTGATTAGCATCTCTAATTCGGTCTCAATTAATAGCATTATAAATAGATGGATAGAAATCTTCATAAATCTTCGGGGAACATTAATTCTTACTCTTTCGAGAATTGCTATATAAATGGGGATTAAACATTAGATGAAGAGATTGGGGGAAGAGTTTAAGATAATAATTACTTGATAGATAAAAGGGCAAAAAGCATAGTTGTATGTTTTTAAAAATTTCTTTCTTGCTTATCTCTGATTTTCTACCTTTCTTCTTTTTATATGGTATATTTTATTATGTTAAAATTTTCTAATAAAAAGGATCCCTGCTTTTATATCTATAAAATGGGTTTGATATTGAGAAAGAATGGCATGGCATAGCATAGCATGGCATAACATAGAATACTTTATTAGCCAAGTGTGATTGGACACATAAGGAATTTGTCTCTGGAACATAAACTCTCAAAGTACATGCAAACAACAAAGTAATATAATCATAATAATGATACCAATAAGAGAAGGTAGTAGAAAAGTTGAGAGAAAGACAATAATAATACAACCTTGCTACAAGGGTAAATATCCTTAGACATAAGACAATTGTATGGGAATTATTTGTTCAGCAGAGTGAAGGTAAAAAAACTCTGTGTCTAGTTGTTTTGGCATGCAATGTCCTGTAGTGGCATCCCGGTTGAAGAGTTGAAACAGTTTATGTCCAGGATGAGGGATCTGTAGATATTTTCTCGGCCCTCTTTCTGAACTGTGCAGTATACAGGTCTTCAATAAAGCAGATTGGTTGCAATTGTTTGCAATGATTACTATCATCCCAGTGCCCAAGAAACTCTCCATCAAAGAGCAGAATGACTACAGATCAGTTGCTCTGACATCTGTAGTTATGAAAACCTTTGAAAGGTTAGTGCTGGCCCACTCGAAAATCATCACAGATCTACTGCTAGACCCCTTGCAGTTTGCCTTCAACACAAATAGATTGGCTCATGATGACTCTGCACTACATCTTGCAACATCTTGAATCCCCAAGGACCTATGCAAGGGTTCTTTTTGTAGACTTTTTGAGTGTTTGAAGCAAGAAGGAACATAACACATCTCTAGTGAGTTATTAAAGATGAGGGTGAAGATGGGGCCCAGATGATCAGCACAGACTTTCAAGCAAGGAGTTACTACATCTGGGCCTGGTGCTTTTCCAGTCTTTTGTTAGGTTAAGTTAAGTTAGGTTTTCTTCTCTACATTTGATTTTCATAATGTGGGAGCAGCGATGCATTTCCCTGATTTCTAGCAATCTATATAAAAAATAAAAAGGGCGCAGCTAGGAATCATTATCTTACCACCTTAATAGTAGGAATTTGTTTCCTAGTTTAATATCGATATTATTTTTGCTTTATTCAGGTCTGCAAGGCATATTTGGATAACGGATAATGACGATAAGAGTATTTAAATTTGATCCTAACTCTCTTGAGAAACTGATATTATGGGGCTGAGTCTGGCTTGAGACTTCTAATACATTTTAATTCTGGAATTAATGGAAAAATGTGGCACCAGTGCTTTGGATCAGCTTATTGCTAACCAGTCATCAAACAGTTGATTTTTAGAAAAAGAATTTAGATTGCCGGGAGCAGCTGAGTAGCAATATGTTAGAATTACATATATTAATTTAATCAATTAAAACAGCTTGCATTTACAATTTGGATTGATGCATTAATAGCACCTGAAACTTCTAAACTATTAAATTAGTCTGAAAAGTTTGAATATTTGTAATTATACAGTTATTTTTTAATCTGCGATGGAAAAGATATATCAGGATAGACACACCAAATATGCAGGCAATTTGGGCGAATGAATAAGGATATCATGTTTCACCAAGCTAAGGGGTTAATATTTTAAAGAATGTTATAATATCTCAAGAAGCCATTAATTCAACAAAATATTATTTTATGCATTTATTAAATACCCTTGATGATATGTAGTAATAGTTGGGTTCCAACCTTTGCATATGGAATCAGAGATAATTGGAGGGTAATCCTTACCTGTTCTATAGTGACATGTATTATTAGGAAAGTGTTGGAAAAATAAATAAGGATTGAAGATGTGCAAAAGATATTAAATTATATTATGAAAATTTGGGATTTATCACGCATGGGCTGCAGCTTATAAAATTGTTTCACTTTGGTAGAAAGAATCTAGTACCTCATTTTAAAACACTACTTTCTTCTTATGCCGTTTTATCAGTGTTGAGGAAGACCTGATTAATGTTACTGTGTACAATTGCATTAATTTGCTGTTTAAGATTTGATTTTCTGTTTTTAAAAGATTTTCTTTTCATTTTTGTCTTTTTAAAGACCTTGTTGATATATTTTTATTTCCTTTAATTTTTTTAAAAAAACTTTTCTATAACTAACTTCCTTCCCTCCCTTCCCTCTCCCTCCCCATAGATTAAAAAACAAACTATTATAAAGGGTTTTAGTAATACTTTTAACTCTTTGCTACTATATAGTAGTTATCCATATTTTTATAGCTCAGATTGACAGTTTTTTTAATCAATTAATTTGGCATAAGATTGCAGTCTTAGCCTTTTTATTAAAAGGAGAATATAGTCAGATATTATAAATCACCCAAACACTGAATTGTATTGGTATTGATTAAATGTATCATTAGTATTATTCCAACTTTTCCTTTTTCATGGCTTCTTGTGAATAGTGAAATTTGTCAGTTTTAATGAAGAATGGTAATGTGGCATATGCACTTGAGACCATGTGCTGGTTGAATGATGTCGCAACTTTTTTTTTGCAGCTTTATAACTGGCAATCTATACCAAAAGATTGGGAATTTTTTCAGCAAAGTTCTTGAGGAGAATGAATTGTAGAGGATGGGACAAGCATTATCTAAGTAGAAATCTGTTTCTGTACTATATGTTCAGTGCTAAAAATATGGTCAAATTGTCAAGGATTACTTTAATAGGAAAAATACAGTTTCTAATAAGTCTTCAGTACAGTATTCTGTCAGTATTTAAGTATTCCATAACAATGATCAAAGTTCTGGAAAAATGTTGAAAGATATTAGAAAATATGTACAGCAAATAAGACATCTTAAGTTTTTCTTTTCCTGTCGTATCATTCTTGTGAAAAACTAAATCCTCATTTAGCCTCTGACCTCCATGTTTTTAGAAGTCATAGTTGGCTTCCAGCCTCAGCTTCTGCAACACAAGGCCAAGCATATTTGCATCTACAATCTTTAAAATTAATATGGATGCTAGAAGAGAAATGGATCTCTTTATGGAGGGAAAGGTGATGTAACAAAAACAAAGCATTTCAGAAATCTATTGCTTTGTTAAACTGATCCAGGAAATGATCAAATGATCTATTTATAAGAGTTATGGATTATCTGGGTTGCCTTGTGACTACTCAACAGTGAAACAAAGCTCTGCATTGTTCAAAAAGTAGCTGAAAATATTCTAATAATGGACATTTTGGAGAATGTCTCATATAGGGAGATGGTTAGATCAGATTGACTCAACTTTGAATTCTCTTGATAATAGCCTGAGAAACTGTAGGGAAACTAAATCCATAGTGATATTAGGCTAAAATAACAACTGGGTGTTTTTGTTTCCTCCAAGCAAAGATTAATAGTTTAACAAGTTAGCATGGGAACGAGATATATTTTGGCTTCTTGTTTTTAATTAGATATTTTTGTGAAACTTTTTCTGAGTTATGTAATAAGAATACTTATTCTTTTCTTAAAAACTTAATAGTCTTTAAGGAAAAAACCCTGAAGAGATGCAAAAAATCTGTTTTTAAAATACTTTTTTTTAAAAAAAAACTTTATTAAGTTCCAAAATGAAACATTAATTTACAAACTAACATAAAAAGGAAAAAGGGAAAGGGAATAACAGGACAAGTTATTAGAATGGAGCTTAGAATGGCCCCAACCCAGGGGTGAAATCCAGGAGGTTCTGACAGGTTCTGGAGAACCGGTAGCAGAAATTTTTAGTAGTTTGGAGAACTGGCAAATACTACCTCTGGCTGGCTCCAGAGTGTGGTGGGAATGAGGATTTTGCAGTATCCTTCCCCTGGGGTGGGGATGGAGATTTTGCAGTATCCTTCCCTGCCACGCCCACCAAGCCACACCATGCCCACCAAGCCATGACCACAGAACCGATAGTAAAAAAAATTGGATTTCACTACTGCCCCAACCCTATTGACCTTTTGCAAGTGTCTAAAAACTTGGCTATGTGCCTGGGCTTGGGGTTTAAAATGTGCTAAGGCAGTGGCTCCCAACCTTTTTGGCATCAGGCACCAGTTTCATGGAAGACAATTTTTTCACAGACCGAGGGAGATAGTTTTGGTTTCGCTCGCTCACCCACCACTTTCAATACAAAGATAGTAATAGGATACAACAATCTCTCTTTAAGTTTAAATACATAACGTATTTAATACTTAAAATACCATATACTTAAAATACCATAAGATAAAAATATTCAGCATTCTAAAATACATTCATAATATATTTGTTTCTAATTTTAATATAACATGTAATATATAGTCAAGTATGAATAATCATGTTATAAATCTACAATATTTCTTCAGTCAAATCAAACCTAATCCTCAAAACTCTAAGTCAAAAGTTGATTTTTAACTTTGTCTTGTAAGAAGTCTAAAAGTGGTCTCCAAGTTGTAAAGAATTTAATCAAATTATTGCTTTGATTAAAAATCAAATTATTGCTTTATAGTTTTGCTTTTGTTAGGGCTGTTCAGGAAGCTTATTTTATACTGTAGTTGCTTGCATGACTAAAAAAAATGTATTTTCAAATGATTTGGTTTATTTAAGTGAGCTAATTTTTGGCCACAACAATTAGCATAACTATGTAGTTAATCACATGCCACAAAAAATGGCAGAATGTCCAATGTCTTTTGTTTCATGCTCACTCAAAGCTTCAGAGTAGAAGAATTCACAAGTGCTGAGCTTGGTTTAAGGGCATAAAATTTAAATAACTATTTATAAGAAGGAACATTATCCTTAATTCTAATGATCAGTCACTATTGTCAATCCTTCAAATAGAGCTGAGATTCATATCTTGGAGGTCAGGATACATATTCAAAATAGAATTCACTATTTCACACAGTCATGCGCTACAGTGTAAACAGGCTGAAAAATCTACATCAGATTGGGATTTCTCTGATTTACTTTGTTTTACATTGTCCAGTCAAGAGCATTGGAAGAGGTACACATATTGGACACCTAGCAGTAGTAGAGACGGAGGCAATAGCTCATTGTTTTGCTTGGTGGCAGGGATAGAGATGGTTGGTTTGTTGGCTGATATACACCAACAAAACAATTTGCAGTGAGTTGCTCAGGTTGCCAAGTCGTCCCTTTTAGGGATAATCTCTTTAGTTGTGCTGGATACATGTTCAAAGTGGCCAGAAGTTTTTCCAAGAAGCTTAATAATAACCATGCATACTATAAATCTGTTGATACAACTGTGTTTGAGAACAGATACTCTCGAACAGTTAGTAAAGAGCAGTGACCATGATTTGCAGCTGAGGATTTTTAGGCGTTCCTGAAAAAGAGAGAAATCAGATATATAATGCTAACATCATCTCACCTAGCTACAATGGATTGGCTAAAATAGTTGTTAAGGGTTGAAGAATCAAGATCAGTGTTTAGAGAAAAAATGACTTTGCATAAAAAGTATGCAATTTTTCTATTTGCATATTGCAATTCAGTGTATGCAACAGCACATCAAATGCCAGCAATATTGTTCTTAGGTAAAATCTAATATGAAAAAAAAGTGTTCAGGGCAAACAACTGAAATCAGTCTAACAATGGCAAAGCATTGTGTAGTCCTGACTCAGTCACTGTAGTTGATTTTTTAGAAGATTCAGTATAGCAAACAGCAAAAAACACTACAATACTCTAATGTATTTTGTTTGATCAGTAGAAAAGGCTCAATACAATTGTGTTTTGAATTTTCATTTAAAGTGAATTAAAAACCAAATGAAATAAAAAATCAAAATGGCTGCAAACTTTAGAATGGTTTTGTGACTACATTCAAGGTTTTCTATTCATAGCTCTTATATTGTCAGCGGTAATAAATGTGAAACGAGCAATCCTTAAGGGTAGAATAGCTCTTTAACAGTTCAGTAAAACTATTTCAATTTGGTTAAAGCTTTCCCAATGTTTTTCTTTTCTGGTTAAATATAAATTTGTTGAAGTGTACTAAAGAATTATTAATTCCATAATATTACTTGAAGGCAAACCTATAATGGCTTTCCGTAAAATATGCTGAATGTCTCCTGACAAGGAGTAATGCATTTTGCTTGTGCTTCTCTACAATATGTCAATTTTTGTGCATATTTTGAGTTGAATACCATAATAAGACGTTCAGAAAAATACAGATTTTTTTGAGACACATTTGTAGATGCTGTAACTGGGATGGATTTAATTTATGTTAATGTATCATTTTTATATAGTTTTTTAAAATTTTTATTTTATGGTTCGGCAGTTTTGTCGTTTTTACTGTTTTGTGCACTATCCAGCAGAGGTGGGTTTCAGCAGGTTCTGACCAGTTCTGGAGAACCGGTAGGGGAAATTTTGAGTAGTTCGGCGAACCGGTAGTAAAAATTCTGACTGGCCCCACCCTCATCTATTCTCTGCCTCCCAAGTCCCAGCTGATCAGGAGGAAATGGGGATTTTGCAGTAACCCTCCCCTGGAGTGGGGAGGGAATGGAGATTTTACAGTATCCTTCCCCTGCCATGCCCATCAAGCCACGTCCACCAAGCCACACCCACAGAAGCGGTAGTAAAAATTTTTGAAACCCACCACTGCCATCCAGGGTTGTTGTTACAATATGAGCAGCTATAAAGCCTTTTAAAAAGGAATAACAAACAGCAATAAAGTACATTGCTATTAGAAGGAATAATCTGTTACTGTTTTTTGGATATCTAAATATCCTAAGAAATGAGAAATTTTATTCAAAAAAGCATTATTTCTTCTTGATTTTGAGGCTGCAGATTATAGTTGTTAGTTTTGTTTTGTAAAGCAATAAGAATGACAGTCCACCTTTAGGGTAAATGAGTTCTAGTGGTAGGCAGTAGTGACATCATAATCTAGATTAGGCTCCCTAAAGTCCCTCCCTTCCAGTTCCACAACTAAAATCAGTATGTTTGAAGGAGTTTGGTTTTTCCAGATCAGCAGCCAGTGCTGTAGCAGAGACAACATTTTTTCCGTTTGGAGGAATCTCAGTAGCTTTCCAGTTCCCCAACTTTCTTCAGCTTTTCATCACCTGAAACATTACCTCATTCAATAATTTAGGCAAAAATTAGAGAGTTGTAAATGACTTCGAATTATTTTCTGAGACACTTAGCGATGCCTGTTAAAAATAGAATAATTTAAAATGGATCAATTGGATGATTAACAATCTCAAGAATTTCATTAAAAAAAAGGGGGTCTATAGTCTTCTGAAATGAAAGATACGGATATACAGGTAGTCTTCAATTTACAGAAGTTCATTTAGTGACCTTTCAAAGTTACAAGGACATTGAAAAAAGTGATTTATGACCGTTTTTCACACACCATTGCAGCATCCCCATGATCATGTCATCAAAATTCAGATGCTTGGTAACGGACTCATATTTGTGACAGTTGCAATCCCTGAGTCATAAGATCACTTTTTGTGGTCTTATAAGCAAAGTCAAAGAAGAAGCCAGCTTCACTTAACAGGCTTAACCACTACAGTAATTCACTTAACAACTGTGGCAAGAAAGGTTGTAAAATAGGTGAAACGGGGCAAATTCATTTAACAAATGTTTCACTTAAAAACAGAAATTTTGGACTCAATTCTGGTTGTAAATCAAGGATTACCTGTATAAACTGAAAGAGCAAGTAGATTTTATTAAAAACATACAACTAAACATCTTGCATTAAGTTACAATCCCAGGGCAGCTGGTATTATCGCTTTCCGTTTTAGAATCTGAAGATTTATATTTAGAGGAACACACTATGATCTATTTCATAATAATTGATAAATTATCTTTCTCTTGGGCGTGACAGTAAGATTTAGAATAAAGGGAGGAAAATACAGAGAAAATAGAATGCGTCTTACTGTAGACCTGAGCTACTAATACTAAGTCACTAGCAGCACTTCTGTAGTGATATGGTACAAACATAACACTCTGTTCTAGTTTCATAAATTATTTGAAATTAACACAGACAACCCAAAAGAACTCTTTCTTTCTTATTTATATATCCTTTCTGAGAAGATAAAACTTATACACTAAAGAACATGGAATATAAAACTATTTCCTACCTTAAAATTAAACCCTAAAATGTTTTGACAAACTTGTGCAGACATGACTGCATATTTTCACAAGCCACAGCCTTAAATTCTCGTTGGCATGTTATATAGCCTTATCAACATATATGTTTATATTCTCATTAGATGAAAAAAGATTTAGTCACATTTAAGAGAAAAAATAAGATTCAATTTTTTTTTTTAAAAAAGTTGAATATGTGTTACTAATCGTCTGGGTTTTTTTTATTTTTTTAATCATGAATCTCAACTTCTCATACCATAAGTATAATTTCCAAATTGATTAAAAGGCAAGTTTGGAAGTACTGGTATATATTTTGTAACAGTTTCCTAAGTAAAGATTTGGCCTGCTTGTATCTATGTTTTGAGTTATGATCAGCAACTGGTTCTTTTTTGGATTTTTTAAAAAAAACCCTGAATCAAGTGCCATGGAGATAGAGATAAAGAGGTTGATATGAGTCAGTTACATCATGCCTTGGCATAACTTATTCCAAAACTTTTGTCTGGATTTCAAAAGCAATGGGAAAAACAATTCCAGCCATTTGGCTAAATGATTTTCCCCTCTTGCTAATGTTCTTATTTTTATCTTTGGAAGTGCTAACCCTTTAAAATATAATTACAATGCATAACACTTGATGTCATAATAAATAGAATAACAATTATTCTATCCCAAAAATGAAATTTAACAAATGGCAGCAAGCTAGATTAAAAATGTTGAAATTTACAGATTTGCATCCAGATGTATTACTGAAATAGATGCCCTTGAAAATGAACTTTCAGCTTCTTTTGGGAGTCTCTCAACTTTGAAATCCCAAAACTGCACTTTTTTTGGGGTGTATGCAAGATTAAACGCTTTTATCTCATGGCAAGTGTGGAGCGGTGGGGTTGACTTACTTCAGGGCAATGCTTATGAGGAATCTTCCTCCTGTTCTTTTCCCCACTGTGTGCATATGTGCATATGGGCTGAGATTTAACACCAACACTGTCTACAGGGATAAAACATCCATTGTGAGGAGGTGGAGCAAGCTCATTGGCATATAAACCAGCACACAGCATCCTGTTGCAGAGTGGATTGGATGTAAATCTCCTCAGTACCGATCTTCTTGAATGTAAAGCAAATAGGATAGCACATTTATGAGGTAATCAGAGAAGTGAATTAGGAGCCCCTCCTCATAACTGACATTGGGCAGATGTAGCATAAAAACCTTGACTTTTTGGCCAGCCAGGAGAAAAGGAAAGGAAAAAAAAATCCCCTCATTTTAAAATTTGTCTGTTTCTAGCTCTGAGCTCACTTTCTACTTGCAAGCCTTTGTTTATCCCGGAGAGATCCGAGGCCCACCCTCCTTAGCAGACTGGAATTGAGCCCAGTCGGTATGACCATGAAACAGGCAGAGGCTTGTCAGAGACCTCCACTGAGATGGAGTTACTTTTATAGCTCCACAGAGGCTGCTGGGCCTTCCAGGATTTAAACTTGGCCCCTCCATACATTACTTCTATAGACCTCAGAAGCACAGATCTGTCTCTTCCAGACTGGAGCTGCTCCAGTCTGGAAGATACAACCGGCTTCACTTGAACAGACAAAGAAACAGTGTAACAATGCCACCCTCCTTAACTGGTCTCCAGGGAACTGTGGATTCTGGCAACAAGGAGCATGCTTAATTGACATAGCCGAAAAGCACTGACAAACAGCTATTGATCTGGTCCTGTTCTTCCCTTTTCTTCAGTAGGCAAATGTATGGAAGACCAGGACTTGCAACAGAAAGTTATGGCAATCTCTATTCCTTTCCTGTTCCCTTCTCCAATCTATCAGTTATCTGCCTCTACATACAGCCTGGCTTTCCACATCTTGTTCTTTTTTAACTCCTTCTTTCTCCTTTCTTCTGGAACTATCTGTTAACTTTAGCTTCCCGGACTAAGATGTGTGACACTATCTGCCACCTGCTTATTCCAGGTTTTCTCTCTGTAACTCAAAGAAAACGGCTTGTACAGACAGCCTACATTCTTTTCCCTAGAAACCACAGTATTGTCCATTGCCCATTGCTTTTCTCTTAATAATGCTTAAATGCTGTTCTTCTATTGAATATTAATTCCTCAGATACTACTATACACTGTTCTTTCCTAGTGACTGTTTCTTCCTCATTGAGAGTTTCATGGATATTTCTGATGTTTGTTTTGTTATTCCCCTAACATCAGTTATATCAGTTATGAGCCTCGGTGGCGCAGTGGTTAGAGTGCAGTACTGCAGGCTACTTCTGCTGACTGCTGGCTGCCTGAAATTTGGCAGTTCGAATCTCACCAGGCTCAAGGTTGACTCAGCCTTCCATCCTTCTGAGGTGGATAAAATGAGGACCCAAATTGTTGGGGGCAATCTGCTGATTCTGCAAGCCGCTTAGAAAGTGCTGTAAAGCACTGTAAAGCGGTATATAAGTTTAAGTGCTATTGTTATTACTTTAAGGCTATTTCCACAACGATTGCTACTTTCTCATTTGTAGCTTTCTCATTTCCATGTTTTTACTGTGCTGTCCCTTTCTCTGAGGTTTCTGTGGTCAGTTATTAGGTCCCTATTCTCTAAAATGCTCTTTAGCTAAAAGATTCTGCTTGCATATTGGTTCCTATTATTTAGTCCTTCATCTGATGCTCTACAGACATTCAGTTCGTTACTCATCCTTATGGTCATGCTGTGGTTTTGTGTATACACACACACGATATGTATATATAATTTTATACATATGTACTGCACATGACTGAGATTTGTGTGTGTGTGTATGTGTGTGTGTGGGTTTGAATGAAATTTGTTTTGTTTCTTTCATCGTTATAAGACCATCTAGAACATAGAATTGTATGTTGGGGGACTGGGGATTCAGAGTAAAAGAGGAAGGCCAAACATCTTTCTCTTTTTATATTTGTAGGCAGGTATCAAAACTCATGACACACATTTCTCCAAAAAGCCTGGAATAAAGATCATTCAAGCTATGAAAGGATATTTGTACTGTATGCTATTTCCCCCTCATATTGTGAAATGTTCTATCATGATGAAACAATCTACCAGGATTTTGGGAAAAAAATAAATGTGGGAGTTGTGAAGGTGAGAAAATGTGGACGTGAAGGATTCTCTTGAATTAATTATGAACAAGTGGCAACCATATTTAATTTTCTAGCATACTCTAAAGCAGGGGTATCAAACTGGTGGCTCCCTGGATGCATCATGTGCAGGCCATACCCCCCCCCCAGCTCAAAGCCCCTCATGGACGAGACGACGAGGATGCTAACTTGGGCAGAGAAGCACACACTCACTCTGAAAGCAGAGCGTATCTCCGGCTCAACCAATATCCAGGCGGATTGGCTGAGCAGGACTCAGATAGATCAGTCGAATGGCGTCTCCATCCTTCTCTCTTCTTGGAGTTGTCACAGAGGTTCGACCAGCCAATCCTCGACCTCTTTCTGCACCTGATGAATGCACAGCTACCACGGTTCTTCACCCGGTTCCCATGTCCGAGAGCCAAAGGATGCAATGCTCTTCTCTGCATCTGGCCCCCAGGCCTACTGTACACCTTTCTGCCCCTCCCTCTCATCCCAAGAGTGATTCACAAGTTTTGGCAGAAAAGGTGGAAGTGCTGTTGGTTGCCCCCCATTGGCTGCAGTGACCCTGGTACACGGATCTGGTGAGTCTATCTGTGGCCCATCCCTGGCAGATTCCCCAGGCCAGGATCTCACTCAGCCAGGGGGTCATTCTGATCCAGAGCCTCATTGGCTCCAGTTGACCATCTGGAACTTGAGAGGATCCTCCTGAGGAAGGACAATCTCTCAGGGTGGGTAATACACACTATACAGGCATCCAGACGCGCATCTACGAACCGTATTTACAATGCCACCTAGAGATCTTCTGTTCTTGGTGTTCAAGGGCGCATCTCAATCCAACTTCGGCATCCGTCTCAGAGGTCCTGGAATATTTACAAGATGGTTTGGACAGGGTACTGGCTCCCAGTACTCTTAAACGACAAGTTGCGGCCTTCCATACTGTTTTGTCTGGTGGCGAAGATTGTCCCCTGACTCAACATCCTCGGATTTGGAGTTTTCTAAAAGGAGCAGCCAATCTCTGACCCACAATTTTCCATAGGTACTCCATGTAGGACCTTTTCTTGTGTTTAATGCACTCATGTCATCCCCATTTGAGCCATTGGATCCATTAGTCTCAAATTCCTGATGCTCAAGGTCGCCTTTCTGGTAGCGATAACCTCGGCCAGATGAGTTTCAGAGATTGCAGTGCTATCAGTGCAGAAAGATCTTTGTATCTTATATTTGAACATGGTGGTCCTGCAGATGGATCCCTCCTTTCTGCCCAAGGTAAACTCCTGGTATCACCAGGCCCAGGAGCTGATTCTGCCAGACTTCTGCCCGGACCCGGCACATCCTTTGGAACAACAATGGCATACCTTGGACGTTAGGAGGGCCCTCCGCAGGTACATTAAACAAACTGCATCCATCTACAAATTGGAGGCCTTGTCCCACTCCTTCCACCCTTCGTCATTGGGCAAGAAAATGTCCTTTTCCACCATCGGTACACTGACTGTATTGCGACAGCATATGCCCTTAAAAAGAAACCTCTGCCAGGGAGGATTTTGCCTCATTCAACAAGATGTGTGGC
This sequence comes from Masticophis lateralis, assembly GCA_030761175.1. NCBI lineage: Eukaryota > Metazoa > Chordata > Lepidosauria > Squamata > Colubridae > Masticophis > Masticophis lateralis. The sequence continues at coordinate 54,522,788 of JAUDYJ010000003.1, read as the reverse complement.
AACCACCACTGTCTGGGCCACCCAAGCTTCTGTCAGTGACATTTGCAGGGCTACTACCTGGACTTCCTTGACACAGTTTATCTACCACTACAATGTTGACTCTTCTGCCTCGGCTGAGGCATCTTTTGGATGGCGGGTGCTGCAGTCCGTCTGTACTACTTTTACCACCCGGGAGCAGAGAGCCTCCCACCCATCATCTCATCTCTGGAGAATGGACATCGACTTACCTGAATGTCCTTTCTATGCACACTACTAGAGAATCCAACCCACCCTTTTCGGCTTCTGTCTCTTGTGCCAGGTGGACCTCTTCACACATTTTTAATCTAGACCTTCATGAACAAACTGGAGCTCAACCAAGTGAAGGAGGCATGGTCAAGGAAATTTAAAGAAACATACACTCAGTCTGTAGCAAATAGACTAAGAATAACCGATGCTTTGGATTCTCCATCAGCACGCATAGAAAGGACATTCAGGTAAGGCAACGTCCGTTCTCTTGAATTAATTATGAACAAGTGGCAGCCATATTTAATTTTCTAGCATACTCTAAAGCAGGGTTATCAAACTGGTGGCCTGCCAGATGCATAATGCACAGGCCACGCCCACCCCAGCTCCGTGAATGGAGAAATGTCATGAAACATCACAGGATGGCAACGTGACGCAGCGAATTTGATACCTGTGCTCTATAGCATCCCCCATAAAGTAGTTCCTCATTATTTTGGGTATTCACCTTATAGGAAAAGCCAACTTCTACAGAAAGACTCTGCTCTTTTAATAGAGCTAAAGATCCAGAATTTAGAAGATAGTGCAGAGATGTTACTTTAGATACAGGGGTTGCTTGCAGTTGTTCTGAATTTACGTCATACGTTATTTCTGGACTAATCTGTCCAGATTTTCACTGTTGGGGTGTTTGCGATGTTTCTCTTGCCAGAATGTATCATTGCTGATATAGGAATCTGTAAGTAACTAAGACAAGGCAGAATGCAATCCACTTTGGAAAAGATGGTTTCACACATTGTAATAAGGCATTTACTAAACTTATGGCAAGATATGCTGTCAAAACACAGCCAACTGTGACTAATTCAATAAATCATTGTGAAACTAAACACATTTCACAGATTTTCTTTCTTATCAAAGCCCTGAACTCGTCACATTCCATCTATATAAATAACACTGCCTGTTAGGATTTGTCATAGGAATTTCTGATCTAGCTACTAAGACTGTACAAAGCCTTGAAGGAGTGCTCCATTTTGATCAGGACTTTCATGAAACATCTCTTTAATGTGGTTCTACAAACTGAAGTGTTGTCCTGTTTCTAGGTCCTGTCAGGCATCCTGCACTACATCAAAGGAGCTGCTTTGTAGGTCAGAAATCCAAGGGCAAAAGTTCTTTCAATCAAAGCAAGTAAGATGGGAAATAGTATTGGTCAGAGGCTAAATGGAGGAGAAAGACAACATGGAGAGTAAGAAAAGAGCAAAGACAGCTCAGAACTAGTTGCTTGTTCTGGCAGCAACTAGCATAGATGGAACAGCAGTGTGAAGTTATGTCTCTTCCCCCACTGCAAAATTTCACTATAAATGGATTTTCTTCAGGAGAAATAGAAAAAACAAATCCATCTAGTACTTAAATGATCCTTTCCATCCTTTTGAAACTTCCATACAGAGGGGCTATTATATAGAAGATGCTGAAGAAAGACCACTGCCTACCCTTACAGGAGGGCCCCCAAACCAAGCCCATAAAGCCTCCAAATTACCCTCTCTTTCTTTCATTTCTTATGGTAGGCATCACAAGGCCCAATTTTCTTACTGTATATTCTCAACATAGATCAAACAATACAAAGTAAGTTTTCATGAAACTGGTTTCCATAATAAAACATTCAGCTGAAAATATTTATTCATAACTCTCTTTTACTATCATGATATACTTGAAACCTCCACAGTAAAGTGAATAGATTGGAAGCTACATTGCTACTTAGCCTTAAACTTCTCAAGAGACTGAAATGTTAACATCTGGTTTGTATTTAGCATTTGCGGAAGTGCTTGTTCTAGTAAAATGAAACTTTTAGTTAGTGACAAAAGAAAGAAAAACCTATTTGGGGGGGAGGAGGTAAGAAGATTGCTGGATGTATGAATTCAAGGTTCCCAGACCACAAGAATTTTAATTGCCATGGCATATAAAGGCTTCTTAGATGAAGAGTGTGTAACAGAAGGCCTATTTAGTGGTGCTTACTTTAGGCAGTGAAGCAATTAAGATTTCTGTGTGCAGAAACTACTCCTCGAAGAATTTTTTTTCTTTTAAATTGACAGCGTTTTAAAACAGAACTACTTTCTACTTTTCTCTGAACTATCATTGCAAAACATTTTCAGAAATATCTTTACTTAGCATTAACATTTGTTTTTCATTATTAATATTTGACAGCTTTCCTTTGATGGATTGAACCAGAATTATATTGTGAATGCATTGTTCAATGTTCATTTTAATGTTTAGTAGATTGAGAAATTCAGCCATAAAACCATCCTTTTGTAAATTCCTGATAATTTTCCTTTCCTGTTCATGAACAATATATGTATTTAAAATAAAGTCACTTATCCTAACACTTGCAGAAACACATTACAAAACACATTCTACAAAACTTTGCAGAACTATACTTTTCAGAGAAGACTGTCCCTCACTTTTTCATGTATTGAGAGTTTTCCTTGCTTGCCTCTAACCAAGGCATGAACATGCCCCAACAAATTGTTTTTGCTGCCATATCCTTGTAAAGTTCTCATTTCATCCTCAGACCACACCTGAAGTCCTAGAAAGAGTGTGGAGAAGAGAAACAAAGCGATCTGGAGGCTAAATCCTATGAAAGATAACTAAAGAGACTAAATATGTTTAGCTTAATAAAGAGCAGACCAAGGAAAGATATGATAGCAGTCTTCCAATACTTGGAGGACTGTCGCAGGGAACAAGGCATCGATTTATTCTTCAAAGCACCTGAGGACAGGACAAGAAGCAATGGGTGGAATCTCATCAACGGGAAATCCAGGCTAGAAATATTTATTTATTTATTTATTTTATTTATTAATTAAGCTTATAAGCCGCCCTCTCTCCAGAAAGGACTCAGAGCGGCTCACAGCAATAAAAACAGATAAAATCAATATTAAGTGTTAAAAACCATTAAAACTCCCCTTAAAAACCCCTCCAGTCCAATCCGGCCAGGCGAAATAACCATGTCTTAAGGTCACAGTGGAAAGAGCACTGGTTAGGGGCCACCCGGAGCTCCAGGGGGAGTTGATTCCATAAGGTAGGTGCGCCCACAGAGAAAGCCCATTCCCTAGGAGTTGCCAGGTGATACTGCCTGGCCGACGGCACTCCAAGGAGGCCCTCCCTGTGGGAACGCACAGGGCAATGGGGAGCTGTCGCTGGCCGCAGATGGTCCGTCAGCTACCCCGGGCGTAGGCAATGTAGGGCTTTATAGGTAATAACCAGCACCTTGAATCTCACCCGGAGGGCAACCAGTAGCCAATGCAGAACGCGCAGGAGGGGTGTAACATGAGAGTGTCGGGACACTCCCATCACTACCCACATGGCCGTATTCTGAACCAGCTGAAGCCTCTGAGTGGTCATTATGGGCAGCCACATGTAGAGAGCATTGCAGTAGTCAATTCGGGAGGTCATAAGCGCATGAGTGACTGTACGGAGGTCATCACGGTCCAGGTAGGGGTGCAATTGGTGCACCAGACGAATCTGTGCAAATGTCCCCCTGGTCACGGTTGCAACATGATCTTCCAAAGTCAACTGTGAATCCAGGAGGATGCCCCCTTTCAACAGGGGGCAACACCTCACCCCCTATGAGGAAATAAGGAGGAATTTCCTGATGGTGAGAACTATTAAACAGTGGAACAGCTGGCCTCCTGGAGATTTGGTTACTCCATTGCTGGAGATTTTCAAGAAAACAATCATTTCTCTGAGAGGACTCCTGCATTGGACAGGGAGTTGGACTAGAACATGGGTCCTCAAACTATGGCCCATGGGCCACATGTAGCCAAAGCCATTAATTCGGCCTGTGCAGGACCACGAGGCTGCCCCACACACATCGCCCCACCCACTTTCAGCTGAGCACAGGACTTATCTCCATGAGCCTCGCAGGCTGGAACCGAAAGATAAGCCAAAAATTTTTGCCTGCAGAATGCTGGAGGGAAGTGAAAAGTGAGGTGGACAGATGCCCCAGGAGGCTGAAAAATGGGCTAAAACTGCCTGTTTCTCACCTCCCCCACCTCCAGATGACAGATAAAGAGAGAGAGACAGAGAGAGACAGAAAGAGAGAGAGAGAGAGAGAGACAGACAGAAAGAGAAAGGAAGGAGGGAGGAAGGGAGGGAGGGAAAGACAGAGAGAGAGACAAGACACACACACACATAGACTTGATTGGAGCTGAGAAGAATTGCTGCAAAACTGAGTTTTCTGAAGTGGACCACTAGACTCCTAAACAACTGAAAAAATGATCTAGTAAAAAGAAAAGTCAACCAATAGAGCAACATGCGAACAAAAGCAAATAAAACACCCCCAGGAGCAAAAACAAATTAACATTTTATTTGTATGCATTGTTTAATGGACTGTTAAATTGGCCACACCCACCTAGTCACACCCACCCAGTCACACAACTGCCTAGCCATGCCCAGTGGTGGGATTCAGCCAGTTCGCACCACTTGTGGAGACCCGGTAGTTAACTTTCTGAGCAGTTTAGCAAACTGGTTGTTGAAAGAAATCATTAGGACAGAGAACCGGTTGTTAAATTACTTGAATCCATCACTGGCCATGCCCACCCAGCCGGTCTGGCCCCCCAACAGTCTGAGGGACCATGAATTGGCCCCCTCTTTAAAAAGTTTGAGGACCCCTGGACTAGAAGATCTCTAAAGTGCTCTCCAATCCTATAATTCTAAGAGTCTGTGTATATTTGAAAGGAGACAAATTGGAAACATAAACTAGCATCCATTCAGAAATTATTTTAAAAAGGGGAACAATTGTAACATTGCGGTCTCACCTCTTTAATAGGATTCTCTACAATGTACGGGAAGAAAACCAGACAAGCAAAACACAGAAGATTAGAACCATATTGAAGACAACATTCAACATTGTCAGTCATAGAAAAAAACAATACTAATTTCTGATTTATCTGCTATTCAAACTTTAATGCTGCTATACGTCCAAATGATGGATTTGGTGGAGATTAATTCTCTCCTATTGACCACATTTAAAAAATGAAACAACTGTGGAGAGAGAAAAAGCAAACTCTGTCTAATTTTTATTTATGCTGTGTTGGCATGCTGCACATTATAAAAAATGTAGATTTGACTCTTTTTAGAAATAAACTATTTTCTTACAGGAAAAGAAGTTAACTATGAAGTTACCCCTACTACCGTAACTGCTGTAATATTTCATCTTATGAAATAAAAACTCCAAGGTATTTCCTCCATATTTCATTAACTGTGCTTATTTAGGCCTATAAATAGTTTTGTTTCATAACTGAGAGGTCAAATGGTGTTGATGATAAACCAGAACTACACTACTTTGATTTTTCTTTGACAAAAGCCCACTCCAAATACAGCTTTTATATCAATTAATTTAGAGCCGTCAAGAAACAAATCAAATAAGTTTATAACATTAAAAACCGTTAACTATACTGCATTAGCAGCATTCTGGCGAAGATACTGTCCGTTGGCAGAATGATTGGACCTGCTCATTTGAATAGTAGAATATAAGAATCTGAATTCTAGTCAGGACGAACATTCTTTTTTTTTAATCTATCTTTTCTCTTCCTAAAACTATGATGCATTAGATGGAAACCCGCAGTTTGTGTACTTTGTAGCATTTTATTCAACAAATCAATTGACACAAACTTAGACCTAATTCCACCAAAAATGGCATATACCTAGGAAACTGAATTTTCCAAATATTTAATATAATTCAAAATACACAGGGTGATTTATTTCAGAGCTGAAGTTTTACTTTTAAGAGTACAAAAATACTTGTGAAATAGTAATTCATTGTGATGTGCAGGTGGAAAGCCACATTCAGTTTGCAGATACAACTGAATACATTACTTTAGAAAATATCTAAAGTATCTAATTACCACTGAGAGAACAGATGTGAGTTCATGGATTATAAAAGCATCTTGAACCTTAAAGACACACAGGCACACACATTATATTCACGTATCGTATTATAATCCTTCCCCCCCTCCTTTACTTACTTTACTTTTTCCTCGTGAATGAACTAATCCCTACATTACAAATCTGTAAAGGCCATTAAGTGTGTCTGATATACAAGATGCTTGATAAATAATCCTTCATTCTGGATTTGTGCCTTCCTGGATGAGTATATTGCTTCTCGGCATAGAGTACTTCTTTTTTAATTGCTCCAACCTATAAATATAGAATAGGTTGTTAATGTTAAAAAAATATTTTCCATAATTATTCCATAATTAAAACAAACCCAGAGTAGGGATTAAAAAGTAAACTCTCCTTTGAGTCAAGGAGTCAATCTTGACTCCTGTGGATGCCATACATGCAGCCATTCATTTTTTTGACAACAGTATAAAAGTGATTTGTCACTGCCGCCTTCTGTGATTTTTTTTTCCAGTTTAATCTACAATTCTGAAATTCCTAGAGACCCTGTCATGCAAATACTAAATTGACCCAACCCTACTTATTTTCCCAGCCCAGGTAGAGTCAGCCAAGTGTTTCCAAACATTCACATATATACACATACACCTCGCAGGAGAAATCAGGAATGTATCATTAAAATTATAACGTCACAAAGTAAACACTTTTCACAGATTAGCAATAATAGCAGTAGTAATTGCCATACTTTCATACACTCCAGAACAAGTTCAGCCAAAACCCTGGATGAACAGATGGATCTCAGCTATGACCAAAAATTCACAGTGCTAAACTGAGTAGGGAGCAAATTCCATGCTTGGGGCATTCGCCTTGAAAATAGCAGCACTGTGTTTATAATTTCTTCATAAGCATGGCTTGAATTTGAGTTAGCACTAAACAAGTCGCCTCCAACTCACTGATAATTCATATTCTCCCCACCCTCAACTTTCTTGGATACTTCTCAGAGAGAAAACAAATAAAATAATGTGGGTATTTCCAAGCTTTTTTCCCCCTGAGAACATGGAAAATCAGCCACAAAGATTGTTTCCAGTCCTCTCTGCTAATATTTCCATTTCCCAAACAAATGGGAAGAGCTGGAAATATATTTCTTGCTTTAATCTTCAGATGGAATGGGAGTGATCATGTGCTGAGCGCTTGGTGAATCTGCTCTTGTTTTGCTTTCCTTCCATCTTCCCAATACAGGAAGTCCTCCACGTTCAGCTACAATTGGAACCAGAATTTCCACTGCTAAGCAAGGTGGTTATTAAATGAGTCACGCCTGATTTTATTTACCTTTTTTGCCATGTTGGTTAAGTGAATCACTGCAGTAATTAAGTTTCCCATCGACTTCACTTGTCGGAAGCTGGCTGAGAAGGTTGCAAATGGTGATCATGTGACTCCAGGACACTGCAACTATCATAAATACATATCAGTAGACAAGCACCCAAATGTGACTGTGGGGATGCTGCATTAGTTGTAAGTGTGAGGACTGGTTGTAAGTCACTTTTTCAGTGCCATTGTACCTTTGTTGCTAAATAAAACTATTTGTATACAATAGGCATCTATGATTGTCCCTTGTCCATTGGTCAATTACTTTTTCAGGTACCATTCTGAGGAGATGAAGGAGAAAATAAGAAATTAATGACATTCCCTATCTATCAGCAGACTGAATCTTCTGCTGGTATGTATTTATGTGTGAATTTGGCCTACTCATGTATGAACCAGTGTGAATGTGTTGTATCATGACTTTCAAAAACTTTGCTTTTCCTGTTAATTCCAAATAATTGTTTTTATTGTTGTTTCGTCCTCTTCAACATGTCAGTGAATTTGTTACATTCTAATAAAAAATGAGAAATAGGTATGAGCTGCTAAGACATCTATGTACTTTTGGTTATTTAATAGTACTAAGCCACTAGATTCACCTGATTAAATGAAAGTTTTTTATTGTACTGCATTTTGATTTTTTTAATTGAAAGCATATGTTGCATGAAACTAAGAATGTATATGCAATTATGACTGCTGAAATATTTGTTGGCTGTAAAAATCACTAAAGCATTAAAAAAAATCTTTGCAACTCCAGAAAGCAAAGATCCCTTTCTCTTTATCTATCCTAATTTATAAAACCTTACTATGTGTGATCAAATCTTGCTTGGTTTCTCATTTTATCAGGCAGACAAGATTAAAATGTCTCACACGTTTCAGAGGCATTCCCACGGGGTGTGCTGTCTGAATGCTCTGGTCTTTCTCAGACAGCAACAAGACATGTAGTAGAAAGCTCAAATGTCCTTTGAGAAGTTGCTGCTCCTCGTGCCTATTTCGGAATCATAACAGAGAATGAGTGACTCAGGCTGTAGTCTAGAGAAATGAGTCAAGGGCAAAACAAACATTTCACTCATAAGCAAGAGGCAAATTGGCTAGCACATAGGAATGGTTTTCACTTGGCAGAGAGGAGTTGATTGAATCTGACTTGGTAGTTTTTGCATATTGCAGTCAGCTTTGAAGTACTGGCACTCATCGTTGTACTAGTACTATTAACCTAACTGTGTTGTATAATGAGCTTGGTGTTTTGAAAATAAATAGCAGGCACAGGAGACTTTCCATATAAAAGATTCACCAAAGGTTATGTTGTCTTCAGCCATGAAAAAAAAAATGAGAAAGGGGAATTATAACATTCATTGGGAACAGTCCCTCAGTTGGTATGTTTATTCCATATTCTGAGGATAAACAATGGGCATCTCTCTAGGATTTGTTCCTTTCTGCATTTTTAAAATCTAAGCAATACCAAAAACACAGATGTCTGTCTGGGTTTGGTTCGGATAGAATTGAAATGGTTAGCTTTAATTAACAGGTCAAAAATTTCTAATTCCATATATACTATAATTGGAAGAGTCACTTAGGTGATATGGGCAGTGTAGAAATTTGATAAAGAAATAAATAAAATAACATTATTTGTTTCTTTTTAATGAGATAGAAGAAAGAACAAACATGAGCAAATAATTGTATAAGATGATCTGCTATTGGAATTCAGGTAGCATTATTTTGGGGAGTGATTATTTCTATTATTTGGCATTATTTTCTACTATTTGGATATGTACAGTGCCATGGAATGGAAAGCATGTTTCAAGGCAGGCAGTTTTCCAGAATATTATCCCACATTTCCAATATCTCTACATAAGCACAGAATAAAAGAGAAAATGATATCAAACTTATGGCATCATAACGTATACGGCATGAATTATTATATCATTTCCTTCAATTGACACAGATCACATCATATGCAACAATGACATGTGATTTCATTTTCACCTTATCATCTTCCCTCCCCCACTCAGATATCTTGGTTTATTCATAATTATTTGGTAGAGTATTTCTAATTTCTTCTTTACTACGTAGATTGTTTCCCCATATTATGTGCCACAATATAGTTAGTTTAGTTTTTGGCATAGCTTGTTGTGTGATTACAGTCATTACAATTTGTAAATCAATGTTTTAACACTCAGAGTATGATGTAGATTCAGCCTTTCATGGTCTTTTCTTTTTCTTTTTAATTTAATAAATTTTAATTAATTTATTAATGTACCTAATAAATGGAGAAATTGAATATTTATCTTTGATTAGATGAAAGACATTCTTTATGTTTATTGTTGAGTGGATGTCTCTTATGGACTTCTTGCATAAAAATAAATTTGTGATTTATAATTTTGATGATTAGTCAGAATAGATTTCAGAAAGAAGAATATTATTTAACAGTACAGAGAGAGGCTAAAAAAAGATAATTTTACCGAAAAGAATCCAGGGACATGATCTCATGATTTTATAAAGCTTCCTATTTAAAACAAATACAAATTCAAATTGAGATACATTATTTAACAATGCTTATTTATTAAATATATGTAGTCAACCATCTACCAATCGAATTCTGTGCATACATGATTGCAGGGAGCAACGTGATCTAAATGTAGCTTGGAGTTTATTGTTTTCTTTAGAGAAACATTTCAAAAATAGTTATAGATATATATAAAATATATAAAGATACTATATAAATAGTATTTGCATGGGATAATGTGGAAAATATGAAATACCGATAAGAGCAATTTACGGGATTTATATGCATTGAGCAAATACAGAGTTTTGCTCAAGAATGGGATTTTTTATGGCATCTGAATGTGAAAATTTAAGTCAGATTTCCATGATTCCTTAAATATTGATCCATAAAAATAGACATTCTTAAATGGATTATATTCACAACAATCTCATTAAACATCCATTTTCTCTTGTCTTAATAGTGAGCTTTTTTAAACTGATGATCCATTTTTAAGGTATGAACAGAGAACTTGCAGTGTTGCAGATGTTGATGAACAGAATCCCTTAGACCACAGTGTTTCTCAACCCCGGCAACTTTAATCTGGCTGGGGAATTCTGGGAATTGAAGTCCACATAGCTTAAAGATGCTGAGTTTAAGAGCACTGGTTTAGACAGTGTGGTCAATAGTGAAGGATGCTTGGAAGGCCACAACTTCCACAAATCTCTTTTAAGAAACAAACCATCTGAAGCAATAAAGGAAACCTAATAAAAAACCTTAAAAAGTGTTTAAATGTAAACAAAACGCAGTCTATGGTTGACTAAAGAGAAAAATCCCTCTCTGCCTGTAACAAATAGCAAAATTATAATTGAGCAGAACTGAAAGTGGAAATTGATGCACTGATTCAAATTGCTTAATAATTTATTATATCTCTGGTGGATTCATTACAGGAATGACTATAATTCCCTTAGTTAGAAGAGGAGGCCTACGTGAACATCATTATTTGTACATGATATTTTATTCAGAAAGTACTGTAATGTGATCATGTATTTCCAAGTCAACAAAAGAATTTGTCTGTGGTAAACAAAGAAGCCGTGAGGTGAACCCTTTATAAATGTAGCCTTGAAGTGAATAGATCTGGTTCCATAAGTGATCTTAAAGATTATACTGTCAAGTAAAATACATAATCATCTTTTTTTTAAAAAATCTATTTTTTAGAGACCTCCCTTTTAGGTTCTTGTTCTTTAGTTCAAGTTAAATCATTAGACATTATGGATTCACCCTGCCAATTCTGATAGCTGAAATGTTCACACAGAGATAGAACACACTGTATGCATTCATAAAAGCATTCTCCAAATGGAACGCAGCTTTAGGTAATTGCAATCAATATGTTTGGCCATGACATTTCACTTGGAAATGACAAACAAAAATATCAAATTGAGGTATGCATTACACCAGGATTACATGGCCTAAGAAATGTGAGGGAAACACATCCCATCACTAAGTAAAGCTATCCCCTGTCCATTCGTATCCGACTTTAGGGGGTGGTACTCATCTCCATTTCTTAGCAGAGGGACCCAGTATTGTCCAAAGACATTTCCATGGTCATGTGGCCAGTATGACAGTATGCTGAGGTGCATGGAATGTGATACCTTCCCACCAAGAGTGAAATCCAGCAGGTTCTGACAGGTTCTGGAGAACCGGTAGTGGAAATTTTGAGTAGTTCGGACAACTGGCAAATGCCACCTCTGGTTGGCCCCAGAGTGGGGTGGGAATGGAGATTTTGCAATATCCTTCCCCCTGGAATGGGGTGAGAATAGAGATTTTGCAGTATTCTTCCCCTGCCATGCCCACCAAGCCACACCCACAGAACTGGTAGTAAAAAAATTGGATTTCACCACTGCTTCCTACCGAAGCGATACCTATTTATCTATTTGCATTTGCATGCTTTTGAATAGCATGTAGGTGGGCAGGAGCCAGGGCAGGTAACTGGACTCATTCTGTTGCACGATGTTTGGATCTTGAATCCGGGCTGTCAGCTTTTCAGTGAACAAGCTCAGCATCTTTAACTGAGAAAATATAAACATAGATTTCAGAAAATGACAGAATCCCTGTGTCTAGATCCTGTGCTATAGCCAAAATGTTCCACCTGGACTAGATGCATACAGTGATAATAATTGTACATAAAGGTGAGAGAAGAACTGATTCTGCCTTGTTCTGCAAGTTAAAAGGCTTGCAGGGTTTCTAATCATATTTTGTTGTTCTACTTTGACATTGTGCAATTGGTGATTTGTTCTGTTTATTCACCTGAGTATTCTGCAAAGGAGAGGATTCATGTACATTAGGCCAGCAGTTGTACCAGTAGAACAAAACACTTGGCTTCTGACAGTGGCCAACGATTTTATTTAAATATATGGATGGGTAATTTCCTTGTATGTGGAAGTGTGGCAAAACAACCAACTGTTCCACAAATATTCCTTTTTGAAACCATTGATGCTTTGTTCTTTAGAAATTCCTGCCATGCACCATTCAAAAACATGTTGCAATAGATATCTTAACTATAGAATGTTGGCTCTGTAAGAAACCTTAATGTTTCTCACCCATGTAAATCAAAGGAAGAAGATGCTTGATAGTTTCTTTTAAAAAGTGAAAGCATATTCTGTAAATGACATCAAACTGCCTATTAACTCCTCATGGTGCACCCTGGGTAGCGTGAACTAAATGACAGCGTGAACTAAATGAACTAGCAAATGCTAGACTTTACTGACTTTCAAAATACAAGGCCTATTAATTACATTACTTAGACCTCATCTATTTGCCCAAATAATACATTATTTAGACAAATTTAGATACATTTTACCAAGGAGCCTCAGATAGCTCAACAGGCTAAATAGCCTGTTATTAACATTCAGCTGTCTGCAATTATTGGAAGTTCAGGGCTCAAGGTTGACTCAGCCTTCCATCCTTTCTAAGTTAGGTAAATTGAGGACCCAGTTTGTGGGGGCAATAAGCTGACTTTGTATAAAAAATATACAAAAGTATGAAGGCTATTGCTTAACGCATTGTAAGCCTCCGTGAGTCTCCGGAGAAGGGCGGCATATAAATCTAATTTTAAAAAAAAGGATATGATTTGTGGTCTCAAAATAAAATGAAAGTCTGATTCTAGGATATTTATCCTTGACTCCATAAATATGACAACAATGAAGTCCATTTCTCCACCTTACATAACCTTATCAGGAACTAAAAGAACTTCTCCTGACCCTAACAAAGCCCTTTTAATCCTTTCTGGCTGAAAAGAAAAGAATATTAAACAATTCGTTACAAGGGAATGAATCTGACTCATCCCATGAAATAGCCTGAGGCAGACCTAATCAGTAAAGAAGCAACAAACCACAGACATTCCATACCAATTAAGGATGTGTGTCTACTCCCATCAATGTTTTGCTATTCATTAACAAAGAGACATGTGCCACTTCTGTTTTGGTAAACCATAGTTTCTCTCAACCAATAAAATGATAGCTTTTATATAAATAGTATTTTTTTTTCAGAAGTGGTTTCTAGGGCTGAGAAAAAACAACTACCCCAAGGTAACTGAGCTGGTTTTGTGCCTAAGATGAAACTAGAACTCACAATCTCCTGGTTTATAGCCTGATACCTTAACCTATAGACCTAACTGGCTCTCAGATAAAGAATGTGCCAGTTCAATATGGAAGAACACACCAAAAATAAATGCCACATAACGATTTTTATTGGAATATCTTCCCCCCCAAGTTTTATTAGATTTTTATTTTTAAGTATATCAATACATGAACAGTTGGCCCCTGGGTATACCGTATTTTTCAGAGTATAAGACACACCTACCTTTTTTGGTGAGGAAAAGAAGAAAAAGAAATTTCCCTCTGCCTCTGAGCAATTTTGCCTCGTTGCAGCAAACAGCAAACAGCAAACAGCCTGATTTACTTTCATTTTCGTTTTCAACATAGCTTGATTAGCACAAGGGGAAAAAAAATCTGCTCCAGCAATTTTCTTCCTTGCAGCAAGCAGCAGAGGCCCCTCAAAACAGCTGAGAGCAAAACAACTGAGAGTCAGGAGGCCAATCCAATCAACTTGTGCTAATTAGTCTGTGCTAAAGCTGAAAGGAGCTGGTTTTTTTTTTGCAGTTTGCTGCAAGGAGATAACTGCTGGGAGGCAGAGGCCAAAGGGTGGGGGCCAGTGGGTGGGCGGAGCTACATTCAGTGTATAAGATGCACCTAAATTTTCACCCCCTTTTAGGGAGGAAAAAGATGCCTCTTATACGCCGAAAAATATGGGTAATTCATTTTTATACAAACATCAATAATGATAATCATAATAGTTGTTATATTAATCAAACTTATATAATCCTAGTATTAATATACATGTTTTTTTAAAAAAGTAGTTATTCAATATTTCAATATTTATTTATTAATTTATTTATTATTTCAATTTATATACCGCCCTTCTCCCCGGGAGGGGGACTCAGGGCGGTGAACAGCCAAATTAAAACACATATAATACAAATATTAAAAAATTTAAAATTAGATTAAATCGTTGGCGTTCCAAAATAAAATAAAATATTCCATTTTAATGTCAATGATATTATAAACATACATGGTAATGCCATCTTTCAGCCTCTGATCTTTTCCATCTAATTATGCTGTAGTGACAGAATCTTGAAAACTTTTATATACTGTACTTCCTTTCTCCCTCACTTTATCTTTGTCTGAATTAGGGAGGGGCTTGTTTGAGAATTTTTTTCAAATTAGTTTCTTAGAAAGGACTCAGGCTTGCTCATCTGATCATAATGCCTTCATTGTCTTTATTCCTTCTTTCCTTCTGGCCATTTTCTAGGCCTTCTACAGAGTAATTTGGCTCTCTTCCTATAGTCCCCAAATCACTACAACTGACCAGAGCTCTAGAATTTCCCACTTCACAGTTTAAAATTCCTATAAAACCTCCTACGTTTCGAAGGTGCTCTCTTTTTGTTTTCCGTAAATTGAAAATCGAACGTCTTTGCTTCAACAAAGTGTATGATTTTCCTCCTTCAATTTGTTCTTCACTTTCACTATCCATGACAGAGTTAAATAGGAATAGCAGATGAATAAAAGGTTACCTTAAAAAAAAATCAAGACAATCCAGAATTAACATTTACAGTGAAGGGAAAACACCAACTTCCTCATAAGTAACCTGCAACAGCAGAGTTTGAGACAAGACTCAATGACTACTAAACATAAAAACTGTCCCGATGGAGCAGGTGTGTAAGAAGATGGAGAGAGACACCAGCTACCAAAGAGCAACTAATAAAAACGTATATAGAAAGTACTTCCTGGATTATCCTTATCAGACCGTACAAACTCTCCCACTGTTCTACTCTCTCTGAGTTACACTAAATTCATTTCCTAGACAGAGAAGAGAGCTGCTTTCTCAAGCTAGAATGCCTTCTTTGGAGGGATGAAAGAGGTCAGTCAAAGGCTATATTAGTAAGAACTGTTTATATGCCCACAGTTGAGCTTGAAGGCTTACTGAAGCTGCTAGTGAAAGAGCCTCAAACTGCTACTCCCCACATAGTTTGCCTCCTTTGTTTGGCATTTTACTTTGAATCTTACTTTGAATTCTTGGTGTGGCCCTCTGAGGCTCCAAAAAATCTTTTTTTTTTGTTTGAAATCCTGTCCTTGAATCCTCAGGGGACTGGGGAGAGAAAACCTTGGCAGGTTCTCAATATCTTTGAAGAGTCCAATGTTTTTGTTACTCATTAATCTGTTCTCACCTCTTTGTCTACATGATATTCAATCACAGATGAAGTATTGAATTAACATTTTAAAGTAAAGGTTCACCTTGCACACATGTGCTAGTCGTTCCTGACTCTAGGGAGCGGTGCTCATCTCGGTTTCAAAGCCGAAGAGCCAGCGCTGTCTGAAGATGTCTCTGTGGTCATGTGGCTGGCATGACTGAATGCCGAAGGCACACAGAACTCTGTTACTTTCCCACCAAAGGTGGTCCCTATTTTTCTACTTGCATTTTTTACATGCTTTCGAACTGCTAGGTTGGCAGAAACTGGGACAAGTAATGGGACCTCACCCGTTACTCAGCACTAGGGATTCAAACTGCTGAACTGCCTACCTTTCCATCGACAAGCTCAGTGTCTTAGCTACAAAGCCACTGCATTTATATTAATGCTAATATAAATCGTTTTTAATAGCTTTTTTAAAGATATGGATTGAAGCAACTGAAGAGAGGGCAGCACTAATCAGAAAATGTTAAGGATTTCTGAACAATCTATTTTGTTTTATATAAAGAGGATAATTAAAAGGATTTTTAAAAAATCATTATGCCAGGTATAAAATTAGAATAAATTATGAGTTAATCAGTCTATAATCTATATTTCAACAATGAAAAAAGAAAATGATTCTATAAATGTTAGATCCATTGTTAGGATCTTCCTCTATTCTTTTTTTAAACCTATCTGTAATAGTCTGTCCCACACAGGAATTCACTTTGTAATGGTAAATGGGTTTCCACATCCTAATGTTGGTATGAACTATATCTTAGGGACTGTACACTCCCCGAAGGATCATTATGACAGGCAGATCTTAAAAACAAGGTTAGCTAAATACCATGGAAACCAGATTCCAAGAAAATCAAATAGCATCCATAGTCAGGATAATGTTGACGTGATACTGGAAGATGTTAATCTCAATCCACTCAGGAGGAACTCCAAAACATACTCAGGAAGAACATAGGAAAGTTCTGCTGTTGTTGCCAGAAAGAAAAGGAAAGTTTGGTGCTTCAAATATATGGTTATCATTGGTACATGGAGGCAAACTTGACTTCAGAGTAGAAGTGTCAAGATTGAAAACTGATATTTTTAGAATGAACTGGAATGGGACATTTCAGAAGACCATCAAATTTTCCAGTGTAGACAAGAAAATTATTTAAAATGAAGCAGCTTTATTAACAAATAATTAAATTATCTCCAAAATAAGGGTTCATAAACTATCTCCCATGTAATAGAAGGATGTCAATTAAAATTTATTAGAGAAAGATTAGGAACAGAAGATGACATGACTATATGGAAGAACAAAGATCCCCAGAATAACTATACAAAATTAATTTGTTGATGCGAAAGCGAAGTAGAGTTAAATGGGTTGTAGAAAATACCACTAACAACAAAAGTTCAGGAGTTTATGAAATACCAGTGGTCTGAAATCTTACAAGTTAATTCCAATAAGCTACTATTTGTGGTTTGTAAGCAGTCAGGAAACACAGCAGAACAGTGCTAATAAATACTCAAAGTACTAAAAAATTGAACTATTCTCCTGTGTTAGTAAAACAATATTCAAAATTGTTCAACCCAACTTTACATGGAATGAGGATATTCAAATGGATAAACTGGATTTAGAAGAGGCAGCTCCCCTCACATCCCCAAATTACGTTGCTTACAACTGATAGATAATGAAAGCATGTATAGGGTAATCCATATCATAGCAACTTAAATCTGAAAATCTCCTGTTGCTTAGCCAAGTCTTAATCTAACCCAGAGATATAAATAAATAAATAATAAATAAACTTTATTGTCATTGTATGCATATACACAGTATACACATACAACGAAATTTACTTGACACCCAAAGACCAGGTCCCACACACATAATTTCCCAAACACAATCCCACCCACCACAATTCCCTACCCCCAAACCACCCAAACATCCACACAACATTAAAGATATCTCAGATGTTCTGCATATAGTAGACATCCTTGAATCCTCCATTATCGAGATGATTGCAGGCATCATCAGATGACTATGCCAGCCAAGCCACAAATTCATTTTACATTGTCATTCTGTACATTTTCTTGCGATCAACCCTCACTTCATCATCTATTTCTTCTGCAGATTGGCAATATGTTCTTTTGTATTTCCAATGGATCTGTCAGTTGAAAGCCTTCAGCTTGAACTTGTCAGAAACAATACACTTCTTTTGGATTGTGAAAAAACACTACAATGATACCAGTTAATGCAGTCCAAATAGTGGGATTCCAGATCATCTCAAAGTCAGAGTAGTTTAGAGAGTTTTAAAGTGCACCTGTTTAAAAAAACAACCAAACAACCAATATGCCCAGCTCAGTCTCACATCTGAAACAAGGTCTATATTTTTAAATTCATACATTGAACAGTGCAGCATGGTTGACATTTTTTTTAATGGGACACTCTGGGGTAAAAAGAAACTTCATAGAGGCACATGTCCCTGAAAGCTGTATGAACACAGACCTTAGAAAGGAATCTTGAGAATGCTTGTCTAATCGCAGTCAAGCAACAACCTTCAAGCCACAATGTCCTCCCAAGGTAAATCCTTGTCTAGCTATTCATCATCAATTGAATGTCTTCACAAGTGTGAATCCCAGAAATGGTTGCCTTTCCGTCCCATAGAAATGTATGCTCTGAAGGCAGCAAGTCTCAAAATTTTGGACAGGAATCTGAAGACTGATTGATTTTCAATCTCTATAGCCACCCATCTCAGTCAATGACTCTGGGTGGCTTACTGTTCAAAAATGCTAGTTTAAATCATCTCAGTAATTTCAAAGCCTTTTCTACGATTAGGAGAAAAACAAAATACTTCCAGTAGATGCCCTCAGTGACTACTAGACACCTTGCAGTATTCCAGAGTAATTGGCAACAAAAATACTTTATTGGTGATTATGTTGCACAGCAATATACTATTATAATCAGGGAGAAAATTCCAAGTTGAATTGAGGACCCAGTCACTGAACCAAAACTTTAATATAAATTTCAGCAACAGTCCAAAAGAGTTCATTGAACATCAAGGCTAAGGAAGTAATAGAATGAGAAAAGGCCATGCCCTCAGGCAAATGCGAGAAAAGCTGGGAAAAGGAGAAAAAAGGTCTGGAAGAAATTGGTGGGAAGGGAAATGAAGTCAGGAGAATCTACTAATTGCTTTCCTTAATTTGTCTTGCATTAAAACAGTTGAAACAGCACCAACTGCTCTGTTACTGGGACAGAAAAAGGCTCACATATCAAGTCAGCAAATGTTATGCTAACTCAAGGACTGCTGGGTCACCTTTATGGCAGGTATCTGGATAATGGACACAAAACTTTATTTTTTCAACAGCCAACATTGAATATCTTAGTTTTAAAAATGCAGAATGGAATTTCTGGTAGACATACCGTGACCAATGCAGGTATTTTCTTTTGTGAAACTTTTTGTGTTATTCAAGATTCTTTTGTCATTGTTGCATTAAATGGATGTGCATTATTTGATGTGCATTTATTTACATATTGATGGTCTGGGACCTATATTTAGATGGTCTTACGGTTTCCATGCTTAAACTTCAGTGTGTTTGTTGATACATTCCAGAACTACAGTAGAAGATTCCATATTACTAAATGTCTGATTGTGTAGCTATAAAGGATAAAGAGCATTCAACTATTTACTATGCTCCTGTAAAAGAATTATTTTTTATTTTATGTCTCAGAATCATAGAGAATCAATCCATTTGGCATTGTAGTCTGTAAACTACTTTAAGCTGATTCTTTTCAAGCTGCTGAAGTAACTCCTGATGCAGGATCCATACGTAACAACATCATGATTCCTTTCCTTTTGGATGTTGTCCTAACTACTGAAAACGCAGTGTTTTTACTAGACTGTAAAGAGAAACCAAGCCCTTGCTCTGTATTGTAAGTGTGGTCCTAGATTCAGACTTTTCCAAAAGCAATATGGGAGGAACCAGGGAAATGATGCCTATACAATTGTGGTAATACATGAATCAGCTAAGATATTGTGTCTGTGAGTGATAACCATACTTACTGATAGTTTCAGTGAAATAGCTTTTATCAGACATAATCAAAGGTTTTGGCAAAAACAATGGGATAATAAATATTCTGAATAGTATATGCTTATAGTTGTATTAACATTAAAGACCTCTATTTGGAGATGATAATAGTGATGGAGGAGAGAAGGACTGGCTCATGCAGTGCATTAAGCCACTGCTTATTTCTGACTGTGTTTTGTGTATCAACCTCGATAGTCTCTAAGGAATGTTTATCCATTGGTCATATATGTAAAATCAGAAAATTGGGATTTTTTTCAACAAACAGCTGAATAAACTGTAGCTTCATGTGAACAGTATATGAACATGTTTACTTCGTTATTGTATTGTCTGCTTTAAATACAACTCATTTAGAGAACTTTAAATGTTTCAATTTTAAATATAACCTTTAAAAAGCAAAACAATTTTTATTCAACGATTAACATTTAAAGGGAGTAGGTACAATTTTGGTCCTACTAAGATTGTTCAGCTGAGCTAAATTTTAGAATTTTTTCATAATTTTCCTGTAAAACTATAGTCTTAGCAGTGGCAAAAATCTAAACTTAATTCAAAGAAAAATATTGTTGATTCCTTTTTTTGAAAATATACCTTTTGAAAAATAAATGTATTAAAAGGGCTGAAAGCAAATATTGACTTTTTATTAACATTGTAGATGATCTACTGCAGATAGTGGAGCAATGATAGCTTTTAAATTTTTCAAGTTAGAATTTAGGCTTTCTGGCTAGTTTAGAAAAGAATGCTGTAGGGTGTAAAACTATATAACTTTACTGCTGGCTATCATTTTCTTTTCATTAATATTCTCTTCATGAACTCAACAGTTTGTTGATTATTTTTTATTGACATTTGGTCCCAGAAATGAAACTTGGTTTGCAGTTGGTTCACTTGTCTTCCCCTATAGGATAATCTATACTTGCTATTATGATATAACTATAATGATAAAGCAATTTTTAGCTTTCAAGATACTTTGAGATTGAAGCTCATCCCTTACCATGGATCTGCTCATCATCCCTTGTATGGACCTGCTAGCTTGAGTCTGGACCAAGCACTTGATAACATCAATCATTTTGTTGAATTACCATGGTAACTTATCTCTGAGAAATTCAGTTGAAGAGCAGAACCCACAATGGCCTCCTTTACAGAAGCCATGCGGTATTGCTTGGCTATGCAACCAATACTGGTAGCACAGGTAACTTCTCAGTAATGTAAATGAATTACATTACAGACTGGGGCAGAGACGTATTGACTAACTGCCAATACATGAGCAAAAACAAAAAGAAACAGGAAAAAAACAGGAGGAAAGGAAGATGTCATGATTACTGGACCAACCAGGGACAAGTCATCTTCTCTTAAAATCAGAAGCTTAGCTTTAAGAAAGCATCAAGTATTTAAAAATCATGTTGTACAGGCATTGTATTAAATTGCAATATACATTATATAGAATCCAAATAGGATCTATATAATTTTACGGGCTTTTAACAAGCCTGTCATCCTTAAATCACACACACATAACTAAATCAATCAATGATTCATTTAAGCTTATTGTAGGCTGGTATGAATGTATGTTGTCACTTGGGTGTGTATGTGTGTGTGGGAGGGTTGTTATATTATTTTAATTTTTTATTTTATTTCTTTTATATTGTGTTTTTATATCCTGTAAGCAGCCTTGAGTTGCCATGTGAGAATAGGCAGCAATATACATTTTCTAAATAAATAAATAATATTAACTTTAAGAAATGTGTTGCCTGTTAACCAAACAATATATAGCTAGCCACAAATTAACTGATTTCCTCTTTGTGTAAAAGTTCTTCAGTTCCTTCTGCTTTGTTTTATATGTAGTGTGCCTTAAACATTTATTTTAATTAGATGTTAATAAATCTCACAATCACAGATTACTAGTATAAATTTATCCTTATGGGTAATGTTAAGGATATTGTTGTTGTGTAACAACTAGCAGAGCGAAGTGCACAGAGAAACGTTTTTGAGAGCACTGAGATAGAGATACATACAAACTGGTGTTATCAAAAGTTTTCTTTATAATGGGAAATAAACAATCTCGTAGTCTTCTAAACAGTCCAAGTCTTTACCGGTTAACTCTAAACAAACTCTTACCAAACAAACAGTAGTTGGTTCACAAACCCCGGATGGTAGCAGATCCACCCACACATGCACGCAATGGCAGCTTATCATTCACAAACCCCGGATGGTAGCAGATCCACCCACACATGCACGCAATGGCAGCTTATCATCATCTGAACCTTTTACAGTACCGTGCTTAAATACATTGTTAAACTATAAGTAATTATAGCATGACTCGCATTACAGCATGATGCAGCATTAAAACTTAAAGTCACAGAACACATATATTGCCTGGACAACTGTTAGGCCCAGATCATATCCTAACATGCTCCCCTTTGGACAGGCCAATATATACAGTTTAAATACAATACATACAATTTAGATTCTTAATCCATATCTTTCACAACATGCTTTATGTTTGACAGCACCTTGGCAAACTACAGGTGCCATATATCGATCTGGTGGATGCCTTTCCCTAGTAGATCTTCTAGGTAATACATGACTCATTTCAGATGTGTCAGTTTCATCCTCCCCTAAACCTACCTCCTGTTCCTCAACCTTAATAGAGGATTCTACAGTATCTATATCCTCAGGAATCTCATCAGGGATATGATGCTCTATCCTAACAGTATTATTATCATGTCTGAAATCTGCACGCTCTAGTTTATCCCATCCTTCGTGCTCTAGAAATTTAAGTGCTCAAGTCTCCGATGTAACAGATGAATACATTCATCATGTGGTTTAACATTCTCATAAACAGACTTAGACTTAGCCACCAATACTGGGTTCTCCCTTAAAATGAATAAATCATTTTCTAAACTTGCAGTAACAACCTTGCCATCTTTCTCTATAAGACACTTATCATTTTTAAATGTTACTGTAAACCCAAATTGTACCAAAGATTTAACAGATAATAAATTGAATTTTAAACCAGGAATATATAACATAGGCAATGGTTCATTACTAAATGACCAACGAGCAACACTCTCTCCAGCTACCTTAACCTTCCAGCCATTTGCTAGTTTAACATGTTGGTTACTCTTCTCCATTTTAACAAAACATTTTCTATTTCTAGTAATAGATTGAGAAGCACCACTATCAACAACCCAACAATCCTGGTTAACATCAGTAGTTGAACTAGATATAGCTAAATTACAACCCTTCTTGGGTCTATTATTGTCCCTAACAGGCATTTTCTTATTTTTACCATATTTAGCTATATGCCCTTTAACCCCACAAGCAAAACAATGTTTTACAAGATAAGCAGTTGAGTACATTTTTATCTTCTTTTTGTTTGTTGCACTCTCAACTGATCCCTTTCTTGTCTTCTCTTGGATTCTTCCAACAACCTACCGGTTATGCCAGCCAATGTCAGTTCATCTCTGGACAAAACCTCTAACGAAGAAACAAAGTTGTCATAACTATCGTCCAAAGAAGAAAGAATTATGTAAACTTGTTGTAGTTCAGAGAAAACAAGTTCCTTTTCATGCAGCTCCTGGAAAATTCTGGTCATGGATTCCAAATGAGCCATCATATCTCCCCCTTTAAGAAGATGTTGTCTAAATAATCTTCGTGTGAGATATATATGAGCACCCACAGAGTCACGAACATATAGTCTCTTCAACTTGGTCCAACACCTAGCAGCAGACTCTTCACCACGAATATGGACAAACTGCTGGTCACCCAGTGTCAGTCCAATAATACAAAGAGCTCGTTCATTGTCTCTGTTAAACTTGGCTACTTTCTTGGCATCTTCCTCATCAGCAGGATCCCATGCTGTTACATCCGGTGGATTATTAACTATGTCCCACAGTCCTTCTCTACGCAAAAGTAGACCACATTTTGTAGACCAGGATACATAGTTCATTCCATCCAGCCGGGTTATCATGGAAAAATTTGCTGCTTGTTCTAGTGCCATCTTCACGTAGATTGTTTATAACAAACACAGTCTGTACTACTCACAAACTCAAACAAGCTCTCAGTTTAACTCTGAAAAAATCCTAGTTAGTTCTGGTTGGCTGGCTCTGGGCCCATAACCAATGTTAAGGATATTGTTGTTGTGTAACAACTAGCAGAGCGAAGTGCACAGAGAAACGTTTTTGAGAGCACTGAGATAGAGATACATACAAACTGGTGTTATCAAAAGTTTTCTTTATAATGGGAAATAAACAATCTCGTAGTCTTCTAAACAGTCCAAGTCTTTACCGGTTAACTCTAAACAAACTCTTACCAAACAAACAGTAGTTGGTTCACAAATCCCGGATGGTAGCAGATCCACCCACACATGCACGCACGCAATGGCAGTTTATCATCTACAAACCCCGGATGGTAGCAGATCCACCCACACATGCACGCAATGGCAGCTTATCATTCACAAACCCCGGATGGTAGCAGATCCACCCACACATGCACGCAATGGCAGCTTATCATCATCTGAACCTTTTACAGTACCGTGCTTAAATACATTGTTAAACTATAAGTAATTATAGCATGACTCGCATTACAGCATGATGCAGCATTAAAACTTAAAGTCACAGAACACATATATTGCCTGGACAACTGTTAGGCCCAGATCATATCCTAACAGTATCTATAATAAATGCTCCAGAAGTTAGCTTGGATGATGAGGAAGAGCCAGCTTCAGGAACTTTAAGGGGGAGCATGGAGGAGCACTTGGAAGATGTGGGGGACTTTAAACCTGGATGGGACAGGCAAGAGGAGGAGGAAAGGCCAGGAACCTCAGCACTGCTGGAGGAGCAAGCAGAAGAATGACTGGGTAAAAAAGGGAGGAGACAAAGTCTCAATAAAGATGTTAAATCCACATGGTCTGTGCATGTATAAGCAGGACAGGACATCATCATTTAAATGACAACTTTTCTCTGATTTTCTTTTAAATTTACACCTACCACTCCTTATTTAATAGGAAGGCCTCTCTGTTGAATCAAAATAAAATATTCATTCTGTTTCAGTAATACTGCCACCTTGTTTACCCCAATATTATGGCAGGCTAGAAAAATATACTAAATATTTAAAACCCTTGCCCTATATGCTGTGTTGAGAGGAAGGAGTTATTTGCTAAAGAAATCTTGAATACCAAGCTCCCAAGATACTACACATTGCACTTGCTTTATTTAAAAGATTTATCAAAGAAAAGGAAAGAATAAGTCTGAAGTAGAATAAAAAAAGTTTGATGCTTTTGAATGTACTTCTAATGAGACAACTCCTGAAGATATCAGGGATTGTCAAGAAAACAACAAATGGATCATAAAATAAATTAATCCAGAGTTCATACGCACATCACAAATGGTCATATTTTAGACATATTTTCAGATCCAGTTTTATAATGCTGGTAAAGGTGGAAATAAAAAGAAGAGGATGAGCAGGAGCAAGGTGGACTGACTCAATTATAGTGATGATGGGTGCACAATTGGAAGACTTGAAGGAACAAGTTAGGTACAGATCATCCTGAGGAGAATCTGTTGTTGCCACTAAGATGTGCCACCAACGTGATGGCTATAATCATAAATCAAAACAATAAAAAGATTATAAAAGGCAGCAATACATTTAAATAATTTTCTTTATAAAATTGAGAGAATTCAGTATATGCTATTTTAACACAGCTTCATTTATTTCTCAAAATTGTATTTGCATAGTGCTATTTTATACTAATGTGCCTTCACTTAGCAGGAATTATAAATGTTACATAAAGCGCCCACTTAAGTTAACCTGATGGGGATAATGTGAATAGAATTTAGCCAATAACCCACTGGAAGACTCACAATGACAATAATTGCTTAATTAGAAATGGATGGAGGAATTTACTTAGCTGAATCAACTGTTCAGTACTAATGAGATTTAAAGCTTGATTGGTTTCTAAGTGCTCCCCATTATACCAACAGATAGCAATTTTGCACATAGCAATTTTGTGGACTTCACACACAATGTTTATTGTCCAGATAAAACAAAACATTTTCTTCCTCCTCCTTTTCTCTTCTTTCCCTCTGTCCTCTTCCTTTTCTTCTTCCCAGCAATAGAACTAAATTGCAATTTAGCAAATTAGTGTGATTTTGTTTTGCATCCTTACTTGTTAGGTTGCCATTGGTCTATGCCTGGATGTTTCATACAGTCATTAGATTATTTTCCAATTTATATTTTGAGCAATCTCATTGCTAACTATGCAGTTTACAGTAGATTAGGATTTAAGTTGATCTACTACTCTTAATATCATTAAACTTGGAAATACCCCAATATCTCCTTCATACTTTTCATATCAACCATTTAATGAATTCCATGGCAGCTGCAGTAATAGCACGTATTATTTTTATATTTATTGAACGGGTAAAATCTTTTAAAAAGCAGCACTTTATAATTTGTTGCCTGTTGTCCATAACCGCTACCATTTTCCCCACCATCACTGGATAGAGGTCCTTTATAACCAAACACTTTGTACAAACTACTATATAAAGAAATATATTTATAGAGATGTAATTTCAGTGTTCATTACATTAATATAGCAGATGGTTTAACACCACTGTCCACATATTTTTTTTATTACAAATGAGATGAAATTTTGAAATGAAAAGAGATTATGATTGTATTAACCTCTTAAATATGTACATTCTTAAATGTGTATATATTTTATCTGTATAAAATTCTCTATTTTATAAATAAATAGTTTATAGATGCAAAAAGCTGATACATGCAGAGTTGCATTCCAGTAAGAAAAACTTACACTGTCTACCCCATATCTTTTATCATACTTCTGAATGAATGCAATGATGCAACTTTATATTATTTTAATTTTTTAATATTAAAATCTGGTTATCCTTATAAGCCTATTAATGCTTCTAAGATGGAGTAACTATATTTTGTATTAGAAAATTATAGTTGAAATACATTCTTCTGAAAATTTGGCATGTCTTGATGTAATTAGTTAGGACTGCATTTCCCATAATTCCCACCCTTAACACATCTGGAGGAACTTGAACTGAGGAGTTTGATGTCATGTTGTTTTCCTATGAGTTGGTCTATTTTTTTATGGTATGCAAGTGGATTTCAAGCTGCTGATTAAATGGTCAGTGATATTCACAATCTACAAAACAGGGATTTTGAAAAATATTTGGTTCAAGATTCACGCTATGCATTTATAGAGTGCATACTTTCTATATTTGCTTGAACTCAGAATCTTCATTGAGAACAGCAGCAAATTTATTCAAAACCTTGTGTTTAACAGTGACCAAATGTTAGTATGTACTCCTGCCAATCATTTTTAAAATGTATGACCATTCCCTATGAGATAGTGTGCCAAATGACATGACTGATTCAGTCCAATGAATAGCAACCGATAAATATAAATGTATGTTTTATTAAGAAAACATTTTCACGGTGTGCACAAGAGTCTGTGATGTATATATGCCATTCAATCCACAATCTCTGTCTGGTAATAAAACCTATCAATGGCATTCTATATTGCTCCCGAAGGTGGGGAGTTCCTTCCCTTCATCTGTAAATGTTTGCATACTTTGCTGCACTGCCTTACTCCAATGTTTTTCCATCTGCATACCACACCTCTTGTTCAGGATTTATATTTGGTACTGGAACAGGCAGCAAAAGGCTTTATATTCTCTGAACTACACAGAAAGGAATTGTTTTGAACATGTCAGTAATTTTCATGGTTTAAATATTTAATATTTATATTACTCCAAGCATCAGATTCAAAGAACCTCACAGAAGAGTTCTTTTGCGCCTTTATATCTTCATTTTTCAAATAGACGACACAGACAGATGGATTGTTTGAATTATTACTTCTTATCCCATCACAGCAAAACAATTTCAGTAAAGGAACAATGCTATTTGCTATAATATGCTATTTTGCCTCTAAATGTTTTTTCAGAGAAGAAATGCCTAATTCTAATCAAGTCTAATCACACTTGGCCAAATAAAGCTATTCTGTTGTTCTGTTCTGTTCTCTTCTGTTCTGTTCCATTCCGTTCCATCATTCTTGTTTACATGGAATGTAAACAATAAAATCACAGCAGTTTGCCTATCCTACATTGTTCATGGATAATTCTCAAACTTCCTTCCATCCTCATTTATCACACATGTAATTGGTTCTCCTCCTCCATTGTTCCTGTGTGGCAAAATGTATAGGGATTTACAGCTAGGAAGTGTGCCTCAGTGGAAATGTCTACAGTATGTCCTTTTGTTCATAGCACCATTGCCAAATGTTCTTTAGTTCTCAAGTTGATTTGGCTATTTGTGCTTGAGCCAAATAGCAAACACACTCTGTGGAGTTTATTTATTCATGCTATTATTACATTTTTGCTGAACCTTGAATTTCTGAAGTAAAATATCTAACAAAAGTACGGTAAATCCATAATTTTAAAAAGTACAAATATAAAAATATCTTTTAAAAAAATAGAAACGTGCAATATATATATATAGAGAGAGAGAGAGAGAGTTGAGACTATTATTTAATAAGTGCAATCTTATGAATAACTGGTGATACCTACCGTATGTTTATTTTCTTTCATTCCAATATATTCTTATATATAATACATTTTATAAAACTCTAATCTGGAATCCAGCCATGAAATACAATTAAACTTGCTGTAAATTTTCTTATCTGTTGAACTGCTTCTTTGGAACAACCACAATTGTAATTAGCTGATCAAGAGCAATATTCATTTCTCTCCTTTTTTTCCTCCATCAACAATCTCTGTTTACTTTGCTTGACTAGGACATGTAAGGAAATAAATTGGTGTTGGATTGTTTTCCTTATTTGAATTTAGCAGTATAAATACAGGAAAATAATGCCTGAAATTAATATTCCTGCAAACACAATAAATGTCTATATTTTTAATAAACCTTCATTCCCTGCTGTTCTAGAGTGATAGAATGGAAAATGGATTAAATGTCTTATTAAAGTCCCTTTTTCAAGAATTCCAAACCTTTGCCTTTCCTCCAGCTCCTGTATCACCCAGAGAGTTCCCATGGACAGAGAATATTCCCAACTTCAGAAGTTAGCCTAGGGAAAAGGAGGGTAGTGAGATTTGGGAAACTGTCTTTAAAGGAAGATGGGGAGTAGTTGACTAATCATATTGCAAATCTAACTTTTTATGGCTACTTTTGAGGAAACGTGTTGTCCCATATTCTTTGGGAATTAAAATTAGATTAAAAATCCCACATAAATCAATAAAAGACTAGCTTGATAATATTTATCTGGAAGAAATAAAAAACCAGGTTTACATCACTTTACCTAAATGTATAACCAGAAGCCACTCACAGATTGCTTTTCTGACTTTCTGAAAATAAAAAAATTAAAAAGTGTAATAATTTGATTATAGCCAGATACCCATGCTTATGTTTTTGCTGATTCAGAGCGTCATTACTCATTCCTACTTTTTGTAACAAAGCTGAGCATGTGACACAACTCTCACATCACTGAAATAACAGACATGAAATAACATATGTTGAAGTAAATGATTTTGTAAATACAAAATGCTCTAGAATGAACACTGTCTTTCTGTTAACGTCTTCTCAGTTGTATCTGGCAGAGATATATGGCCTTGCCTCCGTCAAAATACAGTGACCAAGCAGAAAAACATCTCTAGAAAAGAGCCACTCTGGATCAGCTCCTCAACTGCTTTGTTCTTTCTAAACCAGGTTAATACTTCCCTTTAAACTACCATAAATTATTGTATTTAAAAAAAGAATAGTATTTAAACTGTTTCATGTCCTAGGCCAGTTATTTCTAGCAGGAAAGCTGGTTTCCCTGCTAACCTCTGGCTAACCTTTTATTCTTTTGCTTTTTTTCCTTGGCACACTGACGTCTTCTAAACATTAATTAGAGCAAGAGAGTGAATAGACTAATGCATTGGATAGTTTGTCCTTATTTTGGCTGACCATATAGGCCTAGTAGTAATCATTTCTGGGTTAGTTTCACACAGAGTTCCCACTTTCCATGAAGCTTTTATTTCAAATTGCTTTTAAATCACAGACTGAGATATTATGTTACGGGAATTGAATGAGGCTGCTCTGCTGTATTTAAATTTATCACTTAAGTATAAGAAGAACTGATATGGAACTTTTTCCCCCTTTGTTTCTAACATTGCAGTCCAACAGAAAAAAACCACTCTGAAGAGCTACTGGCATTTTAAATATAAAAGTATAGTTTGTATTTATGAGTCATGACAAAGGATGACTCATAACTTAGAAATCTTCAAGTTCAAAAAGTTTGCATTTTAAATTATAGGTAGTCTTTGATGTATGACCACAATTGCACCCAAAATTTTCATTGCTAAGCAAGACAGTTGTTAAATGAATCTGACCCCATTTTATGATTTATTTTATTTGTTTATTTGTTTAAATTTGTATACCGCCCTACTCCCAGAGGGATCTACTGGATATGGGAGCTGTGGGAGCTGAATTTTTGAAGGACATTTTTATATTGACAGTAAAACCTTGAAAAGCAATATGGAAATTCAAATTCAAAGAGACCACAGTTTTGGCTAATGCAAATGAAGTTATATGCTACATTTAATAACAGGATATTATAGTCTGAATCTCACAAATGGAGCTTAGTGATAAATGAAACTATGTATAAGTGTATGCACATAAATCAACAGATAGTTGTCCTTACATATAAAGAACATTTTTTTCTTTAATCTGTATTGAGCAAACATTAATAATGAAAGCCATGTATATTCACTGATTATTTTGAAATTAATTAGGAAATTTCAATATAAATTCAAGTCTATACTCCATTTGTATATGATGACCCTCTTTCTGATCTTACTATTCACACAGACACATATATTATAGTCATCCAGTGCCATGTTGAAAAACAAAAAAATGAAACTCTTGTGTCATCGCAACTTGTGGTTTGGTGCAAATACATGATCATCTGCTTTGCTTTGTGATGTTTTAATGCACATCATTTTACCTCCTGCAAATGCCAATATTAGATCCATGCTTAGTATCACTATAACTTCAGTTGTTTTCCTTGCTCCATTTATGGGTCCTATTAAACGAGAGCTTAGAAATTATTTCTGTGAAGTTAAATCCAGTGATAGTTAAATCTTATTGTTGTTAGTTGCGAAGTCCTGTCCAACCCATTGCGACCCCATGGACAACGTTCCTCCAGGTCTTTCTGTCCTCTATCATCTTTTGGAGTCCATTTAAGCTCATGAATTAAATCTTAGTGCACCCATTTTGTGGTGGTAGTGTACGTTTGTATAGTCTGCAGGGCTACCTTTCTTAGCAGGACACATAGATGGCAGCTATGAGAAAAGTTGGGACCTTGGCTGCCATCTAGTGTACTTATTGTACTTGTAGCCCAGATCTGGCAAGTCTAGTTAAAATAGTATCATTTTACTTCTTGTAAATATGTTACCTTTTTTTGCTGGTTCATATCAGTTAAACAGTTTCAGTTACACTGTAAAACCCCCCCTCATATTTAGCTGCCTAAACTCATAAATATTGGACAATGTGTTAAAAAGTTTCAACATTTTAATAGGTTTTTGCTTGCTTGCTTCTTTAATCTACTTTTAATCAAGGTTATATATAATATTGGTTATGTTGCTAATTCCCTTGCATTGCTTTTCAATTCAAATTATATAATGCATTAAATCATGCATATAAAAGAAATCTGTCTCACCGGAGTAATCAGGCACATCAATCATTGCTTGGCACATGAGACTGTATTTTGTTGATGTTGTTAATACTTATACAAATTTAGACAGACGGCAACCACTGCAACTATGATCCAATCTGTTTCTGTTTCATCTCTTTTACCACTAATGGAGAATTTTCTGTGGTGCATTCACCATCTATTTTCATTAGTTTGGGGATGTTAATCCAACTTGAGTTCTGAAAATTTAGTGCTTACTTAGTTTCCAACGATGATGTATGGCTGATCCAGACATACTGAAGTAATAATAACTGAAGAGGAATTAAAAAATGAAACATTTCAATTGTTGATATTATATTTGATTTAAAGCATTCAGTAGTCAAAGCCAGAAGTACCCCTGCAGCATTACACTAAAAGACAAGACCAATGTCAAATTGGTGATGTTTTCTTTCAAATTGAGTATGACTTTTGTGCTTCATTTTAGTACATGCCCTTTTAGATATAACCTCATTTTTAGGCATTTGTGTTTTAAACTTGCAGTGGTTAGAAAGCAATATTGCAGGCGAACTCTGCTGGCTGCCAGGGGTTTGATCCACCCTGGCTCAATGTTGACTCAGCCTTCCATCCTTCTGAGCTTGGTAAAATGAGGACCCAGATTGTTGGGGGCAATATGCTGACTCTGTAAACCGCTTAAAGAGGGTTGTAAAGCACTGTGAAGTGGTATATGTTGTAAGTATGTTGTAATGAAATGATAGCATACACTTAATTTGATTATTTTCCATGTAATCAAGAACTTTCCCCTTCTCTAAAAATTAAAGTTAGGCACTAATTTTTGTAAGCACTGTGGAGTCCCATACAAGGTGTTGGGAGAGCTTAGCTATGCCCCTATGCCTGCAATCAAGGATGGCATCATGATTTTTTGCAAGTAAAACAAACCAAGTAAAATCTATGCTTCAAGCTCATATCGTCATATTTTAATGGCTGATTCACAATTGACTCTCCTTATTATACCAGTCTAAATAATTTGGAGATTATATTAGATGAATTAAGAATTTGTGCCATGGTGAAGTTAACTTCTTTAAACTCACACCAAATAGTGACATAACCCAATTCTTCTCTTTCCCCTAATCCTCCCTATATCCAAACTATGACTAAAGTCCCTTTTTATTCCAGCTATACTTCTCAGGCTTGTCCTATTGTAGAGACTGGAGAATTTGTATATTTAAAATTATTATTTTCATAATTGTAAATGTCACATTGAAAAGCTCTCTTATATTCTACGTCCTCAGAAAGAAACATGTTCCCTCTCTCAGTTGTCCCTCAAATTATAATTATTATTATTATTCAAGATTCATTTGTTGGAGCTCCAAAATAGTTTTATTTTGGAGCCAAATGCAACAGTATAAGGCAGCCAACTAAAATCTTACTTCAGCCAAGCATTTCAAATATACCCTGTCATTTTTTTAAATAAAAAATTGACATATATTTGACAGCAAGAAAGAAACTGCACATATGTGAAAGATTTGAACCTCTTCCACATTTAGGCATTTCAGCAGCAGTCTTGCCACAAAGACATATGGGCATGTTGGAGAATACTCAGAACTTTAATTTTTATTACAAACTATTGCTCAGTTTGAAGACTTTACATATTCAGCAGAGGAGTATTCTACAGCCTATTCTTCATCTATCTGGCTATGCTGGTTTTCCCAAACTGATAGCATTCAGAATTGTTGCGAATTGTTTTAATGTCAGTCTAGGAGGGCACGAAGATAAGGAAGGCAAGATTCTGCTTATCAAATGCAGGAACTAAAGGAAACACGAGAGTAATTGTTACATTTCTTATATTATAAAAATCTAGCATACATGAAATGACCCAACATCTTTGGAGGTAAATAGGGAGGCAGTCAGGGAGAAGGACAGGGAGAGGGAGTGATAGAGAAAGAGAACAGAGAGAAAGAGAGAGGGGGAGAAGGGAGAGAGACAGAGAGAATGAATGTAAAAATGAATCAATCAGCTTGAAAAAATGTCAGGGAAAATTTCTGGAATATTATTAAGCAAATTATTAAGCAGCAATTAAAAAAAGAATACACTGCTTGGCAATAGCTTAAAAACCTGTGATGCCCTACACACACAGGTTCCATGATCTAATTGAAATAGGCAGGGCTGCATTGTTTTCAAGGTTCTTTTTCCTTTTTTTATTCAGTTTACAGAGACCCCCCCCCTCAAAAAAAAAATCAACCAAGCCTGATCAGAGAAATCAACCATTTTCATTTTTCCTGATTCATAGCTGGTTTGCATTATTGCATATGAGCAGCTTGCCTTCTTCTCTAACCAATATCGCAAAGCAAAGAAGTTTGCACTTTATTTCTCATGATATGAGTTTAGCACATGTGTGTGACTTGCTTACAAGTACCTCCATGCCTCTAATTACCTAGATTATCTTTATTTACTCATCAAAATTTAAGGAAATGCTTTATGAAATTACAACTTTTACTTAGAGAAGATGACAAACATGCCTAGTTAACTATATAAAAGAATTATAGATCAGTGGCTCAACCTTAGCTGGACAAAAATATGGTGAGCCTTGGGGTTCCATTCTAGGTGCTTCTTCATGTATGTTCTTTGCCTGATATCAGTACTTGCCTCGTAGGTAGCTACAGGCAACTTTGCCCCATAAATCTTTCTGCCTTTGAGTTCTGTAAAACTATTTTCACACCAGGGATATTAATCCCAACTAGCAGGGGCCCAAAAATGGCTTTCAGTTCTGCAATTATTTGTGGGCAGGGGGATGTCTGCGAACTTGGAGGGAAGAAAATACAACTTTATTTCTACTAATAACCTCTAACTGAAGTTTAGCTTTTCATTCAATGATAGATGTAGGCCACAAAGTAATTTATGGCCCCATTTTTTGAATCCACAGGGCATAAATTACTCTCTGGCCTACATAGTTTTGTTTGGTAATGCCAATAAATCTGAGGGTTTAAAATTATTTCCTAAATAGAGTGTTGTCTTGTGATTGATCTAATAGATACATAAAGAAGCACATATACTACTATATTACATATATGTTTTTAATATTTTTAGAACTATATTCAAGGATAATTGGTTTCCTTTATAACACAAAGCTATTTTATTTTATTGGTTTCCTCTATAATACAAACTGTATTTTATTTTATACATGCATGTATTTTTGCATTTATTTTATGCTGAAAAGGAGTCCATATATTTCACTAGATTTTCCAAAGTATATATGGCATAAAAAAAGTGCAAGGTTTTGTCAACTATTCTCAAAAGGTGCTGTAGATCAGTGTTTCTCAAACTTGGCAATTTTAAGATGTGTGAACTTCAATTCCCAGAATTGCCCAACCAGCAACGGGAGTTGAAGATGCCCATCTTAAAGCTGACAAGTTTAAGAAACACTGCTGGAGATCATGCCCAGGTTCATGACAGTGGTGCTTCAGAGTGGACCCAAATACAGTGGTGAAATGAAAAATTTGTTACTACTGGTTCTGTGGGCATGGCTTGGGGGGTAATGTGACCTTAGGCGTGGCCAACTTTTTTTTTTTTTTTACTTTTAAAAACATTTTTTCTACAACCTTAAGAGGTTGCAGAAAAAAATGCTTTTAGAAGACTCTGATGATCAGGCAACTCAGCTGGGATTGTCACAGACTTTTAAAGGCATATTTTTTCCTACAACCTCTTCAGCCGAAGAGGTTGCAGGAAAAAATGCTTTTAAAAGCCTCTGACAATCCCAGCTGAGCCACACGATCATCAAAGGCTTTTTTTTTTTTACTTTTAAAAGCATTTTTTCAGCTGAAGAGATTGTGGAAAAAATGCCTTTAAAAGTAAAAAAAAAAAAGCCTCTGATGATTGCGTGGCTGAGCTGGGCATGGGGGTGGGGCAGAGATTTTTGCTACCAGTTCTTCGAACCACCTGCCACCATCGCTACCGGATTGGGCGATTTGGTCCAAACCAGGAGGATTTCATCTGCCCAAAAGGGCCATCACAGGGAAAAATCAGCTTGGCCTACTAAACTATCCTTTTTGCCAGTAATAAATATCTGTGGGTCCTGTTAGAGATCTTTCAAAACCATAACTGAATAGCCTAACTTACAGCCAAGCTCACATTCTTAATAATAGATTAACCAGGAATCATTTCTTTTGTTTGGCATTATTTGCATCCACCAATTCAATGGCTTATATAGTTAATGAAAGAAAGAATACAGGACATGAATCAAGCACTTTGAGTACTGTAAGTACTGATGGTTTATCATTTTTTTAAAAAAGCTACTCATTCTGTAGTGTAACCTTGTAGAGACCTCAGGAGACAGGAGACAAATAGCTTGAATCAATTCTTTTCTGGCTGAAACCATATTGTATACTGTATATAAATGTATTAAATATACAACAGCACAAACACAGAGAGAATTTCTAACCTACCTTAATTTGCCCTGTATATCAAGCATGCTATCTTTCTCCCCAGAAGGTAGGCATGTACTGTACTAAGACAGACCAAACTTGTATGTGATTTGGGCGGTAGCAGTCATAATGAAGGGCTTCATGCTCTGACTGCAGTTCACTAGGTAGACATGAAAATAAAAGTTTCAAAGAAGAGATTGAATAACTATTTGTCTGAAATGGTATAGGATTACCTGCCTAAGCTGGAGGTTAGACTAGAAGACCTCCAAGGACCCTTCCAACTCTCCTATCCTATCCTATCCTATCCTATCCTATCCTATCCTATCCTATCCTATCCTATCCTATCCTATCCTATCCTATCCTATCCGTCGTGGGTTGCTACTGGTTCTCCCCAGATCAGGCGAACTGGTAGCAGCGGTGGCGGGAGGTTCTGCCCACCCACCCAGATGCTTCTACGCATGCACAGAAGTGTTATGCACATGTGCAAGCACGCACAAGCAAACTGGTAGCAAACTAAATTGAAACCCACCACCCTATCCTATCCTATCCTATCCTATCCTATCCTATCCTATCCTATCCTATCCTATAGTATCCCATTAAAAGCAATTATTTCTCCCTGCATTCTATGTGGAAAAAAGCATGCTGACCGGCTCAAAACCAAACTATAGAGTGCTGTCGAGAGTTCTTTCTTCTAAAATGAGCGACTATATCAATTTGATAAACAAACAACAACAAAAAAATCTAGTCTACTTTGGATTCTAGGTTGAAAGCACAAAGACAGATGGGGGAGCTAGACATCCTCAGGCCTTTCTGGCATCAAATCTGCGCAAATACTTCTTTGTGTCAGCAAAGCCTTTTTGTTCTTTTCCAAAACTGGGATTCCCTACTTTGAACAGAATTAGCCTTGAGGGCTAGTGATGAGGCATTATGGGTATGATTCTGTTCTGAGAAGTAGGAAACCTGTCTACAATCTCAGAAGGGAAACCAAAAGAATCCCAGAATAATCCTTTGCAAACTGCACCATTGCAGTCTAGTATTTAGATCTGATTGATTGTCTGTGAGTGGTGCATAAGATCTTTATCAGTTGGCCATCAAATATCTTCTAAAAAGATTAATCAGTGTAGACAAAGCTTCCTAGAATTGCATTTAATCCACTCGGCACCAATTCTCCATCCATGGGCTTTACATACTGAGATACTGTAATATCAAGAACTGGTGGGGAAATAAATAAAAGTATCTGCTAAAATTACCATGGGAGGAAGAAAAACAAAATTATGTTATATACATATACAATATGTATCACTGATGATTCCTTACTAGCTATGTTAGGGAAGGTAGTTAGCATTATCTATTTAATTAAGTGGGGGAAAGATTTTAGGGTGGGAAAAATGAGTACATTTAAAATACAGAAACTTGGAACATTCAAGATTATGCTGGGAAGCGGAGAAACTGTTTATATATGCATTCACTCATTTAGGTCTAGGTCTACTGAATTGCGAACATTTAACTGCTCCTTCATATATACAGCAAATTTCTGAGATTAATTGGTGGTCTAGAAAAAACTTCACAGAAGTAATGATAGAATAGCGAAGACTTACAAAAGATACATTTTAAATGATGATGATCCATCTCCTTCTTATCGTTAATGTCACTAGATTTATATGATTTTATGGACCCCTTCATTCTCCTCTGTACATACTGGGCCTTCATCTTTATGACTCAGTCATCATATTTCTCCTTTTCAGTAAAAATAGAATGTGTTATATCTAGGGTTCCTTAGTTAAAATATGACTGTGAAACCTGGCCCATCAGGAAGGCTGAGTGAAGAAAACTTGGTTCCTTTGAAATTGTAGTGATGGAGAAATTTTTTATCTTCATCATGCACTAGTAGAATAAGTAAATAGTATACTAAGAGAACTAATAATGAGCCGAATATTAGGTATTCTGGACATATAATACAAATGAAGGAGTCATTGAAGATGACCCCAAATGCTTGGCAAAATGAAAACTAACGGGGGGGGGGGGGAAAGAGATATAAAACAAGGTGCTAGATTCTTCCACTCAGCCATAAATGTAAAATTACAAAACTCAAGGAAGCAGTTACTGATAGACAGACCAAGACAAATGATGTCAATTAGGTCACAAAGAGACATTAGCTACTATTAATAAAGACTGTACAATTCACAACGGGATGCCACCAAAGCTATTGCTGTAGGACATAATCTATTGCTTTAGCTATTATCTCTTTTACTATGTATTGTTTTATTACTGTCTGGACATTTTAATTCTTGTTGGCTATTTTAAATTGCTGGCCTTTGATTGTTATAATGAAGAATTCATTCAAATTATTCAAAACCACTACTACATTAGCATTTTGGGTCAACTCAACCACACCAGAGGTCCATGGATCATCTAAGATTTCACTGAAAATTTACTGAAGTAAGCTTGCTGATGGGTACAATTTATTGTCTGCATAAAATGTTGCTAATCCTTTTAGCAAAAAAATTATAGCTGCCTTTGTGGTAAGACTGAACATTATGAAGACTTCATTATATTTACAAAATATGCCACAAAACATTTTAGTAAATGTTGTATCATGAATAATTAATGAGTTTCAGTTGTCAGTCTAAATTAAATAAATGCCCTTTACACTCTGACACTCTTTGTGACACTCATTGGCAGAATTTTAGCCATGTATCTGTCATCCATAGGGATTTTTCTCATAATCACTCCATTAATACTATCCTTATTAATTCCTACCATGATTGTGGAAATATCCACTTGTAGAAGTTTGTGCCTAACTGAATTTCCCAATGAACCAGTGTTAGGAATAAAGCAAGATAATTTAATTCAGCAAGATTCTGGATCATTTCTCATTAGCCAATATGATGCCATTCATATATGAGTGAGATATTAGCAGATTTGGAGAACTTCAAAGTGTATAGGAGTATGAAAAAAGTAGGAGAGAGTAATGAAATGAGGAAGACACGAAATATACCAGATAATAATGCAGACAGAACACCAATCCACTCAGAAAAGAAAAAATGGGGGTGAAAAACAGCCTGTTGACCATTTTGGCCAAGAAACGTTTATGGCCAAAATGATTAAAGAAGCTTTACCACTAAGCTACCATGTTTCCCTGAAAATAAGACCCTGTCTTATATTTTTTTTTGAACTCTGAAATAAGTGCTTGGCCTTATTACCATGCGCTCAAAAGCCCGATTGGGCTTATTACCAGGGGATGTCTTATTTTGGGGAAAACAGGATAGCTGAACAAAAGGTAACATGTGTAGAGGAGAAGATAGGAAGTTCTATTTTTATTTCAAGGGCAATGAAGGGTGTTGTGTATGTATCTAATTTGTGCGGGAAATTCAAATGGGGAACCTTGTTGTGATTGGCTAATAACCGTTACTGAACAGTATATAAGGAAGGCTGTTGCCTGTGAGTTTTGCTGAAGTCTCACCCTGAAATAAAGAGCTGTTGTCACTTGCTTGCTTATGCCTCTCGTTATTCCCGCGCTACAACATTGGCGACGAAGGTGGGATAGAGGCTACAAGAAGCTCTGCAAAAAGAACTTTAAACTTCAGCCAGGGTGACTAGCAAACTACGGAGACAAGTGACAATGTCTGTCTACATTCCACCTAAACCCTTCGACCCAACCAGAGAGAAGTGGGGGTTGTATCTAATCCGATTCGAGTGCTCTCTAGAAGCAAGCGACATGCAGGGCCTTTTGGCTAATCGGAAAAGAGCACTATTTCTGCGGCCCCGATGTATTCAAGATGGCTGAGTCCCTATGTGAGCCAATGCTGGTCCAGACGGTCCCATGGGATGTCCTACAAGCAAACCTGAGAGCCCACTACGCTCCAGTCTCATCCAAATTTGTTCAACGTTACGAGCTGCGACAAAGAATACAGTGGGAGGGAGAACTGGTCAGCACTTATGTGGCTGCGCTTCGCAAAGCCGCAACACACTGTGACTACCGAGATATAGAGGACGCACTCCTCGAGCAACTGATATGTGGCATGAGGGACACTCGACTGCAGAGACGACTACTAACTAAGCCAGACCTATCCCTAGCTGGCGCATTAGATGAAGCAAGGGCACATGAGGCATCCACGAAGGCTTCTGAAGCATTACAGCATCCGTCTCTGGGCAAAGAGACCCCTAAGGCAACTCCCGTTCACAGGGAAGAGACGCAGACCAGTACGGAGGAAAAGTCGGATGAGGACATCTTCCACACAGAAAAGAAGGGCGACCATAACCGCCGCAAGGATCACTGCTCGACGTGCGGTGGAAACCATGAGAGACAGTCATGTAAATACCGAGACACTGTGTGCAGGCGTTGTGAGAAAAAGAGCCATTTAGCCAGAGACTGCAGAGCCCCGTTTCCAAGACATAGCAAGCCATGTGGTCATGACGACCAGTCAGAACCGTCGCTCTCAAATCAGCCAATCTGAGATGGCGCGAAAATCAAAAATGAGACACCTACAGCACAAAAATAGACCAAGCCAGCACGCCTATTGAAGAGAAAGTCTTCACAAGCGTACGGATCAAGGGAAGACCTTGCAGAATGGAAATCGATACCGGATCATCTCTCTCACTAATGTCCTGGGCCACACTCAAGTCACTGCTACCTCATCTCCAGAAAACCCAGCTGTCAAAGCAACAAATTTGCCTCCTCGACTACCAAGGAAACAGAGTTCCAGTAGAAGGAGTCAGCATGTTCCGGATCACCTACGGCAAGATCCAGAAGGAGCTTCCCCTGACCGTCGTTAGCAAGCCACTTCCCAGCCTTTTGGGCCTTGGGTGGTTCCAAGCCCTCGGCATGGGCTTTACAGGTGTACACAGCCTCAGTGGATCAGCCATGAAAGACAGTCTCCTGAGCGAGTTTCAGGACATTTTTGAAGATTCACTAGGCAAGTACGTGGGGACCCCCTTAACATTTAATCTAGACCCTAAAGTGGCCCCCATTAGATTGAAGGCTAGACGAGTGCCATTCACGCTTAAGCCTAAAATAGACGCTGAATTGGATAAACTGATAAGGCAAGGGTGTTAGTTCCTGTAGATCACGCTAAATGGGAAACCCCGATCGTCACGCCAGTAAAGTCAGACGGTTCAATCAGAATTTGCGCTGACTATAAATGTTCAATCAACAAGGCCCTCCAACAAAGCATATCCAGTGCCAATAGTCCACCACCTATTACATTCTCTGGGCCCGGGAGAAATTTTTGCCAAATTAGACTTAGCGCAGGCATACCAGCAATTGCCTGTAGATGATGCTGCGGCTGAAGCGCAAACCATCATAACGCATAGAGGTGCCTTTAAGTGCACGAGACTGCAGTTTGGGGTTAGCATCGCCCCAGGGATTTTTCAAAGTACAATGGAGTGCCTTCTCCAAGGACTCCCAGGGGTTGTTCCCTATTTTGACAATGTCCTCATCAGCGCACTAGATGAGGCTCAGCTGAGAGACAGAGTCAGGGCAGTTCTCACAAGGTTCAGGGAAGCTGGCCTTAGACTCAAGAAGTCCAAATGTAAAATAGCGGTACCATCAGTAGAGTTCCTTGGGTACAGAATTGATGGTTCGGGTATCCACCCCATAGAGAGTAAGGCCAGAGCTATCCGAAACGCTCCCATCCTGAAGTCCAAGGTGGACTTACAGGCCTTCCTGGGCGTCCTGAATTTCTATTCGATGTTTCTTAAAGACAAGGTTACCGTTGCTGAGCCATTACACCGCTTGTTGGGAAAAAATGTTCCCTGGGTCTGGGGCAAGGCTGAGAATGGGGCGTTCAAAGCTGTTAAACGACTCTTGTCAGAGGACAGTTTCCTTATACAGTATAATTCTGCCTTGCCACTTATTCTTGTTTGCGATGGGTCCCCGTTTGGAGTGGGTGCCATATTAAGCCATAGACTTCCGAATGGCCTAGAGGCGCCTATCGCATATTACTCTTACACACTGTCTGGTGCGGAACGTAATTATAGCCAATTGGACAGAGAAGCTTTGGCGGCTGTTGCTGGTGTGAAAAAAATTCACAAATATCTGTTTGGCCGTAAATTTGA
This sequence comes from Masticophis lateralis, assembly GCA_030761175.1. Lineage (NCBI taxonomy): Eukaryota > Metazoa > Chordata > Lepidosauria > Squamata > Colubridae > Masticophis > Masticophis lateralis. Next base: position 54,480,801 of record JAUDYJ010000003.1, on the reverse strand, counting down.
ACTTGTCATAGACCATCAACCCTTGTTAGGACTCTTGGCTGGATATAGACTGACCCTAACCGCTCTCTCCCCCCGGATGACCAGGTGGTCTATTTTTTTGGTGGCCTACTCATATAGACTACTTCACCGACCTGGCCGGACTTTGGGCCACGCTGACGCTCTGAGCCGCTGCCCCTTACCAGACTTGTTGGAAAACCCAACCCCTGACACCCTGGTACTGCTTTTAGATGCTGTGTCAATGGGGCCTCTCTCATCGAAAGAGGTGGTGAGGGTTTCTAGTAAAGACCCGGTTCTTCGAACTGTTATGGGCTGGGTCATGAGAGGGTGGCCCACCAAAGTGGATAGCAGGGACTACCAGGTTTTCTTTGTTAAAAAAATGAACTGTCTGTTTTGGGGGAATGAGTGTTGTGGGGTGATAGAGTGGTTGTTCCTGCTCGCCTAAGGAAGAGAGTGTTGGAACTGCTGCACGAAGGGCACCCAGGCATTGTTAGAATGAAAGGGTTGGCACGTAGCTATGTGTGGTGGCCTCAGATTGACCAAGACGTTTCTGAGTGGGTGGGAACATGCAGACCTTGCCAGGAGTCCTGCCTGGATCCCCCTGTAGCTCCGGTCAGGGAATGGGAGAAACCCAAAGGCCCGTGGGGGAGAATTCACATTGATTTCTCTGGCCCATTCCATGGCCAAAATTTCCTAATTATAGTTGATGCCTACTCTAAGTGGCTAGAGATTGCCCTAATGCCCTCAACCACATCCGAGGCAGTAATCAAGGTACTACACAAGCTGTTTGCAACCCCCGGGTTACCGGACACCTTATTGTCGGACAACGGACCCCAATTCACGGCAACTCAGTTTGAGGGCTATTTAGCTGGGTTAGGGATAAGGCATGCCTTGTCAGCGCCCTTCCATCCAGCTTCTAATGGCTTGACAGAAAGGTTCGTACGAACGACCAAGGAGGCCCTCTCCAGACTTGATGCCGGGGACTGGCAAGCTCGGATAGACCAGTTCCTTGCAGTCCAGCATGCCACCCCATGCACTGCCACGGGGCACAGCCCTGCAGAATTATTAATGGGTCGGAAACTGAGATGCACTCTTGATAGATTACACCCTAACTATTCTCAGGAGAGGTTTGAAGGGGAAGAAAAGGGTCTAAGGCAATTCCAAGTCGGAACCACGGTATTTGCCAGAAATTATGCAAACGGTCCATTATGGGTTGAAGAAATTGTTATTGGTATAACTGGGCCAAAATCGTATACGGTGGACGTTAGGCAGGGAAAAATCTGAAGAAGGCATATTGATCAATTACATAGACACTTAGATTGTGAAAGTTGTGAAATGCCAAAACAGGTTGAACCTGACTTCCCAAGTTTCCCCAAAACAGCTATCTCAAGCCCGAGTGAATTGGATTACTTATCGGGTAAACCTTGGCTCCAGCGCCGCCCCGATGAACTGGTACTCCCAGCCAGGGATAGCCATTCCCCCGGAGGAATCCAGGAGGTTCCATTGGTGGAGCCAGGAGAGACAGGAGGTCCCTCTGACCGGCTCGACGCCTCCCCAACAACTGAACTGTGCAGGTCAACCAGAGTGAAGTCACACCCTCGTCACCGGCGTGATTTTGTATGTAAATATGTAAATAATTAGGACAAGTGCTTTCTGGGTGGGGAGGGGTGTTGTGTATGTATCTAATTTGTGCGGGAAATTCAAATGGGGAACCTTGTTGTGATTGGCTAATAACCGTTACTGAACAGTATATAAGGAAGGCTGTTGCCTGTGAGTTTTGCTGAAGTCTCACCCTGAAATAAAGAGCTGTTGTCACTTGCTTGCTTGTGCCTCTCGTTATTCCCGCGCTACAACAGAGGGTATGTTAATGGGGAAAATATCCACAAGTTTTAAAAAATTCATATAAAATTAACTTATTGTAAATAACATTATCTCTTAATTTACATTAAGGGAGAAGTACACTTCCATATTAGTAAAGTAGCTTATCAAAACCATTTAAGAGGTCAAAAAATTTAACGTAGCTGGATTTTGGGACCAATATGTTCACTTGTTTAATTTTTTTTAAAGCGTAGCAGTAAAAAGATGCCCCTGTTTCTAAATTTGTTCTTTTTTTTAAGAGTAAAACATTAATAAAGACTAGAGCTTCCAGTTCTGTTTGAGGAAATGGGAAGGGTCCCATTTCCTAACCCTATAACCACCTGTTTTTTAACCATGCCCTTTCTCGCAGAACAAGACTTCCAAGGAAGGCAGTGGTGGGTTGCCCCTGGTTTGTACCGGTAGTTAAGGTAAGTAGAACCCACCCCTGTCTAGAGGGCATGGGTATTCACAGGCAAAGGGGGGATTTATTTTGACCATTTGGTCTCTCCTGTGAAAATGTAGATTGCAGGTCTGGGATGAGTGAATGTGGAGTAGGGGCTTGCGTGCCATTCATTACAACTTTTTAATTCTATTTATTTATATAATATAATATATGCATTTTATTAATTATTCCATTATCCCTCTCAACTCAACTCCCCCCACAGAGTTGAATGTCTTGGATTCTATTCCATTGGATAACCTTATGGGAAGCACAGTAAATATTTCCAGACTAAAAAATGGTTTAATTTAAAGTTCATAGTATCTACTACAAAGCTCACCATTTGTGTCACATAGTTATTTTATACAAGTGTAGGCATTCCATTCCTTCCTCTTAAACATTTAAAGTTTCTTGATGTGTGAAGAAGCAGCTGTCTTGTTTCATTGATACCTATGTACCTATACTGTACTGTACCTATATTCACTGCTTCTGGCCATTTCATGTGCAAGACTAATAGAGGGAAAATATTGTTTCAAATAAAGACTGGAAATCTATGCTTCATATATGCATTGTGGTTTGAACTGAATAAATGTACAGAATGTGATAGATGCAAACAGGTTTTCTTCTCCCTAGTTTGTCACATAAAATGTTTTGGCAGCATGAGCCATGAACCTTGAGGGATTCCTAAGTTCATTACTCATTACCAAACAGATGGTGCAAGGATGTGGGTTTGGCATGAGAAACCCCATTGTCAGCTCTCTACTCAGGGCCAAACTGCATCTTGTTCACACTCCCTCCTCTACTATAAAAATATGCTTAAAGTAGACATTTTATTTTGAACAACAAGAATCCCAACCAAGTCTAAAGATTGTATTTTTCTATTGAAAACCTTCAAACAGCACCCTAGGGCGCCATTAGCTTCCAGGAGCAGATTTTCTCAGACAATGGAAAGAGGTTACATGACATGTCAGATGGCTGCTTTTTCTTCAAAGTAAAGCCATTCATACTTGAAAGAAACAATGGCATGTCATTTGGTTTGCATTGTAGAGCAAATAATGAAGCCTTATATACAAACAGTAGAATCATTAGAAAAAAATTCATTGGAAGGTTAGAAGATAGCAAAAAGTTAGTAATTCACTAGCCTGATTTTTTTTTCAGAATTGTCAATAATCCAGTACTAGAGGATGTTTGTGCTTGCATTGTCAACAACGATGGCAGAAGTTCTCTTAAGAGTTTAGAAATGGATTTTTTTAGATCTTTATCTGGAGATGATGTTAGAAGTTTGCTCAATACACAGAGGATAGCAACGTAATTTAAAAATGAAATAAATAATAAAATAAATAAACTGTAACAACATTGCCAAAAAGGCATTAAGAGTTGTTAACCTAATCTTGCGTAGCTTCTTCTCTGGTAATGTTGTTCTACTAACTAGAGCATACAAAACATTTGTTAGACCAATTCTTGAATACAGCTCATCTGTCTGGAACCTGCACTGCATATCGGACACAAATACAATCAAGAGAGTCTAGAGATACTTTACGAGAAGAATCCTCCATTCCTCTAACCACAATAAAATACCTTATGCCACCAGACTCCAAATTTTGGCCTTAGACAATTTAGAACTATGCCGACTTCAGTCTGACCTAAGCATAGTACATAAAATTATCTGCCACAATGTACTTCCTGTCAATGACTACTTCAGCTTCAACCATAACAATACACGAGCAAATAATAGATACAAACTCAAGGTAAACCATTCCAAACTCGATTGCAGAAAATACAACTTCAGTAACAGAGTAGTCAATGCCTGAAATGCACTACCTGAGTCTGTAGTTTCTTCCCCAAACCCCCAAAACTTAAAACTGTCTACTGTTGACCTCACCCCATTCCTAAAAGCTTTGTAAGGGGCGTGCATAAGTGCACCAGCGTGCCTACCGTCCCTGTCCTAATATTCCTTTTTACTTACTCTCTTCATGTATTCAAATTATGTTTATACTTTTACCTGCTATCTTATATATGCTTGACAAATAAACTTATGACTTATATTTAGAACCTGGATTGAAAATATAAGACCTTTTCCCACTTGATCCGAATCATGTGACATAGATTCCCTGGGGATATGTTTTTCCTACCATAGCTCCATGATTGCCGCCTTCTCATCCTATGGTCATAAACTTAAGTTGTCCTTGATTGAGGCAATGTTAATGTAGCATTACCACTTATTCCAACACTTTCCCAGTCTCAATGCATGCAAAATCTGTTAGGCTTTGACACGTGATGTAAAGGAATTTAGAGACAATCTTGTGGAAGATATGAAAAAAGGGGCTTATGGACTACACAATCTGAAGTCTGAAGAAAGAAACAAAACTTGAAATAAAGTTGCCTTGATTTTGTATAGTATAAGATGGTACTGTTGTGGTACTCTACAACAATAAAACACCTCTCCTGGAATCTCCGCTCCAGGATCTCTGATCTTTGTTCCTTGAGGTGATTGACACTCATAACTTGGAAAGAGGTCAGGGATTCCATTTGTTTGAAAGATAGGATATGGATCAGCAGTGGAGACAGTATATTTCACGCTAGTACAATTTTTGCCATGTAGTATAGAAAAAGCCATCGCAAGCCCCTCTGTGATGTAAGAATAGTGAAGGGACAGAGATGAAAGAACTAACAAGAATGAAGTTTTTTTTTCCTTTTCTAAGTAACATATGAAAGAAAAACCCTTACAGCTACTTCAGAACTCTTTTCAAAACTGATCCAAAGCCTGGAGTGAGTCCAATACAAGAAAATGCTATAACAACAATATGACAGTTTTAAAAATAATAGATCTTGTGGAGAATTTGGATGTAAAGAAGGGCTTTTGGTCTTCAACATACTATTTTTTTATCAATGAAAAGTAAAATGATGTACCCCTTTACTTAGTATATCATTCAATTATGGCATTTATTTGCAGAACCATTTCTCCATTATTGTATTTAACCCTTCTGTTAGATGCAGCAGGAGAGGCAAGCTCCTTATTTATCAGGGACTGTTATTTGGTGGGACCCAGGAAGAGATTTTTTTGTTGTAGTGAAATCCAACTTGCCCTGGCCCTGTGGACCTTCATAAGGCCAGGAAAACCTTGTTTTGTCATTGAGCCTGGAGTCCTGGGTGTAAGCTGAGCCCATATCATAGTGCAGTGATGGCTAACCTTTTTGCCATCGCGTACCAGGAGTGTGGGGGGGGTCACATGTGCATATGCCCACACACATAATTCTATGTGCCCTGCCCTGCACATGTGCACATGACCCCCCCATGACCCCTGCTCCTGACATGCGATGGCATGTAGGCCCATTTTTTGCTATCCCCAGCCTCCAGAGCCTTCTAGGAGTCTGGAGAGGGTGAAAATGGCCTTCCCCACTCCATTGCCACCCCCGGAGGCTCTCCAGAGGCCCTCCGTAGGCTAAAAATGGCCCATTTGCCAAATTCCGGTCGGACTGGAATGCCCATTTCCAGTGGGACTGGAAGTTGGCAAACGGGCTGTTTCTGGCCTCCGGAGGGCCTCCGGGGGCATGGGGAAGGCTGTTTTCACCCTCCCCAGACTCCTAGAAAGACTCTGGAGCCTGAAGAGAGAGGCTCCACCTACCACCTACCCCCCGAGATCCTCCAGAGGCAGGAAATAGCTTGTTTCCCTACTTCTGGTGGGCCCAGAAGGCCCAAAAATCAGTTGGCTGACACACTCATGCACACTGGAGCTGACCTCATATGCCCACTGATGGCACATTTGCCATAAGTTCACCATCACGGTCATAGTATGTTAAATGCTGTTGGCTGGTATTTCTCAGCTGCTGTATATATATTTATAATTGTGTTATACCATTTTTGTCTTAAGTATTGTCACCACTCAGAATTATATATTGAAATGGACAGCCATAGAAATTGAATAAATTCATGAGTCAATCAATCAATTTGCTGTCATAAAAATAGTGATGGAACCCAACTGTAGAAGGAGGATGGACAAATTCATGAAAGCAAAAAGTATTACTTGGAGTTTAATGGCTTGCAGGAACTATGCATTTGAATGAAGCCACAGAAGGATATGGGTTAAGAAAAACAATGGAAAAATCCTCATGTTGTGTAGCTTTTTTAAAAAAAATCTCTATTGTACCCAACTGAGGTTTTTTTAAAGCCCATTTCTACTGCATATTTACGTGAGAATATTTTAAATAAAAGGGGGATTGGAAACACAGATTAACTTCCTCCCATTTTGCACACTTTAGGATTAGGTTGTCATTCTGCAGTGAGACATAAACCAAAAAGGAGGTGGGATCTTATAAAAATTATTTATGTATCCTACTGATTCAAGTTCTGTCCCAGCTTATTATAAGGGACACATTTTTCCTTTTGAAAAAATCATGGGAAATTTCTGTTGATATCCTTTGGTATCCTCAACCTAGACTTTATAAACAAATGGTTAACTTTTTAAATTCTTTTGCAATGAACAGGTCATTTGCTTAACCTCAGAATGGTCACGATAAGATCCAGTTGTTTTTTCATGGTCTCTCTGTTTCCTGCATAAACACAACAGTCTTAGTAATGGTCTTTTGCTTTTTAGTTCCTTTGTCTAGACATCAGTTATCCATAAAGCAGTATCAATATTGCATATTGTGCTTATTAAGATCTTGGCTTGAGCTTTTGAGAACTCAGAGCATTTTAATGGCTCCATCTGTGGCATTTTTATGTTGTACGTGCTTACTATACAGCAGAAACAAGCTGGTTTCTTGAAAATTTCTGCATCTCTCTCTAGTTTCTACCCTGTGAACAAAATAATGTTTAGATAATAGAGTTTTAAATTGACTATCATTCAAATGAAGATCTTACACATTCTAAAACAAGTATTTGCAAATCCAGCAAAGTCCTTTCACTTATTTTTAAATAGAAAGCTATAGGAAACTTCTTTTACTGAGTAAAAGTTTTTATATACTGATTTTGTCTGTACCATCAGAGTAACTCATACCATCAAAATATGAAGGTAAAATATGTTTGTATATTTATTTCTAAAATGGTAAGGTATTGTAATTTTGCCCATATTGCCTCTGATGGATTCCAACAGTGCAATAAAAAATAAACTGATGCCCCATCTTTTTAAAAATATTAGCAACTGCCCTGTAACTTACTTCCCTCCCTCCCTCCAAGATGCCACTCCCCCAATAGGACCCCAGGCCAGTTACCTGAATCAGGTCTTCAAGCTCTTTCAGAAGACCAGAAGGGAGGATACGGATCTCACCTCAGGAGTGGGGAGGGGGGCAGGATGTTCCAGAGGGTGAGCACTATAAACAGTTTTTCAGGAGGAAATTATGCTGTAAATTTTTTATCTAACAAACGATAGAAAACAATCTTTTGTATATAAACATTTAGTTTAGCAACTAAACATTTTCTATAGTTGTGTTCCATTATTTATTGTAGACAATTAATGTGCAGAAGGCATTAAAACACTTACTCTTGTACAAGCCAGTATTGTTAACTGCTAAAAAGGCCAGCTCTGTGTATTTATAACATTTTAGCTAAAATGAGCTGCATTTATCTGTAATGTAAAAAAAACCCACATAAAACTAAAAGTATATAAAAATATAAAAATGCTATATAACTCTATTAAAATATATATAATTCTGAAACAAAACATTTGTAATATAGATGAAATAGCTTGCAATGGTACTGTCTGTATTTCGCATTTTTATAAATGCGGAGAAAGATCAATAAATATTCTTGAGCCTGAGCTGTTTCAAAATTATCAAATGTCTGTGATGCTTGACAGAGATCTTTTCTTTCCATGTATAATATATAACATATACAAACTGTTAAATATCTATAACATCTTGCATGACTTCAAATACAGAATTTTGTTGGCAGGCTGGTTTATGTATTCATATACAAGTAATCAGGCATTATGAACAGCAATGGTGTTGAACTGCAGAAGTGATGCAACAGAAAGTCGCTTGCAGAATAGAACTTCTCTGCAGACCAGTATATCTAAACCATGACAGCTTGAAGATGTATGGACTTCAGATGATTTCCATTGCAATTCTGATGTTTCTTCCTCTTCAGAAGCCCAGAGAATCCTCAAACAAGTTTGGGGAGATGTTATAGGGTTGCAATGACATAGGTAAATTAGAAATATCATGTGGGATGGAGGATATTCATGCAAACTGAAATTCCATTGACCAAGTTATATTTACTGGCTCTCTAGAGTCTCTCTGCTTTTCTGGTACACCACCTTATTATTACACTGAAAATCCCCCTTTCTCTTATGTGCAGTTACATGATTCTTCACAGCTTTAACAGAAGAGAATCACAGAAAAACAGGGTTGAAAGAGACAACCCCCTTCTCAAGGAGGCAACCCTATACCACTTTAGACAACTGGCTGTCCAGTCTCTTAAAAGCCTCCAGTGTTGGAGCACCCACAACTTCTGAATGCAAACTGTTCCACTGGTTGATTGTTCTTACTGTCAGGAAATTGCTCCTTAGTTCTAGATTGTTTCTCTCTTTGTACAATTTCCACCCATTGCTTCTTGTCTTGCCTTCTGGTGCTTTGGAAAATAGGTCAATGCCCTCTCTTCTTCGTGGCAGCCCTCAAATATTGGAACGCTGCTATATTTGATTTTATATATGTAAGTACTTATAAGGGGTTTTTTTCCTTAATGGTAAAAAATAACACAAATAATTGAATTTTCTTTTACCTAACCAATCTCCAGCAGAAGCCTGAAAATTGGAAGACATCTGTTCAAAAGTCAAAGAGAAAAATGGAAAACATAGGAAATTAGACAGGGGAAAATTATGAAAGGAAACATGAAAAACGGCATGAAGTATTGGGAAGCAGTCACTCTCTAACCTACTGATGCTTCTGAATTCTCATTCTCATTCTCTTCCTCCCTCCTCCCTCCCTCTTTCTCTTTCAGGGCTCACTAAAAGGTTTAGTTCTGGATCAGGGAACAGAAATCTGTAAAACAGTTTTCCTTTCCTGGACTGGTATATTTTCAAATTGTATCAAGATAGCAGATAATATAGATGCTTCCAAAGTTTTTGGAGTTTCATAACATGTAGACTTAACCATAGTTTCAAATGGGAAAATGTGACCATCCTAGACCAAGCCAAGTCCAAAAATGCCAGGGAATTTCTAGAAGCCATCAATAGACACATAGACATTAACAACATCTATAGCAGGGGTGAAATCTAAAGTTTGTTACTACTGGTTCTGTGGGAGTGGCTTGGTGGTGGTGGGGGGTAATGTGACTGGGTGGGCGTAGCCAATTTTTTTGTTTTACTTTTAAAACCATTTTTTACATGTAAAACCATATTAAAAAATGCTTTCAGAAGGCTGTGACGATCCCAGCTGATTTGCCTGATTGGCAGGCAACTCAGCTGGGATCGCCAGAGCTTGGCTCGTCAGAGCCATTTAAAAGAAAAAAAAGGCTCTGATGATCGTGTGGCTCAGCTGGGCATGGGGGGCAGAGGGCAGGGATTTTTGCTACCGGTTCTCCGAACTGCCCGCCGCCATCGCTACCTACTCGCCCGAGCCGGTCTGAACCGGGAACATTTCACCCCTGATCTACAGACTATGCAAAAGAGACCCAGCCCAAAAAGGAACAAAGAGACCACCTTCTGCCGCCAATAGTCTCCCACCGGCCAGTACGCTTGCACAAAGAGGGCCTCCTCTGGGGGCCGTCGGCCAGACAGTGTCGGCTGGCGACCCCCAGGAGGAGACCCTTCTCTGTGGTGGCGTCCGCCCTCTGGAATGACCTACCCCCGGAGATACGCAGGATACCAGATCTCCGGATCTTTCGTCGGGCCCTTAAAACCCATTTGTTCCATCTAGCTGGGCTGGCTTGATCCCATCCTCTGTTTTAAATTGAAATTGATTTTAAATTGGACTGTTTTAATTGTCGGCCGAAAATATTTGATATTTTTAATTGGTTTTAATTAGTTTGATTGGTTTTAATTTTTGTATATCATGTTTTATTCTGGCTGTTCACTGCCCTGAGTCCGCAAGGAGAAGGGCAGTTTATAAATTGAAATAAATAAATAAATAAAATAAAGAGACCTAAACACTTCTCCACCAGCAATCAGCATCCAGATCAGCATAGATTAACTCTAAGGTTAACATCAAACCAACAATTAAGTAAACAATACCCCAATCAAGAAATGCCAAAGAAGACAACAGCAAACAGCCCAATCAAAGAATCTTTAAGACGACTCCCAGCAATATTGACAATCAAGCCACTCAGTGGTGGGCTGCTGCCAGTTTGGACCAATTCAGGCGAACCAGTAGTTCTGATGATCAGCTGGCCACGCTCAATTGCACCCCACCCTATCCTGTCCTATATTTCCTTCTTTCTGGCTCAGCTGACTCACGCAGCATAGCTGATTTCTGCGTCTCCCCTATTCTACTTACCGGGGCTGCCTTAGAAGGTAAGCAGCTGAACTTCAAATTGCTTTATTTTGAATGCTATGTGTAAGCGCGCGCTCACAGAACTGGTTATTAAACCGGTTCTGTGGAACCACTGAAGCCACTAGGATATAAACTGACAGCAAACAGCACTCCTCACTAGCACTGATGATATTACCTAGTTTGTGTAATGAAATGTTACCCTAGTTTGGGTAACAAGCAAGCTCAGAGAGCACCAAGGATCTCCTGCTTCCAAAATTCATCATAGAACTGAACATCTTTGGGGGGAGGGGTATTTTATGTCAAAGTTGACTCCTAGAGACTGGCTGTACTAAACCCTGCAGTTTCCTTGGCAATATTTTGGAAGCAGTTTGCCACTGCAAACTTCCTGGGACTGAGAGAGAATGAATGTCTCAAGGTCACCCAGCTGGTTTTATGCCCAAGGTCATTTAGTCTCTAGCTTGATGCATTAACTACTATACCAAACTCTTGGGTGAAAACTGTTGGGAGTTCACATTTCCGACCTTCCTCTGATACTCCTTTATCGTGTTCCATCATGACTGTCACTTCTTGTATTTCTAGATGACAAAAACAAAATGCCACCAGGGAAAAATTTATGAAGCAAATGCTGAATCTCAGACCATTCCACACTCTTTCAAATCCATTTTGATTTCAGAAAATGGGACTAAGAGTACTTGTAAGAAGCTTTCAGAATGCATTCTCTCTTATTTCAACATTTTATGCCTGTGCCCAATTCCCTTAAGTATATGGAAACAATTTCCTTAGTTTTATGGCAGGACTTTCAAACTGATAGGCAGTTCAGTGAACTGCCATTAAGAATTTTTCTGCTAAATGATGGTAACTAAATCCTGAAAAAAAGGTATAAAGTATCAATATAAGTACCGTACTGAAGTATTTTCAGCAAAGAAAACAAATGAAGCTCAGAATAAATTGTACATTATTAGGTTTTGATGGAAGGTGTTAGTCATCAGTACCTTTGAGTAAAAATTCTACAGATCAGAAGCAGAGTGTCTCTACATCTTTTGAATAATGTGGTCATTATAGAGAAATTAATGTGAAACTATATAATTAAAACCCTTTACTGACCTTCTTTTCTGTTAAAGTATGCCCAGAGGAAAAGAATAAGAATGTAAAAAGATAATAAGCCAGACTGAAAAAACAAAGAGGGTGTCTGTGAAAGAGGACAGAAGGAATAACACAGTCTGCCTCAAACCATTTCTTCATTTCATAAAAACATACTTGTGCATATTGTGGAATTGTTCTACAGGAAATCTGCCCTTGGTGAGAAGGTGTCAGCACTATTAATCATTCACATACTTGATTTCAGAAAGTGGAGAGATTTCCAGGTAGAACATTTAGTTTTAGATGAGGATTTGCCATGACCTTAAGTTTAACTGAAATATCATATAGTATATAAATTGCTCCCTAGTCTGCAGAATTAAGGCATGCCTTCCCTGGAATCATATACTTGCAAAAAATCTGCAGACATAAGAATAGTTCCCCCCCACCCCTCAAAGACTCCCCTGAGCCAGGAAGCAAAAAAGGATAAACTTCGAATGTCTATTTGTATTTGGTACTATCAGATTTGTGTTGCCTAACCCCTGAGGGAAGAAAGGAGATATCTAAAAAAGCTAACTCTGTGCTATCATCTAATAGGCATGTGGCAATCCAGATCCGGTATCCTTACTTATATTATTTATTGTCCACAGCAGGGGTAGGTTCTACTTACCTTTACTACCAGTTTGCAATGGGATTGCTCGTGCGTGCTCGCTTTGCTGACATGTGTGCCTTGCTTCTGCACGTGCGCAGATCACCAATGACAACATCCGGGGTGGTGGGCAAACCATTTTACTACCGATTCTTGCGAACTGGTCCCAACTGGGGGCAACCCACCACTGGTCCACAGTTAAAAAGAGGATTTACACGTTTAGACGAGGGACTTCCATTCTGATTGTACTAAAGCAAACTCTAGATTAAACAAGGTTGGAGGATACCAACCTTGACAGAAGACACAGAGTAGGACAACACTGATAGTTCCATTTCTCTATTTTAATTCCTCATGTTTTCTTTGATTTATGTGAATATGGCAACTGTAATAAAATGCATTCAATTCAAACATCCTACACAGATAGTATTAGAGCTGAACTATTATTTCTCTTGGATTTTCCACTCCAGAGTCATTAAATACATAAGACTTCCTCTCTATCATCGGAATGAAGGTTCTAAAAAATAAACCAACATTGGACCAATCCTGCCAATCCAACCAGACTCTAGTATACTGAGTATTGGGCAAGAAATATGGTGACAAGAATTTCTACTGAAATCCACTAGCATACCCCCAAATTTGCAGAATATTTAAAATTCCCCCCTCCCTTGTTTATATTGGGATATAGGGGAAGCTAATGGGAAGGAAAAGCAGAGACACACAAATATTTCTCAACTTCACTTTTTGCTTGTGGTTTGACTACACCCGGAAGAATGAAGGTTTGAGTGCCTCCATAATTGGAAACTGATTTCCCAAAAGATTAGATTCCAAGAGAGTGTTACAGGTTTATGGCCAAGGACAGCTTATAATACTTTTATGGAAAAAAAGAGAACATGTATCATTTTATATTTTAAATACCAGTTAATCTAATACAAATTTAGAGTTTTGTAGTTTTTCCACTACAAATTCATTTTGTTTTTGACAATTAAGCCATCTGGTGGCTCAAAATAAAAATGTGCCATTGCATTTTCCCCCAGTCTAACCCTCTACATATGTTGGCTTTAGAACCAGAGGTTTCAATACATCTGGAAGGGGCCAATCCTGGAAAGGCGGTGATACAACTAGCAATCTCATAAGCTGCTTTTTTCCCCTTCAGAGTATGTGCGGTCCTAAAATTGATGCTCATTTACTACTTATGCTATTCTACCTTTGATATGATGTCAACAATTTTACTCTGACATCTGACATTAATTCCAACATAAATATGCCTGCTCCAACATACAGTTGCTATGAGGCAGACATGCTGTCCTTAGAAATAAACAGAAAATTCAATCCTTTTAACAATTTAATGTGAGAACTATGCTTTGAAAAAGAAACCCTGTATTTGATTGAAAGATAAAAACAGACATTGCACAACTAAGAACATCTCAGTCTGTACAAAATAAATCCTGTCAGAAATGGAAACCATTTTTCTAGCTTTAATAAACTGCATTATGTGAGCATAGCAATAGCACTTAGACTTATATACCACTTTACAGTGCTTCAGTCCTCTCTGAGCAGTTTACAGAGTCAGCATATTGCCCCCAACCATCTGGGTCCTCATTTTACCCACCTTGAAAGGATGGAAGCCTGAGTCAACATAGAGCCTGGTGAAACTTGAGCTGCCAAATTGCAGGCAGCCGGCAGTCAGCAGAAGTAGACTGCAGTACTGCACTCTAACCATTGCACCACCATGGCTCTTAACATATTAGATATATGTTTATTTAGTTGTCAAATTTGTATCCACTTTACCTATTTTGTTTTATAAGCGCTAAACTTTAGAAACAGTATTATTTTTAATTAAAATTAGGAGAATCAATGGCTTGATGGGCATTGATGAAGATGCAGTTCAAGGTGTTGGTCACCACCTTTAAAGCGCTCCATGGCTTAGGGCCTGGATACTTACGGGATTGGCTTCTGCCACCAATAGCCTCCCACTGACCAATGCGGTCCCACAGAGAGGGCCTCCTCAGGGTGCCATCAGCTAAACAATGTAGGCTGGCAACCCCCAGGGGGAGAGCCTTCTCTGTGGGGGCACCCGCCCTCTGGAATGAACTATCCCCTGGGATACGTATGATCCCGACCTCCGTACCTTTCACCAGGCCTTAAAGACCCTGCTATTTCAACAGACTGGCCTGGCTGAATAAGAATTTGGATGGGGTATTTTTAAATTATGGGCTTTTAATTGACAGGGCCAAATTTATTTAATTCTGTCTTAAATTGGTTTTAAACTTTGTATGGTTCATTGTTTTATCTTGGCTGTGCACCGCCCTGAGTCCTTCGGGAGAAGGGCGGTATAAAAATCTAATAAAATCTAAATCTAAATCTAAATGATGTATCTGTGGCACTACAAGATGGTGTGCTTCCCACCCAATCGAAATATAATAGTCCTGCCACCAAACATATGGCTGACCATTTTCAAGGTTTGGACATGCCTTATTCTATTTAAATCTGGAAAGCATACAGTGAAACCAAATCTGCAAAGTTTTGACTTCTTATCCTTTTTATGTTTCCCACACTCTGGCTTGTGAGAAATGGTTTTATCCTCAATATTTGGAATGGGTCTTATGATTTGGATAATCATCTACAGAAAAGAAAACAACAACACAATCTTTTTCGTTTTCCTAGTTAAGGAGGTAATTCACATTAGTGATTTAAAGCATTATTCAGCGGCAGTATTGCTGAACTGATGTATAACTATATAGACAGGTTTGATACAGGGCAAAGGCTGGTTTACCCAAATTGCTAGTGTGCCTAGTCTCCACAACTAGATTTCTAGAAGATATAGAGAAATGTGTAACTTCATTTTCCAAGAATTACATCAATATTTTTAGGCAAGACACAAGTATGACTATGTGGAATATTGTCTCATTAGTCACTAGTCTGATTAATGTCCATCACCCATATAAATTTAAGTCAAATAAATCTCCCATACATAAATTTTTATTATCTACTATTGTTTCATCATTGCATTATGTTTAATGTTTCTCAGAGTTGTCAAAAAGGATGAATATACATTATATGTTTTAATAGCATTCTTATTTTTTCAAGGGATATAAATAATTTTGTACACCTCTCAAATAGGAAAAAAATGCAGCAGAATTCTTAACTTTTGTGGATGTGATAAAAATGGCAATAATAAGTTAGATCAATTAAGCTTTTTTGTTATAACCATGGGATTGCATAGTAGCTATTTCCAAATGTAGAATGTTATTTAAATATTTTGCAGCACTAAAGCATTTATTTTCAATGCCAAATCAGTGTATTTCAAATGCAATTTTTTACCAAGTTACCATGGGATTTACGTTCAAATGCCTATTGTATCTCCAATATTTATTGCCATTTGAACTATATATTCTTAAGGTTTATGTCAAAATGTTGATGTCTACATCTTAACCATTCTGTCAGAAAAGTCCTATACCATCACCAATATGGTGCTTACCAGATAAAGCTTCAAATATTTGTGGGAAGTTCCATGAGCCCCCTGCTGATCAGTTGGAGCTATTGCAAGTAGGGCACACTAGAACTGGGCACAATGGAAAGTATCCAGTGATCCTATTAACTGATGGGTGGGAGACTCAATTCATTTCCTGAACGCAATTAATGCCATTTCTGGTAATGCCTTATATATGAGTATAACTTGTTCTCAAAACATAATGCTTAAGCTAAACATTTCTAACATTTCTAGAGTGATGAGGTGTAGAGCAGGAAGGTGTCAGGAAAACATCCCTGAAGGTAGTCATAGTCAAACCTCCTCTTCTGAATTCTGGCTCATCCAGAATTTTGAGATTGCAGATATAATGAGTATTTTCCTGAGGACCTGCTCTAACATAAGTTATATTGCATGTAATTTGTCTTGCAGCTTGCTTAAATTAGTATTTTTTCATCAACCTTAGTTTTTTCAATCTCAAACAGCCTTAATTTAATTCATGAATTATTTTGAAATTAAATTAAATTCATGAAACAAAATCTACCCATCCATCCTTCTGACTTATTATGATGTTCCATCCCTCCTTCCTCAATCAGAAAAAAATTCCTGTACAGTATTTTATTTCATTTTAGCCTGACCATTATGTATATTACTGTGGCTAGTAATAATCCACAAAAAGCACCAGCTATTTTATCCGTTGAAGATGCTCTGAAAGCCAAGGAACACTCTGTATTTCTCAAAGCTGAATTAAGATGTTTGGGAACAGTCATGTTGATGGTCTTTTTATCTTAGCATTCCATAATAAGACAAAGATCTTCATTGGGATCACTAATCCCTGTTAGTTTGAAGTCCCCCAGAGCATTCAGAAATCACTTTGATTCCATTAATCTTCAAGAGAAAACTTACTTTTAAGGGAAGAGTTTGGGATTCCTAATCTAAATCTCATGAAGAAATGGTCTTTCCACAACAAAAAGGTAATGGAATCCTTTCGCCAAATTCAACCTTCTTTTTCTCCACCAGACCCAATGTATGTTGGACTGATAATGAAAAAAAAAGAAAAAAAAGATCTTCATCATTGTCGAAATGATCAAGCAGAGAAGTGGCTAGCATAAAAATTTGCAATGAAAAAGAAAAAAAATGAATGAGATTACAAAAGGAAGAGTCTGTATTAATGAATACTACGGCTATACAAAAAACATTTTGTTATTATCCCAGCTTGTGTAAAGGAAGTGACATCTCTCTAGAGAAAATAGATAAATATCTAAACAAAAAAAATTACTGAGGATTACAGAGGAAACAGAGGCAGATTATGAACTGACCTATAACAACCGGAGAAGTTTCTGAAGCAATTTGAAAGGTTAAACTAGGAAAGATGCCTGGATCCAGAAAGCTTAGATGGATTATCAAGCTTTTATATAAATGTTTTTTGAGGATGAACCTTTACAACCTTTACAGAACGTGATGAATTCTATTCTACAGGGAGGAGAGAAGTCAATATAGTAGTAATAATTAAAGAGGGCCAAGATTTGATTTTAACAAGAAACTATAAGCCTTTGACAATTTGAACTGGACTTTCTTGTCCAAGATTATGGAAGAAAGATCTTTGGAGAAAACTTTATAAAATGGGTAAAACTGATTTGAATTTCACAGCGCAAATAATTGTTAATGGAAATCTAACAAAATCCTGTAAGATATAAAGTTTAAAAACATAATTCAATAATTCAATAAGGAAAAAAGGTAAAATAACTGATTTTTCTGATCACCTTGTTATAATTTAAGAAGCCATGTGATTGATGATTGTCCAAATAATGTAATGAAGTCATAATATTTTAAGCAAACATTTTCATAGTCTTCAACAGAGAATTTGAGTGAATAAGGAGACCAATTGGCTTAATAGATTCCAAGAGTTTAAAATGATAAATTTCCTGTAAGTGGGGAAAGAAAACAGACAAGACATTCACACATAAATCTGGCATTATTTTTGAAGTATTTTCAATACTTCATTGGCCTGACATTGGCCAATGTATACATACCAGATCAATTCTAACATATTTGTACAGGTACAGTAAGTCCTCAACTTATGGCCATTTGTTTAATAATGGCTCGGAATTACAATACTGCTGAAAAAAGTGACAACCCATACTTGCAATTATCATTTTAAAAAGATATATATTTTTATTGTTTACAGATTATCATATATACTATTTTAAACAGTGCTAGTATTGTACAGTAATTTCTGACAATCATATTCTAGTATATCAACTTATCTATCATTCTAATACTACATTCTAATACATACATAATGTCTCTTTCCATGTCCACTTAACCTGATTCTTTTGCATTCCAACCTCGACCTTGTGTTTCTAACCATTGATAGAAACTATCCCATGTAGCATAGTATTCTGTCTCTCCTTTATCTTTTATTTTTAGCATTTGCCTGTCCATTTCTACACAGACTAATATACTTATATACTTGAAATTATGCTGCAGTCATCTGATCACAATTTGCAACCTTCCCAGACAGCCTCCAACAAAGTGAATGGGGGAAGTCAGATTTGCTTAACAACTGTGGTGATTCACTTAATGTGGTGATGCACTAAAAATGGTCGTAAAATTGGGTATGGACACATGATGACTTGCTTAACAAATGCATCACTTAATGATCAAAGTTCCCATCCCAACTGTGGTTGTAAACTGAGGATTACCTGTATGGAATATTGTTTCCCAAGGGACTGCAACTCCAGAATTCCCTAGCCATCATTTAAAGTTCACACATCTTGAGATTGTTAAGAGTGAGAAAAATGTCATAGATGTACCACAGATAGCAATTCTGTAAACATACAACCACCAAATTTCAAGGTCACCAAACATCACAGTAACTGTCCATTATATCCCAGGCCTATAGAATAATTTATTTATCTCACCAGCAGTAGGACAATCAAGTGTTGTGTGTGGCTTCACTATTATTTACAGCAAAGATTCTAATCTTCCCCAAGTTATATCTGAAAAGCTGCCCAAAGTCATTATTTGCTCCAAAACCAAAGAAAAAGAGAGTAGAGGCTTTAAAGTTTCCATTTGCCCAAACTGGGAAAAAGCTGCTTTTTCTAATCTTTCCACTTCAGGTCTTGCTACCCACTTGTTCAGATTGATTACAATCACAGATACAGAATTACTAATGTATATTTAAAAAATAAACAAAACAAAAGTAGACTCTACTTTTTTGACAAAGCGCCCTGAGTACAAGTGAAATTGAATTTCTCAAGTGAATTAGATATTTAGTGGTGTTTCAACTTTGAGATTGGTCTGCATTAAATGGTTGCAAAGTAAAATTGGACAGAGCTTGATTAGAAAAAGATAATAGATGAGAATGTCTATGTCCTTCATTTCCTGCTTCCCCACATATGCCTGCCATATGTTTTCCCTCTAACTCTTGTTTATATCTGCTTTCCCCAACAGAATTTTGGACACTGCATCAGAAAAAAAAGTAGTTGCACGATTGAAAGTGCTAGATATGGAATGAGTTTATTCTTTTACAGAAGACATGTTTCCATGCATGTAACAAGTTTCCTAGAGATTTTCTTAGTTGAAGGATCCAAACTATCCAAATACTTTGTACTGAAAGTTTATACATGTTATATTTTACTTCCTGGTGGATGGGTAGGGAAAATAATGTTTGGTTTATGTGCTTTCTTCTGTTACGATTTTTGATATCTTACAATGTTCTTCATGGCTGTCTTGCTACTTTTAAAATATTTTATTGCTGGTTGTAAAATCTTGACATCGACCTGGAAACTGCAGGAACCAGTATCCTCCTGTGAGAATAAGAAATGTTTGGATGAACACTTTTTAATGACATTCTGTTGCAGAAGTATGAAAAAAGAAGAAAGAAAAGGCATTTCAGCCAAAAGATGGCACTGCAAGAACATCCATTCTGCTTTAGATACATCTGAACTGAATCCCGGGTTGTTTTTTCTCATAAAATTGTATGCAGGGACCATATGTTCTGTGTGTGCACCCTGCCATGCCTGAAACAGCTGCACACATCTATTCCATTTAGTGAGACCAAAAAAAAAAAAAAGGTTTAGCTGTAATTCCATATTAAATGAAGATATTTATTTAAATGCATTAGTTTGCTTAACCTGGAAAATTGGGAAAGGTCATTTTCATCTCCTACAGAAATTAAAGAATAATTCAATTTGACTGGGCAGCAGTAGCCAAATAGGTAGGAAGATTGTGGGAGCCTTTGCAAATGACATTGCTGTGATGCCAACTATATGAAATAAGAATTTCCATTTAATGATTGAGAAAATATTTAAAATCTGGAGGGCTGTAAATGTTTAAAAGATCAAGCCTCTAGTCCCAAATAACAGATGAGCTTTGGAATAGGACTTCCAAAATTTGTTGCAAACATAACATACTTTGGAATTTTAATTCCCCAAACCATATATGAAATGGGTACACGAAAGTATAATTTCCTAATGAAAAAAAAATCAAAGAACTAAAATGATGCATTTAATTGAAATTACCTTAAACTATTTATTAACACCAGAGAAAATTATATCTATACTTATTATTATACACCTCATTATATTACATTTAGATGTTGCCACTTCTAAGGAAAACTAATTTCATGGCCAAAACATAAAGTTACATATACACAATACTGTATCTTAGTAGATTACATTTACATACTCAAGTTCTAGAAACAATCTTGTTTACTGAGAAAATGGATATCAACCAGTATAAAATAATATATAAAATTCTTTCTTTGAGTATACAACCAAAATCTGGTAAAAATGAACCCAATAATTAGCACATCACTTTTCCCTTTTAACTTTTCTAGTATTATACCAAACACCAATCTTTCTCAGGGAATTCAAGGTGATTAGAAATTAAGATGTGGAAATATGTAAATGAATTAGTTGGAAAATATATCAGCTAAATGGAAAAATGATATCTAGCATGGAGACAATTCTAAGATTTTTTAGGATTAAATCAGCTACAACATGAATAAGTCGCATCATTCCTCAAAGAAAAAGTCAACAAACCAGTTTTACAACATCTCATTGACTTTGGAAAAAAATACTTAAAGCAGAAAAAAATATAAAAGAACAGTATAACAAAAATCTTTCATTAAAATATTCTGGAATAGAAACTGTAATGCAGTGATGGCTAACCTTTTCCAGGCCGCATGCACGTATGCCCGAACCCCAAAATGCATGGGTGCCTGAACCCCAAAAGGCAATGTGCATGCAGCCCCTGCACATGCACCCTGCCCCTCATGCACATGCATGTGGCCCCCACATGCACCCTGCCTCTGACGCATTTGTGAAGCCCACCTGAATACCCCCCGCACGTGCGCTGCTCCCCATGCATGCGGGCATGGCCCCTGTACATGTCCTGCCGCTCACATGCACATGCATGCCCCCGCGCGCATCCTGCCCCCGTGCATGAGCAGTAGAGACCTGATGACCAGCTGGCTGGCGGGAGGCGTGCACACACTGTGGCAGAGCTGAACTGGGGCGACAGTTCATGTGCCCACAGAGAAGGCTCAGTGTGCCACAGGTGGCACTCGTGCCATAGGTTCACAGTCACGGCTCTAATGCATCAATGGGAAATAGAGCTTGGTATGAAAAATTAGCAGTCCAAAATAAAATGTTCTAAGGAGGTGGAAATCTTTAAGACCTGTCCCTAAAAGGATTAGTTTGGCTCACTGAAACTAATATACCAATGATGCTATACTTCCTATTTTTTAAGCAAAACTTTAAGTCTATATCTAAGATCTACTGGATGTGGAAATATTGGACCTTATCAGGACATTTAGTGGAATTGTCCAAAAATCCAGCAGCTTTAGGAAATAGTCTTTGGAGAGCTAAATAACCCTGTATATCCTGTTTTCTAGCAACTACAGGATTATGCTTCTTATAAATGTTCAAGGGGAGAAAATGAAAATATAAAGAAATGTGTTTATAGCAGCTAGCATATCCATAGCTCCAACATGGAAGGACACTAATACCCCAAATTTAGCATGCCAGCATTCCAAATGTATAAAATATGCATGTCTATACATTTTATCATTATTTCTCTTTTTCTTTTTTTCCCTTTTCTTAGTCAACCATTAGAAACTTTTGAGTAATTACTAATTAAAGATTTGCAGTTTTGCAGTTCAATATTTCTAGTTTTCTTTACTGTAATTTCTTATATACGTATCAGATTTAGCAATAAAAGTTTAGTTTTTTTAGCATGTTAGACCTTTAGTATTTTAATAATTAGATTTGAATTTAAATCTAGAATTTAATATCCTATGCATTATTTCATATTTCATAAAGATAGCAGATTTGCAATCACAAATACGATTGCTTTTTTGTATTTTAGACTTCAGCATTTTTGCAATTGTATAGATATTGTATTCTAGAAGGTTTTTTTAATTATATGAACTTTCTAATTTCAAAATTTTCCAGAAAAAGAGAAAACAAAATACTTTAAGCCTTTTACAATGACCTACTTAAAAGAATTTGTATGCAAGAGGAAACTTATCCAACTATTACAAAACACATATTGAAGCAACATCTTTAGTAGGTAAACTTCATATTTAAACCATGTGTCTGCATTTAAATCCAGGTTGAATGAAATATAGGATCAGACTGACGAGTGTTGAAATGTTTTCAGGTTATACCTGCGGACTTACCTGTTGGTTTCTAGAATGGAGAAACATATAAGTAATGGTTGATACCACATTCATGAAAATATCCATCTAGCTATAAAGAGAACTATCTAATTATATGAGCTGTCGTTTGAGATTATAGCTTCTCCGCACATTGTTGTTTTGAATGTGTTGTTCTCTCTGAGATATGAATTGCACATTCCCAACCACCTAGTCACAGATGTAATATTCAGTTTGTTTATGGCAACTAAGGCTGGAACTTAGCTTTTTTTTAACCTTTCAAATGAACCATGTGTAATTTACCTGTGTTAACTCCCTCCCCCAAATATAATGTATTGTGCTGTGAATTCTTAAGCAAATGATAATAAACAAAAATCAGACTGAACCACATATGAGAGGTTCCACATTCAAAGACAATTTCAGTGGAAGTTAATGTCCATAGCATCAATAAACTTAACTGCATGGTGACCTGTATTTTATGCCTCATGTAGAGAATTGTGTATTTTTGAGGTTATGATCAGTCCTATTTAAAAGCTGGTGAATTTTCTGATGAACTTCTGTATTGTCTTTTGTCTTTGTGCATATTCATCCAACTTATTTTCCTAATTTATAGGAAATATGTAAGAATATTTGTAGCAACAGGGCTGAAGCCCTAATATGAAAGATGGAGATCTTAGCCTTTCTTTCCTAGGCCTGTTCCATATTCTTGTCTTGGTATATAGGTACATATTTGTTTGGGAGTTACCATTGCCTCCAGCTATCAGCTTTTAAAACAGCTTTGCTTAATGCTTAAATAAATAAAAACAGATAAAAGCTTAAGGGCAACGTCCCTTGCTGCTTTTCCTAGACTTAGTATATTATTTCTTCCCTCAGTTTCAAAAGCCAAAGACAGTCTTCTCTCCAAAATGGGAAGAGTTGGGGGAATTTCCTTTGGCTATGTGATCAGGAAACCATCTTTCCTCTAGTAAAGGCTGATTCCACATCTAGGTTTTAGTCAACAGTTGACAGTGTGGGTGTCTGCAGATTACTATTCACCACTATGTTCTGAAAATACCAGAGAGGAAGAATTTAAGTAGTAGTTCCACACTCACATTTGAACACTGAATCTCCCCATCAACACCTTTTAGGAAGGGCGATGTAAACCCTATTCTGAAGTGTCATAGAACAAGAATGTGGGAGAAGATTATTGAAGTAGTCAGTGGCAGGTATACTAGTTTATTATAGCAGAAGGTTGAGATATCTGCCTTATCCATTTGCAGATTAGGATCTAAGGTTCTATGCTTGACCTCATTCCCAGGCTTTTTCTAGATTCAACATAGATATGGATTGGATAAACCCACAGTGAGTCAGAGAAGATTTTTTTTTTCTTTCAGCTGGGCAAAATGCCTACCCCCATATATTTATTTGAGGTAAAACCTCAAATAGGCCTCAACAAAGAAGTATGCATGTGCTAACAGAACAAGATTTGCAACTGAGTGTTGAACTTAGAAATGCAAATTGGGTGCTGATTCCCTCAAACAATGCTGTTCACCATACAGCAAAACATAAAACTTTGGCTTTTAACAATTTGATTGCTAAGACTGTAAAATTATTCTCATGTATCTGATTATTGAATTAGTAACATTTTGTGCCTAAATCTCGAATCTCACCAGGCTCAAGGTTGACTCAGCCTTCCATCCTTTCGAGGTAGGTAAAATGAGGACCCAGATTGTCGGGGCAATAAGCTGACTTTGTATAAAAAAGAACACCGCTTGGGGGGGCGAAAGCCCTACTAAGCAGGTATATATAAAAGCATGAAAGCTATTGCTTAATGCATTGTAAGCCGACCTGAGTCTCCAGAGGGGGGGGGGGGGCATAAAAATCGAACCAATAAATAAATAAATAAATAAAATTTAAAGACTAAACTTAGAATAACTTTATTGTCACTTTGAATGTACACTAATTGGCATACATTAAAATGAAATTTTGTTGCATACATATTCAACTGAAAACTGAAATTTCCAGGAGGTAGAGTAATAAAACCTTATCAATTTTAAGATGTATGGACTTGCGGTCTGTTAAAAGCTCAATTTATTTTTAGTACTGGGAAATCTCTAATAAGAATTAATTTATTGAAACTTCATCTTGGGTGCATGTGTGATGATAAAATAATTTATAAAATAAAATAGGCCCCTGCCCACTAGTCCAGCAATTTTGGATAACCAAACATTCTAAATTCTTCATTTGTAAATAGAAGAGTATCCATTTAACACGATTTGCAAAAAATCATATAATGCTTATGCATATGGTGTAAGCTACTCAGTTTTAATTTAAATTTTAAAATACATCGGCAGACATTAATTTAAGTGTTAATTATGAGTTTGTTCATTTTATAACTTATAATTTCGTTCTGAGATGACCTGAACTTATGTGGAACTTAATTCCACATTGTCTGTTTGGCCTGTTTTTCTAGATCAGTATTAGACAACCTGATAACCTACAGAGGTTTTAGACAATATTGCCCATAAACTTCCAAATAACTTGTCCAATGATTAAAAATTGTGGAAGCACCACTTTAAAATTTCATAAGAAGTTAAGTGCCTATTCTGGATATTTCAGCTAAACCTTTAGTCAGTAAGTCAAAAACCAAATAAACATTCATAGGAATGGATAAGAAATATATAGTGCATTTGGCTAAGTAATTTCATGTCATTTAGAGCAACAAATTCCTTATTCTACTTTTTCTTTGAAAGTCT
Organism: Masticophis lateralis; assembly: GCA_030761175.1. NCBI lineage: Eukaryota > Metazoa > Chordata > Lepidosauria > Squamata > Colubridae > Masticophis > Masticophis lateralis. The sequence continues at coordinate 54,455,491 of JAUDYJ010000003.1, read as the reverse complement.
AAGACATACCAGCTGTGTTCATCTACTATTGTGATAATCCATAGTATCTATGTTGTTTTGGGTTGCATGTTGTCTGATTACAGCCACTTTGTTTTGCAAACCATGGTTTATTACTTGTGCTAGTTGATCGATTGATGTGCCATGAATCACTGTCAGTTCTTAGCAATGACATAGTCTTCTTTCAGGAGGATCTGTCCCTAATCTGACCCTGTAGGTCTCCCAACAGGGTACCCATCACTGGTGTAATTGAATCCATCCACCATCCACCTATCTTCTTCTTTTCATAATATGAAGTACTAACCTACCTAAATGTGGAATATTTAACAAATATTAAGGTCTCAATGGGTTGGCATGTGACTATAATTTGTATTTGTACACTTGGTCACCCATCCCGAAAAGACTAGCTTAGCTCAGTAAAGGCAGCTATCATAAGAGTGGCCGTGTCAGAGAAAATGATCAAACTAGAGTCAGAAATAGATTGGTGAAATGTATTCATTCATTCGTTTGTCTGTTGTTTGTTTGATTTATGTACCACCCATCTCATCTAAAGGCATCCCTGGGCAGCTTAAAACATTAATATTGATATCTATGGAGATTTTCAGTCATCCAGGTCATGGTTGTCTCAAAGGTGCTTTTTCAAGAGGCAACTGGATTTTCTAGTTTTTCTTTGAAGACATTTCACTTCTCATCCAAGAAGCTTCTTTAGCTCTTGGAAAAAGAAATAAAAAGAGAAAAAACAGAAAAAGCATTTTTAGAACAACCATGATGTATGACTGAGAATCTTCATAGACATTTAGGGATTCAAAGAGCTGAAGAAGCTTCTTGGATGAGAAGCAAAACATCTTCAAAGAAAAACCAAAAAGTCCAGTTGTCTCTTGAAAAAGCACCTTCAGGATTAATATTGATAGACATTAAAATAATAAGGCAATAAATAACAACAACAACAACAATAATAAGCGCAGTTAAAAGATGGGGAGGAGTGGAGCACGAAGTACATGGGGAGATGTGGAGTCTTTTCTTAATCCAATGTTTCAGAATGGTCCACCCATGTGGGGGTACCAAGCCAACTGGAAGAGCCAGGTCTTCAGGACCTTACTGAAGGTTAAAGGGATGTGTGTGGATGTCTATTTGTGCCCCTTCTGCTAACATGGGTGTGATAAGGCAGTCCTTCAGCCTGAGTCCATTACATAATTGAATTACATATGTGAATGTTATCCATAGGTGCCTGATATAATCTGAGGTATTAGTAGTAGTAGTTTTATTTGGTACATGCTTCTACTATCTAAGCTCAGTAACCTGCTTTTTCTCCACCATAACACCTCTGGCAATGATGTGAAAATGATAGAATGTACATTATGAGGTCATGATACAACCTGCAACCTTCTATACTTACAATCTGACATGGTGCAATTCTATAAGTCACATGGTTTGTATTTGGAACATGTTTAATCATTATCCTCCGCACTCTCCCCCCCCACCTTTCTCCAGGGCTGTTATGGTAATATACATTTATGATGAATTTAAAACCTCACTTTCTTGATTCAAAATGAATCAATGCTCTGATACTGTAATGATTCAAAGAACAGTGTTTTGTGAAGATCAGTGATTTTGATTTAATTTGATTTAATTTGATTTATATGCCGCCCTTCTCCGGAGACTCAGGGCGGCTTACAATGTGTTAAGCAATAGCCTTCATACTTTTTGTATATTTATATTTATACAAAGTCAGCTTATTGCCCCCAACAAACTGGGTCCTCAATTTACCCACCTTATAAAGGATGGAAGGCTGAGTCGACCTTGAGCCTGCCTGGGATTGAACTTGCCAGTAATTGCAGCAGCTGGATCTTAAATGCTGCCTTTGTAGGAGGCATTACTCCCCTACGCTACTCAGGCTCCTCCTACACTACTCAGGCTCCTGAGGATAACAGGACAAATGCCCAGGTATATGTTTTGGACTAAGGTTTGGACTGCACTTGGACTTGAAATTTATTCTTGGGTTCTTAGATGCATTTACATTATTAAAACAGGGATTATGTTTTCTCCTAACCCCGTTGAGCAAGCAGATTTCCATCCTCCCAACAGAACCTGTCTTTCTCCTTCTTCAACATACAACTCCTATGCCAATGAACTTTGTTATAGAGTCTTTCAGAGCATATATGAGCAGAGAGAGTGGACAGCAGAGAAGGGAAGGAATCCATTCTGCTATCAGATGTTCTTTCAGAGAGATATTGACATTGTTGGATGCAATCCATAAATATAATGGATTGGTTCTAAAGTTAGCCATACTTATTAAAATCAATGAGTTACATGAGTCATGACTAAGGTTCCATTAGTTCCAATAGGCCTGCCCTGAATATGATTAGTCCAGATCCAAACTGATGTATTTTTGATGCTGGTTGATTTTGAAAAATATTAAGAGACAAGAAATCCTGTTTGGGTTAAGGGTAGTCTGTTGTTCTTTACACCAGATAAGGAGATTGGTCTGTGCTGCCAAAGAAATAATAGCTTGGCTCCAAACATTATGAATGAGAAGGTAAAGTGTTCTGGGAAACCCTAGGCAAAACAGCAGAGGTTTTCTTAAGACAGTAAGTAGTATAATAAGAAACATGGTACATTAGTCTGAGATGTATATATTCGCTATGTACAGAACTTTTCAAGATTTGAAGTCTATTTTCTCATGCACTACAGTTTTGAACTGCTGGAAGTTCTTTTAGTGACAACTTAATGAGTGCACCAATCTAGTGTATGTTGAGGACTATACTTCACAAAGGAGCGGAGCCAGGACTCGGTTTTAGGGATATTCTGGAACTTCTAAAGCAGAAGCCCCCAACTTATTGGGCACCAGGGACCAGTTCTGAGGAAAGAACTGTGGACCAGAAGGGGCGTGGTTTCACAAGCTGTTCTAGAGAATCAATTATATACCTTCAACATTTAATCTTCCCCAAACTATCCCAATAAATAAATATACACAAAAAATAAAAGGCTGAAAAAAAATGGCCCCATCTACTCTGGAGGCCATAAAACTCACTTTTTGCATTCCTGCTATGTAGAAGCCATGTTTGGATCCAAGTCTATTTTTCATTTTCTTTATTTGGGAATAATCCAATATACTGAAGATAAAAAATAAGAAAAGATATATTTAAGTAAATAAACATACAGTTATGATATTAATTGAATCTGAAGTAATAGGAGTAAACCAGGTTTAATATATTGTTGCCATGCTTCACTAGAGAATTATGGAAGATACTTATTGCCAACATGAGTGATTCAGAGTTCAAAGTTAAGAAACAGTGATCATGACTGAATTTCACCTCTTTGAACATTCATATGACGTTGCACATAGAAATATGATAGGCTTTGATCATGATGCCATGATTGCCACCTCAGCTATTTTGACACCATTACCATCACCATCATGGACACTGATTTGGCCCCAGAAGTTCCCAAATCCTGCCACCTAAATTGGTAAAACAATGACCTGTTATAAAACGTTCATTTGTAACGGAACATTAAATAAATATCAATTTCCTCTGAGTACCTATTTTATTTAAGTATCTTCAAAAATGCAGGGATAAACAATTTAGATTTTCCCTAAACTGTCCTATGAAAACTTTTTTTGAGAAATCCTGAAGCTCTGGAGATATGCCAGAAGATGGAGAAAAGCCAGTGATATTCCAATATTTAAAAAGGGGGAAATGTGGATCAAGGAAACTGTAGACCAATAAACTTGAATTCAACAGAAAATGCTAAAAAACATAAGCATTTGGTATGTGAGCATTTAATAATAAAAAGATTTATTTCCAGAAGCTAGCATATATATATATTTTTAAAAGTCATGCCAGACAAATCTAATATCTTTCTTAGGCAATGTGATTAGGTCAGTGGACCAAAAGAATTCTACAGCTATAATGTACTCAGACATTATTAAGGCATTTGATAAAGTAGATATTCTCCATCTTGATAAACTAGAATAATGGATGGATAGGCCCAGGTGGGTCTATGTCTACGTGATGGGAGGAATGTGACACCTCACAGTTCTTCACAGGATCTAGTATTCTTCAACGCTTTCTAAATAAATGATTTAGATGAGGGAATAGAAAGGATGCTCATAAAATTTGCAGATGACAGAAAGCTGGGGGAAGGGGGAAATTGCTAGTGTCCCAGAAGAAGGCTCAAGTTTCAAAAGGATCTTAACAATCTTAAACAACAGAATGTTGTTCAATGGTGAGAAATATTAAGGTCATGCATTTAGGCAGGAAGAACAAGATGCACAGGTGCAAAATACTGTAGGTGGCACCTACCTTATCAGTAAAAAGGATCTGAGAGACTTGTTGAGCCACAGATTAAATATGAGCCAGCAATGAGCCATGACTGCCTAGAGAGACAATGCAGAGTATAGTGTAAATGTTACTGAAAGTGATACAATCCTTCTTTGCTGCTCTCAGACTCATCCAGAGTACTGTGTCCAGTTCTGGCAATTACAATACAGGAAATACACACTGAGGAAAACAAAATACTGCCGAGAAGAGAGAGAAGGATGGTAAGCAGTTGGAACCAAATCCTATGAAGAGCTATTGATGGAACTTGTTATATTTAACCTAAAGAAGAGAAGGCTAAAAGGAGATATTATAACAGTCTTCCAATATATGAAAGAGTGTCAAAGGGCAGAGGAAATAGATTTATTTTCTAAAACATCTGAGGATAAGTCAAGAACCAGTGGATGGAAGCTTAATAGACTATGATCCAAACTTGAAATGAGGAATTTTATCATTGTGAACATTACTAAATAGTCTGAAACCACAAGAACGTTTTCAAGGATAATATGAGCAGCCATTTGTCTGGGATGTTATGGGCCTTCCTGCAGTGGGCAGAGGATTGGATTAGATTATCTCCACCCTCTTCCAAAACTGTGATTCTATTATGATCGCCTAACTACCAAGCTCTGTGTTCTTCTTTTGAGAGTAAAAATAGTTTTACAGTAAGGTTGTTTACAAGTCATCCTTGACTTACAGCTGTAATGGAGCCTGCCCATTAAGGTCGTAAGTCGTGACAGTCATAAAATGGATCATCCACATGACCGACCCAGTTTTACAACCATTTTCGTAGCAACCATAAAGTGACTGCTACGGTTGTAAGTAAACCCATTGTTCAGTATTGGCTGGCTTTGCCAAAAACTGGAAATAAATATTGGGTTTTGGCAAACATATCATAAAATGTGGACACTGCAAAGAGCTGTAAATGTGGACTTGTTACCTAGCACCTGTAATGTCATGTGACTGTAGGGAGGCGATCAAAACTTCAGAACCGGGTCATAACAACCTTGGGAAGTTCCATCATAACTTTGAAGTTGGTAATAAATTGAGAACTACCTGTATTCTGTTTTGAAGAATCAACATATGAGGCATATGGATTAACGTTAATTCTTGATAATTTACTAATTTGAGGGCTAACTAAAGCATTGCAGGCAATAATCACACCACTTGTTTGTTGATTCAGCCCAAGTTCTTTATTAGTCAGTAAAAGAGTGTCCTTTGTGCAGATAACTACACAAACCAACAAACAAATGTAGGGCCTGTTCAGACCAAGTTTTTTTTAAAAAACATGAGTCCAAGTGTATGCTGCAATGATTTCTGGGAGCAATTTAGAAGAAAACATTGTTCATGTATATAAATATACAAACGCCCAAATAATTAGTTCATTTAATGAATGCTGTTCTGTGTGGCTCTTTCAATTGACAAAGATCCTCCCCGCTCTCTCAGATGCTTTCATCTTCATATTTGTCATCTTTTTCTTCCTTGAGAAATTTACTGTGAATTGAGAAAGGGCGGGAAATACCGGCTTTGGTGTTTAATTGGTTTATTTGTTTTTTATTACATTTTTAAAACATTGTTTGGCTTTTCTTGCTTCTACTGTTCACAATGTCGCCAACTTGCCTCTGCATTTGAGGCCTTGGGATAGCTCATTTACCTGTGCTTTCCCTGCTTTCCCTGAGAAGGAGGGTCCTGGTTCAGTTTAAGTTACTACCATCTCTCCAAGAGACTTGGGGGACTCTCCTCGAGCTAAGCAGAGTCAAGCTTGGATAATACTTGGATGGAATTCTTCTGGAAAAAGATCAGGACCTTAGCCTGGGCTGGAAACTCGGAAAAATTTCCTGGAAGAAAGCTAGAAAAAGCTAAAGGCAATCTAAGTCAGAACTGTGGGTAAGGAAGGACTGTCATCTGAACTCCAACTCTAGTCTAGGGACATCTATGAAGATTCTCAGTCATCCAGGTCATGGTTGTCCCAAAAGTGCTTTTTCAAGAGACAGCTGGACTTTCTGGTTTTTCTTTGAAGACATTTCACTTCTCATCCAAGAAGCTTCTTCATCTCTGACTGGATGGTGGGGGAATGGAAGGATTTATCTAGTCTAGGGAGTTTTATCACTGCTCCCAGCAGCTACCTACGGTTCTACCTCTCCCAGGAAGACGCAAAAGGAAAACACACAAACCCGGAGTTGGATTTTCGGGGCGGTGCCCTTCCTTGACAGCAGGAGGCAAGAAGGGGAGACAATGTGGCAGCTTCGGCTGCTGCTCCCTTGCACACTTGCGCGGTGTCCCTGGTAGGCCATTGGGCCAGTCCTTCTTCAACGCTTCTGCCGCCGGGTTTTTCCCCCACTTTTCCTCTTTTAGTGGCCATACGGAGACGGGAAATGATCCCGACGGTAGAATGTAGACGGTTCAAGAACAGAGAACTTCGCTAACGTTAACAGCAGCACTTGACCTGCGGCTGAATATAATCAAGTCTTTTGGTCCTAGCCCGAGCCTCGAGTTAAGACCCTCAACAGCACCGAGGCAGAACTGGCTCAGGCGGGAGGTAAACTCCGCTTGCCTCCGTAGCAGGAGGAATCCCAGACTTTTTCCTCCTTATCTTGCGATTGGTCAGGATAAGCCAGACAGCCCCGTCCGACGGGCCGCCCACTCGAGCGAGGCGGGGCCACGCTCAATTTCATTGAGGTGGAGAAAAGTAGCCGCGGCGTCCGGCGGGAGCTTCGCAGCGAGGAAGGCGAGCTCTCCGCGCGCCGCTCTTCTGGCCCCGGTGCCTCAGGGTGCGCTCGCCGCTCGATACCTTCGGACGCTTCCCGCGATGCCTCCTCCTTAGTTCTTGGGAAGACTTGGTGATTCCTCGCTGGAGCGCGCGGCTGCCGTCCCGAGTTCTGTTCCCCGACAAGGCGGCTCTTGTTACGGCCGGGAATCTCTCAGGATCCATCCCTGGTCGACGCGGCCGGCTATTATCATGCGCCCCTTCAGACGCCTTGAGTAGCGAAAGGCAGCCGTCGGCACCCCGCCCCCGCTCCCAATGCCGGGCAGGGCAAAATGGTTGTCAAGTGAAAAAACTTCTTTTTTCAAAAAAAAGAAAGAAAGACTCGCTTTGCGGCAGAAGCGAAGCGCCTTGATTGAAACTTCGATTGACTTCGGCAGTTGTTGGGGGTTTGACTCTCTCTTCATTTGAGGGATTTTTAAGCCGAAGCCCGAGGGACAGGCTTCTTTGCTCTAGCCCTGAAGGGAGAGCGGACCCAAGAAAGTTGCCGGTGCCTATTGACGTTTGCAAGCGGACGGCTGTCCTTTGTTTCTCTAAGGCTCCTCTTGGTCCGATCTCCTAGCGATGGCCACGGAAGTGGTGTGTGGACTAATCTTCAGATTGCTCCTTCCCATCTGTCTAGTCACTGGTAGGTGAAGTTTGACTTGCCTGGTATGAATAGTGTGGCTGGACTTTTCTTCTTTCTAGAAATAGGTCTTGTGTTTCCTTGGTATAACTAGGACACGTCCTGCATTTTGGAATTGGTTTTCTGTAAAATTAGGGCACCTTTTGCTTTTATGTTGAAGAATGGGATCTACTGTATTTCCCTCTCAAGAGATTGTGGGTATACGGAGGGAATAGCTTCATATGTAGCCTTAGTTCTTATTTTTAAAAAAACTTTCCAAATGATCTTGACTTATCTGATGTACATGGAGTTAAATACACATTTAATTCACGTTCAGAATTCATATTACTTTTAGGTTCCCCTGTTGAAAAGTAAAATATTAAGTTAAATATACATGCTTTCTGGCAAATGGGTAAAGATTCTATTGGCGTTGTTGGCACTATATCTATAAGCAGGCATTGACAATACAGTCACGTACATATTTTTTTCAGAGATAAATCCATTAACTGTGAATTAGCTCAGATAAGTAGAGATGATTGCAGCCTAAATCTGCATAAAGATTTCACATTATTTGTTGATTTCTGTTGCAGTGTATGTAGATCTAGGCAGTTTCTAATGAAGCAGGCATGGAAGAAGCCTATAAATACATTTGTAGGACAATATCCCCCATTGATTCAAACAGAACATAATTGTTTAATGATTGCAACTGAGAAAATATTCTTACATGGAATACATATTTAATAGTTTTATTTTGTTCAATTGAAAATTTATTCTACTTTGTTTTTAAAGAACTAGACATATACTAAAGAATGAAATATGTTTTTTCCTATCTCCATTAATTTGTATGATAATTGCAATTATTTTAGCCAATGGGTCGTTAATTGTGGATGACAGTAATTTGTGTCTGAACTTTGGAGAAACAGGAAATGGAATGAATGAATGAATAGTTTTAGATTTTTAGGTTGCAGCGCATTTGCTGTGCAGTAATCCTATTCAATTCAATCCTTTGCAGTAAATATTTTTAGGATTACTCTAAAATGTATGCCAAATTATAAATTCTGTTCGGGCAAATAAATCAGTCTGTTGGATCCAGCTATTAGATTAATTTATTAAATAACTGGAAGTGTTTATTTCATCTAGTTGATTTGGACTAATTGTTAAGTTAAATTGAAAAGTCATTGCTTTTAGGTATAGCTTCACACTCAACTACAGCTTCACATGTGGAATGCTTTTGTTTATTAGAAATTAGGTTGAAATCAGTTTCTTATGTTTGGTTTTTATTTATAGTTTATGTCTCAAGATATTTGTAGGCTTATTAGTGGCTTGGCTTAAAAGTTGTGTGGGTACATTCCACAAACTGGAACTTGTAATTATAAATCCAGTTTAGGTTCTCTGTTCTGTTTTGAAGTGTTGGTGTCTTAGATAAATTGCCTACATGATTTGGAGACAGTACTAAATTACTTTGAAATAAAACAGAGTACCTAAACCTTTTTAGAAAAAGTTTTGGCATAAATTTCTCTGCCAACAAAATACTACTGTACTAGGTAGATGGACCATATGATTAAGAGGCAATACTAAGAAATGTTGATTGGGAAATCTATACAACTCTCTGAAAGTTGTCTTCTGCGAGCTGAAGAAATATATTTCATGTACAAAATCATGTAACAATTGTACTTGATAGTTTCAGCAATTATGCATAAACTGAATTTCTGTAGATTGTTGAACTAATTATGATTAAACAAATCATAGTACAGTGAGTGAAACACCAGTTAAGAGGGCAACTTTGTTCTTAGCCACCTTCAATATTACTCAGACACGGTAGTAATTAAGCAGTTGGACACTAGATGAATGCAAGATCTTTGTCTCTCAGCCTTTTGTGCAGTAAGAAAATGAACTAGTGTGTAGTCTGATCTTCAGAGAGCTCAGGATCTCTATCTAACAGTAATCTGCCTGTGCAGCATTAGGATACAAAAGCTTTTTCCTCTTTCTTAAATGGAAGGGACTCTGTGGGCAACACAAGTACTTCATGGTTCAAGCATGAAGAATCATTTGAGACAAAAGTATGCTTAAGAATGATTTAGCGTATCCTTAAAGCCGAGCATCTTCCTTTATCTGTGCCTACATCCTCTTCTGCTTCAGATTAAGAGTTTGCAAACTTTAATATTCTGGATTTCATTACAGCTTTCTTAATTCTGTTCACTTATGGAACTCATCCCATATATTAAGGGCTTTCAGCATTTTAAGCAGCTGGATGAGCTTGTCAAGGCTGATGCCCAGGTTCCAGTGCTTTTATGCTCTACAAGTACCTCTAAATCAACATATCTCATATCTTTTCTTGTAAGTCATAAGAATCGGAAGCTGTCCAGAGCTGCCCACTCGTAGGATTGGTCTTAATTATTGTAGTTGCTTTATTTATTATGTAGGAAATATTGTAGCTGAAGCCCCACAGAATTCATTCATCTTGAAAAAAGCAGTTTACCTGCTATGTCCTTTCTTTTATAATAGAGGATGTGTAGCATTGTAACATTTTGAATAACCTCAAAATGACCCTTTCCTCTTCCTTTTTGACACTTCCCCATCATTTTTTGAAAATACTGAATTGTTATGTTTTACTTACAAATAAATCAGTACAATTGTTGGTATCTTTGAACTATGCCAGTGATAAAAGTTTTTGTTTCCCTACTGCCTGGCTACTATGAAATGTAGCACCTTGTGAATTTTATAGATAGATATACAGGTTATTGTATAACAGGACCTGAGTCTATAAACTTTGGGCAGTCCAGGAAGTGTTTTTCCTTTGTGTAACTTATTGATGCTGTCATGACTATGTATCTAGTTCTTCACTTAGCCCTATAGTTACATATTCTTGAGGGTGGAGTGGGAAGATGGGAAATAATAATTCTTTTCAGGTGAATATATTGTCATTTTCTACCATGTAATCCAGCCTGCAGGATATTTCAAGATATGATTTACATCTACTTGTCTGTTCAGGTTTTTTGAGTAGTTCAAGAGGGATAAATAGAAAATGCAAGAATATTTGTAAATGCAAATTTATTCCTGGACTTCTGTCCAGTGATAAATATGTTCAGATTGTTGATGCAGACTTTCATTGTGAAAATTTCTTCTCAAAAGGTTCCTGGGAATCTCTAAATTTGTTCTCATAAGAATCCTGTGGATTACCATTGCTTTTTCTTAATGCGTACAACTTTGATAGGTTATTACATATTGGACTTTTACCTTAATGAGAAAGAGATAAGTAGCTTTTTCACATGATAATCAGAGGCAGCTGATTATTCTGCACAATGACAGATGCATCACAACATTTAAACTTCAAGTTGTATTTAAGCATCAAATTGTAAATGATGTTTAGTTTTATAGCTGCATGTCAAATAAATGACAATTCAATCTGCATCATAGATCAGGCCAACATTATATATTATAATAATTTAATCCAACTATCATTAAGGAAACTGACATATATTAAGGCTTGTCATGCTATAAAAAAGACTTAAGTTGCTCCATAAGATTTGGAATTGAGTTTCTAAGATATTGTGTATTTGTAAAGGTTTCCTCTGGAGGCCTAATTGTTGCTGCTGCTTTTTTTTTTTTTAAAGAAAGTGAATTGATATATTCTTCCTGTAAATGCAGTTTCATTCTAATGACCATTTTACAACTGACCTGAGAGCCAGTTTGGTGTAGTGGTTAAGGCATCAGCCTAGAAACCAGGAGATTATGAGTTCTAGTCCTGCTTTAGGTACAGAGCCAGCTGGGTGACCTTGGGCCAGTCATTATCTCTCAGCTGTAAAAAGAAGCCAATGGCAAAACCAAATCTTGCCAAGAAAACTGCAGGAACTAGTCCTGGCAGTCATGCTAACTGGATGGCACAAAAAACAAAAAAACCACCCTCCTTTTGATCTGGTGTAAGAAGTTGAAAATGTTACATTAGGAAGTAACATTTAAAGATCAATCCTGGATATATGCTGTGATAAAGTTTACTGATTTATTACATCAATTTAGCATTGTTGGTTAATGAATAGATGAAAATTTCTATTATAGCTATGACATTGTCTGTGAAAAAAACATGCTTGCAAGCCAGGAAATGGATAACAAGATAACAGGAGAATATCCAGTTTTCTTTTATTTTGAGCTTTGTCAAGTGTAAGAAGGAAATGTTTTCACTTGTGGTTGACTTATGGATCATTGGTAAGGAAAACTTGAACAGAATTTTGTTAGGCATATTTTATATTGTAATCATTGGATTTTAAAAAAAGATTAAAAGATCTGGCTTGTTTGAAAATTTACGAGAGAAATTCTGGAGAGCCTGAAATTTGCAACAAACAATGTTAATTAGAGTGACACTAAAGTTTAAAGGGAATATCAAGTTCTCTTCAGTTCCTTGAAGAAAGGAAAAACAATAAGAATAATCTCTTTTGCCATAAGAGATAAGATATTGCAGTTTGAATTATTTCAGGTTTTTTTTTTCAGAATGATGTCTTATTTTGATCTGTTCCATAATGCTTGGAACAATTTTGTATGGCTTGTTCTACTGCAGGATTGCAACTTCTCTGTTGAGGCGGTGGGTCTGGTAAAAATGAAATGTTAACTCATTTATTTACTGTTCTCTACATATTTGATATTTCTTTCAATCAGCTTGAAATTATTAATTTTGTAGTGCAGAGCATGTCTATGATAGTTTTGAATATATAAATTAGTTTGGCTTAGAAAATAAACTTAGTTAAAGAATCATTTTTTTCAGATGTGGATCACAGAATGAGGTTACAAATATCATGACAAAAAAATCCTCAACACTAAAAATCTAGCGATAGAAGCCAGTTCCATATCAATATCAAATGTATATATCAAGTTTAAACCAGTATTTAAATATTTTGCTTATGCTATCTGTGTATTTGATCCATGATGAACTGATCTGAACTAGTCTTTTAAACAACCCAACAGGAACAACATAAATCTTGTCAAGCTTTTGCTTAATTTATGTATTATCTTGAGCATACTAATTATTGGTTGTATCATCTTATGGCACAAATAAAGAGAACATTTTAGAAGCAAAGACACAATGTTTGGATGTAGTCAACGTACTTTTTGATGTACGTTTTGCCTCAAAACGATTTGCTTAGATCAGCCATTCTCTAGCTGGGTCTCTTTCAGATATGTTTGGCACACTCTTATTCAGTACATAAAATACATAACAACATGCCATTTTGGCATGCGCTTTATGTTGAAGAAATACTAGCTGATTTAACTTCTTGCTTCCGACATAAAATAAAATGGCAGATGTCTTCATCAATTAATTTCAGAAAAATCTTCATGGGAGAAAGATTTACTGAATTATAGGTTGGCTCTCTGTGTGCGGAACTTAATAAAAGTAGAAACTGGAAATGGCTAATGAGAATGGTAGCTGGTATGCAGGCAGCCAAAGTTACACACATTGTTTAGTTTCTATATAAGGAGAACAAAAAGCCTAATATCTTCGCTTGGGATGAAATCCCAAAGGGATTTAAAATGAATAAACTTTAACTGGATGATGAGCCAAATATCCATCCAAATCAGTTTGTATTGTCTGTCATTATGGCAAATTATGAATATTGAGGACATTTTGAGAGGAAAATGGCATATGCTTTTATCCTAGTGCAGTGTGAAGATAGTCACATATTAATTAAGATAATCAAATTAATTTATATTAATTTTAAAAATAAAATATTAAGGTAATTAAACATAACATGGCATATTTGTGTAAACAAATAATTTGGTTTGAATGACAATATGGAATTCTATTATTAGAAGTTTGCAGAGTTATTTCTTTTCAGGCTTCCAGAAAATTTCCGAAGATTTAGATTTTTAAACTAAAAGAAAAAAGGGGGCTAAGTATTCATTTTAATTATAACTCCTCTTTTTGTTAAAACTAGCATCTCAAATAGATTACAAAACCCAGTAAGCATAAGCTTCAGAACTATCCTGTTTTTATTGATGTTTCTTTGGATGGCAACAAATAATGAGACAACCTTGAGCAAGTTACTATGCTTGCAAATTAGCATTAAAGACAAATGCATGTTTGAATATCTTATATTTTGAGTTGTCAGCTAGTTTCAGTATTGTGCCCTGAAAAATCTGCTGGATGTAATTTCTGTTCGAGGCAATATCTCTTCTTAATTTTACAATTTAGTTCACCATAAGGAAAGAGCATAAACTTCCTGTGGTGCCATTCTTGGGTGGCAGGGATATAAATTAAATAAATTCCTCCTAACCCTTAATTTAAGAAAATCGCAGAAATAGCTAGCAGGTAAATGGGGTACTTGTTTGTTCCACAATCCTGAAATTGTTTCTTCAAATTTGCTGAAAGCTCTGATGTAATATCGGATTCTTATTTAGTCTGGATTTCTTTGAAATCTAGCACTCCAGAGTTCAGAGGTGTTATACATATAGATCTGTGCTTATTTATTATTTGGGCAAATCTGAGAGTAAATTATGTGGCATAGTATTTGCATTGCGTGTCTTTCAGAGATAGAGAGCTTGTTCAGATAATGTTTTCTTAGACTTGTAATTGGGGAATGCCTTAATGCTCCCTGGACTTTGAAGAAACAGAACAGAAAGCGTATTGATGCCTTTGAAATGTCGTGTTGAAGAAAACTGAGAATACCATAAGCAGACAAGAAAACAAATGAATAGAACATTGAAGAAAATCAACCCCAATTCTCACAACATACAAATGACTGGACTCAAATTATTGTACATTGGACATATTATGCCAAAATCTAGCTCTCTGGAGAAGGTATTAATACTGGGAAAGGGAAAGAGAAGAGGACAGCCAGCAGCCAAGCAGATGGATTTAGTTATAGTAGTGATGGATGCACAATTCAAAGACCAAATTACTGGGTTAGGAGAGATCATCAGGGATAAAATTTGTCTCTATGGTTGCTAAGAATTCAAATTACTTGATGGCACATAATTAGTCAGACAAATCAGTCAGTATGACTGACGGGGAAGATGAAGAGGGGCAGTCTATTTTAAATAAAAAAGTCTTTTCCCAATTTCCAAGAAGCAAAAAAGCATGTTTCTTTGATATAGGTATCATGGTCAAGAAAGTAGAATGTTAGGCAAGTTATTTTTGAGAATCCACAATTAGTTTAGTAGGTAGTTTATTTGTTGTGTGTAGCTTTAATTTCATGTACATGGGGACCAAGTTAGAAAAATTGCTTTACTCTACAGTAGTGTTTTTTAACCTTGACAATTTTAAGAATGTGTGACTTCAACTCCCAGGATTCCCCAGCTAGCATGAAGAATACCCAATTTTAGATAATTTACCCCAGTCTAAGAAGCACTGCCTTTAAGAATTGCCTTCATTCTTAGAAAACTGATACATATTCTTGAAGACCAGGGGAAATTATCTAAAATTGAGTACAAGTGTTTTTTTTCTTTGGATAATGGGTGTGTGTGTCATTACCCAATCAGAACTGGGACATTTAAATTAACTTAAGGTGTTTTACTTATATTAGGTAAAAAGGACTTTTGGATAAGTGGTTTTGGGTAAATGAAGGAAAATGTTTGGGAAGCACTGCTTTATGTGCAATTAATGGCCAGCCTAACCTTTCTTAGCATTATAGATAATCTTCAACTTGAGACTGAATTTGAAATTATGATGGCTGGCAGCCCCCACATTCACAAGATTGCATTTTGGCTGCTT
Source organism: Masticophis lateralis (assembly GCA_030761175.1). Taxonomy (NCBI): domain Eukaryota; kingdom Metazoa; phylum Chordata; class Lepidosauria; order Squamata; family Colubridae; genus Masticophis; species Masticophis lateralis. The sequence goes on along the minus strand of JAUDYJ010000003.1, from coordinate 54,440,111 downwards.
GGAAACTAGCGCATATTTATGGCAATTTGCATGCAATGTTCACATGACCACAATTTATGATTGTTTTGCTGGAAACCAGGTTTTAATTCTGGTTTCCAGCAGAAAATACACATTGTGAAGCAAACAACTGTGATGTTTGCTTAAATGACTGCTGCTAAAAAGGTCATAAAATCAGATGTGGTCATAAGGTGAATCACTTAATGATCAGCATGATTTATGATACGATACGGGCTCAATTATGCTCATAAATCAAGGGCTGTCTGTAGTGATATAGCATAGCCTATAAATATAGAATGATATTCAGAAATGCAAACAAATGGAAGGTGAGAGAGGAACTCTAGTTTAAGACTTAATTTTTAGTAGCAAATAAATGTATTAAGCTGTTACTGAGGTCTAAACTACTTACAGTGCATTAAGAAGAAAACATTTATCCTGAAATGTTTTGATATGTGAAACTCATTAGTTGTTTTTCAAAATTATAGTGCTATGCTGCTTTTTAATTGTCTTTTATGTTAATGAATACATTCTATTATTGTTGGAAGTATCGCTTTTTATTTTATTGTTTAAAAGACTGAGGACCTGTTTCATCAACAAAATATATAAACTCCTTTGGGTATTAAAAAGCCTTTTAAAACTGTTTCAGATGATTTAAATCTCTGGGGATTGGATGCTTTATCTTGTCTGCATGGAAGTGTAAATGCAGGTGTTTCTGCATAACAGAAATATCCATGACTGTATTGGCTAGAAGATTAGCAAAAATTGAACCTGCAGGAGTATTGTACAAGTTGACTTCAATGTTGTTTTTTTTAAATTTAATCACACACAAGATACATACAATACAAATGGCTGATTACTTCAGGCTTCTTCAACCTGGTACCTCCTGCGATGCGTTGAATTTTCAGACAGCATAGCTGAAATTTGAGAATGGCACTAGATTTGGAAGGTTAAGTTATATACAGTTAGTTTCCATTTTGTACTTGAAGCAGTAAGAAAACTGCTGGGCATTATACATCAAAGTTCATTAATTTGAATGTGTGAATTTGCAATCTTGCATCAGTCATCACTTGTTTTCTCCTATTATACTGTGTGATTGCCTAATAATGTCAAACAAATAGGGACATGACAAACGTATTGTGTTTTCTATCCAGGCTCCATGCCAGAAAGGCTATCATTTGAAGTGGAAGCAATCTCTCCTCATGTTTTGGTTAAAACTTAATGAGCACAGATACATTGATAGAATTAGTTACTCTGTAAGGTTCTTTTAATGACAGTTTATAAAGAAATGAAAGGCAGATATCTATAAGTACTCGTCTACTTTTTCACAGTCTTTTTCATGTAGTTTTTCATGTAATTTTAAATATTTAGGGGCTTTATTACAGTGTGATAAAAATATAACCAGGAGTACTTACTTTATCAATGTCATATTAAGAGGGATGTCTCTACCTCGACATCATTGCTTTTGGCTTTTTTTTTTCTGTCTCTCAATCTATTTCCAATATGGTTCAGTTTTCTGTTCTGCAACTGCCATCCGGCTTTCAGGATTTTGTCTTAGATAGATTTATGTTTTAAAATATAAACCTAAAAGACATTATTAGTTGCATTCAAAGTGTCTTAGTGCCTGATTCTGTAAATTGCAGTTCTGTAGTACGACAGAGTAGATTAGATGTACTCCCAAAGAGAGACTTTCCTGAGGAAGGACAAAGTAAAGGCAACAAAAGAGAGATATATTTTTTTAAAAAAAGTCCCGTCGTCACTCAATGCATCAGCAGTGCTGGGATTCAAATAATTTAACAACCGGTTCTCTGCTCTAATGATTTCTTCCAGCAACCAGTTTACCAAACTGCTCAGAAAGTTAACAACCGGTTTCATAATTTTCATAAGTTTATTTTCTCAAGCATATATAACAGGTAAAAGTATAAACATAATTTGAATACATGAAAAGAGTAAGTAAAAAGGAATATTAGGACCAGGACAGTAGGCACGCTGGTGCACTTATGCACGCCGCTTACACTCCCTTACACTCCCGAAGTGGTGCAAACTGGCTGAATCCACCACTGATCATCAATGTGTGTGTGTGTGTGTGTGTGTGTGTGTGTGTGTAAAAGAAGAAGTTGGTCATCAAATATTCCTGCAGCTATTAAATAATTTAGGGCCTAAACAGTAGTTAACAGAACAGAATCATTTCTGGAACTATAAAATGATAATTCTAGCCTCATACCTCAAATTATGATCAAAACTGAAAGCCACTAAAAGTCAGGTATAAAACGTGTAGTGTCACGTTGCCGTCACGTGATGTATCGTGACATTTTCCCCCTTTGCGGACCTGGGGTGGATGTGATTTGCACTTGATGCATCTGGTTGCCAGTTTGACAACCCTGCACCAAAAGATACAGTCCTTCTGTTAATACAATCCTACTGTCCAGTCTAGTCCAGTCCGGTTCTTGTTCTTAATAAGTTAATTAATGAACACTGTAACTCTGAGGTCTTTTAGCAAACTGGATTAAAAACAGACTTAACACGTACAATACCGGCTTCTCCAAATTTGAGCCACTAATACATGTTCAATTTTTTTTGCTCTAAATTGTACATTTTACAAATTGTTGATCTACATCAGTCTCAGAAAGTCTTAAGAAATGACTTCATCACAATTTTTGCTGAACAGTTGTGCTTTCATTATTGTACCTGCACTAATCACTCTATAGATAGATAAATAAATGTAAGATACAAAGGGCAAAAAAATGAATATGACATACAGATAGATCAATGGGAGACTATGTGGAAGAAAGAATTAAATTTACACTAAATTATAAGCTTGAGGAAAACTTCTATAAAATGATGTGCAGCTGGTATCTGTTACCAGACAAATTGTCAAAAACATATAATGGAATTTCAGATATTTGTTGGAAATTAACCAAGCTGAGTCCATATTGTTTTCATTTTTGATGGGCATGTAAGACAGTGAGACTTCTATATGCACAAAGGTGGAAGGACTTACAATGGAAGAATGGTTGGTGAAGTTGATGTAGGAGGAAATGATGAACTGATGAAATTGACAACTCTGATTAAAGAAATGATTTTATTTTTACTTGGAAACAACTGACCTTTGCAAGAAAGTGAAAGAAATAAAACTTTGATTTTGGGATTTGATGACTAGAATGATATGGTATTATAAAAATAATGTAGACGATTGTTAACTTTAGAATAAAAGATTGATGTATTTTTTGCCTATATCTGTATGAAAGAAAGAAAATTCCTTTACTTTTTCTCATTCTTTCTTTCTATGCTTTCATCTTGCTTCTTTCCTTGACTTTTCTTTAAAAAAAATCTTTTTCTTCTTGCTTGTTTATCTTTTATTCTTGTTTTTTATTTAATAAAGTTAGATTATATGTAAATAAATAAAGCTTATTTGTTTGTTTATTTATTTTTATTTAATGGATTAATATGGCTGCCTATCTCATGAGTGCAACTTTGGCTGGCTACCAACTGATTAAAACAATAAAAATATTGACAAAGGGTAAAAACCTATAATAGTCAATGAAATTAAACCCAAACAAAACAACCAACACCTGCTGGCTCATCTAAGTACTGACTCCCAAGTCCCGGAGCACGTTGAGGACTTCAATGCTTTGTGAAAGACTAGCATAGTTAAGACCAATCCATTCTTAGATGACATGGTGTTCCAGAGGGCAGGTTCTGTGACAGAAAAGGTACATTTCTTTGACTCTATATTTAATTGAATGAATGAAAAATTATAGACCTAGTAGATAGATAGGAAAGATGTGGCCCAGATAACAAGGGTCCATTCCTTGAAGACCTTTATAGATGAGAACCAGTATCTTGAATTCCACCTGGAAGTCCAATGGAAGCCAGTGCAGCCCATGGAAAAAATTGTAACATAGGTGTATTTAAATTACACCTTTAACTGCTTACACCACTGTTTTTGGACCAACACGGCTTCAAGATAGTCTTCAAGGGCAGCTCCATATAAGGCATGTTGCAATAATACGCAATCCCTAACTTCCATCAGGATAATGGGTGACATTCTGTAACAACAGATTTGTACTATTTTAGGCTGTCCTGAATGATCTCAGAATAAATGTTTGGTAGCTGAGTGGGAGAGGAAAAAATACACATGAATAATAAGGTACCATAGATGAAGCTGTTGGAAAGAAAACCCGGTGCTTTGTTAAAAAATTGGAGGTTTGGGTTATTATTGAAAGGAGCAGTGTAAATAGCTTTTAGTTTTGTGTTTGGTTTCAGTTGATTAAATGCAGGAAACAATCACAAAGGTTAGTGAGTTTTTATAATTTTACATAGTAAATATAACTGTATGGTTTGTGAGATACACATTTGCTGATACGTACTTTTGATAATCAATTTTATGTTTTCCACATCTTCTTTTTGACCTTTATACTGTGTTTTTTTAAATAAAATAACGCTCTCATGCTGATATGTTGTTCAATGTACCTCTTGTCTCGATGATTGAGTATGAATAATTCATGGCTTCAATCTATTTGTCTGCTCTCTTGGAGACCACATGCGAGATGTAGTCAGCTATATGGATTAAAGCACAAAAGCAGTCCATCTCCAGAGAATGCTATTCTTTTAACTATGGTAGGAAACTTCAGAATTATTTGTGAACTGCTTGTACAGCACATAAGGTTTCTACACTTTTGAAGAAATTCATTCCTTTCTGGAAGTTAAATATTTTTGTAAAACCTTATAGATAGAAAAAAGTTGCACGATTTTGTACAGATGGTTGGACCATTGACAGATATAAACAAACAGGCGTTTGCATAATTTAAGGGCTTCCTTTCCTGAAATCATCTCTGTTGCTTAGAATCCTGTAGATGAAGTATATATGCCTAGAAGTTTCAAGATTGGAACACGCTGGTGTGGGTAGTAACTTTAGGATTAAATAAAATATTTACGCAGTATGTGGCATGACTATTCTGTTACCGGATATATTTGTACCATGTAGCATGGCTAGCAGGTAGAAATGGTATAAATCACAAGCATGAAATAGTGGTACACTGGAGTAGATATTGAGTTCTCAGCTGTGTATGAATATTCTAAGAGCAAAATAAACCAGAATAGCATAAGGATATATAGTACTTCTACATGGGGTCTTTGCACTATTCCGTAGCTCTGTCTTTGCACATATTTCTCTCTGATCAGCAGCCAGACTGATTTATTTCTATTTCAGTTATGGTATATCCAATATTTCCCAAGGTTACTTTTTGTTCCTTTGTGGTTCTGAAGATCTTTGGGGCTTCTGTTTTTTTCCATCGGGGACAATCTTCTCTCATCTGACCTTAATAAATTCTGCTTACAGTCCTTAAAAGGAAAGCTCCACTTCACAGCCACCGGAAAAGGGGGGGGGGGAGAAGAAAAGAACAGGTTGCTTTTCTCCCCCGCCAACCTCATGGTCAGACAAATGCAGAGCACCCTGCTGATTTCACTGTTTTGACTTTTTGCAGATCCTTGCAATGATTTGGCACTCAGAGGGAGCTGGAGTGAAACCAACAAGGGTTTTGTTTTCTCCTTCTCTTAGCAGGGGATACCAAGTGGCTTGGAGTTGGTTTTTTTTTTAATTCTTTCCAACTCGGTGGAATGTTAGAAAAAAAAATAGTGCAAAAGGCCTTGGGTCTTTGCCCATCTGTCTGCCTGTTAACAGGGTAATTCTCTGAAATCTGAATAGAACACATTTAGATTTGGTGTGTGAGGAGAAAAAGGAAGATCAAGTTTGAAAATGGCCATGAGCTGGCCAGGAACAGCATAGAAAAAAGTGTCTCAGAGTGTCTCCCCATTGGGAGAGGCAATTGGCTTGAAATGTTGGAGACTGCTCCTTTCTAAGCTATCTTTCTCCTCCTTCTTAGTTTCGTGTATGCAGCCAACCCTGGGCTTCTCAGTATAAACATACACACAAAGAAACACAGTTGTGACATTGAGCGACACGTTACTTCATTACACATAAAAAATAAGATGCCTCCTATGTCCTATGTTCTTTTGCTGTTAAAAGCAAAAGAAAGAAAGAATTCAAGAAGTCCTGTTTAAACTTAAAAAACAACAACCAACAGTTGCTCCCTGTTGAAGGTATAGGCATTCCTCCACCCCTTTTTTTGTGAGGCATGGGTCAGCAGATATTAGAGGCTATTTTCCCAATTGCACTGCCAGCAACCTTTAATGTCTTGCTCCCAGTGCTTGTCTTTGGCCAGGGTTCTGCAACCTTAAATATTCAAAGAGCCATTTGGACCTGTTTTCCACTGAAAAGAAAATACCGGAGCCACAAATCCTGGGTGGGCGTGGCCAGCTCAATGTCACTCATTTCCACCCTAGCCACATGTCACATGACACCCCCCCCCAAGCCATGCCTACCAGCTGGTCATTAGGGCAGAGAACCAGTTATTAAAAAACACCGGGAACCACAAAATCCTTTTGACATCTCTCTCTCTCCCCACCCTCTCTCCCCACTCTCTCTGTATCTCTCTATCTTTCTCTCTCTCCCCCTCTCTTTGTATCTCCCTGCCTTTGCCCTGGCCACTTCTCCATTCCCCACTGTCGCCCTTACCTTCTCAGGCCAGGCAAGGAGTGACTGGGAGGGAAGGGTGAGGGCTGGGGCCAGCCAGTGGTGGGATCACCTGACAGGGAGCCACAGCAGAGGGCCCAAAGAGCCACATGCGGCTCCGGAGCCGCAAGTTGCTGACCCCTGTCTTAGGCTCATCATATTCCCTGTCCATTGCACTTGGATGTTAGCAAAAGGGAAAACAGTGCTCACAGTTGCTCCAAACAGGCGAATGAAAAATTAGAGAATGGGAATTGTCTGTTACACAGTAGGAATTCCAGAAGTGTACTCATTCAATCAAGATGTTGACTGTCTGAACAAGAGGAGGAACAGAAAACCAAGGTTGAAGGGTGAATGGAAATATTTAACCTGGAACAAGACATGACTGGTTGAAAAACTTTGCTGACGTCTCATATATGATTTTTCCACGAAAGGCTGAAGTTCTGGAAATTCTTCCATAATTCTGATAAGGATGCACTGAGGGTATGCAGTGTACATGCTTCCTGATTAGGTTACCACATTCTCTTTGGAAATTGTCAGGAAATCTCCTGTGGGTGGTAATTATCATAACATAACGAGTTACACTATTTCATGCATCAGTGCACAAGTCATGTGTCACTGTGATCACATTTTGGGTGGGTGAAACATCTGTTTGATCACCATCCTTGAGTGAATTCATATGTTGTAATTATACAAAGTTCTCAACAGATTAAGTTTAGGTTATCATGATTTTCAGTTATATCAGCCTGCCAAGGATTTTCAATCTTAAAAGAGAAGTTTTTAGCTTGTAGGTGTGTCAGTTTAGTGTGGTGATTAAGGCACCAGGCTACAAACTGAGAGATCATGACTCCTAGTCCCATCTTAGACTTGAAGCCTGCTGAGTGACTTTGGGCCAGTCAATCTCTCTCAGCCCAACTCCCCTCACAGGGTTCTTGGTGTGGGGAAAATAGGAGGAGGAAAGTATGTTGAATATATTCGTCACCTTAAGTTATTTGAAAAATAATAAAGGGATACAAGTAAGTAAAATAAATAAAATATTCACGTGCAGTAGAAGTTCTTTTCTCTTACCTTAACAGGATTTACAGCATAAAGAGGTGATTAATTCTAAATACCTCTTTATGCTTCTTTATATTCCTTTAACTAATTATTTTAGCAAATATTTAAAATAAATTTGCATCATATAACATGTAAATAGGATGTAAAGCAGTACGATAATATAAGAATAATTTCCCAATATTATTTTATAATGATTGACTATGGGAACATGGTATTCTATTTTTTTTACTCAAAGTTAGAGCCATAATTACATTATTTTTTTTAGAAAGAAAAGAATGCACCAAAAAGTTGTGTCAGTTAAAGATATGTGATATTTTTCTCCTAAAAACCTGTAGGTAACCACTTGTGAGTGCTTACAAAGTGACTTTTCAAGGTTACAACAGACCCCTCCCAAAGGTCTTACAATCCAATTTTGAAGTTATGATGGCTGTACATGCACCTCATGGTCACGAGATCTCATTTTGGGCGCTTGGCAATCAGTTTACCTTACAGCAGCTTGCATCATCCTGCAGTCCTATGACCAAGGTTTTTGATGTTTTTGCTTGTTAATGGATTGGTTTAACAACTGTGGTATTCACTTAGCAACCACTGCAAAAAATCTAGTAAAATTGGATCTAGTCATTTGGCGACTGCTTAACGGTTGCAATGACTTGTAATCCTAATTTCAGACTTAGTTTCTGTCATAAATTGAGGGGAAAATAAATGGTTTTGAAAGTGACAATAATGTGACTTGCCTGTTAGATTTGCAACATATTTGGAAGAACACAAGTGACATAAATGTTTATAAGCAGTGACATTCTCAGTTGTATAACCATGGAATTATGGTATTATTCTTACAAACTGAATTGTATGTACTGATAGTCATTAGTTTAATAGCTTTAGAAAAGGGTTAACATATTGATGAGGAAAGGTGAACTCACTTGAAACAGACAATATATACATCACGTTGAAGTTGTTAATTGTGTACGATTCATGCACGATTTCTGATCTGTTCAGCATCTCTTGTGCACCCCTTTGCACAATTCCTGACTCCCACACCTCAGCACACCCCCTACCTCCCTCTCATACCTGACAGCAACGGCTTACCTTCCTGCTGGTCTTGAACCTGCAACATCTTGATGGCTTTCCCACTGACTTTCTCCCTGAACATGTACCACAAGTGAATGGGGAAGCTGGCAGGGATTTTAGACAGGGATGGAGGAAGGAAGAAAGGAAGTGTGGGAGCTAAGAGGGAAGAAAGGAAAGAAAGTGTGAGAGAGGGGAAAGGGAAGGGGAAGGGAAGGGAGATTTCTGATTCTTCCTACCAATTTCCCACAAACAAACGCAGTGGAGAAGTTGGCGGGAAGTCAGAAGTCACTCCCGCTCCCATTGCTTTTTTGCTCACCTGTGGTCATTCTGTTCTCTGTTTCAGCAAAAGAAATAACTCTAAAATGAAGATCCAATGGGGAACAGATTGTCTAATATCTTGTTAAAATTGGTCTCTGTCATATGAAAATGTATTTGTTAACATGAACTTTAAAAAGCTTTGACCATTGCATTGTGTTAAGATTGGTTATTCTTTTTATGTGTCCTTTGTTACAATTCTAACATACATTATGCTCTTGGATTTATAGGCATTAAAAGATGCATAAGTATTACAGTATAATTACAGTATAACTACTGAAAAGATATAGTGGAAGATATTCTATATTTTATAAAGGATATTGTTAACTGTTTTTTTTTAAATTATAAATGTACTTAGGCATCTTGTTATAAATAATGCTAAATGTTGCAATTTTTAAATCATATTTAAAACTAAGACTAAAAAGATTGTTTACAGCTAAGTGCATCACTTCTACAAGCTCTCTTGGAAACAGAACATATATTAACAAACAATCATGAAAAATGAATGAACTGCCAGGAAACTCTGCAATCAAAAATATTGATAACATTCTGCAATAACAAGAAGGCTTTATGCTGTTTTATGGAATTTAAAATTCTAAACATAGTGTAGTTCCTATTGTAAAAGTGAACATACATTTTTCTGAATAAATAAACACATTTTTGATAGCTTGGTAACAACTCTCTTGATGAAGTAGACTTTAAGAAAGGATAATATATCTATTTAGAAATGAATGGATTGATTAAAAATGGCCTTATCCATGTCTCATAGAATACAACTGTGTAGAGACAGGCAATCTGGATTATATATGTCATTAGTCCTTGCCAATATGTATGTGTGATATAATCAGCATATGAAAGGCATCTCTTACATACAATAATGTTCACATAAGCCTTTCTAATCAATATTATTTGTCTCATTTTTGATATCTTTGTGTTGTGTATGAAAAACATTATGTGTATACTACTTTCTAAATATAGACTTTTCAAATTGAAATATTCAGGTTGTTTTATTTTAAGAATCCTTTGCACAGTACATTTATAATAGATCTGCTTTGCAAATGATATATTGAATATTGGGGAAATGCTAATAGTTTCAGGTCTCTTCCATTCATGTATTAAATGCTTCTGTGAAAGATAACATTTTAAATAGCAAATAATAAATTATTTATATTTTCCCAAGTGGAAATCAAAGAGCTTTATTTTTATTTTTAGCCACCATTTTCTCTTGGAAGAGATGCTCTTCCTAAATCAGGGCTTTACTTTAAAACTGATTGGTGGGATTAATTCATAATATGAAAATAGCCAGAAGCTACAGATAACATTTCAAATGAAAAGATTCAATTGGTAGTGTTGGGGATATGTTTGTAGAAGTTCCAATCACTAGGATCTAATAATATGCTTCTCTATTTAGCCCAATGGCTTGTCTTTTCACACCTTAACTACTAAACTGTTCTTACTGAGCACAACCTACAGAATAAGGTCTTCAGTTTTCTGCTTTCCAATTTTTGTTTGATCCAAGAGAAAGGTGGCAACTATTTCAAGGAAGAAGTATAAATATTTTACTGCATTTTAAACCATAACAGAATGTATTGTCACATTGTTTTGTAAAAAAAATTGTTATATTTTAAGCTAACATGAGTTTTGTGTGGATTTGCTGGAATTTGCTCTAACAGGAGAAATGTTGCCATTGGTTAATAACAGCAATTGACCAGGATTGCCATCACTGAGTGACACAATGTCATGTGATCACACCGCTTAGCAATGGTAATTCCAATATTCCTGGTTGCCATCATTAAGCAAATCACTATGGGTTATTAAACAAGAGTGCCACGTGGTCACCTTGTGCAACCTCTTCCTGGTTTCCCTACTGGCTTTGCTTGTCAGAACCAGCAAAGAAGATCAGAAAGGGCAACCACCAGGAGGCTATGATGGCCAAAGGTCCAAGGACCAGTCATAAATACCATTTATTCAGCACCATGCAGTTTTGAATGGTCATTGAGCTAGTGGCTGTTAAGTGAATATCAATGTGTTTTGTGTATTTTGTATTTTAGAAAGGGAAAGGTTGGTCCGTTTTTGTGACAGTACTTTGGATTCCAGGTAGTTATCCTATTGGAATCAGCAAGAATATCACTATTACCATCAAAATTTAGTAAATAAAAGAAGTGTCTATTGTAAATTGATTTTAGAATGGTAGTTAATATTATAAATTGAGTATTCAGGAATGAGTGGGAAAACTTCACATGTGATTGAATGGAGATGGAATGCACCTTTCATGCACATGTGTTGGTATAAGGAAAGAGAAGAGGATGGCCAGTAAGAAGAATAGACTCAATTGGGGGTGGGTGCAATGTTGGAAGACTGAAGAATCAGGTTGAGGAAAGATTATCTTAGAAAATATCTGTTTGGGCACCAAGAGGCAAAATTGAGTTCATGATGCATATCACTTTATTTTAGCCAGGGTGATTTCCCCCCTAAAAGTTCTTGTAATTTGCCATTCTAAAAGGAAGAACTTCTGGTTTGGAGTCCTCTCTCCATAATACACAAGAGATTCTGTAGTCCAGGAATGGACAGAAGGTAGATACAATTAGTTTATCTCTGGATATGTTAGGTCAGCAGAGCGTTTTTTGATGACATCTGGGCGAGTGGCTGGAACCTCCTGCCGCCGCAGTTCATCCAAACTGGGGTGAACCGGGAGCAACCCACCACTGAAAAACAGGTATGCAAAAGGTAAGTTTTAGGTTTTATGAATGCATACCGTGTTTCCCTGAAAATAAGACCCTGTCTTATATTTTTTTGAACCCCAAAATAAGCGCTTGGCCTTATTTTTGGGGAGGTCTTATTATTTTGGGGCACATGGAGCAAGATGGGGCTCCTCTTGCCATCTTACCTGATTTCCAGCTCTGTGTTTAAATATTTTTGGGGAGGGCTTATTTTTGGGAAAGGCTTATTTTAGCGCATGCGCTCAGAAGCCCAATTGGGCTTATTATTAGGGGATGTCTTATTTTTGAAGAAACAGGGTACAATTACGATGGAACATTTTGCTTAATTTAAGATGTGGGATTTCTTTTGACAAAAATGTATGGAATAGACCTAAAACTCAAAACATATAATCTAGCAATATAGTAGCTATGTCCAGTAAATGAGCATTTACTTCAAAGGGAGTTTGTCTCTCCCTATCTGGATCCTTACGTTACGTGCTGATCTCGTGCTGTATAATCTTTTTAAGGACAAGGACAAACGGACAAGCTCAGGAACAGCTATGATTTCATATCTGGCTATAGATGGCTTTTTAAGGTTGGTTTTGTTTTTGTTTTGAAAGCTGAGAGATTGTTCTATTGATGGAGTAAAGATGTAAGTGCTTTAAAGTGCCTCCAAGCGATTTTTATCCTCTCTTCATTTTCTAAGCCATGGCTTATTTAGTTCTCTCTCTGTGGTCTTTTCACCAGAGAAACTTCTCTCTCTCTCCCCCCCCCCCCCTCTCTCTCTCTCCCCCCTCCCCCTCCCTCTTCCCCTATCCCTCTCAGTCTCTGCTTAAATTTATCATGGTGTCACTAAATATTACGATAAAATACATTGTTGCATATCTGCTGAGTAACAGTCATCAGCAGAACTGTTAGGTTTACAGTTTCTAATAATGCAGCATATTTATTTTTCAACCACAGCCATTTGAAGCATTGCTTGGCTGACAGATTGTCAGAGAATAAAACAAAGACAGATCTTGCACCTGTACAAGCCGGGATGTTCATATTTTGCTTCAAATATGAAAATATAGTCAAGTGCAGACTCTTTCAACTACAGCACAAAGGACTGTTCCATTATTGGAATACATTGTTCAATACTGGGGAACTTTGCCAAAGTTCTCTTTACTTTAATATGTACCTCATATATAGATGTAACTACTGAAAATAAAATTATTTGAATAATTCAGTAATTCAAATCTGTAAAGTCAAACCTTTAAACTGTCATACTGATTGTTGATATTGCATTACTATTATTAGCAGCAAAAGACTTCTGTTTCTTTTATTGTATATAAATGCATGTCTGGTTGGCAACTGCAAGATAAAATCATATTTTTGAAGTTAGAAAACAATGTGAAGGATAAAACAATTTTGGGAATTAACAGAATTAGTACTTTAAAGAAATATCTCTAATAAAATAAATGTCTTGAAAATTTTTCTTAAATTTCTTCAAATAAGACATGTAATAAATACCACGAAGATTAAACCTCAGGTTATTAGAAACAATTTTGTACAGTGAACAAACATTTGGCATCCAGAAAGACCAGCATTTTGGGAGGGGGGGTATTGGACACCAAATATAATACTTAAGAGCATATTGACATTTGTTTTAAATAGCAACATTTTATAAGGTCTGTAATTTGTGACTGAAGGTGGCCCCACAGGCCAGATCTAAGCACCCCACAGGCCAGATCTGCCCCCCGGGCTTTGAGTTGACACCTTTGTGCTAAACAATTAGATAAATATCCACTTAGCCCCGGAAAGGAAGAGAAGATGAGAAAGAAATTCAAGAGATACCTTCTTTGAGTCTCCTTAATATAAGACAGATAATATGGAAATTCTGTCAATGTTTCAAGATCCTGTTATTATATCCTACAACAATAGAGTTCCAGTAGTTCTTGTGATGTCTTTTTCCTGATCTGACCTGAACAGCTGCTTGGCTTCACTGGACATCTCATAAAAAGCAAAGTCAAAATCAGCTCCTTTAAATTAACTTCAGTCCCTGGTAACTTCATAAATATATCCATACACTTTTTTTTTAAGCAACAATAAAGAACTCATTTGCCATTACCATCTTTTGAGATATTTTACCGCCCTGTAATTCTCAGATGATCCAATCTAAGTACAAATGAGAACTGCACTTGCAAAGCCCTTTTTTTAAAAAAGATAAACCAAATTCAACCAGATGCTATCATCTGTTCTTAATGGAAGCTAACTAATTATTGCTGGATAGATGTTATAACCAACATAACATTAAAATGTATACTAACTAGCCCCAGTCCTGAGGCTGTATCTTTTGTTTTCTATAGAAGAGATGTGACAAAGTAATCTGGATTTGGTAATCCCTTTTCATTTATGGTTCATGGCTTGATATTGTAGGAGGTCATTTGGCACAAGATATAAAGACAATGCTGAATGTTTCATGAACAGTATTTTACTATTGCAGATTAAATAATTTAAAGTTTTGTGAAATAGAATATAATCATTAAAAAGTGTATGGATATGTTTATGAAGTTACCATGGACTGAGTTTAATTTAAAGGAGCTGAATTTGACTTTGCTTTTTATGAGATGTCCAGTGAAGCCAAGTAGCTGTTCTGGTCAGGTCAGGAAAAAGACATCACAAGAACTACTGGAACTCTATAATAACAGAATCCTGAAAGCTTGATAGAATTTCCATATGATCCATCTTATATTAAGGAGACTTAAAGAAGGGGTCTCTTGAATTTATTTCTCATCTTCTCTTCTTTTCCAGGGCTAAGTGAATATTTATCTAATTGTTCTAGCACAGAGGTGTTAAACTCAAAGCCTGGGGGCCAGATCTGGCCTGTGGGGTGTTTAGATCTGGCCCTTGGGGCCACCTTGGAAATAGTGAGGGACTGGCCCATGGTGCCTCTGCCAGCAAAAATGGACTCCCGAGCTCTGTTTTTGGATGCAACGGTCTCCTGCAATCCTCTGCCAGTAAAAATGGAGCTCGGGTGGGCTGCACGCAGCTGGAAATGGAGCTCAGGAGCCCGTTTTCACTGGCAGAATGCTTGGGCTGCCATAGGCGCCCCTGACATGAGGGACATTGAGCAGGCCACAACCACTCTGGCCACACCCACCCCATTCCCCCGAGGTCAAACACAACCCTGATGTGGCCCTCAATGAAATCGAATTTGGCACTCCTGTTCTAGCATTTCTTCTTCAAAATTAGCTCCATACTGCTCTACATTCTTAAGCTGTAGATTCTTGCTGCCTTTGAATATAAGAGATACTGTATGTTTCATCATGATACATTTCATTGTCTCCTATCTTATCAATTAATATTCAGAATTGACTTACAATCAGTTGCTTTGTGAATTGGTTCGGTTATCTAAGGCTTCCAAAGTCATGTAGTGAGCATTACAGTTAAACTTTGAACCTGGACTTCTATATCCAGATCAAATCTATGGTGAAAACAATTGCTATTGAAATGTATGGAGAAGAATAGTTTTAACAAGGAATACGTTTTATAATACATATGAAATCTGTTTTGTTTTAAAACAATTTTTAGTATTCAGATAATTTTTATATTTATAGAACTATCGGGAAGTGAAGCATCTTTTTTGCACTTGGGCCAGGAAAATCACTATTATATGGTGTGAATTCTATAAATGTAGATGGTTGTCACTGTAGTTCTTCAGAGCTGCTTTCTCTTGTTTGCATTGCATTTGGTATATTTGATTCTTGGTAATTAAAATAATACTTCTGTGTACATAATAAACTCTCATAAAACAATGTACAAAATGAAAAGGCTACATCTGATTTTACAAAGCTGAGATATTGCATATATTCTTGACCATGAGTCATACATTTTACAGTTATAGATTTTTACTGTAATAAATCTTACGATGATCAAATTAAAATGTGACAACAAAGTGGTAATTCATTAACATGTTTATGTTAGCTTAGTTACTTTTTAAATTATGCTTCCTTTTTTATTATGCTCTTCATCTGGGGTTTTCTCTGTACAATTGAACAATTACTCAAATAACAGTCTCTGACTATTAGAGCCCTTCGATGTATTTTCTGTAGAAACATCTGATTTTTTTTTTGTATTTATCTGAACATGCATTTGTTTTCTGATTACAGAGATTCTGTTTATAGAAAGTATAGCATTCTCCTTTTAGTAGCCCATAGACAATATTTTGCTATGCTTTAAGATCTTGAAAAAGTTCTCAGTATCAAATCAATAAATTATTAATAGTCACTGAAGAGATACTGATTGGACCATCCTCGCTTAGCTTTGTGTTTGTTTGGTAGGCAGCAAACCGGTCCCGATCCTTCCGCCTCTGCCTCCCAGCAATTTGCCTACTTGCAGCAAACAGCAAATAGTGTGGTCAGCTTCAGCACAGCCTGATTTAGCATGAGCATCTGATTGGTGATTGGATCTACAAACCGGAATATCTCCTATCAGCTGTTCCAGGCTGTGGGGATCACCAACACCCATTGGTGCCGTCACCACTCATTGCTGCTGCCACCTATAGCTGCCTCCGCACACTCCATTTTCGGCCTCCACACATCCCGTTTTCAGCCTCCACATGCCTCATTTTTAGTCTCCGTGTGTTCCATTTTCGGCCCGTTCCAGGTGGTGGGGATTGCCACCGCCACCTATCCTCACAGCCTGGAACGGACCAAAAATGGGACACATGGAGGCGGAGATAGGTGACAGCAGCAATAGGTGCCACCAATGCCAATGGGCAGCAGCGATCCCCACAGCCTGGAACAGCTGATAGGAGGTATTCCAGGATGCAGATCTAACATCAATCAACTACTCATACTAAATCAGGCTATGATGAAGCTGACCACGCTGTTTGCTGTTTTCTGCAAGGAGGCAAATTGCTGGGAGACAGAGGCAGATTTTTTTCCCCTTGTTTTCCTCCCCAAAAGCTAGGTGCATCTTATACTTTGGAGCTTCTTATAGTCTGAAAAATATGGGTAATCTCAGCATTTTTGGAGGGCACCATGTTGAGGAAACTGTCCTGGAGAGTTGGAGGACAAGGGCAAGCATGAAAACATTTCTTGGAGCTGATGATTCCATGCATTAGGAATTTGAGATATGAATTTAATATGCAATGATTTATATAATACATCCCATCTTGGAGACTACTGTGAATGCTTTCATATGGTAAGATGTGTTATTATATCCCTCTGGGGCAATGGATCATATCACTAAATATGCAGTAAACTGTTTTTTCTGTTGAGTTAACATGGGGACAGTTGTATCCATTTTATTATGTTATCTGTCCAAGAACTTTCTATACTGAGTGATTTCAGTCTCTTGAACAACCACAGAATCCAAACTGATCTTAGGCTTTCAAACACATAAACTTACTCAATGTTTTCTAGTCATGTTAGGCATTACTGTGGTTGTATTGTATTTCTATTCTCCAAAGCATCTGAAGGCAGGACAAGAAGTAATAGATGGAAACTAATCTAGGAGAGACCCAACCTAGATCTAAAGAGAAATTTCCTGACAGAACAATTAATCAGTGGAACAACTTGCCTCCAGAAGTTGTGAGTGCTCCAGCACTGGAGGTTTTTACGAAGAGATTGGACAACCATTTGTCTGAAATGGTAAAGGGCAGTGATGGCTAACCTTTTTGCCATTGCGTGCCAGAACAGGGTGGGGTGGGGTCACATGCATGCATGGCCACACCCATAAGCACCCCGCACCATGCCTGTGCATGCGCATGAGACCCCACCGGCTCCCCCCGCTCCAGGTACGCGATGGTCCGGTAGGCCCATTTTTCTCTCTCACCCTGGCTCCAGAGCCTCTCTAGGAGTCTGGGGAAGGCAAAAATGGCCTTCCCCACCCCCCAGAGGCCCTCCAGAGGCCAGAAATGGCCCGTTTGCCAACTTCCTGTGTGATCGCAAGTTGGCAAACGGGCCGCTTTTGGCTTCTGGAGGACCTCTGGGGGGGGGAAGCCATTTTTGCCCTCCCCAGACTCCTAGAGGGGCTCTGGAGGCTGGGGACAGCAAAAAACGGGCCTTCTGGTCCCACCGGAAGTTGGCAAATGGGCCGTTTCGAGCCTCTGGAGGGCCTCTGGGGGGTGGGGAAGGCCATTTTTGCCTTCCCCAGACTCCTAGAGAGGCTCTGGAGCCAGGATGAGAGAGAAAAATGGGTTTTCCCACCACCTCCCGAGGTCTTCCGGAGGCAGGAAACAACTTATTTCCCTACTTCTGGTGGGCCCAGAAAGCCCGAAAAACAGCTGGCTGACGTGTGCATGTGCACCGGAGCTTATGCTCACTGATGTGGCTACATGTGCCACTTGTGGCACGCTTGGCACGTTCACCATCACGGGTATAGGGTTTCTTGCCTGAGCAGAGGATTAAACTAGAAGATCTCTAAAGTTTCTTCCAATTTTGATATTCTGTTATTTTCATTGTTCTATCTGGAATTTTCCTCACAAAATCTCTGTACTGTGTTGCTGGCTGTAGTAATTCAGTGAAAACTGCTTAAATTCCATTAAGAGGTTAGGCTGTTTCTTTTGATGTAACTTACTGAACCATCATTTAGGGTAGATCAGCTAAACCAATGATAAATTATTTAGGGCATATGATTTCTAGATTTCAGTAGCTGCCACTGAAACATTATTGATTGACTGATAGAATTGACCATATTCATCAAAATGACTTGCTGACATTTCAGTCTCTGAATCCATGTCAGACCATAATTTTTCTTTTAGAACATATAGTAGATGTAAAGCAGTCAAAGAAGAGGCAAAAGTCTCAAATAATTCAGCCTGTCTTTTCTGCTGATCAAAGACTTATTTGTTTCTCTAGTGTACATTTTCTGTGTACATTTTTTGTGTCTTAGAATAAAAGCCTTGGGGAATGGGATGTCGATCTAGCTGTCAGGATGTTGTTAGCTGTAATCTATATTTTGTGTCTCTTATTTCACCTCAGTGCTTATTTGCTCTAATATCCATTGTGTGTTTTGATTTCCTGCTGTTTTGTATGCTGAATGTATTTATTCTTGAATAAATAGGGTTCTTTTTACCCAAAGGAAAATCTATTTAAAAATGAATGCAAAAAACGGGGAAATGGTAGAGAGAGTTGACTGTGGTACATTAAAATGCTTTTTTGTTATTCTGCAAGAACATATGAGGCTAGCATAGCAGCTAGAAGCTTGAAACCTAGATCTATTTGGTACCATCTCAGGATACTGAAGATATGTGGCATGATTGCCATTTGACTGGAGTCAATTGTATTTTCTTTAATATTTTTTTTTCTTTTCAATAAGCAAGGATATAACTGACTTTGCAGATTGCTTCCTCTCCTTATAGCCATATATTGTGCATATTCCACATACATGGAGAATTGGTCCAGGATGAAACAGTTCACATCCTGATGACTCTGTATTTGAATATGTAGCTGTTATTATTATTCTAGTTAAATTTTTATACTACTTGTGTAGTATAGTAGCTAGGGTGGTAGATCTAGCTTAGGGACATTAAAGTTGGAATCCACTTAACCAAGGCATTTCCTAGATGATTTGGGCTGGTCTCTCTCATAGCCCATATATATAAAATGTTGCATTCTCTGAGAAAATATAAGATAGAATGCAATGCACAAAATTTGATGTAATTAGTCTCATTTTTGTTTGAGAAACTTCATTAATTAAAATAGTATTCACATCGATTCTATTATGAATATTTGCAAGATTTCTTTCTTTAGTACCTTCTGTCTACTTTGTAAGATGTAGGACCCTGGGCACTTTATGTGTTCTTTTGATCAGAGTTTGTTTCCTACAGGGTTCACTCAAGTATGTATTTTCAATCACTGCCCCATCCTTTGGAATAGTAGACATTTGGATAGCCCCTTTTCTTCTGGCTTTCAGAAAGTCTATAAAAGACATGTCTATTTCAGTAAAATTTGAAAATAGAGTTGCTATGACTATCCCCCTGAGTGACTAATTATTTTTAATTACAGTATGTTTTGGAATATTGACTCCCAGATTATATATGGTGGTTATAATGCATGATATTTGTGTTATTTTTTGATTAGGATGTATTTAGTCCAACTTCTAGATTGAGAAGTCAGTTGATTAATGCAGTATATAGACCCTGTAAGTAAATAAGGATTGATTGAAAGCACTATAGCAGATTTAAACTGTTACATATTTAAGCTTCAAGGCAGATCAGGCAGAAATAGTTGTGCATTCAAGTGTACATATGTATTCATATGCTATAATTATATTATGTTTTTGTAAAATCTTTTCAGTCAAAAATGTTTTTTCAACAATAAACAAAGTTTTGTATTTATTTTTAATTAATGGGTCCAATACTTCTTTTTTTGCTGTGAGCCAGCTCTTGATTTTTAGAAGATATTGGAAAAAATTCCTTTTGGACTATACAGTTGTCAAAGGCTGTTTTTCTATTATCCTGTAGCTACAGGAGACAGAACGGGCCAGGGACAACTTGCCTCAGGCAATGGAGGGAAAGCCAGACGTGGGTGAGCAGATGGGCAGAGCATAGAGTAAGGCAGTGTCCAGAGTCTTCTCATTTTCACACTCACCACCATTGTTGCTGATCTCTGGGCCAAAGATGCAGAGGACAGCAAGGGCAGTAGCCAGGGCAGGTGGCAGGGAGATGGTGGCATCCAGCGGCATCCCATTTTCATACATTCCTGGTCCCCTCCTTCAGCCAGGAGCTTGGTGAGGCATTGTGGTGGTGGGTTGTGTGTGACAATGGAATGACACTGGCTGCCACCACCATTCTGCACTCTGTCTATCTGCTTACCCCCCTACCTGGCTCTCCCTCTGCTCATACATGTGAGTTGTTCCCACAGCAAGTTAGCCATGTGAATTTTTCTGTAGCTACTTGGTGGCAGTGAATTGGCAGAAGTGACTTGGCAGTGGTAAGGTGGCGGCAGTGAGCTGGCTATGTCAAACTGGCTGCATCGAGTTGTCCTAGACCTACAAGAGGAGTCGGACCTATTCCTTGTCTATTTTAATACAATCCCCTAGAATTAGTACTACACAACACACTTGAAGTGCTGGACTTGAAGTTCCTATGAGACATGCAAACTCATCTCAGTGGTAGGCTCAATTAAGGCAGAATGTAGAGATTCACAGAAAATGATCCATGTATTTGTTGTCTAGATCTGGGTAGGTTTGCTGGAAATAACAATAGCAATATTAGAAACTTTGAAATTGGGTCATAAGTAGCTTTGTGTGTGTGGTGGTGGTGGTGGTGGTGGTGGGGAAATCAGTCATAACTTTGAATGGTCCCTAAGTGGCCAGTTGTAAGTTTAGAACTACCCATAGATAGTGAGACTAGGTCTTTCTGTAGATTAAAAAATATTAGGAGTCACAAGACAGATAATTTTGTCTATGTTATATTTTTCTAAAAAATTATATATTGTATCCCAAAGTTCATGGGTGAGGAAAAGGCTTTTGGCGGGAGGGGAGAACTATAATCCAAGTAGCAACATTATCCCTGGTATAGTAGGACTTCCTAATATGATTTAGGAGTCCAAAATATGTTAGTTAATATTTACCTCATAGGTACATAGTAGATTGCCATTCTTATTTTAAATATATACAGTACATTTTAAGGCAACTGGAAATGTAATGAAAGGGAATTAAAATAAGTTAGAACTATTGCTTTATTTTTGGTTCAAAACAAATAAGGGCTTTCTTCATTTTGCCTTGGACTGGTTCATTAAAATAACATTCTGCGTTGGTTGATGTGTTTAAACTGAGTCCTAAAATGCTTGGACTTTGCTTAATGTTTAATTCTCTTGGTACACTTGGGTATTGGCATGTTGGATGCTGATGTTGACTTTAATAAACTCAACTATTCTAATTGCTTCTTGGGCCCAAGTAATGTGACACCATATGCGTGAGAGTTTGGTATAGAGGCATAGATTTAATCTCTTTCTGCTTCTGGAGTCCACAGAGTACATGAAATGCTCATGGGGGGAGAATATCCCATCATTTCCACTGAGAAATTGCTTTCTTTTCAAATCTGACATGGTCCACAGCAGGGGAAAAGCACTAAAGCCCTCTTCCCTTCATGGCATAGTTCCAGTTAACTTCTGTACTTCCTATTTGTAAAAGAAGAATTTGTTCATTATGGTCAGAATATAATTTGGCAGTAGGTTATGATAATTTTTATGGCCAAGTTTGTTTTTGCAAAAAAAGAAAAAGACCCTTAGTTTGAAAGAAAAGAGTGTAACTGAATATTAATATTTCACAAAAATCTAGTGAGATTGCCAAATAACTGTTGATAAGACTGCAGCTATCTATTAATGTTTTCAAAATTACTGTCCCAGAATTTATGACTTTAGAAAGGATTGTTCTTACAGTACATTCCTGGAAATATTGAAGTGACAAAATTGATTTTTCTCTATTTATAGACTTGATGGTGTGCTTTTCACATAAAAAAAACACACTTAAAAAGCACATTGTTTTATTTTGTTCTATGAACAAGAAATGTGTTTGGTAAGGGTATACTGATTGGAAATCAATGTACTTGATCGAGTCCCACCTCAACATATATTTATTTATCTGTGCTGCTTAGTAGCAGAATAGCTAATTCAGCAACAAAAATGGAACCATACAACAATGGTTTGGTTTCTTTTATAGGCATAAAGACTATTAAATAGAATGCTGTGGCATTTGGCATTTATATCCAAGAGAATAAAAATAGAAGTCTAGAAGCTACTATTTTCTATGACCTTTCTGTCAATATTCTTTGACTAAATGTTAATAGTGCAGCATGCTCTTAGAATCCTTTTAAATTCAAAAAAGCTACCTTGCAAAAATTTTTGCCACAAAGCAGAATACCATTATTCTGATAATAAATGGGTAACAAGCTATCCATTTGCTAACACAGTAAATAAATATCAGTTGTCTGATGGATAATAGATAAGAAACTAATGTGTTACGTTTCTTAGATATCGTGCAAGCTGAATCAATAAGAATTGAACTGGCAAATAGATAAATTGGACACAAAGAATAATGAGTTTCACAACTTAGAATGGGTGCCTATGATGTAAGTTATTAACCATATTGCACTAGTTATCATCCTGGTTAGATGAACCTGGCAGGCACGGCCAACTCGATTGTCATTCGTGTCAAGGGGCGCTTCGCCAGCCTCTACTTGCCCCTCCCCTCCCAGCCATTCCTCGCCTGCCTGCCCAGGCTCCTTAGGGCCCAGCCACCATGAGAAAGATGGCAAAACAGATAGCTCAGTTCAAATTGGATCTGGCTGAGAAGGAGGCTCAGCAGAAGCACCTCACTGAGGACTACGAGCATAGGCTTTCCAAGCAGTGGGGAGACCTGCAGGAGTGCAAGGCCAGGTAGCAGCACCTGGAGGCTCAGCGGACTGAGATGGTTAGCCAGTTCCGGGCCATGATGCAATCCCACTGGAACAAAGCCTTCCGGCTCTTCGCCACCAGCGGCACTTCCCTCCAAAGCCCCGTACCAGGAGGCTGAAGCAGACCCCAAGTCAGAATTTCTGTTCCTCCAACTCACATAAAAAGTCCCCGAATTACATAGTAAAGTACTATGGAGCGGTATGTAAGACCTAGTGTTATTGCTATTTACTTCTAGCTTCCTGCAAAAGATGTCCATTGCAGACAATGTGTTCATTTAACAACCATGCAAACAAAATGGTAAAATCAGGTCAGTCATGTGATGACTCCCTTAATGAGTGACATGACCTATAACTATGATTCCAGGCTCAATTACGGTCATAAATAAAGGACTACCTGTAATGCATTTTGAATTTATCTACACATAGCCTAGAAGATACATTTGTGGTGGAATCTGGCACTGAGTTAGGGGAGAGAAAAGTAAACAAAAATATCAGTCTTGAATCATTGTTATGCTCTCTAATTCTTCACAGCATTTATCAGATAGTTATGCAGAGTACTTTAGTCTGGCAAAATGTCTATGAAGATTCCCAATCATCCAGGTCATGGCTGTCCCAAGGAGGCTTTTCAAAAGGCCACTGGTCTTTCTTAGTTTTTTTCCCCTTGAAAATGTTTCACTTCCCATCCAAGAAGCTTATTCAGTTCATTTCAGTCTGCTAAGATTCTGTCTATTTAGGTGAGCAGCAATAAGGATGTTGCTTTGAGCATTTACAGGTGTCGCTCTTGATTTCCCATGCTTGACAATATCCTATGAACCCCCAAAATTAGTACAGTGCATTTTTTTCTTTTTCCAACCCCGTAGTCCCTTAATTTGGGGTAGTTGACTCGATGGAGTTGAGCATTTACTGGCCAGATGTCCTTCCTGATGCCTACATGGAGTTTGCAGCAGATATCTTCTATTGCTGATGCCCAGTGAGAGAGTAGAGGGCAGATAGAGACATATTTCCTAGCTCCAGTGGGGGGAGACTCTGCGCACTTTGTCCAGCTCTCTAGCAGGGAGTAGAATTTGTTGAAGATTGTTAGGAATTGGAATTCGTTCAGTGGGGTGTGGGTAATTTTTGATTAGGGGGTCAACTGAGCAGTTCACTAACGTATTGTATAAGTTGAGTGAAGGATAACTGTCCTGTAGAGTAGGAATTGATAAGAGAGACAAAACATTCCTAATTCTCTTATTGTATTTGGTGAACTGCCTTCGAATGGCTCAATTGTGGGTGGCTAATTTCCTTTTGAGAAGGAGTCTTGATTCAACTTTGGCAGGGTTTAGAGCAGTGTTGGCGAACCATTTTGGCACCGAGTGCCGAAACGGGAGCAAGTGCACGCATGCGGGGGAGCACCAGAAACCGGAAGAACAGCTCCCCGATGTGCACGTGGGAGAGCTCCAGAAACTGGAAGAGCAGTTCCAGTTGCTGTGTGCCAGGAAGCTGAACTTCCAGTTTCCAGCTTGCACATGCGTGCCGGTCACCTTGTCTTCCGGTTTCTGGCGTGCATGCACACACAAGACTAGCTGGCTGGCACGGATGCGTGCACCTGGAAGCTAAGCTTCTGATTTCCAGCATGCGCATACGTGCCGGTCACCTTGTCTTCTGGTTTCTGCCATGCATGCACACGACAATTACCTGGCCGGCCCACATGTGTGCACCGGAAAACAGAAGCTTAGCTTCCCGGTGCAGACATGCGTGCCAGGGATCTACTCTTCCTGTTTCTGGTGCTCCCATGTGTGCAAAAACCAGCTGGCATGCCTCCCAGTGAGCATTGGAAACGAGAAGAGCAGCTCTATAGCATGCACCCAGGGAGCGCCAGAAACAGGAAGCTTAGCTTAATCACCTTGTCTTCCGGTTTCTGGCGTGCATGCGCACACGAAGACCAGCTGGCCGGTGCGCATGTCATGTCGGAACCCAGAAGAGCAACAGGCAATGGCTGGCGTGTCCAGAGAGATGGCTCTGTGTGCCACTTCTGGCACGTGTGCCATAGGTACGCCATCACGGGTTTAGAGCAACTGCTAGGACAATATCTTGCCAGGCAATCTGGAATTTTTCTTTTTTGGCCTTTAAGCATTAAGGAAGTGAAATCAGCTGCTGTCCTTTGCAACTTGTGGATCTGTATAATCTATATATCCATATGTCTTATGGATTCTCATACAGTAGGATGGGGTTATTCTCTGTAGGATGGGATTATTTTCTGAATTTTAGAGACTGTCAATAGCTCTTTGTGGAAGAAAGTGTTGCTGACAGTTTTGAAGGAATCTTTAGTACTCCTTCTCAAGAAGCCGTATCTAAAGATTTTAGATAACTGTCATCTGGTCTTCAATGTTCTTTTTTTTAAAGTGAACTTTATCCTGTGCTGCAGACCCTGAATTGGCTTCCTAGAGGCTTCTGTGTGCAATTTACAGTGCTAACGTCAGTTTTTACTACTTGGCACAGCCAGGAAAAGGAAGTGGCTTCCCACTTGGTGTAAGTTTGGAGAGACAAAGCATGGAGGTATTGTTTTCTGTACCAGCCCAGGCCATCTGGAATGGCCTCCCATTGGAAATCAAATTACTGCCTTTAGCTGCCTCCCAGAATAAATTGAAGATGGACTTTTCCGGAAGACATTTGGAAGTCAGCTGGAAGATCTGTTTTTCTGAATTGGATATCTGAGTTTTCTGGATTGTATATTTAAGGGCTTGGGGATCTTATTGTACTATTGTAGTTTTAATGCTTTATTCTTCTGAAACTTATCAAGAGTCTTTGGGATTATATCAAAGTATAAATGAAATAAATAAACAATATAGGCCAATAAATTTTGGGCTAATACAGGTAATCCTCCACTTGTAATAGTTCGTTTGGTGACCACTTGAAGTTACAAGTGCACTGAAAAAAGTGATTTATGACCATTTTTCACAGTTATGACCATTGTAGCACTCCCATGATCACGTGATTTACATTCAGATGTTTGGCAACTGACTCACATTTATGACAGTCACAGTGTCCCTGAGTCATGTGATACCCAAGCTAAGTCAATGGGGAAACCAGATTCACTTAACAACTGTGTTACTAATTTAACCACTGCAGTGATTCATTTAACAAATGTGGCAAGAAATGTCATAAAATGAGGCAAAACTCGCTTCACAAGTTTTTCACTCAACATAAATTGTGGTTGTTAGTTGAGAACTACCTGTATAAATATTGAATCATCTAATTGCTAGTTCATGGAGAATGATTCACATATTGATTTTAGTAAATAATAAATATTTGCATTTCAGTAGATTTAGTTTAGTGAACTATTTAGGAAAAGCCACATTCACTTAACTATGTTACTAACTTAACAACTGCAGTGGTTCACTTAACAACTGTGGCAAGAAAAGTTGTCAAATGGGACAAAACTCACTTAACAAATGTTTCATTTAACAACATAAATTTAGGGCTCAATTGTGGTCATAAATCAAGGACTACCTGTACAGTAGATATGTTTTGTTTTGTAGTTGCTACGTCCGTTGACTCTTCTCGGTACAGTTTCCAGTTTATTCAGTAAACTTTGTTGGCATACTACTTGTCAATTCACTCAAGCTTCCATGTGAACATCATTAGAACTGTAGTAAAGTTGATCTTGTTTTCATTGGCTTTATTTCTTTTTATAAATCAAAGTTGAATTGAATATTTTTCATGATAGCAGCTTTTTTACTCAGAAATCAGGAGCTCAAATTTTGCTATGTGTTTGGAAGAGACAAATGCAGAGTCAGTGTGAACATACAAACTATAATTCAACAAATGAACCAATTCAATATTTTCCTAGTATTCTTTGTGTTTCTATAATTTAATGTTGGAGGAATGACTTTGGAATTGACTTGCAGAAGTATTGGGGATTTGTTTTGTTTATGTATTTTAGGTCTTAGGTAAGGTTCCCATTTTGTTTTTTTTTTAGTTCAATTTGAGTGAACTTAACAATTTAGCAAAGGAAACCTTTGAAATCTTTCTTCTTTTTATTTTTTAATATTACTAAAAAGGCAAATGCTTTGAGAGAAAGCCTACATAGTGGAAATTAATTAACCAAGAACTGCTATCATTTGTAATAACTTTTACTGCTTTGTTTATTACTTGGCTTTTATGATTAATAGGTGTTATTGAGATATTGTTGTTGTATTTCTCTTGTTCCTTGAATCGATAAACTCATTTACTGCAATTATATTCTGTTATTTTACTTGTGAGTGCAAATATAAATTGTCTCATAAATATTTTAGTTGAGTGATAATTTGACCATTTGTTTTGAAACATAGCAAATTGTCAGAGAATAATAATACAGAAAAAAGTAGAGGGCTCTTTCAAAGGAACCTTATTCAATTGTAGGTTACAAATAATAATCAAAAATGTTCGCAAATTATAGTTTATAGTTACATGCAAATGCAATTATTATGTGAGGACCTCATTGTGATAGGTTGTGTTGTGACCTATAGGCTCTAATTTTGTCACACATGAGGTGGTTTTTTTTTACAATGATGTTGATAGTATAGTACAGTGAAGGCTAACCTTTTTGCCGTCACATGCCAAAAGTGGGGGGAACGCGGGGGGAGGGGGCGTGTGCTCGCATCTCCATACCCATAATTCAATGCGCCCCGCTCTCCTGCGAATGTGCGCGTGACCCTCCTTCACTCCCCCCACTTTTGACACACGATGGCCTGGTGGGCCCGGTAGGTCCATTTTTCACTCTCCCCAGGCTCCAGGGGCTTTCTAGGAGCCTGGGGAGAGCAAAAAACAGGCCTTCCCCACCCACCCCCGGAGGCCGGAAACAGCCTGTTTCCTGATTTCCAGTGGGCCCGGAAGGCCTGAAAATCAGCTGCCCGGTGCGCACATATGTGCTGGAGCTGAGCTAGGGCAACTCTTGTGTGCCCACTGACATGGCTCCATAGGTTCGCCATCACAGGTATAGTATATTAAGAGCTGCAATTTAGCATCACTGATATCAATCAACAATAGTTTCGAAATATAGGCTATATATATATATATATATATATATAACTACATTAATTACAGTAACAAGAATTAAAAAAATGATTTCTTCACATTTTTCTTTGTTTTATATACATTTTCATTGTCTTACAGTAAGATTTTTTAACACCTGACATAAATGGAGAGCCAATTTGGTGTAGTGGTGAAGACATTAGGCTAGAAACCCAGAGACTATGCGTTTTAGTTCTGCTGTAAACACAAAGCCAGCTGGGTGATCTTGAGCTAGTAACTTTCTCTTTGTCCTAGGAGAGAGGCAATTAACAGTAACAGAGTTAGAAGGGACCTTGGAGTTCATCTAGTCCAGTGATGGCTAACCTTTTTGCCATCGCGTGCCAAAAGCGTGGGGAGCATGGGGAGGCTTGCACACATGCATGCCCACACCCATGATTCAATGCCCCCCCTCACCCCCACGCATGTGCACGTGACCTCCCCTCGCTATCCCCGCTTTTGGCATGTGACTGCAAAAAGGTTAACGGTGGGCCTGCGAGGCTTTCTTGGAGCCTGAGGAGGGTGATGCGGCCGCACGGGGGATTATGGGAGCAAGCTGCATTGGCTTCCAGTGGTTTTCTGGGTGCACTTCAAGATGTTGGTTACCACCTTTAAAGCGCTCCATGGCATAGGACCTGGGTATTTGCGGGACCGCCTTCTGCCACCGATAGCCTCCCACTGACTAGTATGGTCCCACAGAGAGAGACTCCTCAGGGTGCCGTCAGCCAGGCAATGTCGGCTGGCGACCCCCAGGGGGAGGGCCTTCTCTGTGGCAGCACCTGCCCTCTGGAATGATCTGCCCCTGGAGATATGAAGGTTTCGCCGTGCCCTAAAAACTTTTCTTTTCCATCAAGCAGGGCTGGAGAACCCCCCCCCCCTTTTAACCTTTTAAAACCTTTTTTAGCTTTTAAAGTGTCAATGGGTTTTAGGTTGGTATGTTTTAAATTTTGGGGCCAAAGTTATGTGATTCTTTTAATAATTTTTTAGATTTTGTATTGGTATATTTTTAGTCTTGGCTGTTCACCACCCTGAATCCAGCAGGAGAAGGGTGGTATATAAATTGAATAAAATAAAAATAAATAAATAAATAAAAACAGCCTTCCCCACCCGCCAAGAGGCCCTCCGGAGGCTGGAAACGGCCCATTTCCTGACTTCCAGTGAGCCCAGAAGGCCCAAAAATCAGCTGGCTGGTGCGCACATGCACGTTGGAGCTGAGCTAGGGGAATGCTCACGTGCCCACAGATATGGCTCTGCGTGCCACCTGTGGCACCCGTGCCATAGGTTCACCATCACGGATCTAGTCCAACCCCCTGCTCACACAGGAGACCTGTACTAGGGATTCGAACCGCCGATCTTTCTGATTGACAAGCTCACTGTCTTAGCCACTGAGCCACCTAGTCAGGCAAACCACTAGTGAAAAATCTTGTCAATTAAACTATATGCCCAGGCAGTTCTTGAGAATTGGAATGATTGAAGGGGGAGGGGGGGCGGAATGGCATAAATACTCGATCATCAGTGTAATCATTAGTGATTATACACAAATTAAATTAAATTTAACACAATAAACATAGATTAAACTTTCTTGCCTAAAATTACTGCCTTATTTATAATTACAATTAAAACAACCTACAATTACTGCATCTCCGAATTCCTCCTAGATTAATGGAGTATGTTAGTAGAAGAAGGTTTTAAATTCTCAGGAATTTTTCCCACTGAATTTTGGACACTCTAAGTGTAAATTATTAGAGTGAACTATGTTGAAGAAATCAGCTCAAAAGCTACTTTTGGAATTGTAGATTTGGATAAACCAATGGAATTCTTCATAGTGAAATGCACTAAGTGAGTCCAGAAAACTGAAAATGTCAGAAGTTCAGGATTGGCTGATATCTCTAGATTTATAAATCTGTATATTTGTACATTTATCTTGGCACTGAGGAATCTGATTTATACTGCTGCTGATGCCCAGAAGCCAGCTTTAATGTACTGTGCATAACCTGGTTATCCAATTTTATGAATTCGAGTTATGCTTGCCCAGAATACCTCACTGGCATTTTTCATTCATCTGAGTTTATCAAACAGTTTTAATAATAAATGTAAAATTATCTGTAAATTTAATTATAAATATATACTGTTCCATGCTGAAAATTCTGTTTATAAGAACATTACTGTTGGATCCTATTGAAGTTCGGTATAGCTCAGGATTCTGTTTCACACCAGAACCAATCACATGTCTATTGGAAATCCATAAACAAGGCAGCCAAAGAACAAAACTTCTGTTGCTTCTGCTCTCTAGCAAACTGGCATCCAGCCTGTGAACCTAGATAGTCATCATGGCAGATCCATCTCATTTTTTAAAGCTGTCTAAGTTGGATCACAACTCTGTTGGAAAATTCAATAACTTGTGCACTGTATGAAGAAATAGTTCATAACAATTTTTAGAGATGGAAATCTTTTCTAAAATAGCAAGCAATCAGCCAGCTTCATTTCTCTGGGACAAGCCCATATATCCTGATGTAGTTAAACACTGCCACCTAGAGTTTCTGAGATTTTGCACCAGAGTGCTAAACTGAGAATGAACATGTCTTGACTAAACATCCCAAATTAATCTTAACTATAATTGGAGTCTTTTTACAATATAAATATGAGTATCTATAAAATAATATTTGCTGGAGTATTACCAACAGGGATGGTATTTCTTTTGTTATTGGATTCAATTATCTTGAGAAAAAGGAATATTCTTCTATTTTTCCTGGATGAATTCATACCTTTTTTTTTTTTTGAGATGGTCGTTAAATGAACCCATTGTCTGAATGGACATCTTTTGCAGGAAACTAGGAGGCAATAGCAATAGCTCTTAGACTTACATACCGTTCTCTGAGTGGGTTACAATGTCAGCATATTTCCCCCAACACTTTGGGTCCTCATTTTATCAATCTCAGAAGGATGGAAAGCTGAGTCAACCTCGAAACCCATCAGAATCGAACTACAGGCTGCATCACTTTGGTTTCTGGCAAAAAAGTCATAAATTGCAACATATGACTGTGGGATGCTACAAACACTCAGAAACGCAGGCCAGTTGCCAATCACAGAAAATCTGATCACTTGATTGCCAATTGGGACAGCTGTCAGAATGTTGAAACCTGGTCATAGGTTCCTTTTTTCTGGGTCCATCATAAGCTTGAATGATCACAAAGCAACTGATTGTAAGTTGAGGACTACCTGAACTCTTATTATTTTGGCAGACAAACAGTTTGGCAATAAATTTGCTCCCTGTGGCGTAGTAGACCGAATCAGGCTCCACTAGCCTGATACCTTTCAAGTTATGTTGGGACTTTGTATGTGGGGAAACCTCTTTAGAAAGGGAGAATAAAAATCTATTTAAAAAGCGTTCACTCCTCCACCCCTAATATGCTTAAAGTGCACATCAGTTTAATTCCCATGGTTATATAATCATGTAATATGTAATTTTTTCCCTATAACTATTAACTATTCTGTGTGGATATTTCACTGTATCATTTCTCTTAGAAGCTGCATGGATAAACTAGAAACTTGAAAGTATTAAACAGTATTAAACCATTCCAGCTATTTGGACCCACATTCTAGATTTTATTAATAAATAGTTATAGGTAATCAGTAGTTTTTGTGATTAAGTCTACAAACACATTCGACAGAAATCATTCATATGATTTAAAGTATAAGGTGTAAATTCCCAAGAATCAAGCAATTATAACATATAATCTTGGTCAAAAAAAGTTTCTCAAGTCACAAAAATTCAGAAGCAACCAAATTACTCAACAACAAAAATCAAATAAAATATATAAGGAACAATACAGATGTCTTCTACAGGCCATATTATGCTCCCCCCACCCCCCACCCCCGGTCTGTGTGTATATAATTTATTTTTATATCTTTTTCTCCACTTCAAAAATTTTAAAACATTTTAGGAAGCAGCGGGGAAGTGGATATATAGGAGAAAAGATGAAGAAAGGTTCTGTGCCAATAGCTAAAATACCATAACAGTTGAAAAAGATTCCTGCCCAATGTAGCACTCAGTTAAAGCACCCTGCACAGATAGTTGACTTGAATAAATTTAGCAAAGGGTGAACAATTGATTCCACTGTCTAATAGTCTTCACTGTATAGGAAGTTTTCCTAACATTCAAACAGAGCCTGCCTTTTGTAATTTAAATCCATGATTCTCTCTTCATCATGACCTTTGGGATGATGAAGAACAAGTCTCAGCCTTCTGTGTGACACATCCTTTCAAATATTTGAAGAGTGCTGTCGTTTGCCCCCAAATTTTCTTGACTCCAGTTTTCAAGTTCATCATACTGCTGATTCATATTTAGTTTGTAAATAATTTCTATGTCATGATCTTTTATATATGTTATTCCCAAGCAAAGTATTACCCCATTCTATTCCTGTGCATTTAGCCTCTTTTTTTTTTTTAAAAGTAGAAAGTGTCAGGATTTACTCTATTAAATTTTAATCTATTATTTTCAGTCCTTTTCTGGAATCCATGAATATTGTTTTGCATTTTACTTCCAAGTTTATTTTCAGGGCATAATTGTCGCTACCCCACCCTAAATCCGATAGCATGAAATAGGATAAGAGAATGAGTATCAGGGAGAAGAATTGTCATTTAGTATCAAAAGAGTGATCCCAAGCCTGCTGTGCTACTTCATTATGTGAGAAGTGTTCCTGGGTTAGGTGAGCAAAGAATATTGGGAATGTATGCCAATACCATATATTTACAGCAGGGTCATCCAAGATGTGAAGATCATACCACCCACCAAAATAATGCAAACAGGCATCTGTGCTGGGCAACAGTGATATTGGAAGATGCTGGAGGCAGGTGTTCATTTTAATACAGGCAAAGGCATCAATTTAGATTGTGCAAGAGAAGGCAATGGTAAACCATTCCTATATTTTTACAGAAAGAACCACATTGATAGAAAATATAAAATAATCAATGATAGAATCCTCCCAAAGAAGATGACACTGAGGATTTTTTTTGGAGTATTAATGTCTAGATGAAAGCCTTTGAGACATCTAATTCTTGATGTTGTCATATAGAAAAAAGAAAGCTGGAGCTGTACAGGCTGAATTACAGTGGGTACATAGAATGTAAGATGCATGGACATGGGAAAACTAAACCCAGTGAAAGATGAAACAACTGTGAATTGACATCTTAGACATCAGTAAATTTGAGATGAACTAAGATTGGATACTTTCACTCAGAAGATCACTCAGAATATAGAAAACAAAGAACATACGTTATAAAAATTTTAAAGGGTATAGCAAAAAATAATATTTGATTACAGTGCAGTCAGTGTCCAGATAATAACAATTAGATTTTATGGACAGCCCTTTAATATGATGACCATACACGTTTATGCTGCAGCCACAGCCAGAGGTTCTTGATGAGTTTTATGATCAAGTTCAATTTGAAATTGGTAGAACACGCTAGCAAGATTTGCTGCTTGTGATTGGAGACTGGTATGCCAAAGACAGAAAGAATACATTGGAGTACTACACAGTAGAGATGTCAGCATCTTGTATTTTTAGAAAATAACCCCTATTTACAAGAATCTCTTAATACTAGAAGATGAAGTTAGGTCAGAATTCCAGTCATTACTACGTTTGTAGCTTACAGGAACTGATGGCATACCCACAGAAATATGGCAGCAGTAGTTGAAGAATCCGTTAAGTTCTAATCAAGCTGTGCCAGTAGATCTAGAGAACAACATAGAGGCAAACGCATTGTCTAACAACTGTATGTCCCAATACATACAAAAAAAGGAGACAATAGAATGTGCAAATTATTGTAGTGGGAAAAAGTACCCCTCATCCATACATGTGCAAGCTGCATTTACTACCAATTCATTGATATTCCTCCTCTCTCCCGCCCATTCTCCATACATATTAACTGCTTAAAGTGCACTTGTAAGGAAACCTTCATATTAAACTGAATTGCCCTTGAGTGGTGACAGGAACAATACTCAGTCAACAACCTATGGCTTAGTAAACCAAATTGTTTCTACTACTGACCATATCTCAAAGGTAATATAGCTGACATGCTAACCTCGTAGGACAGAATAAAATATAATAAGGTCGCAGAGATGAATTTATCTGAAATATTCCATGCTGTAATTTTCATTCTGTAGGTCTTTTTCTTTGTTTTGTCTTTGCAGTGTAGTGGCCTATGGTATATACCAGTAAGTTCTGCTGTTGCTTGTTGCTGTTTTGCTGTTTTGCTGTATATACCAGTATTATTGCTTGCATGCTTACAAACAAAATTATGCTGAATCTTCAAAATGATTTGGTTGCTTTAGTGTTAGTTACAACACTATCCTACAGTACCTGTAGGAGATGACCAAGCTGAGCCGAAGGGGTGTGTGTGTCAAATGCATCATCAGTCTCAAGTCTACAAGAGATCTAAATTCAGTCCACCTTGAATTCTGTTGACTCTTATCAACCACCAGTTTTCTTTGAGCATTAGTAGTTCAGACTCTAGTAAAGAACTTCAGCTTGCAATAAACCTATATATTTTTGAACTGCCTGGACTGCTTTTCTGCACTTGATGATACCTTTCTTTTCATAAGCTAGCAAAATAATGCTTAGAATCATTCAATGCAGATTAGAGTCCTATAATACATGGAAAAGGTGATGCTAGGTAATCAAGCTAGAACATTCAGAACATAAAAAAGAAGTTGTTGTGTTTTTTTTAATTTGATTTATATGCCGCCCTTCTCCGGAGACTCAGGGCAGCTTACAATGCGTTAAGCAATAGCCTTCATACTTTTGTATATTTATACAAAGTCAGCTTATTGCCCCCACAAACTGGGTCCTCAATTTACCCACCTTAGAAAGGATGGAAGGCTGAGTCGACCTTGAGCCTGGCTAGGATTGAACTCACAGAAATTACAGGCAGCTGGTGTTAATTGCTGCCTTTAGTAGGAGGCATTAGCCCCCTACGCTACACAGGCTCCTATGTGCTGTTATGTGCTTCATGGGCATCTCGTGTCATTGTCGTTATGTAAAACTTAGATACAAGTCAGGAAGCTACAGTACAGAATATGATGAAATAGACTAGCCCAGATTGGAAACAAATGAGACAAGGCATTATGCACCCTCCTTATTATTTAATCAACCTACAGTATATGCTGAATATACTGTATATTAAGAGAATCAGAATAGAAAGTAAATGAGTGTGGTTTTATAATTGGAACAAGGAACATCAATAACCTGCATTATGAAGATACAATATTCTGATAGCTGAAAATGCCTAGAATTGCTGAGCCAAGGAGCACAGTGGGAAAAAAAATGGGATTAGCAAGTTGTGACATGCCTTGGAGATTGTAAATATATTTTGCTTAGTTTAATATAATTTAGATGTGCTTGGTAAATAAGTATATAAATATCATAAAGTTTTGTTTGTTTCATCTGGGGCACAGAGAAGGCCAGGGCTCTCAGACAGGGAGGGGGAAGGTCTGAATACTTCTGGGACTAGCTGGGACTACCTGGCAGAGGACTCCCAGCCCGCAGCAGATTTTCACACTAGTGGGCCTAGCTGGCTAAGGCCTCCCAGCCCATGGCGGGAAGAATTGCGGTGCTCCCAGTCATAAAGGTGGGCATACTGCCAAGTTCCCAAATTTTGATTACATGACTATGAGGGCATTGCAATGGTCAGAATTTCAGGCAGGGGTCTCAAGTCCCTTCATTCAGAACCATCGTAGTTTCAAATGGTCACTGAACAAATAGTTCTTAGTTGAGGACTACCTGTATAAAAAGTCTGCAATAGTTGTTAGACTTATTGGCTAAAATCTTTTCATGAACAAGGAGAATAGTTTAGCTTATATATAGCTAAAGTTATACAACTGAAGTTCTTGCTTCTTACAAGGTTTCCTAGAAGAACATAGGGTCTATCGTTGTGTTTTGGTTGGACAATTTAAGGAAAGTTCCCATGAGATGGGAAAATAGACATTTGATCAGGTACAAATGGGCTCTCTTGGCTTTTTAGGCTAAACAAATGGAGAGCTAAGTTGCCATCTGTCTTTGTTACAAAGATGTTTTTAAAAATACTGTGAATAGCTTCTGCTTGGCTCAAATATTCATTCAAATTGGAGGGGTATATTTTTTAGGTTGATGACTGCCTTAGGGCTTTTGAACTTATGCCAGCAACTCCATCTCTAAAACTAGATGGCCCCAGGATAAGCATATGGACATGACTAGAACAAGAATTAAATTTGAGTTAATGTAAATCATATTGTTATTCTTCCAATAAATATTATCTCATAGGATATACAGTATGTTGTATTTTTCCCTTCCCTCATATTAAAAATTACAAAGGTTTAATGTAACCTTTGAAGATGCCCTGGGATTTTTGTTAAAGTTTGGGGTGGGGAGGTATTCCAATTGTGTAGTCCTAATTGAAATGTTCCAAATGTTAGTGTGACCAAATTATGTGCACTCTTTTAATGGAATTGACTATCCCTTTGATAAGGAGTCATTTTGCTTCAGGAATATATGTGTTAGTTCCCATCCATGTCTAATTGGAATGGAATCCCAGCTGCATGGGAAGAACCCATATAAATAGCTTCAAATTATCCAAACCTTGATAATTTGCCTTCTTGTAGTGGGTATTCTCTCAGAGGCTATGTTTCCTATGATAACCTTTATATGAATCAAATGATCTATTAAGGGCTCTGAAATGTTTTCAGAATTGCAAGTATGTTCACCTGCTTCTGATGATTTGGTAGCAACTATGCATTGCAATTACAGTACCTTGATCTAGACAGTATGCTATCATATTAATTATTAACCTAATGTTACCTATACTTATCTGTGTTTCTCCCTTCTCTCTGCAGCATGTGCATTCCGCTACAATGGGCTCTCATTTGTCTACCTCATCTACCTCTTACTTATTCCGCTGTTTTCTGAACCTACAAAAATAACAATGCAAGGTAAGCCTCATGTTCCTGGCAGACGTATTTAAAGGAAGACAGTCACAATCACTGTTGCAATGAAATTGTTCTTTTTTTAAATAAGTCAAACTCTGTCTCAGAAAGATTCCACAGTAAGAAAGAAAACTGTACATACATATTTATAATGTATATAGGATTGCCTTATGGGGGAGATGAGCGGCTTAGAAATTTAGTAAATAAATAAATAATACCAGCATTTGTAACTATTACTTGACAATCAGTTCCTCAAATCTGGTAAGAGGTTCATAGTTTATTGAAGTATATAGTTCATTTATCTGCACTTCCTGTTGTATGCATTATATGAGGGGTTCCCAACCTTTTCTATACCCTGCACCCCTAGAATGCTTCTGATATATTCTCGCACCCCTTACAAAAGTAAATAATTTCTAATGCACTGTAATTTTGTTGCTTGTATCCTTACAGTTTATATTGATATTGTTTCCTGATTGTTTATTTGTACCCTATGACTATCATCAAGTGCTGTACCTTATGATTCTTGATGAACGTATCTTTTATATACACTGAGAGCATATGCACCAAGACAAATTCCTTGTGTGTCCAATCACACTTGTTCTATTCTTTTCTATTCTATTCTATTCTATTCTATTCTATTCTATTCTATTCTATTCTATTCTATTCTATTCTATTCTATTCTATTCTATTCTATTCTATTCTAATTATATGCATATAATTATGCATATACACTATAATTTTGAAACTTCTAAGCCCAAATTTTCGTACCCCGTGGAATATTATCTCACATTCCCAAGGGGTGCAAGCATGCCCAGTTGGGAACCCCTGCTATATTAAACAAAGACTATCAGGATCTTTGAGGAAACTTAATATTTTGTAGAATTTTGTAAGGTGTGAGTAATAGCTGCCCAGAATCACCTTGTAGGGAGATGAGCATTATAAAAATTGAATGAATGAATGAATGAATAAATGGTAGATAATAGATGTCTAAGGCTGTGAGGATCTGGATGTGGAACAACAGGCTTCAGCTGAACCCTGGCAAAACTGAATGGCTTTAGGTTTTGGGTCTTTGGGTTCCAGGACTATACTATCTTTGGCATTAGATGGGGTTCAATAGCTTCATGTTATGGGATAGTTTCATGTTATGCCCTAGTTGTGCCGATCTGTGGATTGAGAGGTTATACCCATGGTCACTCATTCTCTAGTCATCTCTGACTGGGTTACTGTAATATGCTCTACATGTGGCTACTCTTGAATAATATCCAGAAGCTTTCACTGTTGCAAAATGTAACAGCACGGGCAGTTATATGTAGAGATCTATGTAGTACTAAAACTCTCATATCTGTTTGTCTGTTTGTAGCCCATAAGGCAACAATTTTTAAACCAGGATACCTTAAATGGACAAACTAAAGGGATGTGTCCAAAACCCAATATTTCCATGAGGTTGAAATTTGAAAAAATTATGGCTGCTTCAGTGCCATCATACAGCCATAGTCATGCGATTATGATTTACAATGCTCCCTGACAATTTCCCACAAATCAATGAAGAAGTCAGCAGGAAGTCTGAACTCAATTATGATTGCTGACACTCACTGCAGCATCGCACAAGCAAAGTCAGTGAGAAAGCTGACAGGAAGTTGCAAGTCCAAGGCCAGCTGCCAAGTGGGGAAAGAGCAAGGGGATGTATGAGAGATGTGGCAAAGGTTCAGGGAGAGTGCATGAGGGTGCACTTCAGGTCACGAAGCATGTGTGTATGCGTGTGGCCAGCACAGTACGTGCACAGAGGGTTGGGGAGACTTACCCTAGCAGCTTGCAACTTTCCCTGCCAGCTTTCCCATTGGCTTTCTCCCTGCAAGTTTCTTACAGGCAAAGTTAGTGAGAAATTGACAGGAAATGGGAAATTGCTCCAGATCTCACTATTTTTTTGACCACCTGCGGTCATCTTATTGCTGTCTTTAGGTAAGTAAATATTTTTGAAATAATGACACAATTGAAATGATGACCCAACAGATCACAGATTATCTAGTATTTATTAAATGACGTTTTGGAAGAAGAAGGTGTGGAACAGCACAGATTTTTCCTTCTATTATTTTGGGCATTCTTACATTCTTTTCATTTACTGTATACTTCTGTTTTATTTTTGGACAATGCTATTCGTATGATTGATTGGCTTAATAGTATAACGAGCCTCCAGACAATTTGCTTCATTTGACCTCTTCTATTAGGTATGCAGATTCTGGATCTTTTTTTTTTTCTTTCCTCCTTTCCAGTTTTATTTGTTCTACTGGCAAGAGATGCTTCAGCTATTTTCCATCCTGTCTGGATTTCTTATGTATGTTAGATATATTCTTGCATCCCTTTTCTCTTAATTGAAATAATACTTTTAATAGTAATGGCATTTAGTCTTCAATAGTTAGTTTATTTAAAAACAATAGACCTGACTTAATTTTTACGTTCTGTTAAAAAGAAAAATGTTTTAATAAAAAAAAAAGTTATATAAAACTTAATATCATTTCAGTCAGATGAAATGAAAAATATTCCTTTATGTAAAACACTATTCCATTTATCCATAATACTTTCCCAGGCTAAATTTCTGTGAATTTAGCTATTGGAACTTACATTTACAATATATTTCCATCTCCCCCTAACTTTACCTTGAACATATCTTGCTAATCAGCCTTTAAGGACATTTCTTCAAGATGCAACCCTTCTTTCATTCCCTGCATCCACTTAACTTCAGATGTACATGATGCTTATATGCACAGTGTATGATATGGCCGGCATCTATTCAGCTTCTTTTGGCCATTTTGGCTGCTGTGAGTATGCATCTCCCCCAATGACCATTTGATTGGGCGGAAAGGATGACTAGGTTTCTTGTACAACTGTGAATATAATGTGTCACTGGAGCTTCACCAAATGAAAAGACAGTCACTTTCTCCCAATACTGCTTGTGTTGTATTTCTCCCTCATTTGTTTGACTCTCTTGCTTGACTGTCTAAGTAAGAGAGTCAAACAAATGAAGGAGAAATACGCACAAGCAGTATAGAGAGAGCAAATGGTAGAATAAGGATAGAATGAAGACAAATACAAATAACAGCTGAAGTGAATGAGTGATAATCCAGGGACTATTTGCAGAGAGAATAAGAAGTTTCTGTGGGGGGAAGCAGGAGAGCATTGCTGCTGTACATGATCCATGTGGTGAGTGAGAGCTTCCAGATGGAAGGGAAAAGGCTCCAAACTTCAATCCACTGTGTGACATCAAGTTCTGACAGATAGCTAAACCAAATAGGTCATATGTCAATATTTGCCTTCTCCCTGACCTTCACCTCTTACTGGAAGAGTGAGT
This sequence comes from Masticophis lateralis, assembly GCA_030761175.1. Taxonomy (NCBI): domain Eukaryota; kingdom Metazoa; phylum Chordata; class Lepidosauria; order Squamata; family Colubridae; genus Masticophis; species Masticophis lateralis. The sequence goes on along the minus strand of JAUDYJ010000003.1, from coordinate 54,399,689 downwards.
GGTGGATATTTTCCCACCAGCAAAAATTTCACCAATTACTGCATTTTAATTTTCCCTGGAAAATATGTCTGGGCAGCCTCACTTATTGGCCCAGTTACTAAGAAAAATAGGAATTGGCTGTAGGGGCAGAGTGAATCATGTTGATATACTTTGTGTTGCCTCCCTGGCTGATGCATGAAACCAATTGTCTGCATACGACACTGCAGTGCTACGTGTTTTTCACTCCTGTCAAATATCCTTAAAATGCATCTTTGGGGGAGGATGACCAATCTGTAAAAAAAAATGCTAAATAAGCTTAAATTGTTGAGGTAATTGTTTTAAGGGCAAGTTTCCAGGCGGTTTTATAAAGTTTTGCCTTGAATCTAAAATCTACTCACTTTTCAAATAATCCATGGCAGTCAAAAAATAAATAAATAATTAAACTATATTGCTGTACTGTTGCAGCTTCTCTTTACCTTAAGATAATCAATTGTTTTTGGAGATTTCAAGGCACCTAAATGTCTTGTGGCCAAAATTGTTGTAACTGATTATATTGACATTTAGGTTTTTTAAAAATATAATATCATATCTAATTTACTAAAGAATACAAATTACCATTAGGGAAAATTCATTTTGATGAGTCGAAATATTTTCCACAATGTTTACTTTGTAGCATTACAAAATTTTCTAGGATTGCAAAATGTTCTGGCACAGTCACAGAATTTGGAAGGCAAAGCCTTTCTTTGGTAAGGTTAAATATGGAAAATCAAATTAAGTTTAGGTCAGGTCACTAGCATTTTCTTACTATTCTCCTATTTTACAGATTTAAGGACCTCATCTCTTAGCTCTTTGACAATTTGGGCTCAGTTACGATATATACCATTTGTTGTTGTTGTTGTTGTTGTTGTTGTTTGCATTCTCTCCAAATGGGATCATGATAAAACAACCACTTTTGTTCGCTATTTAATCTAATTAAAAGCTCTAAAGGACTAAAATATTTGCAAGTTATTTTGTGAAAAAAAGTATTGTTTTAATAGGGATGGTGGTATTTTTCACATGGCTTTGCAGTTTTTAATTTATTTGTTTCTTTGATTTATGCCGATTATTATTATTATTATTATTATTATTATTATTATTATTATTATTATTATTATTATTATTATTATTATTATTATTCCAGATAAGCAGAGCAATGGTAGGCCATGCCTGCATGCCTGTGCCTTTCTCTTTGCAGAAGTGTTGTTAATTTTTTTTAAATGCTAGGTTTTATTTTGTCCTGCTGTTATAATAAATAAATAATAAACTTATACATCTTATAAATCATATGTATCTGATATCACCCTTTTTTTATTTGGATATGATCACATAGGTGTTTTATCTTGGTCTCCGGTTCACATACATATGAATGTAGCATTGATTAAAATTTAGAGCCTTCAGCACTTGCAGAATTCTTGGAGGGACTTCTGACTTCTCTGCATTCCATCCATTACTAGGATAGCTCATACTGAATCTTCTCTCTTTTTTTCAGCTGATGCCATGAGAACTTGCTTGCTTATTGAGTTTTTAAAAATTATTATTTAGAAAATGTATATGGCTACCCAACTCACTCACAGTGACTCTAGGCAGCTTATAGAAGCAAAACTCTCATACAAAACCCTCAAACCCTCCTCCTTCCCCTGAAATTTCACAACTGTTCTTCAAGAAGAAACAGATAAAATGTTAAAGGGCTTTATCACCCCTTTATCAGGGTGATAAAGCCATCATGTAGCTTCCCAGTAGTCTTACTGCCTAAACCAAATGAGGAAGATAAATTTTGTTTTGATATGTGGTAGGTGAATAAGATAGCTAAATTTGATAGTTATCCAAGGCTTCTCATAGATGAGTCAAATAATGCCAAATATTTCTCAGCACTTGAAATGCTACTTGAGATGGAATCTAGAGACAAAATCTCATTTGTTATCCCACACGAGTTGAACCAGTTCACCCAAATACTTTTTGGATTGCTTGGAGCAACCTTTGAAAGGTTAATGAAGCTTATTCTTCTGAGGTCGGGCGAATTGTATGAAGTGGCTCAGTATGTCATAACTTTCTCCTAGATGTTTTAAATGGGAGTTGATGGGAATATTTAAAACATGTAGGAAAAGTTCGGACCAGTCTAGAAAAAGCTGCTTTGGTTATTAACCAAAAAAGTGTCAAGTTATAAAGAAATTGCCTATCAAGAATATGTAATTGGGAACAAGAAGTGAAGTCAACCAAACTAATGGTGACAGCACTGTAAGACTTCCAACAAAGAAGTAAATAAAATAATTGCTAAATTTTGAACAACACTGTATGAGGTTGCCACCTAGAACCAGGTTTTATTGACCTTACATGAAAAAAACGAATTAACTAAAGTCAAAACCAAAGTCATTTGAACTTCTGTGGTTTGCAGGTGTACAAGCATCCTCCTGGTCCCATGTTTAGGCCATCTACTTGTCACCTTTTTTAGATATTCTTATTTCTTTTTCTATAGGGCTTTTAGGAACTATTGTACTATGATCTTTTGAAGATGTTGGCAGTCCTTGGCTACATGCCCTAACAACCACCGTTATGATACTTGATAACTTATTTCTTATTTTTTCCTTGTTGAGGAAGATCTCATGTCTTTTTATTTTTATAATTTCTGTTTTCTTATCACCCATTAGGGTTGATTTTACCGTTCCAGGTTTCTTTCCCAGCTTTTGCCTTTTCTATAACCTCTTCAATTTGTGGCCAGGTAATTCCTGTGTAAAGGATATACCTTTAGCCCTATTTCTGTGTGATGGTCATGGATCCATAACCTCATAAAACATAGCAATATTTAGACAAATATTTCTAGCATGATTTCATCCAACATACTTTCCTTGTATTTCTGGTTTTAATCACATTTTTTCCTTAATCTCTGTACAACTGTCTCATTTTTTTCTTTGGGTCATAGAGATATTGCTTAAACTTTTATTGGTAGGAATATCTAGTTATGCTGATACAACATAGTATCCTTAACTTAGTTATAGTGAGACACTTTGAATAGAAAGCTCTGTATGTGCTCCTAGAGTTTTTCTAGTTAAACATATAATTAGATGTGCCATCCTCCCTTGTCTTTCATTCATCTGCAACATATTTGAACATTATAAAACAGATTCTGTTACAATCTTCTCTTAAACTGGGGAATTTTGAAATATTTAGATCCTTCTCTTCCATTAGGCATTGTAGGAGGAAAGAAAAGGAATGGATATTAGAGGGTTGTAGTTAGCCAACTTGTCCTGCCATTTTTTCTTTTCTCATCTGCAACTTTATCTTCTCCTGCTCCCCACACAACTGCAATCTCCCCTCCCAATATAGACACCAAAGTGCCACAGCCTCCACTTATAATGGAGCACAGGTGTGATTTGGTAATTCATGTTGCATTAAAGTATGGGAGGATCTCTTATCTATTGGACCTGATGGACTATGTGCCTACTTCTTAAAAAAACTTTCCACTGCAATAGCAGAACCTCTAAGCATAATCTTTGAAAAATCTTTCAGGATCAGCTCCTTGCCCAACTAATGGTTGCTAGCCACGGTCATCCCTATCTTCAAAAAGGGAGACCCCAGCCTAGTTGATAATTACAGACCAATCTCTTTATGTTGTGTCACCTGCAAAGTCATGGAATCAAACATTAAGCAATCCATTACCCTCCACCTAGAGACAAACAACCTACTCTCCAACAAACAATTTGGTTTCAGAAAAAATTTATTCTGTGATCTGCAACTACTTCAGTGCAAAAACATATGGATTACACATCTCAATCAGGCCAAAGCAATAGATGCAATTTACATAGACTTCTGTAAAGCCTTTGATTCAGTAGTACATGACAAACTACTTCTAAAACTAAAATCTTATGGCATTTCTGGACTCCTGCATAAATGAATAGCTGCTTTCCTGTCAAATAGGCAACAAGTGGTCAAAATAGGAAGGACTCTATCAAATCCTATACCTGTTAACAGTGGTGTTCCCCAAGGCAGTGTTTTAGAACCAACACTCTTTTTACCTTACATAAATGACCTTAGCAATCATATTAAAAACAACTGCGTTCTCTTCACTTATGATGTAAAACTATTCAACACCACTGACAATGCTGCTACCCTTCAAAAAGATCTTGACTATGTGTCAGATTGGTCAAACAAGTGGCAACTTCAAATCTCAACCAACAAATGCTCTGTCTTACACATTGGCAAAAAATATATATATATCAGAAAATAAAATACAAGCTAGATAGACATGATCTTGTTGACGACCCTCACTCTGTCAAGGACCTTGGAGTACTCATTTCTAAGGATCTAAGTGCCAGAGCCCACTGTAACACCAAAACACATTGCCAAAAAGGCATTAAGAGTTGTTAACCTAACCTTGCGTAGCTTCTTCTCTGGTAATATTGTACTACTAACTAGAGCATACAAAACATCAATTCTTGAATACAGATCATCTGTTTGGAATCCACACTGCATATCGGACATTAATACAATTGAGAGAGTCCAGAGATATTTCACGTGAATAGTCCTCCACTCCTCTGCTCTCAATAGAATACTGTTGTGGTCCGCCAGCAGCCACAGAGCTGGCAGCAGATTCGGACAGTGAAGAGGTTGGAGGGAAACATGGCCAGTCCTGGAATCTGGGGAAGGCTCAGATGAGGATTCTGCCTCAGAGACAGAGAAAGGGCCAGGGCCATCTGGTAGTTATGTGCTGCCTCCAGAGCCTCCAGAATCTAACATCAGCGAGGCAGAAGAACAGGGGGAGCTTGTTCCCAGTGCACGCATGCACAGAGTTGCCAGGAGGCAAGAACAGTTAAGACAAAATGGGCAATTTGGGACTAAGTCCCTCCCAAAAGACAAAAGAGAGGAGCAAATGGGCATGAGCCTTTGCAGGAAGCAGATTGTTCATTCTGATCGGTTCAAACTCTAAGAAGCTCCATTTGACTCTGTGCTCCATTTGGCCTTGCAAAACTAATTGGCAATTAGGTCTCGGGCAGTGTTTCAAGGGAGATAAAGGTGAGTGCTTATCAGCATTACTTTGAAAGATTGTGGCAGACTCTTCACAGAATGTTTGTGAATTATTACAGGCTGTGAATGACCATAATTCAAAGCTGTTTAAATAAAAGAGGTTTTTTTCGAACTAAGTGTGTGATTTAAGCTTTCTCAGGGAGCCTAGGTCAGAACAAATACCTTATGTCACCAGACTTGAAATTTTGGGGTTAGACAATTTAGAACTATGCTGCCTTTGGTCTGACCTAAGCGTAGTACATAAAATTATCTGCTACAATGTCCTACCAGTCAATGACTACTTCAGCTTCAACCACAACAACACACGAGCACACAACAGATACAAACTTAAGGTAAACCACTCCAAACTTGATCGCAGAAAATACAACTTCAGCAACAGAGTGGTCAATGCCTGGAATGCACTACCTGACTCTGTGGTTTCTTCCCCAAACCCCCAAACCTTCAACCATAGACTGTCTACTGTTGACCTCACCTCATTCCTAAGGGGTGTGGGGTGTGCATAAGCACACCAATGTGCCTACCATCCTTGTCCAAATGTCCCTTTTTATTCGTATCCATTTCATGTATTCATAATCATGTTTATATTTTCATCTATTATCTTATATACAGTAAGCTTGACAAAATAAATAAATAAAAATAAAATAAATGAAGGTGGAGTAAAATAAATAGAAAGAAGGACTCATACTAGGACTGTGATGGTGAGCCTATGGCATGTGTGCCGCAGGTGGCACGCGCAGCCATATCAGTGGGCATGCCAGCTCAGCTCTGGCATCATGTGCACACTGGCCAGCTGATTTTTCGAGACTTCTGGGCCCAAACTCCTAGAGAGGCTCTGAAGGCTGGGGACAGCAAAAAACGTCACTTCCTGTCCCACCGGGAGTTGGGAAATGTGCCCTTTCAGGCCTCTGGAGAACCTCTGAGGAAGTGGGAAAGGCTGTTTCTGCCCTTCCCAGATGCATAGAGAGGGTCTGGAGCTAGAAAGAAAAATGGGCCTACCAGCCATCGCGTGCCAGGAGCGGGGGGGGAGGGGGGTTGCACGTGCATGTGCAAGGAGGGCACATAGAATTATGGGTGTGGGCACGCGTGTGCGTGAACCTCCCCCACCCCCCTCTCCTGGCACACAATGACAAAAAGGTTAGCCATCCCTGTACAACGATCAGGGTTGTCAAACTGGCAGCCCATGGGCCGGATGCATCAACATGATGCGGCAAGTTTGACACTTGTGTGCTACGTGATTTATTAGGCCACTGTAAAACTTGGGAGGGAATCCACCAGAGTTTTTTTATTAGTTTGGTTGAATGTATAATATATAAAAAGCAGATCCCATGTGTTTTAATTAGCCTGACTGAATGTATAAAGGGCAGATCCATTCCAATGTATTCAAATTGTATCAAGGGTAAGGGTCTGTTAGTGTGTGACTGCTTTCTTTTCTTCCAAAAAAGAATTTGTTGTGTTGACAGTACTTAACTAGTCAGAAACATGTCTTAGTGAGCTCTTAAAAATGGATCAGTATATTGCTGGCAAGCAGACTAAATGTAAATGTGCCACTGATAGTTGCAATCTGTCAATATCATAAATCAGTTCACTGTTAGAGTGTCAAAGACAAAAATGTCAGGGCTGCGGTAGACATATTGCTTTTAATTAAATAAATATATACAGTATTTATTCTCATCTTGTTTCTGTTGTTTGGACTGCTCTTAATTCTATTCCACATCATAAAAGGTCAATGGAGAAAAAGGATGACCACCACACTTTTATAATTCTCAAATGTTTCTTTCATTCTCTATACTTAAGATGTAGGTTATTATAATTAGAATTATTAACCTGTTACTTTGACACAATGTTTATTTTTTGCTTTTGGAAAAGAAGTAATGAAATAATTGAGCTGTCCTGAATTTGTTTTAAACATACGGTGTTTCTGGGTAGCTATTTTAAGCTGCCAATTTTACTGGAACACCTTTCAAGGAACTTCAACCATTGCAGATAGTTTGATGTTCCTCAGTTTTTGAAATAATGACATGTTGAATTTTAAGATAGTAGTAAGTGAATTATGGATTGGTAACAAAATAACCTCTCTTAAATGATTCCTAACTGGGAGAATTATCCCTATTACCAGAGAGAAGCTAGAATCTTAGGGAGGGAGGGGGTGCCACTCTTGTTTAGAACTATTAGTCAACTAAACAAGGCTCACTTAAATAGATATTTGGAATTCAAACTAAATGTTGATACATAACATGCATTGCATTTGTAATATAATTGGGTCTCAGATCTGAAACCACCTGAACACTCTTTGAAAATAGAAGTCATTGTTCTGTTGCAGAACTCTTTGAAGGTTAAATAATCTGTTTCCCCTGCTGTGATTGTTCACTACGGAATTCAAAATTATGTTTTTCTTCCCACCTAGCATGATTTCCTTCCTTCACTTGTTTGAGGAAGTTGCATTAGATCACAAAGGTCACTGTTGGGCCCTGAGACAGTGGCTTCCTGTGTGGTTATTTTTTATTTTGAATATACATTCTTCATATCAGACACAAAGATGGTTCAAGTCAACATGGATACTCCAAATATGCAAATACGCAATTTCATGAATTAAAGAAATATATACCCTTTCAAAGTTTGCAATGTGGCACTTTATCTATTTCTATAGCATGATTTTTTTTTCTTAAAAAGTAAAAAAAAAAATTACAGGTTGTATGGAAGTTGCAGGTTGTATAGCCAGTAGCTATATGTAGCAGTTATTTGGTTTAGGGCTTATGACATGGTTTACGTATTTGTAATATAATTACATTGTGGATCAAAACTTCCACATTATTTGGTTACATCTCTCCATGTATATTGAGCATAGAATGGGAACATTATTTTGCATTAAAATATGGATTAATCCGACTTGCATTTTCTGAAGAAGCTGGAACTCAAGTATTATTTTGCTTTCTTGCAAAAGAGATTGGCAGTTCAGTGAAGAAAATGATCCTATTTGGATTCCATCACTGTACCCATTCCCTTGATTTGTGTCTCTGAATCTCTGTATTCTTCCTGAAGAATATAGGAAGCTCCTGTTTGCAGTGAATTTCACCTATTAAAGTTTTACCGTGGTTGAAGAAAGGCTAGCATTTTTAAGTCTGTCTTGACATTAAAGCAAAGACAAGATATCCCCAAAATTTTACTTATTGAAAAAAATACTCACTGTTTGCCTCTTGTTCTGTCAGCTTTCTAGTTTCTCTGCTGAACTTCTCTCTTTCCCCCTCAAAACAGTGAAGTATGGTCATATAGGCCCTTGACCTACCAGTAATTCACCTTGTCATTTCATACCTCTTCCCCTTTGTTGACAGCCAGAGTTTTGTGGAGTAGAGTTATCAGCTCTGCCAACAATTCCATAGCTCCCTGGCTAAACAACACAGTATAAGACATTATTTTAACTATGGGGAAGGTAGGAAAAGAAACACTGGATCTAAACTATAGCATAATATATACAGTTGTTTCCTCCTAGCATATAATAAAAATGCTTATCTAGCTTTGCTATTTTGGATGCCTGGGAAATTTCTACTCATCTTTAGCATGATTTTTCTTGTTAACTGCTAAATTGCTGGCTGCTGTGCTTTGTCCAGCAGCTGTCTGGAGCATTTGTGGGCAATCTCAAGTCATCTTCTTGTTCAGAGAGGAATTACAATGAACCTGTCTACTCTCCAGCTCTTCATTCCACTCCGGTAGTCACCTCCACTTTTTGTGGAACTGTTTTTGGTTACCATTTCTTCTTGGAAAACCATGCCAAATGCAGTTTTTATGGAATCTTCAAAGACAGTTTCAGATAAAGCATGTTGCAGTATAATTTAGAGGTGATCAGTCCACTGTCACAAGGTTTCTTATTTCAAAAAGACTACAGCTAGTACAGTAAACAAATTTAGACTTGAATAGTCATGAGTTTCAATTGCTGCCTGACCTGGAAACAATAGGACTTGCTCCTCCAGAGAAAGTATGACCATGTTTAGAGCTAACATGGTCTTATGGACTTCTTGGATTCTGAAACTCAAGAGCAATATCTGTGTTGGTTTGTGGGCTACAACCACCTGAGGGAGGTCCCATGTTTAATAAATGAGGCTTGGCACATGTGAGTGCAGACTCTGATAACGGAAAATTAGATCCATGCCAAGACCTAAGACAAGGGCTTGGCCAAGTGCCAAAGTCTGAGACAAGAGGACAATTAAAAAGAGCTCAGTAGCAGATGTCAGCTCTTTTTAACCCTCAAAAGAAAGAACATCAACTTGACTAATTAATCAATGACAGAGCCTCTTGCTATATTACAGCATCCTCTGGCCTCCTTCTTGGAAACAACTCTCTTGTGAGCTGCATCCTTTTGTGAACTGATCTCTGGTTTTCAATCCTTGGACTGGTTCCTGTGAGCTCCATAACTCCAGGACTTTCAGAGTAATAAATAAAAATGATGTTTTTGCCTTATCTTGTCACTGGGACATATGGATTTTAGTGACCTGGCATGGCCACTGTAGTATGGATGTGAGTCAGTAGAAGGAGTGAGAATAATGGGGAGAAGAAGCTCCAATCTAAGTTAACCTTAGAGCACAGTTATGCTGTCACAAGGACAGATGAACTAATCTGACTGCCAGCCAGAACTGTTGTGGGACAGATGCAAGCAGCATTCCCATTGGTCAAACTTTGTATATACTGATAGTCCTCGACTTATGACCACAATTGAGCCCAAGCTTTGGGTTGCTAAGTGAGACATTTATTAAGTGAGTTTGCCCCATTTTATAATTTTCTTGCCATGGTTGTTAAGTGAATCACCGCAATTGATAAGTTAGTAACACGGCTATTAAGTGAATCTGGCTTCCTCATTCCTCATTTGCTTGTCATAAGGTTGCAAAAGGGGATCACATGACCTTGGGACACGGAAAGGTTCATAAATATGAACCAGTTGCCAAGCATCTGAATTTTGATATCATGATCATGAGGATGCTACAAAAGTTGTAAGTGTGAAAAATGGTCCTGTCACTTTTTTTCAGTGCTGTTTAAAGTTTGAACGGTCACTAAATGAACTGTTGTAAATCGAGGACCACCTATAGGTATTGGGGAATAAAGCCCTGAGGGAAACTTGCCACCTCAGTTGCTGGGAGCGGGGGGGCGTACTGATAGTCTGAGCAATAAAGGAGTGTGTGTTGTGAGGGAAGTGAAATGAAGAGAGATGTTATATTATTCTATAATATTATAAAAAGCAGCATATTTGCAGCATATTCTCTGATGATTTTGGCCTGTTCAACAGAACACCAAGCAAAAATTTGGGTTGCTTTTTAATAATTTTTTTTTGAGGGGTATAGTGTGATTAATTCCTAGGAAATTGCTAAACTATGACTCATATCAGAATCCAATTAGTGGTTGTTTGACAGTTTGCCTCCTAACTTAAGCATCCAAATTTCTTTTAATGCCAAATCAGTATATAAATTATTGCTGGCAAAAGACTTGGGTTTATTTTGTAAAAGAATGCTCTGTGCAGGCAGAAGTTTATTTTGGATGTAGCTAAAGCTAAGAGATTTTGTTTTCTCAAAGTATTTATTGGTTTTTATCACTTTTGGCTTCCTTCAATGAGTTAAATGTGAATTTAACTGTTGGGGGAAATGTGAACTTCGTAAAACTACCTTGTTGTTAAAGCTTAATAAATAGTGCATTTTCTGCAATTCTTTTATTCTATTGACATAGAAGTCTGGCTTTGTCTGATATTACTGGTTATGCCTCTCTATTCTTTTTGGGTCTAGTTGTATAATTTCTTATAGTATATGAATGCTTTTCTGTCCTCCTCTGCATGTATGCGCAAACACACACACACACACATACACACACTTTTTCTATTGTGGTTAAACAAAATCCATGCTAAATGAATCAGAGATAACTAGCATACACATCACTCCATGGAAAAATTGACATACAGATTGTCCTCGTTTGGCAACTGCCTCAGATAGCAATCATTTGCAGTTATAACAGTGATAGGGAAAAAAACTTTACGGACAAATCTTTGCATTTAAGACCTTTGTAGGGCTGTAAAGCAAAGGAAAGCAGAAGTAAGATTAAAAGCACAAGTGCAATTTCACTTAGCGACTGCTTTGCTTAATAAATGACTTACCAGTCCCAGTTGTAGTTGCTAAACAAGGACTACCTGTATTATCTTTCAGGACTGAACAATTTGTGGAAGTCTGAAGCCGACCCATAAGTATCTCTGAAGAGATTTCAGCTATTATTTTAATAGGTTTTAATATAGCGCAAGTATATATTACTAACATGTTCAACAGCACAATTTGAAATTCCTAGTGCATTGACTTCAGTTTTCTAGGTTATGTTATTGAGTAAAGTATATCAAATATAACTGGATCTACAGGGTAATAAAGAAGATGGTCAAGAAGAACTTCCACTCATATAAGATTGCTAGAGAAGACATCAAAATTCCATTTCCTAATCCTGTTAAACCATTCAAAGCACAGAGATGATTTAGAAGAACTTTAGAATGAAATCTGAAATAGCCTGAAGTAGAGGAAGTTGTATGTATACCTTCTTTATATAGCAAAGATGAAAATAATTACATAGTCCCAAGTTTCATGGGAAATAAGAATAGCAATAGCACTTAGATTTATATACTGCTTCATAGTGCTTTACAGCCTCTCTAAACAGTTTACAGAGTCAACATATTGCCCCCAACAATCTGGGTCCTCATTTTACTGACCTTGGAAGGATGGAAGGCTGAGTTGACCTTGAGTCGGTGAAGGTAGAGCTCCTGGCAGTCAGCAGAATTAACCTGCAATACTGCATTCTAACCACTGTGCCACCACAGCTCCTTGATAAGGTTATAGGAATGGTAATGTTATAGGGATTGTGAGAAAATAAATGACAAAAGTCCTATTTCAGTAGTGGTCCATGCTTAATAATCACTTGTTGAACAACCATTCAAATTTATGACAGCGCTGAATAAGAGGGACTTATGCAGGTCCTATTGCAATAAACGCAGAGCCCCATGATCATGTGATCACAATTCTGGCGCTTGGCTCATGATCACAACATAACAGTGTCCTGTGGTCACATGATCACCATTTGTGATCTATCTGTCTTTTGACAAGAAAAGCCTATGGGGAAGCCATCAGGCAGTTGTGAATGGCGAGCATGACATCATGCTTAACAATAGAGCGAGATTTAACAACAGCAAGAGGAAATGTCAGGACTCTTGTGGCTAAGCAGCAAGGTCATATGATATCACGCTTTATAACCATGTTGCTTATCTATGGAAATTTTGCTCTCAATTATTGTCATTAAGTGAGGACTATTTTAAAGTAAACAAGGCATTATTTTAAAACTATGGATTACATCTTCAGTTTTCTTCAAGACAACTTTTAAGGAAATAATATGAGAATTGGATTTTCTCTTTTGAATGACAATGAATATGCTAGGAATATGCTGAAATATTACATTTGGTGTTCTTTATAAATAGTTTGCTGTTTTATTGATATTTCACAAGCATAAATAACTTACTGTGAAAGTTTCAGCCAGTCCTTACCAGGCATTCAATGATTCCAGTGATTCTGTTTTTACTGGCATTTTTTCTTGCTTTAAAAAAATGATGTATGTTTTATTGTGTTCACATGATGATTCAGTCTGAAAAGGACTGATCTCATCTTCAGATAAATACATTGTTAAATAAATAATCTGTTAACTGGCATAATGCCATATTGACGGAGGCAGCAAAACAAATAAAATTTCTTGAGATCTATACATGATACATATTGGCTTCTTATCATAGTAAAGTCAGATGTCTGGCTTGGTTCAAGATCCTCAAAATTTCTTTTCAGAACTTTTAAAATCTTGGCCAACCTCATCCCTTCTGGAAATTATGATTTCTAATTTGGAATTTTGAGAGCGGTAATACAATATCATGTTTAACGTAGTATCATTTTGTTGCTTTGCTTTGTTAATATAAGGGATATCTTTTTTGAAGAGTACCATGCAAATACTCAATTCAAAACTTGCAAATATCATAGAACGCTACATTAAGAATAATGAGGTCAAAGCACAAGAAGAATTTCTAATATTTTTTTCTCAAAACATATGTGGCAAATAAAAAAATATTTCAGGCATTGTGACTCACAGAACACAGAGACTGTACAATACAGTAACACTTTTAGTGAGTTTTAATTATTAGCTTAGCATATTGCATTCTTTCAGTTTGCAAACCAACTATTTTTAAAAAAAAAAATCAACTTTCTGCAATAATTCATTGCATAAAACCAAGTAGATTTCTTTTTATATTTTTAATCTATGGAATAGGTTTGTTTTTTTTTAATTTCATCCTCAAGGAGTTTTGGAATTCCTTCAGAAAATTAGTTTTCAACATTTCACTTTCTGACCTTCTTTTAGCAACTGCTCAAAGGCCATATAAAATATTTGAGGAATCAGAGATAAAATTGCAGGGGAGAAAAACACAAAACCTTGACATCTCTTATCAGTTAAAGCTGAGAGAGACAAATGGAAAATAAGCATGAAGTCTGCCAGATTGGCAAGCCTGGCTCCTATAGAATGATTACATATTTTTTTGTGGCTAAGGGTAAAGTAAATGTAAAATCTTGGTCTCTTTACTCCTAGTCTGGCACCTTAGCCACTGAACCACAGTGATGAAATTTGCAATTCCTTATCTCTGCTTATTCTCTTGATGGGAGGCTAACTGGATGCCTTACAGTTTCAGTTTTAACATAATATAGCTAGAGTACTTGGAAGGCCTCTTGGTGTATCTGTATGGTAAAATGCAAGGAAATAACTTCTTACTTATTTTCTGTGCAGATTACATAGAATGTATACCATATAAGATTTGTAACAATGTATTGTGTGTCCAAGTGTATTATGTGTCCAAATATTTTATTCTTTCAAGTGAGTGTATCTTAAACTGTACTCCATAAGTAATCTAACAAGTAGCACAGAATTACTTAAATAAATATTTGGTGATTCAAAATGTTGATAATTGTGTGCGTATTATCTAAGCATGAAATGAAAATGCAATCTCAAGTTGAAAGCATTACCAAAGCTAGTCAGGTTGCACAGTTATTCTATGCAGTTGCCTGGTGAAGGAGAGGTTCGCTGAATTATTTTTACATACTTTTGACAAAAATGGTAATCTTCTAGCAAGCAAAATGCTATAAATACTGCAATTTTCTGACCTACAAGAAGACTGCTGTGACTATAAAGGCCACATTGTAGAAAGTAATTAATTGGATATGACTTGTTCACTTGGCATTCTGAAATAACCAAAGGGCTTTCCTTACCCACACACATAAAAATCGCTTGGCTGTGTAACACGTAAGTACACAAATATGACATCGGTATACTTACTACATTTATTTCTGACAAAGTTTATATTGAAAACTAAGTCTATTATCAAATCAAAATTGAAACGTCCTAGCATTAAGATACTATAGCAAGTGTAGCTATATTATAGCTAAATAAATTGTGAACATGTCTTTATATACCCCATGAATTTGGGCATGAATATGTGGCAATGATTTCCAAAGATATCCAGGGATATTACTAGCATAGTTTGTCACTATATAGTACTTTTGCCGGTTTCTGTTTCTGTCCAAGAGGCTAAAAGCCATAGAACCTCACTTGCATACATGTAGAGAAAATAATTGCTTCAAACAATACTTAACCTTGGTTTTATTTGAATAAATGGAAAATACTGCGTATATTTCTTGACTACCAGATGGTGTGATGGCCACATGTAATTATTTGTTGTTGTGAAATACATCAGAATGTTTTACATTTTGTGCTCTGATAGATTCTTTCCTTCATGGTAATAGAGTCCTTTCCTATAGTCTTTATAACTATTCTGGCCTACATTTTAAGTGATATGCAACCTAAATCTTGAACTTTTTTGGTAGCATAAATGCTGAAAGTATTGTGTTTTGTCATTCTGTTGACTGTACAATTCTTTAGAATCTCATATTCCCTGGGGACAGGATATATCGCTCCCATTTTTTGAATGGGAGACCTCTTGTGCTTCTGAAGAGCAAACTGTCTTCGGGGAACTGATTCTTGAATGAGAGTAGTCAAACTCAATTGAACTAATCCATATAATAGCTAAAGTTGTGGCAGTGCCAGAATTTTCCAAAGTCCCCATGATATATTTCATATAATTAGTGGATTCTTCTTTGCCAATTTATTTATATTTGGCAGAAACAGGCACAAAAAATGTATAACCTCTTTTTTTGAAACTGAAATGCAAGTTTTGTTTATTCCTTCATGTGCTACTTCCTTGTTAGCTTTTAATGTAATATTTGATTGCCTATAGCATCATTTTATCTATGAAACAGAATTATTCAGAATGCAATTAAGTGAATATGTTTAGTTATGTCGATTTTCAGGCATTGTATTTAATACATATAATCCAAAAGCATTAAATATGATTTCTTAATAAGATTTTACAAATGTATGTCAGGTATAGTGAATAATTATAGCTGTGCACTGACTACAGATTGTCATTCAAATCCTTTTTTAATTAATACATTGTTCTGTTTTAACATACAAGAGGCATTTACAATAAAATCTTTGCAAAGTTACTTCATCCCCCATTAGTTTCTGTAGGTGTCAATTTATGTCTGCAACTCTGGCCTTTGCAGTATGCTCTGAACTGTGAAGAGCCAAATAAGCAAATTTATTTTTCTATTCTTCTTTATTCTGGATTTGCTCTTTGATAGAATTTGGGGTTTTTAATTTTTTAGATCAGAAAAGAGCTTTTTTATTTTTAAAATAAACTTGCACTTCTGCATACTGTATTTTGCCTATATCACCCTCTTACTTGGTTTGGTTCCAATTTGATTCCAGTGTAATCTGTGTTCAGTGATTTATGTTTGGTGTTCTTGGGAAGATGCAGAAAATATTTCATGGGGAACACTTCTTTGAAATCCTTATTAACCTATAAAATCTGCAAATCCTGTTTACTTTTCATGCCCACAGCTTCTGCCTATCTCCCATATGGATCATTCACACCCTTTAATTGTTTTGTGGCATTTCTCAAAGGTTTGAGGAAAGTGGAATATCCCTAGCTACAACATCATTATCTACTTCATGCTTTGGTGTGCAGCCACACATTTCTCTTCTCAAAAACAATAAGCTTTTCCTATTGCCTGCCTGCCATGCTTAAATAATTAGTATAACCAGTCTGATGTAATCAAGGAGAATGCTCCATTGATTGATTAAGTTATCCTTATTCTATTCAACACCAGGCAGTATAAATCAAAGCCACCACATGTTCATCCTTGAACTTCCAGAAGCATTAATCCCAAAGAACAAAGAATGACAGGTGGCGTTACTAAGGATTTTCAGTAAGGGAGGAAGCTAGTTTTTTTATGCCATTTTGCCAATTGTGAAGACTCAGTTTTAGTTGTCTCAGGGGAAGATACAGCTCTCCTTTCTATCTACCCAAGTAAGGATTCTGTTTATTTCAGTCCTCTAAATCCTACTTCACACCCCATTATGTTTCCTCTTACAAATGGAGACAGCTCCATGACAATTTTTCATGTGTTCAATTATAAACTCATTCATTCACAAGATTTAAAAATTAGCACACAAAATTGTGTTGAAACTGATTTATGCTACCTAAGTTGGAGATGCTGGGCTATTTGACACAGCAAATCTCCCAATTTTGTGGTAAACTGCAATTTGATCATATTCAAGTTAACTTGGAAATAAATCAAATACTGAATGTTCATTTCTGTTTGTGTGGGGCTGCAGCTTGTAAAAATTCATTACTTTTTTGCTTATTTATTTGACTGAACAGACTCTTTCCTTTGACCTTTCATTTCCTATATATAATGCTGATTGGTATTTAAGTAAAAAAAAATTGGTGCTAACTTTATAAGTCATTATATCAATTCATGTAGACTGTAGACTGTATACTCCTTCCACACATTATATAATCATGTTATATTTGACTTCATGTTGTAAGTTACTGTTAAGTTAGTTTTAAGTTACACCTGGTGTAACTGGATGCATAACAATTTTTCAAAAAGAGTAAACGGTTTCAAATTAGGCCATTTTCATAGCATGATGGATTTTCATGCTTGTAAATTAACAATCTGGCATATTATTTTGTTATTTAGTATGCTGGTCTGCCTGGGTTTCTACTGTGAGCTTAAAAGATTTCCTGTCTGCTCTGGTCCCAATATAGATCGGAGGACCTTCTCTTTCTTTCATTTATTTATTTATTACATTTTTATGCCATTTACCTACCTCTACTTATTTCACATATGTGGAGAAAAAAAGTATGCATCTCAGAAACTCTAGTTAACAGACATTGTTTTGAATATGTGGGGATTTTGTAAATATCACTTTATAAATATGCAACACCCATGGCCAGTTCCCAAACAGTGCAACAGTTGTTGCTTCATTGTGTGTTATTAACAATGGTTGCCTATAGTATATAATTCATATACAATTCCTCATTTAATGCACCTAAATATTTTGCATTTACATTGCTAGGGTAGTTGTAAGCGGCACAGATACGGTAGTTCTCGCGTAGCAACCACAGAGATCAGCAACTCTGTCACTAAGCTCCATGATTGCTAAGCAAAAAGAATAGTGTAACCTCAATGGACATATTATGTCTTTTCCTTAATTGTTAAATGAATCATTGGGTTGTTAAGCAAGACATCAGGGGCCCATGACTTACAATTTTACTTCCTCTGTTGTTGGAATCCACTTGGGAAGCATATTAAATATGGGCTGGCTGAGAAGCACTCAAATGACAATCACATGACTTTGGGATGCTGTTATGACAGTTAATGTAAGTATAGATTGCAAAAGTATTTTTATACCATTGTAAGTTCAAATGGTTAACAAATAAGACAATTATTAAGCAAGAACTATCTGTATATGATATTGCTAGAATCTGTTCAGAAAGCATATTTATGAATAATACAGTGGACAGTGGCAGTAGTCAAAATATTTCTTTGTTGTTTTTTTTAAAATTTGTTTTAAAATGTATTTATATATTCATCATTATAATATTTATAATGTTTATAAAAATGTATCCATATGTCACCTATAGTATTCAGATATATGTGAGTTTATTGAACAATGTCATCTAGAGATCCCCAGTCCTACTGAATATTTAATTTACTGTATTTTCCTGCGTATAAGACTATTTTCTAACACACAAAAATCTTCTCAAAAGTCGGGGGTTGTCTTATACGCCGGGTCTCATTCTCCTGTAACCAGGCAGACCAGCCCATAAGGCTCTGACGAGCCTTAAATGGCTCTGAGGAGGGTCGTCTTATACGCCCAGTTGTCTTATACGCCGGAAAATACGGTATATGCTTGGTTGATTTCCAGTGAAATATGTAGATAAGTGATAAATTGTTTTAATGTATTTTGAATAGTGTGAACAATAAGTAGAAGCTAATATTTGCTTTATGTTAGCAAAATAGTTTCCTAAGTAATTTTAAATTGTATTCTAGTTTTAATATATTTTTATTTAGAAGTTGATATGTGGTTGTGAACTTTTCCCCCTTTGTCTCTAAATTTTTATTTCATGAAGTTTGGCACAATACATTGTGATAGCATGTATTGTAATATCTATGATTTTATTGTGTGCTTTTTAATTCAATTTATGTATTTGTCAAATCTATTTGCCAACTAATATGGTTGCCCATTTCAAACAAATTGATTCTGGGCAAAATATAATAACATCTGGAAATAAAACATATTACAAAAACAATTAAAATAGTAAATATAGATTAAAAACAAAGCTACAAGCAAGAGAATCTCACACATAAACTGCTATCTTGTCTACAACAAGCCTTTTATCATGTTAAATTATTTTGAATTGTGTTTTATATCTTTCAGGGCATACAGGGCGGTTATTAAAATCCTTGTGTTTCATGAGTTTTACATTTCTGCTTGTGCACATCATCTTTCAAATCACAATAGCCAGCCTTGAAGCTGCAAAAACTATTCCACGTAATTATAACTGTGAGTATAATTCTTTTTAATCTTCTAGTATTTTGCATAACTTATGTGGGAAGCATACTGAAATATGAATGTGTGAATCAATTTAAAAATTGATAGTTTTACTTTCCAATTTAGTAAATAGTATTTCGGTTTGTCATAATTTTAAAATTATGTTTCTTTTTTTTTAAAGAGTCTCTTCCTACTTTGTAAAGTTTTTGTATACAATGTGCCCTAACCTAATTTTGAATGTAAACCTGTGCTAATAAAATAATAATGCAACTTTTCCTTCATGTAATCCTGATACATATATCTTATTTGAGGGATCCTACAAGTCTGGAGGTATTTTAGCACACGTATCAGGATATTTTTATGAAAATCAAGATAGCAATGCATATAAAAACCAGACAGACAATTGGGGCTGCCATGACTTATTTTAACCATATCCTGCAGATATTAATAAGTTTTGGATAATGCAAATGTGTTACCAGCCTCTAAGCCCATCTAGTTTTCTTAGTACAAGCTGTTGTAAATGTTGCATTGTGGAAAATTAGTGCAACAACTCCTAGCTAAAATTATACATAACCTGAGTTTTATTTAATTTCATTTGTGGCAATAGATAGGGCTAAATTTTGTAGCAATTTCTTGTACCAAATAAAATATGCAAAATTATTTTCTGTATATGCAGGTCTCATTGAACATTAAGAAATGTTTAGGGTGAAACAAGTATTGATGATGCTAGAAATCTTATACTTGTGTAATACTTTGCTTATTAATCCAGAATTTACAAAGATGACAACCAGATAGTCAGAGGAGAAAAAAGTTAAGAGAAGAGCAATTTCAGTAAGTGTCTGGCTTATAAAAGGACTAAGTCTCAAAATTAATCATGGAGAAAGGGCAGAATGCTGAAACAAGAAATTTCAGATATTTTGTTAATAAAGTATGTTTTGGAAATGAATGGCTTTTGTTGTTGTGGGGCTTTGAACCACCTTTAAGAATTTCATGAATTCAAAATAAACATTAGATGGACCATTATATTTCCTCATATATAGATTGCATTATCCAGTTAATCAACAAGTACCATTCACAATCTGAAAATAATTTTGTGTACTACAATTCACAAAATTATCTTCCTATTGTGATTCTTCTAGTTATAATAATATTTTTAAAATATTGATTTTCCAGCAGTGGGCAATATACAGTCTTCAAAACTGGCCCTTTTTATCACTCTTGGATCCCATCTGGTCCTCAATCAACAAACCAATTTGAAGTAAGAAATAGAAATACTATGCTGTATTTTAAGCCCTAACAATAGACATACTTCAGTTAGAATAATAAATAAATTTCAACCAAGTTACCACTGAAACCACAACCTTACCTATATATGTAAAATAGCTTTACTTAGTTCATAGTTTAAGTGCAACCTTTGCTCATCCAGAGTTTATTCATTCCTGAGCCCTACAGTAATTTATGAAGAACCTATGTAATGCCCAAAACTTGCCTATAGAAGAAAAGCTGTTTTAAAATAAAGGAAGAAAGGGGGAGGCGGGGGGGAATAAATACTTTTTTTAAAAAAAGATGTTTATAATTCCTGTCAGTTTTTCATTTCTAGAACTGTCTTCTCCATATGGATCTATTTGCAAAGATAAAAACTTTTAGAATGTATTAAAGTATATATTAAATTTATTATAAAATGTATTCAATTGATAAACTGCAAAATTCAAGCAAGTCAAGGCAACATAGAGGACAGCATGGTGGCTCAGCGGTTAAGACGCTGGGCTTGTTGGATGGAAAGCCGGCAGTCCAGGTTTGAGACCCGAGTGCCATCCAACGAGGTAAGCTCCCGTCCTTGCCCCAGCTCCTGCCAGCTTAGCAGTTTGAAAGCATGCAAATTTGAGTAGGTGAATAAGTAGATTCCTGTCACCAATTATTCCAAAGAAACTGATGATAATAACGATCAAGTGAGAAGGATAAGACAAATACAAAAATTAATTTATTATTATATTCAACATGCTTTGTTATATCTGCATATAAGACTTGTTATCTAGCACTTCAGAGGACATGATACAGAACAATATATTTAACTTATAGGAAGGATATATATTAGGAAAAATTACTTAACATTAGGAACATGATCTTAAGGAATAGTCTTTCCTTCACTGAATGTACTATATTCAAGAAGTTGTTTATTTAGAATGTTTTAATTTAAACTCTTATTGAAATGTTACCGGACATTTAGAATAGCCTAAACCAAGGGAGTGGAACCATGGCCCTTTTATGACTTGTGGACTTTATGACCATTCCACAAGTCATAAGAGGCCCATGGTTCCCCACCCCCTGACCTAAACAGACCCTTCTCACTTTACGATTCTAGTTCTCATGTAATGCTGTTGAAGATGAAAATGATTTCAGTTGCATCTTAATCCAGAAGCCTAAAGCAGCAGAAGACAGATTCCCCCCCCACCCCACTCTGGATTTAGAGCATTAGATGTTTACAATTAGTTTGGAATTTATTCTGGGATGTAGTTCAATTATGATGATATGGTTGTAGAATTTGAATTGATAGGCTTGTCAAAGTGTAATGAGTACTTTTTTCAGAATGTTAAATTGAAAAGGGGCACAATGTTCTCTGCAAATTTATATAATTTGAAAGCTGAATAATCAATGTGAAAATTTAAAGTTAAATGAGACTGTTAAATTATTCAAAATTTGTTAAGCATGAGAATTGCTTTATGCAAGTGGCCCAGTTAGACCTTTGTGTTATTTCCAGATCTAATCTGTGACAGTTTTGAAAAAAACCAGGGAGATTAAATAAATTTTGACAATAAGTATGTACTCCAAAATTTTATTGTAGCATACTAAAGGCAGATTTTTTATCAAATTGATATTTTTATTAGTTGATGTAAGGCATTGACATCTTATTTTTAAGTCTGTTCGTTTATTTCCAGTGGAAACTAGAATGTCTCTGAATGCATAAAGTTTTAGGTTTTCTTGAAACTTGTGGCAGTCTTTCTAGATATGCTAATTACAGCAACTTTGGCAGCAAATATCTTGATCAAAAATTCCTTTTGTTTCAAATTAAGTTGCATCATGATATCACTATAGCAAGCTGTTAAAACTATGTGAGGAAACAGGTTCTGTTTAATTTCATGCCAACTATAACTTCATAATAGTTCAGAAGGGAGTATTCACTATATTTCTGTTCTTGAAATAATAATGGCCTTTTTTCTTGAGCTATTAGTAGTGTGTAGGATTTTTTTCTGTTAACTATTGCACTTCCATGTTGCTAACATTTTACCTTCTTTCTCTAGAAACTGTTTTACTTCTGTGTTTCCCCGAAAATAAGACCCTGTCTTATATTTTTTTGAACCCTGAAATAAGTGCTTGGCCTTATTGCCATGCACTCAAAAGCCTGATTGGGCTTATTATCAGGGGATGTCTTATTTTGGGGGAAACAGGATTTTCTTGTGGGTTGAATTGCATTATCTTCTGCCATCTGTAATTGTTTATAGGCATATTTTATATTATGAAATATTATCCCTGTTTTAAAAGAATTTCCATTTCCCCTTATAATATAAGCTATTCAGAAGAACCATATGAGCAGCAGTCTCTCTTTCTTCCATTTTTTTCCTATGGGATAAAGGTAAAGGTAAAGGTTCTCCTTGCACATACGTGCAAGTCGTTCCCAACTCTAGGGGGCGGTGCTCATCTCCATTTCAAAGCCGAAGAGCCAGCACTGTCCGAAGACGTTTCTGTGGTCATGTGGCTAGCATGACTAAATGTCAAAGGCACACGGAATGTGTTACCTTCCCACCAAAGGTGGTCCCTATTTTTCTACTTGTGTTTTTTATGTGTTTTCGAACTGCTAGGTTGGCAGAAGCTGGGACAACGGGAACTCACTCCATTCTGCGGCACTAGGGATTCGAACCGCTGAACTGCCGACCTTTCAATTGACAAGCTCAACATCTTAGCCACTGAGCTTACCACGTCCCTCTTTCTTATGGGATACATAATATTTTTTTAAAAACTGATTTGTGGTACATGTATATAACATGTTTATTTATTTAGGTAAGGTTTTTATATGATCATTCAACTCAGACAAGATCATCTAGACAGTGTACCACAATAATCAATAACAAATGCAAAATCCACCCCCCCCCCAAACACAGCATTAAAAATCAACCGAAACAATGACATGGTTAACCATAAATCATCCGATTAGGAACTCGCTCATCCCAACCCAAAGGCCTGGGAAAAGAGCTGGGTCTTGACTGCCTTTTTGGAAGCCGGAAAGATTAGGGCCAATTTTGTACTGGCAAATATTCAAAAGAGGAGGACTTAGATTAACTGTCATTTTATTTGTTTTGACTCACCCACAAATACCACAGGTTCAGGTGTTCCAAACATAAAACTGTGAAAGGACTTCCAATTGCACTCTTCATTTTTTTTGTATCATTTTTTTTTAAAAAGACTGCACTTTCTCTTTTTCAAGATCTACTACTACAGTTGCTTTCAAACTGGTGAGCTATCATTAGAGACTCCACCCACACCTTTGGAACATGTTGAATTTATAGATAGGTCTGTTACACAATCCACGCATATAATATTTTTCAGTAACTGGGCAGATATGGGACCAAGATGTTGCAAGGAGAGAATGCTGTCTGAAATGGTGTTGGTTGTTACAATAAGAACAGCATGTTTTGAGGTATGGCACAGTTCTGAACTTTCCCTAAGTGAAAAAAGGAAAAGGGTGGGGGGGGAGGAATAAAATTGAAGGAGTAGTCCCAAGGTAGAAGAAAATTTGTTAAACAATTCTTATAGATAAATAATAGTCAACTTTGTTGAATGGAGATTTCTTTCTTCTGAATACTGTAGTATACTGTGTTTTGGGGTGGGGGCAGGGAGGATGTTTTATTTTTCTCAGGTTCCATATTGTATCAGATCAATGTAATCCTCATTGTTGTCTTTTCAGTTTTCCTTGTGTTCTTTAATTGATATATTTTCTGTTTTGAATACTAAAAAAATAACATAGCATACAAAAAAATCAGTGTTTCTGATATTACATCTTAAAATAATATAATTGATGCTTAAAATTTCATTTCCTCACACATATATATATAAAGTTGCATATTCTAGTATTATTTGGATCAAATTTAATTAATCATGAATTTTTGCAACATGCACTTACAATGTTTCATACTGTATATACCTTCATGTGCGTGTGTGTGTGTTACCTGTTTCATGTTTGTTTATTTTTTTAAAAAGAAAACGTACAAATATCAATATAGCAGGAACAGAAGGAAGTTGTGAAGAGGATATGTGATGTCATTGTATTGTTATCTACAGTGACACATAATATATCTGCAGATATATCTTTGACATTTACCAGGTGGTGGAAGAACTAATTTGGTATTTTGGCTTTGTTTTATATACGTGTAAATCTGATTTACTTCCTTACTTAGATATCTTTCAGAGATTAGAGGTTTAGCCAATTTTTCTTACACATGAAAGTTAATGAAAATGTAATGTGGTATCCACTTATCACAATGCTTGTCAGGAAAATAGAATAGGATGCAGGAAGGGCTGGGGGCTGTCATTAGACAATACAGTAACAAATAAGCAGTTTATTTTATTTTGTAGGTTACAATATATAGATTTACTACTCTAGCAGAAATTATTATAATATATAGTAGTATATAGTAATATATAGTAACTTAGTCGTTTATGGTGGAATATGAGTCTGGCTAGCTTATAGAATTATAGAAAGTGTTGCTGCCACTGCTAGGAAAAGAACTCTGCAGTTAGTTTTCTATTTTACTACACTTATTTCTTTGAGGAAAAAAATGTGTATATGTGTAAATTCGTGTCTTTCTGTATTACAGATAGTTTTCCTTAACAATTAGGCCTAGGATTTTGATCATAAGCCATTGTGGTTGTTAAGCAGGTTAACCATGTGACCTGACTCAATTTTACAACCATTTTTATGATAGTCTTAAGCAAGTCCATGGCAGTTAAGCAAATTAAATGGTCATTAAACAAACCACATAGGAAATGAATCCAGCATATTCAATGGGTATTTTTCTTGCAGTTTTCCTCTAAAAAATACCAAAAAAAATTTGCAAATTGTGGTCACTTGATGATGGTCGCTGCAACTGGTTGCAAATATGATCAGGTTGTCTATCTGGAATGTGATCTCATGACTATGGATGTTGGTGTGACAGTCATAACTTTGAGGATGGGTCATAAGAATTTTTTCTGAGTTTGTCATAATAATTTCAAATGATTGTTAAGTAAGGACTAGATGTATATAAAAACATTGTGTGTAGAGTTCCTATGCATAGCACAATAATGCTGCAGCATACTTACCCATGATCTTGTGAGTCCATTTATATGCTATGCCAACTCATAATTTAGGATGCATTATCCTTAGTGAGCCTTTGGCTACCATGCTTCCTTCCCATATGGCCAAAGTAGAGTACACAAGCTTTTCCTTTAATTTTTATATAAACATATGTTGCTTTGGTAAATTCTGGGTCTTTCTTTAACATCATAACTAGCTACAATTTTAAAAAATCATAATGTATAGAGATAGTCCTTGACCAACAACTGTAATGGAGCCCGGAATTATGGTAATACATTGTGACAGTCATTAAGCAATTTTGCAGATATTTAATTTACCTAGACTTTTTAAACTTTCCCATTTTAATTCAAAGATTGGAATCAGGTATCACAGAAAATTATTAGCATACTTAATTTTGGCTTAATATAACCTATGAATGCAGCTGATTGTGCATTATTTAACCATGATCAAGAAACGAGTTTTAATGCTATGGATGAACCTGATCAAAGTTTTCCTATATTTTGGAAAAATACCCCTTTTTTATAATAGCCAAAGTAAGTAAGTAAACAAAAAGATACTAAAAAGGGGGAAAGTGGGAGAAGACCCAGAAGAGAAATAAACTTAAGGGATAAACAAATACTTCACAAATAAACAAAAAAATAGGGTTGCTATTTTGGACGTTGGAATGTCTTTCCATTTTTTTGTAGTCAAATTCTTTTTCTTTCTGAGAGCATTGTCAATATAAAGGAAAAATTAAATTTAAACATATAGTTTGTTTTAGTACTAACCAAGGATGTTTCAAAATAACGTTAAACTTTTCCTGAAATAAAATTTTATTTTATTTTATAAAATTATACTGAGGTTTGTCTTTATTGTGTTATATCTGGCTTCACCACTTTCAGATCAATAAAGAAAGTCAGACATCTTCTGGATCTATATTAGAAATTCCTAGGCTTTTAGTGAACAGCTAGACAACTCGTGAACTATTGGGTCCTCCTTATAGAGATATTTTCTTACCAGATTCCTCAGTGTCTTTCAACAATACTTTGAAAGTATTGCCTTCACTGGAAAGGTTGGGAAACATTCAGAGATTTACCTGCCTTAAATAGCCCATGTTGAATTGTTTGGCACAATCAAACATCACCACAGGAAATGTTTTATGACATTTTGTATTACGTCATAACTGTTTTATGATCATTTTTATGTCATAAAATGATTTATAAAATTTGCCACTTTCATTTTCTTTTTTCCTTTTTTATAGTTTTTTATTTTTATTTCTCATAAACACATTTACATGTATAGTCATTTCCATCATTTTTCATTCATCTTATCTTTTAACTTTCATTTTTCATTTTTACATTTTTGGAGCTGCTCTTTTACCTTTTACTTTTACTCCAACCTTTCTTCTTCTCCTCCCCTTCTCTTCCTTCCTGTTTCTCCTCCTACTTCCTTCATTCTTCCTTTCCTTCTCTTTCCTATTTCCCTTTCTCTTCCCCCATTCCTCTCTTCTTCCCCCCTTCTAACCTTCCCCTCTGCTCCTCTTTCCCCTCCCTTTTCTTCCTCTTCTTTTCCCTTTCTTCTTTCTCCTCTCCTCTCTTCTCCCTTCCTCTCTCTCTACTCCTTCCCCTCTCTCCTGTTGTTTCCCTTTTCAATTCAATCTAAAGTGGTATTCGAGCAGCCCCAATTTTCTAATTATCTTTATTCTCATTTCAATTTCTTATTCAATTATTATTTATTTTTATTTCATCATCTGCATACATTTTTTATAATCTCTCACTTTTTTTCCTTTTTAACATCCCCCCCCCCTCACTTTCTCCTTTCATTTTCATAGGAAACATGGGTCCAGATTTTGGACATATTCTGTAAGTTAGCCCATTTGAAATAGCTTGGTTCAGAAATTGTTCCCCTAATGCACTGTTTTGCCCAATTAAAAGTTGCAGGAATGAGTTTTAGTAATATATAGATTTTGAAACTAGAAATGAACATGGATAGATTTTTAAAAAATAAATAGTAGCCTGGAACAAAAGAGGACATCTGGATTTCAGTGGCTTGCTATTATGACAACTAAAAACAACAAATCTAAAATTTTAAAAAGTATTCTGATTTCTACTTAGGTTGGCAAAGAAGATTCATTTAAATGATGTAGCATCCAGGTATTTTTTCCTAGAGTTATAAACTGGCATCTTGAAAATATGTTTCCAGCAATTGCTGAAAGAACCTATTTATACTGCCCCAATGCTGTTGATGTTTTTATGTGGATGTCCTTCCTGTGTTCCAAAGCAAATCACTGTTGTGATTCACTTCAAGTGTTGATATTGGTTATATTGGTTGAATATTGGTATGAATTCACCATTCCATCATTCCATCATAGCAACTGGTCCTCCTGCCTGTCTTATTGCTAAGCAATATAAGAAAAATCAGGATTTGTATGCTGTGAAAAAGTAGCAATAGCACTTAGACTTATATACCATTTTACAGTGCTTTGAAGCCTTCTCTAAGTGGTTTACAGAATCAGCCTATTGCCCCCAACAATTTGGGTCCTCATTTTACCCACCTCAGAAGAATGGAAGGCTGAGTCAACATAAAGCCTGGTGAGATTTGAACTGCCAAGGTGCAGGCAACTGGCAGTCAGCAGAAGTAGCCTGCAGTACTGCACTCTAACCACTGCGTCGCAATAATGAATTTAAGTAGCAGCTAACACAGGTTGCCAGCTGTATAAAAAAATGAAAACAATATTTTTTTTATATTTATTGAATATTTTTCTTAAAGTAAAAGACAAATCTAAAGAAAAAGAAAAGAAAAGAAAGATGGTAGAAAGAAAAAGGTACAAGAAAAAAAAAAAGAAAAGGAAGAAAATTTATGAAGTATGACTTCCAAACTTCCGTTCAACAAACTGCAATCTCTCCCTCTTGTTATGCAAATTCCTTCAGCATCTCATTTAATCTACATCTTTTTAAATCTTTGAACCTGTAAATTTATTTATTTATATATGCCGCCCTTCTCCCGAAGGACTCAGGGCGGCGAACACAAGTTAAGAAACATGTACAATAAAATCGCATTTTAAATCAAATAACTAATTAATGATAAATAATAAACCCAGAATCAGAGTCAGCCTATTTGCTTGAACAGCCAAGTCTTCAGCTCCCGACGAAAGGAGCGGAGATCAGGAGCCCTCCGGAGCTCGGTAGGTAATTCATTCCAGAGGGTGGGAGCACCCACAGAGATCATTGTATCATTTATTTTATTTTATTTTTTCTCCTTTTCTTCATTCAGCAAAAAGTTCATATAAAGTTTCCAGTCTTTCAGAAAAGTTTTTGTTCTTTTTTACCTCTGATAAAACAGTTCAGCATTGTCATCTCAGGAAATTCTTCCACTGTGGGAATTTCATTGTTCTTCCAATGTTGAGCATATAATAATTTTGCTGCAGTTATCATACATATAATCAATTTGCCATGAGTTTTTTCTAATTCATTGCCCATAAATTCCAGTAGAAAAGTTCTTTTGCATTATTATATGAATTTGTGTCCAAAATTTCTTGGCTTTTGTCACAAGTCTACCGGACCTGATAAAATGTCCCATCATATTTAACATTTCTAAAATTGTTCTGAAATAGTTTTCTACACTTTTGATAATTTGTTTGGTCTCATATACCACCAATAGATAATTTTATAAAGGTTTTCATTTTAGTTAGGGGACAATCTGAATTTCATACTAGTTTCCCACACTGTCTCACATGTGTCTGTCTATATATTAATTCAGAATTTAATAGCCCATTTTGTCCTGCCATATTTAACTTGTTCTATGTTTTGAATCTTAACAGAAGTCTATACATTTTTGCTATTATGTGCTCACTGTTTGTACATAATTAAATGTAAATTTCCATTTTGTATTTTTAAATTCCAATTATTTTTACCCATATTAAACCTTTCTTTTAAATAAGTATATGAAATCTATTGAAAACTATGTTCTTGTGCAGTCAGTTGGTCTCTTGACTTCACTAAAAAATGAAAACTACCTAAAAGAAACTTAATGTGTCTTTCTTTCTACAGGTTTGACATGGGAAAAAGTACTAAGGCAGATTGGATTTGAAAGGTGAGCCTCAGATGTTTATGTCTTACTAAGGAGGAAATTGAATTTTGCAACTCATATTGATTTTTATTGCCGCACTATATATTTTGCTACTTAAATAATATATATATTTAAATTTTAAAAATGCTATAATTTAACACTTTAAAGCAAGAAGGAAAGAAAATAAATAAGGAAAATAATGGAGAATCAATGTTACTTCAAAATGGTTCTACATAACTTCTGAAGAATATGTTTTTCAACAGGGGACTGCATAGGAGCTCAAAATGACTATAGTGTACTGCATCTCACTGCATGGTTGAAGTACCATCCCTTTTTAACCTTGCCATCTGCAGTTACTCACTGCTGAATGATTTTTTAAAAACATGCTGGAAGTAATAAGAATTACACAGAGGAAAAATATTAGGAGTGTTATATCTTAAATATAATCAAAAACTTTAGGCTTGAATCTTTAAAAATATGTATAGCCTTCTCAAAATATGATTGGATGATTGAATTTGGCTGAATGATTGATTTTAGGCATCATGCTAAACCATGATGTAACATTATGGAAGCATGGTTGTCCTCATTCTAGAACAATATATTCCTCATCCTTTGTTCTTCTCCTATACCAGCATGAACATAAAGTAGAACTTGAAATTATGCTTATTATGGTTTGTTGCACAGTCAACCTGATGTCTACACTGGATTTGACATTTTTTCCATCTATTGAGTCCTTTCCGAGAGCCTGGGATAGACATGTGTTGATATTTGATGGTATTAAATGCATGGTCATAGGACGTAAGCTGTTCCAAATAAAGCATCATTAATTATTATTCACATTTCAATCCATTTTCTGATGGAATATAAAAAACAAAAATATATGTTATATCTGTAGAGCCAAATTTAGGATTGCTACTGTATAATGTAAAGGATGCAGTTTTGTAAGTGTGGTATATATTTGAAAATACCTTCAAAAGATCTACCGTATGATAGGTTTTTTTATAATCCTAGAGGAGTGGTTGTAATTTATCATAATATAATAGGTGACCAGTTTGTTTAACTGAAGAATTCTAGTCCTTACTTAGGTGTGAAAGTTGGGTTGGGTGACTGGGCCAATCGCTCACAGGGTTGTTGTGCAGACAATAGGAGGAGCAAGATCTATTAAATATATTCACTGCCTTGAGTTATTTATAACAAAAATAATTTGGGGGGGGGGGGCTTTAAAAAAAATTCCATAGCCTAGAAATAATGTGAAGTTGGAGGCCAAATGCTAGATTTTTAGTGTGTGTATGTGTTCATTCCAGAATATTTTTTACAAAATAAAATGGAGCACTATTTTATACAACTATATTAAGAGCAAATCCCATTTTGTTTAATGAATCTTCTTTGCAACTAAACATGCAACATTTCAGCTTTAATTTATCTTTTTTTCATTTTGAACTCTTTAAAACTATTTTGATTCTTCTTCGGCTACTTACATATGTTACCAAATGTCCTGATCATACGATGCTATCATTTAAATAGTGATTATTTACACATTTATTTGCTTCATTTAGATGACTGAACTATTTTTCAATTACCATGAAAACAAATATGTAAATATTGTAAAACTAGGGAGCGTTGCTAGGATTCAACTTTTAAGAGTCAGTCCAAATTCAAAATATAAGGGTAAGAGTGTTATGGTCAAGTAAATGGCACGGCAGAACAGAAATAGCTGAATGCTAAATATGTTGAAACCAGAGCTTTTTTCTTCAATTTGTAAGCAAAAGTCAAATAGAGTAAAACAAAGACATTCTTAAAAAGAAGTAGGTAAACATTGCCTATATGTGGAATTTTTTCACATATAGTTGTGGGATATGTGTGTATGTGATGACAATATATTTTGAAAAGACAGAAGACTGGGCAAAAAATACTATAGGAATTATTCTCCATTTCAGCAGACTTGCATGATAATCCCCTGCTTAAAGAGATCTTGCAAATGAGAATTCATTCAGATCCAGATTCCAATAATTCAGATCTTTTTGTAAATGTTTCACAAATGAGTTTAAAAGAAATAATGAAAGGGAAATCAAATTTTGTTTATAAGCCTCTATATTTACTCTCAACATTGATTGGTCCTCTTTTACCTCTTGCTATATTTGCCATTACTATCCTCCATTGATTTACACAGGTTCCTGCTCCTACAAATAGCATTATTCCCTGTGCACTTAAACATTTAATTCATTATGTGTGCTTAATACACATTTTTAAAGAAAGGAAGCCTTTGTAGCAAAGGCACCAAGGATTAATTGTTTCTAGCGTATGCGTTTGAATATCTGGAAATAGCTTCATAACATGGGTTTTTGGGCTGAGACACCCAAAGAAATTTTTAGGCACAGTTTGTTCCATTTTTTTCCATATGGCATTTCTAATATAATGATTCTTAAAATTATACTATCATACCATAGAAAATAGGCCATCCAAACCCCAGGTTATGCTCTAAAGCTCTCTTGCTTCTGAGTCAAATCCACTTATCTAGACTAAGCAATAAGTTGCAAAATAGAATTTCCAATCAGGTAGACCTAGTCCTTTTCATTTCTTTGTATCTTGAAGTATTTTTTATGTTTAACCTTATTTCCTTCTCTTGCCATACAAACCATTAAGATATTTAAATGTAGTAGCTAAAAGAGTGGAGTTGTATAGTGAGCCAGAACAGTTTTAATTGATTGGTTGGAGAGTGCTGGCTCCTGCAAATTTCCTTTTCTCCCGCCTTTTTCTTCTCGGTGACCTGTGTGCTCTGTGATATACCTCATGATGCTCCTGTTTTCCTGACTTTCTTGTCTGCTATAAATATAGATGTAAAATACATTTATTTATATAAAACTACAAATTCATGTCAGCATCTCTGATTTCATTTGGATACCTGCTGCGCAATTCCTTGACACAAACCTAAATAATTTTTTCTTTCATATTTAAATGTTACATCACTTGTCATAACTGTTTGAAACAAAAGCATCATTCTTGACAAAACATCCATTTTTATCACACTCTCTCCAATAATGGCGATTATAATTTTTCCAATCTTAACATGTCCTTCTTAATTTACACTCATGGCTAAACAGAATTATTCCACTATGATATACAAGTCATGTTAGTCATAGCAATAACCAAGTATTTAACTTCTTTGTCAGTCTGAAAAGCAGTTCTTTCCATCAATTTGAATTGTTTTTTTTTCCATTTTCATATCCTTTGTTAACATCTTCATCTTTATTTGTTTTAAAACCAGGTAACATCTCCCCCCCAAAACCTTTAATTTTGCCATTTTCCTTTCAAAAGATCTCTTAAAATTATCACCAGGTCGACAGCAAATGTCTATAATTTATGTTTTTCTTTTGATCGTCATTCCAGCAATCTTGTGTGTTAATTATCACTTGTAAAAATCGTTTGAATATGCAACTTTTAGTATTTATGAAATTAATATTTTTTATATTCTAATTTGTATTTATTGATGCTGGGATGCTGGTTATTATCATGGCTATTATCATAACTTGGATATAGAGTTATTGGTAGCATTTTACAATTGGCAGGAATACTCAAATTTCTTTCAGTATTTATTCTAAGTTATTGAGAGGATATAGAATTTTATAAAAGCACTTCTATAGCTGTTCTAATCATCCAGAAATCTTGCCTTCAGAAGTTGTGGGAGCTTCATCACTGGAAGCTTTCAAGAAGAGACTGGACTGCCATTTGGTGTTGGACAGCCATTTGGTGAGTCCTTCGGGAGTAGGGTGGTCTACAAATCTAATAAACCTAAACATAAACCTAGGGTCTCCTGCTTGGGCAGGGGGTTGGACTAGAAGACCTACAAGGTCCCTTCCAACTCTGTTAATCTGTTGAATCATTTTATTATTAATCTTAACATTAACCTTAACATTTAACATCTTAAAGTCTCTGGTTATTTGGATGCAATGAATATCCCGTTGTTGTTAAATCTATATCAGTCTGTTCATTGAGAACATAAATATGGCTTCAGATTAATTTAGAGGTTTAGAGGTAATTCTGGGGTTTTTTCCCCTTAGGCAAAAAAAAAAATATGTTAATACTATTAGGTTGTTTCAGGATTATGGGCATAATAAAAGGGAATGGGAATCAAATCTGTAAATAAATAATAAATAAGAGGAATGTCAAGTAACCTCAATTTGGAACTGAACCAAAATTCATTTTTTTAGTAACTTATTTTTCTAGACATATGTATTTCTTTCAAAACATTGTATATACATTTAGTTTCTATAACAACACGTTATATGATACTTACATTTTTAAGTGAATTTTAAGTGAATTTCCTTGGGAAGAGAACTGTTTCTGATGCTAACTCTGCCGTTACAATAATGTCGTATTTCCTGCAGTGAGAGAAATTCAATCTGTGATAATATGTATTGAACGAGGAAAAGTTAAAATTTCTTCAATTATATCTGTGTACTCCACATGGGTCTTGGAAGGGAGGAAGGGAAGATATAAACTGCTACTGCATTGTAGTCAAGAAAACTGTGGACGTGTTCATGAATTTACCAGGAGTTCAACTTGAGTCAACAGAAATCTTGCTTATAAATTGCCATAAAAAATATTAAGATCACCATTCTTGAATTACAATGGGGTGTGTAAGAGTTGGTTCTTGACTGATATGTCTAGTGTCCTCTTCCAAAGCAATCAATACATTACAAAAGAGGCACACTTACTATTTGCACATTAAAAGAATATACAGTACAAGGAGAGCAAATAAGAAACTCATCCTCACCCTTTGAGGAGTGGAAGCTGTGGCCAGAGGATTTTTTTGCACAACTTTATGTTGTGTACCAATCATGCCCTTTCCTTGATTAGGGAAAGCTGTCCATAATCAGTCATGCTTTGGTGACCTCCTAAGTGGATAGCTGCAATGCATTCTACATTGGACTGCCCTTGAAGAACATTCAGAAGTTGTAGAATGTGACTGTGGAAGCAGTTATGATCATGTTTCAGTACACCTATGTTACCTTTTGCTTTCTTTACTGAACTGATTTCTAATAAGTATCTGGATACAATTCAAGGTACTGGTTGTCACCTATAAATCCCTTCATGGCATGAGGCCATGCTTTTTCATGGACTGCTTTTATCTGATTGTCTGATTGTCTCTACCCACCACATTGGTCCAGGTCTCATCAATTAAAGATTGCCACTTGAAGAGACCCAGGAAGTATTTATTTTCTGTGGCAATGCCCGCTCTTTGGAACAGCATCTCTCCCATATCAGATTAACTTTGCTGCCCTTTTGTAGAGCCCTTCTGTGAGGCAGGGGAATCAGAACCGATTGAACTCAATAACTGAAACAATTTGTTGCTAACTGGTTTATTCTCAGTGGCCATTTTCATTTTGTTTTCCGATGTTTTTCTTTTATTCCATTTTGTTATTGTAATTTCTAAAAGTAAATTATTTGCTGTTGTTGTTGATAATGTTACTTTAAATCTTTTTAATACTTCAGTCTTCCTTTTAGTAATCAGTTCTCTGAAAGACACATTCTTGAGATTAACAACATCATTTATAACCTATTTAATGAGTTCCTAATATACCTTTTCAAGCCTAGATTATATAAATTAATGCTTCAGAATTCAGATATCCTATATATTATGATTTTTTGTCCCAAACTCCATGAATGTATATTTTCCTGAAACATCTGTGGTATCAATTAGTTGTGCATCTAATGTTACATTTATACATAATATAACCATTTTTTTATAGATTAAAAGTAATTATCTCATCAGGACATCTGTGTTTCTTGAAAGCATATTATATCCATCTAAAGTAAACTACTTGTGGCAGAAGCATAATATAATACTGGGTTTAACTTAAGCAAAAGGAGATCACCAGAGGCATATGGTATCATATGCTGAATGATGTATGAGTAATAAATTAATCTCTTTCTATTTTAAGGACTTCAGCAACTCTCCACTTTTAAGAGTTGAGTCCACAGCCTATGCAATGTACATTTGAATTCAACTTTCCTTTGTAGAAAACTGATTTTGTAGTATCCTGGAAAGTTTATGTCTAAATGAGTCAAGAGACTTTAGTATTAAAGATGCTGTACAGTCATAGGATAATTTAAAAAGACATGTGAAGCAACTATGGAGACAGAATGTATTCAGTAGCAACCAGAAAAGATTTTTGCATGGGAAAATGAATACAGCAAGTGGGATTATAGGAATATAAACAGGAAGTTCATCAAAGCTTGTTTAAAACACTTTTCAAGGCAAAAAATGAAGTTAGTTTCAGCAAAGCAGAAAATGGTGCTCAGCTTACTTTCTTTTTCTGTAGTTTTGCAAAATTAGCATATTTTTGTACAAAGAATGAATGAAACACTTCAATACCATTAGAAGCAAGTACAGAATGTTGATGCATCTAATATTCCTGTAAACCTAATGACTCAAAAAAAGATTCTCTGTCCTGGATCCATAACAACTATATGTGTCAGAACAATCTGTCATCTCAGTTGCAACTCATGTCTCTCATCAAAGTTCAGTGAAATATCACTGTCCACAAGTTTATTGTTTCTTAATTGGATATTGCTTATCTTTCCTTTTTCACATCATCATGCATCTGAATTCATAATACCGGAGGCTTGCCATTTCGGGGCTTGACAGTCTTCTCATATCAGTGTTGGCCAAGGACAGCAGCTGTAGTATTCACCCCTGTGGTATTTTTTTATTTGCAGTTTAATTTCTTAATATAGAGGAAATGGTTCAGAGAGTTTGTAGTTTAATACAAGAATTAAAACTTAAAGAGATTCTGTATTTTTATTACTATAATTTGGGATTGGGGAATTTTTTTGTGCTCTTCTAAACATGGTTATAATGTTTGTTTGCTGCAGTTTAAAAACCAGAGCTAAATAATTGAAACTTAAGTAAGTGGCATCTTATTTGTGAAGAGGTTTGTTTGTTTTTCCTTAATATTATTTGATATCTTTACTGTTTTGAATATTACCCAGAATCTCCAGTTTGGGATAGAATTAAAAAAACCT
Organism: Masticophis lateralis; assembly: GCA_030761175.1. Classification (NCBI taxonomy): domain Eukaryota; kingdom Metazoa; phylum Chordata; class Lepidosauria; order Squamata; family Colubridae; genus Masticophis; species Masticophis lateralis. Next base: position 54,363,235 of record JAUDYJ010000003.1, on the reverse strand, counting down.
CTAAATGCTTTAGTTAATTAATAAATCATAAAGAGACTACAGAGCATAAAAAATAAACAGTGGTAATATATAATTGTATACTGAGATTATTGCACAATATACACAAGGCTTTTGATAAAAAGATATATAATGCTTGGCAGCATTATTAGACAAGTGTGGTAAAAATTGAAATAATTCATATTACATTTATGCCTTATAAATATAACCATAGTTGATTATCTCTGAACCTCATTCCCTTTACATTAATTGTGCACTAACAGATTCCTGTATTTGCTTCCCTAGAAAAAAAATGGTAACAGCATACCCATATTTGGACTTGAGGTTGAGGTTTCTGTCTGACATTTGGGGGCCAGCAAAATAATCTAATGAATTTAATAAATTTTCTGAATTCTTATAAAAAAACTTTTTTGCACCTCTGATGAATATACCAATCAGAAATTATTTGCTATTCATTGTAAATAGTTTAATGCAGTGCTTGGCTCAAAATAACTTAAAAATGCACTTAGTATACATTTAGAAAAAAGCATTTTGTGCAAAAACAATGTATTAAATACATTTTTTGCAGATTAAAAATCCAATTACTACATTAATGATAGATTTACAATGGATTCATCTGTCTATGATTTTCTGTAAAGCATTTTCCCCAAACATTTAATAATGTTACTCAACAGAAATTAGGCTGTGTACCCAGTTTTGTAGGACTAGGAGTGGTAGAGCCTGGGGTTGGAGTCAAAAGAGGAATCAGCCTAGAACAGTGGTGGTGAACCTTTTTGGCACAGAGTGCCCAAACTGGAAGGTGCGTGTGTGCATGACTGCACCAGAGTGCTGAAAACCCGACAATCAGCTGGTCGGTGAGCATGTGTGCCTTAAAAACCAGACAACCATCTGGCTGAGCTGGGGCAATGGTGCGTGTGGCCACAGAGAGGGCTCCATGTGCCACCTCTGGCACGCCTGCCATAGGTTCACCATCACGGGCCTAGAATATGTACAACCTAGAGTCCAACCCCTCTTGAATTCCATTAAATAGTGCTAACCATTAGTTGACTAGATTTCTGTGCATAGCAGGGATGAAATGCTCCAGGATCAGACCGGATGGCCCAGACCGGTAGCGATCTTGACCATTGGTTCGGCGATCTGGTAGCGATGGCAGAGCAAAGCTCCACCCACCCGCCCAGGTGTCATTACTTCCTGGTTTTAATGTGGTTTTTACTTTCTGCGCATGTGCAGAAGGTTTCGCGCATGCACAGAAGGTTTTGTGCATGCGCAGAAGGTCTGCGCATGCACATGACATGCGCCTGTGCTTCCAAACTGGTAAGGAAGGTAAGTAAATTTCACCCGTGATGCATAGGGATGAGTATTAAATTGGTTTAATTGTAATTTAACATGTAATCCTGATCTTTCACGCCTGACAAATTGCTTTCTAATTCCCATCTAGACCTGGTATCAAATCAGGTCTTATAATTACTAAATGGCTGAATTAAAAGGCTTTTTAACTTCATATCCTTGCTTATATTTTTCTGCTAAATGCCAGAAATAAAAGAATGCAATTTCTCCCATGCAGTTTAACTTCAAAAAACTTTTGCAATAAGTGTATGATTGTGTTCTGCAGAGATATACAAGTAGTTCTCAATTTACAACCATAATTAAGATGGGAATCTTTGTTGTTGAGTGAAGCCTTTGTTAAATGAGACATCACATGACTGTTTCACTCAATAACTGCAATCCTGGCCTTCCCAGTTGCAGTCATTAAATTTGAATCACGGGTCATTAAATGGACAGAATTCTGGTAAGGAGACCCTACCATGCCAGAACCATTTCTTAAAGCCTCAATTACCCTACCAGGCTTTCTTACCAAGGTTGCCTTGCCATTCTCCAAGCAGGCATGATCCTTTTCAAGCTTCAACCAGCTCAGCTGAGCTACCACTGCCTCTATTTCATACCAGGATCAAAGTGCTGCTGTGTATAGATGATGCACTCAGTATTGTATCTGACCCTGTGCAATTTTTTAAAAATTTCTGTTATGTCCACAAAAGAGGAAGAACAGAATTATCTGATTCCAGTATTTAGTGCCTTAATTTAAAAAACTGCTGACCCAGATATTAGCCTTACACAGATGTGAATTCCTGTGTCCCTCTTTCCCTTTTGAAAGCTTATATATGAGAGGAAGCTGGTAATTACATTTATACGTCAACTAACTGTACTTTTTTCATTATTCCTTCTTTTTAAAATAGTATAAAAAATGTGAAATGATTTTGCATCATACAAAAAAGTCAAGTTTTATATCAATTTCAAGAGGCTTTAAGAAATGGTTCTGACATGGTAGGGTCTCCTTACCAGAATTCTGTCCATTTAATGATCAGTGATTCAAATTTAAACATTTGTCTCAACTGTAATTTATCAACTCTAAAAATGTTTATAAATAATACATATCCTACCATATCTGAGTGTAACAAGTAGACAGTTATTTACCATATTTTATTTGATTAATTAATTAATTAATTTATTTATTTATTTATTTATTAAATTTCTATACCGCCCTTCTCCTTCCAGACTCAGGGCGGTGAACAGCCAATTTAAAACCAATACAATACAATAAATTAAAACGTACTAAAATCAATATAAATTTAGGCTGAAGATACGACCGAATAAAACCGAATAAAACTCTAAAAATTTAAAAATAATTTAAAAGATTTAAAAATAGGAGGGATCAGGCAAGTCCGGCAAGTTGGAAGAAATAAGTCTTCAGAGCCCGACGAATGAAATGAAAAATATAAAATCTTGTCATGCTTCAAAAAAATATGGTTTGAATGAACCTGTTTGAAAATGTAACAGATGGATTATTTTTTACCTTTTGGGGGTCTCTGAACCCCCAAAAGGTATTATTCCATTCATCTGAGAACAAATTGCTTCCTCTAAGGTATCACATTATTTGCCAGTATCAGCATATAAATTATTAGTTATTAAGTTTTATGTAATTGTTATCTTCAGTGAAAGTACCCAACAAACCTAGCTGTGGACCACTTTGATTTTATAATAGTTTCTTTGCCCATTTTTATAAACATTAAATTCTAGAGCTTTTGAATCCTTGGACATCCATTATAGCTGAAAATATATGACTTCATTAATGTAGTCCTTCCTTCCTTTCCTCCTTCCTCCTTACCTCTTCCTCTCTCTCTTTTCCTCCCTCCCTCCCTCCCGGAGTCACCTTCACTGGAGTCATGTACTACCTACAAATTTTATATGATTTTATCTAATTTTGGCAAATAATATGAGTCTAGAAATCTAAAACTTATTCTAATCACCATACTCAATAATAGTGTGTAGGTGATTTTCTCATCCTGAAGGACAGAATTTATCTTCTAACGAAATAGCGTAGTTTAGATGTTAACCTTTTGTTGACCTTTAATAGCTTGAATTAATGTTCCAAGTTTAATAAGTTGACTTCAATAGCTTGGATATTATATTGAGAGGGAAAAAGGAAAGTCATTTGTAGAAAATTAAATTAAATAGGATTACTTCTGAACAATTTTATTTGCTCAATGGGAACTGCAATAGTTATGGTACATATCTCACATTTTAATTCAATTGTCCTTTGTCTTTTCATATTTTCCAAATATTTCAATACAAAAAAACAGTCTACAGCTAATAAAAGTGGTGATAGGATATGCATGAGGATTCTAAGTTTCCAAATTTACCTTCAACATTGTTTAGATGTAGAGCTGTTTTTATGTAATCAGTACAGGAATCTTAGCTTTTAATTCTTTTCTTAAAATTGCCATGAAATTGCATGGAAATTCATGATGCAAGTTTTATATGACATCCTAAATCCATAATATTTTTCAGCAGTGAAGTTTTATAATACACCGTAAATAAGAATGTCTAATCTGCAGATTAGGAATATCTAATCTTCCATAATTTTTACGTGGTTCATTACATGCAACCCTCGGGCTTTAATTAGCATGTATAAAGGCAAAATATATTTGCATTCTTTAAATTCTTTCTAATATACACATTAGTCATGTTGGCTGAGAATGATAAGAATTGTACTCTAACATATTTGGATGGCATCAGGTTGATAGGAGCTGTTTTAGCTGAAAGAGTTGCCTGTTTAAATGATCTCCTCTATGACGTAACCATACCTGCTGTCCCTCTCATTCGGAAACCTTCTTAGGGAATAGTAATGGTAGTGCATTTCTTTGGATCTTTTTCTGATCTTTTTCCTGAGCTTATTATTATCCAACAGGGTTTGTTTTTATTTCTGATTGGTTTTTCTTTTTACTATTCCAGCCATTCTACTGACATATTAAAATTAAATAAACATAGAATTATGCGCATAGCTAGAAATGGTCCACTGAAAATAGGATTGATACTAACTCTTCTTGGATGTTGCTTGTAGAGCAATTGATACACAGCATGAGGTTCCCATATTTTTTTTTATTCCTGGGCAATCCATTGAAAACATAATTTGGCTTGTATAGAAAATAAATGAGGCATAAGAAACAGCATGGAGGGGAGGGTCTGCTTTTATATTTGACCCAAGTTTGGGTTTCATTTGCAGCATTGGCCCATAAATATTGCATGCTTTATGTCAGTAATGAGCCTACTAACTTTGGCATGTGGTTAAATAGCCGCATTCTTCATGATGCTATTTGGAAAGCAAATATTTGGCAAATGTGTTGTTGATATGTTGGTGAACACTTTGCCAAATTGCTTTTTCTCCTGTACAGTGTAACTGCCAAATATATATATATATATATATATATATATATATATATATATATATATATATATATATATATATATATATATATAATATGTAATTATTAAGGCTTTACATACTCTTCAAGAGACTTGGAAATTTTATGTTTGCTAAAGTCTATGCCAAGTGGTTTTTATGTTATGCCTATTATCCTATGATGATATTTTTCTACATTTTGCTTCAGCTGATGAAATTTTCTATATTGAAATATCAGGAATCTACTATATTTATCTTGCTAGGAAGAAATCGTTTTTCCTTCTGGATAATTAACAAGGAATGTTGTGGAGACAGCTGGTTATCTTACATTCCTTGAGAAGAATAAATAACATCCCGTATTTGAAAATTAATAAGGGAGAAATGCAGACATATACTGGAAAGTGTAGGTTAGATGCTGAAAATTAGGCTTTCCATATATACCATCAAGTAAAGTACAAATTATACACAATCAGATGCTGGCATCAAAAGATATAATATCGTAAAATGTCTGCTGGATCAGGCCAGAAGCCCAGCAAAAGACATTCAGGAAGTCTGGAAATACTATTATTATTGATCATTGCATAGTCAGCCAGATAGTCAGACTAGATTTAGCATTTTTGTCCACCTACCAAGCCAATCCCAAGGTCTTGGGATAGACAGTCACGTATGTTTGATGGTGCTACAGATACCATCACAGGAGGTAAGCTGTTCTGTCTAAAGATGCCTTTTGCAATTGACTAATAATGAATTTGTCAGTACCAACGGTGTTCAAGTAGTGCTCTAGTTCAGAGGTGCCCAATCCCTGGGCTATGGCCCACTACCAAGCTATGGCCTATTAAGAATTGGGTCACACGAGTGGCTGGCCAGAGCATGCATGCGCAGCTCAACTTGCGCAAGTGGTGGGCCAGTGGGCAGTTGTATGGATGTGTGAGCTGGACACATGCATGCTGGCCCGACATGCGTGTGTGTGTGTGCTGACCTGCCGCTTGCACAGCCAGGTTCTCCTTTCCCTCCCCTAGCAGGTGCAAAGGTTGGGGGGTGCTGCCCTAGTTATTTTGGGATTGCACCCAAGGTGCCTATTACCAGGGGTGAAATGCTCCTGGTTCGGACCAGATTGCCCAATCCAGTAGTCATGGTGGTGGGTGGTTCGGAAAATTGGTAACAAAAATCCCTGCACCCCCCCCCATGCCCAGCTGAGCCGCAGGATCATCAGAATGCTTTTTTTTTAACTTTTAAAAGCATTTTTTCTACAACCTCTTCCGATGAAAAAATGCTTTTAAAAGTAAAAAAAAAAATCTCTGATCGCGCGGCTCAGCTGGGATAGTCAGAGTCTTTTCAAAGCATTTTTTTCTGCAACCTCTTGGCCGAAGAGGTGGTTTAAAAAAATGCTTTGAAAAGTTTTAAAAAAAAAAGTTGGCCATGCCCACTCAGTCACATTACCCCCCCCAAGCCATGCCTACAGAACCAGTAGTAACAAATTTTACATTTCACCCCTGCCTATTACTATTGGTACTACCTTTGCGTTCTTTTGCCATGTCATTCTATTTCTATTTACAGGTCTTTGTATTTGGTATTTTGTTAATCTTCATTCTCTTCTATTCTGCTTTCTCCAGGTATTGCCACATCCGCTATCCAGATTTTTTTTTTATCTTTCTTATTGATAATTATTAAGTCTGGCGTGTTATGCAGCAAATGCCTACTTGTTTGAAATTTAAAATCCCAAAATACTTTAGCTTCTTCATTTTCTATAACTTTCTCTGCAAGTTCTTGCTTGCAGGCAAATGGTATTTCTTGCAGTTCTTCCAATGCACCATTGTTGCTACTTTACCATAGGATTGTTTGTAGTCAGTCTGTGCAATCATTTCGAAGCAGCTAAACAGATGGTCCACTGTTTCTTCAGCTTCTTTGCAGAGGCAGCACTTGCTATCTGTCTTCTCAATGTCTGACTTTGCATGTATTTGTACTTATTATTATTAAATATAGACCTACTGCATATTCTGATAAGTGACATTTAAGATAGTCTAACTTAAATTATTAAATTAGCATGATAATTAATTAAGATCAGATGATCTCTGTTAGCTTTAAAATAATTATGTCTTTAAGAGATTTTAGAAAGTGAGGTTTGACAAACCCAGTATTGATATGGGCTCCATTGTGGCTATGAATTTGATGTTGGTCCCTCCTCAACTGGTGCTCCAATTCATGAGTTGATCACTTTTCTACAGTCTGCTTATGAGGAGCACCTGTCCAGAGCCCAGATGGAAATTCTCTCATCCTCTCTTTATCTGGGAATTCTCTGTTGGATCAGACTTATCATTGGTCCATCAGTCTTCATCACAGTGCCATCTCCGCTCCTTTAGCTAAGATGTGGCCTGCTATTCCTTCAGCCAGAAGTTTAGTTTTCAGCTGTATTTATGGTCTTTAAAAACAACAACAACAATGAAATCCAAGATACAGCTGCAAAATACAAAATATTTTTCCTTTAGTTGTTGTCAAACTAGTTTGAATAATTAAATAAGAATCAATTTTCTTTTTCTTCTTCAATTTCATACAGTGTCAAAGGGGCAGATGCTGGCAATGGGATCCGGATTTTTGTTCCTGATATTCTCATGTTTATTGCTAGTCTGATCACATGGCTTGTGTGCAGAAACATTGTTCAAAAGCCAGAACAAGAAAATTTGGGAGAATACAATGCACAGTTTGAAAATGAAGACATGGTATGTGTGTATAATTATTCTTTAATTTTTATTTTTATTTTCCTAGTGTGCTTGATACGATAGATGGGCTTTGTAGTTTTCTTTTCCAGCTGAAGGGGAAATGCTTTATTATTAATTTTATACTAATTGAAGTATTACAACTCCCAATTATGTACTTTCCCATGTATATGGGAATAGGTTTTGCTGCAGATAGCTTTCATTTTTTACTATCTCTTTAGCATTTCTCAAAGGACATTCCTTTAAAAACAGAGCCTCTTACCCTATTTAGAAATGTCAACCATAGGAGTCTGTTACACAGGAGTCACAGTTATGTAAAAAAAATATATCACAGTGCAGTCAACCTATTATTGGGCAAATGGCATGATTATATATTTTATGTAAGTCACATTATAACATTTGATGCAAGTATGTAAACCATGTCAAATGGACCAGTTTGTGTAGTGATTAAAGCATCAGGTTAGAAACCAGGAAACTGAGTTCCAGTCCTGCCTTGGATACAAAGCCAGAAGGGTGACCTGCGGCCACTCGCTCTTATTCTCTCAGTCCCAAGAAGGAAGCCATGGTCCCATTCTTTGCTTTTTACAAGCCATTTGGAAAGCATGCAAATAGCGACCCTATGACTTTTGGACACTGTGATGGACATCAATTTACACTAGTTACAAAGCATCCAAATGGGGATTATGTGACTTCAGGACACTGTGACAGTCATAAATGTCAGGACTGCTCGCAAAGCTGTTTTTTTACACCATCATAACTTTAGCATGAGAGCCTGTCAGTAAGCAAGGACTACTTGTATTTGCAGAATCTCCAACTTTTCAGAATTTCCAAACAATCTGCTAACTTGAAATTTGGTCTTATCCAAATTTTTTAACAGGCCAGTTCAGTGGCGAAATCCAAATTCTTTTACTACTGGTTCTGTGGGCATGGCTTGGTGGGAGTGCTGTGGCTTGGTGGGCATGGCAGGGGAAGGGTACTGCAAAATCTCCATTCCCACCCCACTCTTAGGCCAGCCAGATGTGATATTTGCCAGTTCTCCGAACTGCTCAAAATTTCCGCTACTGGTTCTCTGAACTGGTCAAAATTTCCTCTACCAGTTCGCTAGAATCTGTCAGAATCTGCTGGATTTTACCCTGGGTCAGTTACAAAAGTGTTGTTGAGACAGATGTTGCTGAGACATATCATATGACATGCAGATCCCTTATACTTGAAACCTTGATTTTAGAACCTGGTAAAGGTGGACTATAAAATTATGCAAATTAGTTTATCCATTGTCTTCATAGAAATTCATACTATAGTCGTATATGTATTTACATAGAAATACAGGATTCAGTGGAATTGTTTCTATGAAGAAATGCATGGAGAAACTATAAAAACATTAACATTTTCCATATCTACATTCTTTTACTCACAAGATTTCATAGATCTTCAAAAGTATTATAAATACCAGTCCAATAATCTGGCACAAGTTCAGTTTAAAATGGCCTATTTATATTGTCAGAGGGATATTAATGTTTCTTCAATTAAAAAAGTAAATATGTCAATTATTTTCCTGGTGTGTTTATTTACTTTTTCTGCCGAGTTATTTTATGCCTCAGATTCTGAGATCCCCAACAAGGGGACAATAGGTGAGAAGCAAATTCCATGAGCAAAGCAAGGCCAAAGAGAATATCTCTAGTGCTTTTTTCAATGTACCCATACTACACTTTAAAGTACTTTACCACCCCAGTCCCTTTTCCCTTTGGGATGCAAATTGCCTAAGAGATGAAGTTAGACAGCAGTAAGGAAATAACATATGTACAGGGAATAAAGCCTTCATACTTTTCATTCATTTGCTTCTGCTCTCTGTTACAGAGCAAATGATGAACATGTGTAGACGTTGTTCTTTTCTGAGCACAAAACTATTCAATTATCTGACTAGTACAGGTGTCTTCGTAGTATAGCCCTATACAATATTATAGGAAAAACACACTTAGATCAAATGCTGAATTATATAATTCCATAATGGAATTTCATTATTTCTAAAAAGCTTGTTAAATAATCACAAAGGAGTGTTTTGTTTCAATTTGTCCTTCAGAAGCTGTTCCACTAGGTAAGGAAGTGGAACTGATAAATATTGCATTTTGGTTTGGCATTAATGTATGCCCTGCATCCTATGGTTGGCCTTAATTGATTTTGGGTTCTGAAATGAACATGCATTAAAGGCTGCTAATGCAGTACTATTTGGGAGATTCTTCCTTCATTTGTGATTTACAACGCTGCTGCTAAATTTGGGAAGGCAGGTGGGAATCTGCAAACAGAACTGGAGGTAGTAGGTGTCTTTAAGCTGTTTCATAAACATCATATTTATTTTCTTTCTGTATTATTTCAGAATACAATGTGAGGGGAAGTGAAACACTCCAGCACTTGTGTCAGGCTCCTCTGGGAGATATTTACAGAGACAAAGATCCTTTTTCAGGAAGAAGTTGATAATCACTTCTCTGTATTCATGCACCCTAAGGGCAATGCCCATCTAATTCTGTAAAAAAACCCAACATCAACTGACAATTCTGAATGTTAAAAAAGAACCGTTGAACAATGAATGACATTTTCATTATTTATCTATTGCTGACTTGACATGGACTTTCAGCAGTTTACAAGTATACACACAACATATCTAAAAGCAGTGCAGATCTAATCTATCCTAGTGTACCAATGAGCAAAATAACATAAAGACCCCGAAAAACAAAATTGGCCATTTTGCTGAAGAGCTCCATTATGGCTGCCTTCCTAAATGTCATCCATATATCTAGGGGTAGGTTATTCCATAGAGTGGGAACGTATACTGAAAAACAATGTGCTTTGCTCAAAACTCACATGGAAAGAGAGAGACTTCCAAATTCTCAAAATGAGACACTCAGTTTAGATTCCTAATTAATAAGTGCCCATATAATATATTTTCCATGGTTTTCAAATATTTTCAGTTAATCATTTAGCTATGTAAGAAATCGATGTAACTATCCAGAGTTGGTAAAGTGTTGGAAAATGTCATCACAGAATATCATTGTAGTGCCTGAATGTCATTGCTGCACTGCAGAATTCTATCCAGGAGTTGGACTGAAAAGACTTGGTAATCCAAAATCACCCAACAAACTCTCAAAGCTGAGGGTGCATTTGTATTGGCCTTAGACCAACATAGATTTCATTTATGGAAAAAAAATCCATCAATATATTAAATTTTCAATGAAACAACCTGATAATTTAGATGTATCCAGTGCTGTGTTCACAGACTTTGTGCATTCTTGTTAGGTAGATAGTAAATTTACACCTAATATCTAAAGCAAATTATTATAAGTAAAGGCTTTTAAAGATTCAGTTCATATTCCTTCTGGAATGAAACTCATTTATATTTTTAAAGCAGACAATTTGTCTTGCATCCTCATAAAGACATTGTATAGAAGCTTACCAGTATTGTCACATTAATATAACATATGATACTCTAATTATTATTAATTAAGAACAAAAATTTTAAAGCATTTAAGATATAAAAGGAAAAACAGTTAATAATTACAGTACACTATATAATACACTATAACAGCAAGACTGTTATAAGTTCCAGCCATTATTTTGGAATATGTTTGTACATGAACAATTTGTAATACTTCACAAATTACAAGATTTGATTCTGACTGGGAACGTTGGTGTATGCGTCAATAAGTTCTACAGTGCAATATTATTTTAGCACAATGGTGCATTTGTGTGTGCGTGTGTGTGTGTGTGTGTGTCTCACAGAGGAAACATTTAAAAGCTGGATGTTAATAAATCATACTAAAATGTAACTAATGGACATTCTGGCTCAAAATATAGTAGTAGCAGTTACAGCTGCTGTGGTAGCTGTGATCTTCCGGCCTGGACTTTATCTGAATTTGACAGTTTTTTAAAAATGATGTTGAGTGATGGGCTTTGAGACTTAACCTAAATAAGCCTAGTTTTTTTTTTAAAAAAACAATGCATTAAAATGGCAGTCTTAAAGCCTGAAATCCTTTTGGACTTCTGAGTAGATGTGGATCAAATTAGGTATTTATCACATGCTCTGGTTCTGCATTGTTATTACTCAGCAAATATATCCTTTGAAATGTGTATATATGATTGAATAAACTTCCACAAAGTTGTTTACATTTATAATAAGCTTTTTATAAGTAAAAAGAAAATAAAACCTTTTCCATGACCCGAATTGCTCAGTGAGATTTCTTTTTAAATGGTCATTTTTTACAGGATGCTCAATGTCAGCCTCTTTAAAATTTCCCTGACTTGTTTGTTATGTGTTATATAGCATGAACATTGAGAAATTTTGGGGGATCTTGTGAGGTAACTACAAAAAATACAATTCTTCAAATAAGTTGCTCACTACACATTTTGTATCATAATGTGCAGTGAAAAAGAATTCAAACAGATAAATTGTCAAATGCTGAATGCCTGAATTGAATATACAATATTCTTTATTGTCCAAGTGTGATTGGACACACAAGGAATTTTTCTCTGCCGGGTAAGCTCTACAAACTAGATAGTGATAAATCATAAAATGTAAATGATAAGATACTGTCAAATTATTTACTAAGACTGTATTATTATTATTCTTCTCATCCTTCTTAGTACCTATCTCTTCCCACTTATGACTATAACCATGTTGCTTGTATCTTTACAATTTATATTGTTTTATTTGTTTCCTAGTACGATTTGATTGCTTATTAATAACCTATGACTATCACTAAGTGTTGTATCTTTTGATTCTTGATGAATGTATTTTTTTTATATACACTGAGAGCATATGCACCAAAGACAAATTCCTTGTGTGTCCAATCACACTTGGCCAATAAAGAATTCTATTCTATTCTGTTCTGTTCTATTCTATTCTATTCTATTCTATTCTATTCTATTCTATTCTATTCTATTCTATTCTATTCTATTCTATTCTATTCTATTCTATTCTGTCATAAATCATAAGATACAAGCAACAAAGTTTGTAAGATATCAAAGGAGAAGGTAATAGGAAATATGAGAACGATAATAGCAATACTGCCCTTCTACAGGTGGTAAATGTCCTTAGGCAATAGGCATAAGACAGTGCTGTGGAAATTAGATGTTCAGCAGAATGATGGTGTGAGGGAAAAAGCTGTCTCTGTATCTAATACAGGGGTGTCAAGCTGGTGCTCATGGGCCGGATGTGTCATGCATAAGTCATGCCCACCCCAGTTCTGCAAATGGGAAAAATGTTGCAAAACTTCACATGATGGCAATGTGACACCACAAGCTTGACATCGTGGTCTAGTATTTTTGGTATGCAATGCCGTATAGCGGCATCCTGAGGGGAGGAGTTGAAACTGTTTATGTTCAGGATGTGAGGGGTCTGTAGATATTTTCTTAGCCCTCTTTCTGGCTCATATACAAGTCCTCAATGGAAGACAGGCTGGTTGCAATTGTTTTTTCTGCAGTCCTAACTATCTGTTGAAGTCTGTACCTGTCCTGTTTGGTTGCTGTGCCAAACTAGACAGTTATAGAAGCACAAATGATAAACAAAAAGCCTAATAAACTGGGAAATGTTACAAGTGACCTTCTAGACTCTAGAGCATAAGTGGTATGATGGATAAAGGACCAGGTATTGCCTGGAGTAATTTATCACTCCTGAATAAACAGGCAAAGTTCTATTTAAAAGGCTATATGTGTCTGTGTGTGCATGTGTGTGTTTCCCCTCTTTACAAGAGGAAGGGAAACAGTTTTGAAAGAGAAATGCTTCAGAAAGAAGAGAAGGGGAAAAGGAAATAAGCAGTTCCTTTTTACATTTAACAGAGAGCTACAGAAACGTGCCAGATATATTGGTCCCAGTAGCACTGAAATAAACCACCTGCAAAATGATGTAGGGGAAGAGAATACTAAAACTCTGAACCCCTCCCTACCATACTTTCAGGACAATGGTTGTGCTTGGGGTTCCCATTAGTAGATAACACTGAGTCGAAGAAAGAACAGCTGGAAATTCACCAAGCGTTGCAATAAAAGCAAGCCATGTTCCATTCCATAGGGGCAGCAACAATAAAAGACTGTGCGGACAGATCTAGATTTTGCTCCCATCTCTTGTGGATGAGCAATGTGGATAAGCAATGGAAATAACAGTAGAGAAGATTTTACAGGGAAAGTTATTGGATTGAGATGATTAGGGAGAAGAGAATGTCATGGATGGGGAAAAAAGGATAGGAAGTGTTTTACAATTATTGGAACAACAGATGATCGAATAAGCAAGATTATGGGTATCCAATTATGGGATAGAATCAGGAGACATACATAAACAGTAATTGTTTAGGCAATATATAGAAGAAAAAAGTAAGAATAAACTGTCTACAAAGAAAGCCAGAATAGTTACCATTAATTTAGGAAACACTTGCCTTTGGACTCATAATCAATCTCAGTATTGTTGGTGATTTGTGTTTAGTAGATTAATTATATATTTTTGCAATTTTCTATTTGTAGAATGAAATTGAGAGAATAGAGGCGGAAGATGCATTAATATGTGAAGATCTAGATGATGCAGAATGTGGAGAGGAAGAATTTGAAGAAACTACAAAATTAAAAATACTCCGGAGAATTGCCTCCATAGCTTCCAAAGTGAAGGAAATTATTGGTAACCTTATAACCACAGCTGGAAAAGTTGTTGTTACAATTTTACTTGGTACAACAGGTGGGTTCTCTTCCTTCGCTAAGTTCCTCAATAATGGTTGCAATTATGATTGCCTTTAATACTTTTAGCACACTTGACTAGACTTTTTGATAAATAAATATATAGTGACCTCATTTATGTCAAATTTCATTGCTTTTGCATATATTTATTATTCCTAAAATGTGTTATGAAAACTAGCCCTCATTAGGCATCCAGCCTATAAATGGCAAGATACATAAACAGATAACTATATTATCATAAGAATAAATGAATAGCTGTGTTACACTGGTTCAAATAATGTAGATGATCAAATTTGTAGATGAATACATGTATTTCTGTTTTGTGTTAATTTTGAATCACACATATATAAATGTATCACTTTCAGTTTTATACAGTATTGATATGTTCTAAAGAAAAGTTTCTGCATCTAAATGTGCATTCTAGAATATACTGTTTTTTAAAGTTCATTTTCTGATGCTTTTTTCTCAATGTATATTTTGATAGTATTCTATGTGTTGAGAATTATATCAAGCCACTCACGATGATTCATAAATAAATTCAACTTTGTGCAATACAGAATATTAAAATGCTATCATGATTAATAATTTCTATTGCAATACTTTTAAACATCATGCTTAATCCATATATAATGACTATAGAACATTTACCTTCCATTAATTTTTTATAGGAATGATGTTACCTTCTCTGACTTCAGCTGTATATTTCTTTTTATTCTTGGGCTTGTGCACATGGTGGTCCTGTTGTCGAGCATTTGATCCTCTGATCTTCAGCTGCCTTTGTGTGTTAATGACAATATTCAGTGGAGGCCATTTAATTGCACTTTATCTGTACCAATTACAATTTTTTCAGGAAATAATTCCACCTGGTGACTATTATGCCCGGTAAGAGGTTTTATCAGCATTTTTAAATAAATGGGATTATAGCAAAATAGAACTACTGGCTATTGGAATAGATGGTAAAAGATAAAGATGGAACACATTCAGAGAAATGTAAAATACATGTCACAATGTAAAATCAATACATTTTTAAGGAATTTTGTTTGTTTATTAAATTTATATGCCACCTACATTACTAACCATAATGACTTTGGTCATCTTATAATGGCTTAAAAATATAAATATGAAAACATTGCAATTAACAAGAATTAAGTAAAAGCTAAAACCAAGAAAACAAGATGATGTGGGCATAGGCATTTATCTTTCACTCAACCAACCACTATAGCACATCCCCATCAGGGCCCTATGCCAAATGCACAGCCATATTTTAAGATGGGGGTATATATCACCTCTAGCAACAAGATGTTCTCAGAAGACAGAGGCCACAACACAGAAGGCTGTGTGCTGGCTGAAATTCCTTGACTAACAGGCTCTACAGGAGGCCCCTTCTGCTGGTGGATACATGTTGATTTGAAGAAAAAAGAGGTATGTTATTAAGGAAAAAAAGGTTAGAATGGCAAAATAATAGGTGTGGCAGATATTATGTATATTGGCTGCTGAACTTATAAAACTTCTCTTTAGGATTGATACCGAACTGATGCATTCTGTAGGTTAAAAAAGGCCAATTGAGGGACATCCAGTTTTTAAAAATGGAAATTTTAGGATAAAAAAATATTCACAGAATAAAATAATACAATGAATTTCAAATGTAGAGACAATGACTAGTAGGTTGACAAGATATCTACCTTGTCTGTTGGAATAGGAGATCTATTATCTCCCAGTAAGTCAAGAAAAAGTAACATACTAAAAATAGTTATTTAGATGTATAACATTTTTGTTTACTTTGCTAAGCAAATTTGCTTGATTTTTTTTTATATAGGAAGCAATCTTGTAAATGTATTGTTATATAAAGATTTATTTTAGGAAAAAATCTGTTCAGATTGCCTAAATCAGGGGCCTGCGGGCCAGATACGTCATGTGCTGGCCACGCCCACCCCTGGCGAAGGTGGGAAGTTATGATATGTCATGTGACAACAATGTGACGCCGTGAGTTTGACACCCCTGGCCTAAATCTTTTCTTATTGAGCTTGGGGGAAAAGAGAGAGTATTAATACCTGTTACTGGGGGGGGGGGGGTGTTGGGTTTTTTTTGGAGTGACAAGACAGAAATCTGTTACAGGTTGAACTTCTAAAAGACACAAGTTTTAACTAATTATTGTTATTATAGTCTGCATAACAACGCTACCTGCTTTGCTCTATGACTGAATGTGTGTAAAAATGCAAGCTTTTGTCTGCCATCTACAGGCCAGACGAGGTCAGGCCAAGCCAGGCCAGAGTCGAAAAAAAAGATAAATGAAAATCCTTAAACAATCATTTATATTTCATTATTCGAAAGTGCAAAATTGTATGTTTTAAACTTGCAGAATTTGTGCTGAAGCTAGGAAGCAGCAGATTCTCATTATTGCTAATTTTCTGCTTTTTTAGGTAATATTTTCAAATATTTTAATATAGGATGCACTACTATATTATTTTTAATATAGTACTATACTATATTAAAATTATACTATATAATTTTTAAAAATTATAATGCAGTTTATGAGTCTAAACACTAAATTTAAAATAGTCCAATAGTTTGGCACAAAAATAATATTACTAGGCCTCTTGTATCTTGTTCAAGTATACACAATCCACTCTATGTTTTTTATTTGTGTACATGTTTAACTGTGTGTGTGTGGGGGGGGAGAGAGAGAGAGAAGAAGAAGAAGAAGAAGAAGAAGAAGAAGAAGAAGAAGAAGAGGAGGGGGAAGGGGAGGAGGAGGAGGAGGAGGAAGAGCAGCAGCAGCAATATTTCAATCACAAAAGAGAAACTAATCATTATGAGGCACTCATCAGTATCTAGAAATTGTCAAAATTATTGAATTCAATTGAACTACACTGAACTTGCCACAAGAGAAAGATATGCCTGTGTTTAGTTTCCCTTTCTTCGCTAAGCAGTGAGATACTCAGCAGCAAGCAGGTACACAGATATTCCTTTCAAACAAGGGAGGAGAAATGTTAGGAAGATAAGTGCATCAAGTGTAGGTAATAAATCCATTTTTGTGCATGTGTGTGTAATTTTTTTTTTGTAATCAACTATTCTTCATAGTGGAACAAGAATAAGCGTTGTTTTCCTGTTTTTGGAAGGCAGCAATATTTCTCCCTTGACATCATCACAAACCTTAATGCTGCATCAGTATCTTGCATTTGTATTAAGGTCACAGGTTGCAAATGTGTCAGGAAAAGCAGATCAAAGTGCATATACATAGAGATACCCTTATATTAATTTACTAAGCTTTTTCTGGGAAAATACATTTACAGAGGAATAATGTTACAGCCATCTGCTACATTTACTTTTACAGTATATTGTGTAATGTTAGTTTAAAAAGTCGTAACATTCTTTTTGGCTTCCATAATCATGTTAATATTCTTTTCTAAATTGCCCATTTTAATGAAATATACATCAAAATGTCATTAGAAAATTTAAATTCATATTCTCTATGAATTCATATTTATATTTATATTCATATTTATAGATAATTTGATTTAAAAGATTTTCACGGGTCTTTCAAAGGATATTATTTTACAGTATGATATGCAAAGCAATTTTTCAAAGACAATAAAAAAATAAATTAAAAATCAGTATAAATCAAGGAAAAAGAACTATAAAAACAGGATGTTTTATGAATGTAGATTCAAATAAAACTCCTTAAGATTTCTCATGAAAACAAGGAATGAAAGGCCTATATATAATTCCTAGAAATGTAGAACGTAAATTACATGACCTTAGAGGCCATCCAATTCAACCCTATCTTGGTGAAAACTGTCCGCAACAGGTGGCCATTCAAACTTTATGTGAAAAGCTCCAGACTTTTCTTGGTAGATTCTGCCCTTGTTAAACAATTATTACTATCCGGAAATTCATTCTAATATTTAAACTGGGTCTTCTTCTTTTTAATGTCAATCTGTTGGTCGTGCTCTCAGTTATAACAGAGAACAGGTCTGATTCCTTTTCCATGTTAATTTTTCAGATGTCTGTAAATTGTTGTCTTATCTCCCGTCTTCTTTTTTGCAAAGAAAACATGCCCGGCTACTTCTACCATTCTCATGAGGCTTGATTTCCAGTGCTTTATAATCCTAGTAACTTTCCTCTAAATCTGTTCCAGAACTGGACACAATTCCTGAAACATGGTCCAACCACCATACAGTACAGGAGGAACTGTTATCATGCATATCTGTATGTTAATGCAGGTCAAAACTGCATTGGACTTCATATTTTATATGAAGTATTTTATATACTTCATATTATTTTAGCACAATGTTGATAAAATATAATGTATTTTATGCATGTTGATAGGAATAATCAAACGTATAGGTGCACAGTTGGAAACTTACGGTAGCTTGGTTGTAGTGAGTGTGAGAGTAATCTATAAATTCTAATTTAGAGGATCACTTGCTCAGGTATGAGCAAGCGATGGGGCGCAGCAATTGAAATTCCACGAATTATGTATCCAACCAATATAGAGTGTTTGCTCAGGCACTTATTCTAATCAGATTCTGCAAATCCACATTTTCCCCATAACTAACTATCTTGTTTCTGCAGGCTTCAGAAATCTCTGGATATATGATAGCCCTTCACTTGCCCCCTATTTCTTATAAACATGAGTTTGCTAGATTAAAGTGTTTAATGTTCTAATGTTTCTATCTGTGTTTTATGATGATGTCAGCTGCCCAGAGTCATTGACAGTGAGATTGGTGGCATAAAAATTTAATAAATGAATAAATGTTTTTGACTGACATAATCCTATACTTCAGAAGCATAGAATAACTCCAAAGTTATCCAAAAATCTGCTGCTTCCTGTTTAAATTTCTTCCTATAGTTACAAATGAAAGAGCCTGGATAGCTCAGCAGACTAAAAGCATTGTGATTAACTCCAGCTGTCTGCAATTACTGTAAGTTCAAATCTCACCAGGCTCAAGGTTGACTCAGCCTTCCATCCTTTCTAAGGTAGGTAAATTGAGGACCCAGTTTGTGGGGGCAATAAGCTGACTTTGTATAAATATACAGAAGTATGAAGGCTATTGCTTAACGCAGTGTAAGCCACCCTGAGTCTCCGGAAAAGGGCGGCATATAAATCAATTTTTTAAAAAAAAATGCTTTAGAGGCTCTCAATGTGTTTCAGCATCAATGTGAGTGAGAAGGTAGGTAGGTCAGGTCCTTCGTTATAGCAATTAGATCAAAGTGCTTGGTGTTAACTGTTTCTTCAGTTTTTACCAAATTATTAAAATATTTGTTTTCTGCTTGACTTTCATGCATAGGAAAATATCACTGTTTAATTCTGCTCTTAATTTTGCTGTGATGCTTCTTAATACTTACGAAGATTTTGAAAACAGAATTAGTAACCTGTGGCATAACTTTTCTTAATCTGAATATTGAAGAACCAAACTGAAACAGTCTGAATTTTGTAGCACCTTTCAGTTTTCTATGATGAAAACCATACATCTTATTACGATTGTTGGGAGTTATGGAAGTTGAAGCTTGTATTAAATGCAAAAGATTGTGGAAGGATGGCTTGGATGAAATGTTGTATTTATGTAATGCCCTATTTTTACAGATTGTTTGGTATCACTCCAGTTATTCAGTCCAACTGCTCAAGCACCTGGAAACTAATAACCAACCAAAAATTGAATTGGTATCACCATACCAACCCTATCTTGCTGCTACTCTTATATTATACTCTAGCAACTCTGATTCGACTTTGGTTAAACGAACCTATTGTACAGGTGAAATAATTACCTTATTTTTTTAAAAAAAAAATCTTTATAACAAATGCCAACAAATCCGTTCAAATTGCTTTTGACCCTGGTGCATAAAAAAGGACTTCCTTTGGATTATAAATGAAACTTCTCCCCTCTTTCAAAATATTATTAATATCTACCATTCATCTGCGATATGCCACAACAGAGTTTTCAGTTTTTCTCATGTTTCCTATCTCAAAATTGTATTGCCAGCATTGAACGATTGCAGTCTGATGCAATTTCAAGAACCACAAAACAGAGCTGCCTGAGGTTTTGTTTGCCATCCTTGACATAAGGTGATTTATTTAATTTAAACTAAATTAAACTAAAGCTCTGTAGTACTTAGAAACATGTTTTATAGTGGCTTCCTATCATATATACAGTATATAGTTTTCATTGACGTTTATGAAAATAGTTGCAGTAATTCCATAAAAATATGGATTACAATATTTTATTTATTTGTTTTATTGCAAGTGCAGTGGCTGGCACAGGTTTCTTTCCAAATATTTTGGAGGAGATGAATAAAAAATCTTAGTAAAGTTTAAGCTGGGATGATATTTTTATCTGTGGTTAAATGCACAAATACTGTATATAGTTCTACATAAAATAATTAAATATATTTGTATTAACATTTAAATTATATACAAGCTAATATTTATATATATATTGATGAAAAAAATTATATTGTTTTATTGGACACAGTTTGTGATAGTATGAAAGCTGACATGGTAGAAGATGACTAGCAAAAATGCTTCTTATTTTACTATGACTGCATTCCCAACTGCTTATAATCATACACTAGGCAGGAAGATCTGTGAAATATGGCACCTGTTTGGCAAAATGCGGTTACTATTGTCCATTGATATTTGTCCATTATTTAAACTATTCATGGAGAAGATACTGCATCTGATTTGGTGAAATTCTTAATTTGCAAGGACTAGAGTGAAAAGCAATTTGGATTGCATATACAGTAAGCTATATAGATTTATTGCCTAGATTTTCAGACAATGGGCAATGACTTTTTTTGTTTCAAAAGTTAATAATCTTTTTACATAGATTAACTCTCATTCTCAAAATTATTCCAGAGTTAATCTTTCTTTCTTTTTCTTTTTTCTTTTCTCATTTAGCAGATGCCTGATGATGACAAATCAGATATAAATAAGGAAGATGAAATAGAGTGCCCCCCAATTCAAATAACTGCAGACAGAAGACGCAGCTTGTGGTACACAAGTCACTATACAACTGATGAGAGAAAAGTAAAGTTTAAAGGAATCAGTTAATCTAATTTGTTCTCCTTAGATCTTTTAGCAAGAACTGAGTATGCAAGTATTCATTTCTGGTCTGGAGACAATTGCTAAACTATTCTGGTAGATCTCCAGGAGGCCAGATACATGGTTTTACAGTTCTAATTTATTTTGTGATTATCAGCAATAACTTTAACCATGCATTTAATCATCATTGAGTAGTTACAGATAATCCTTGGTTTATAACTGTTTAACAATGGTTCAAAGCTACAACAGGCTGAGACAAAATGATTTATGACCTATCCTCAACATTCCCACAGTCAGGTGGTTACCATTTGAATGCTTGGCAACCAGCTCATATTTACAATGGTTGTGGGTTTTGCAGCCACTCAATCACAATTTGCAAAGTTTCCAGCCAGCTTCCAACAAAGAAAGACAATTGTGGAAGCCAGATTCACTTCCACAAATTACAGCCATGTGATTTGCTTAATGAACAGAGTAATTCACTTTATGACTGTAATAACAATGGCCATAAAAGCAAGTCCCTGGTAATGTTATGATTCGCTTAATGACAGCATTGCTCAGCAACCAAAATTCTGGTCCCAATTGTGGTTGTAAATCAAGAATTGCCTGTATGTTGCTGTTGTACACTATTTGGAATAAAATTCACTACACCTTATATAGTTTGATATAGATTTTCAGCATGCAGTCATTTTGATACTAAGATCTGTCATTCTTAAGATTTATTTTATTGTTATTACTACTATTGCATACCATCGCCTTCTGAACTAACAAATTATTCTTGCTTTGCTTTTGCAGCTTTTATCAATGACTCAGGATGAACACAAGCCATCTGATGTTAGTACATGGTTTCAAAATTGCAATCAATTTTCACACTAAATTTGTTTCTGTTTCTGACAATTTTTTAATGTAGGGATTCAAGGATTTGGTTGAGTAGAAGTTGATCCAAATTATCTATCAGATAGCCAGCTTTGGCATCTGACTTCCTGCTGTTGTCTCCTGCATCTAGGATTCTTTTACAATCATACAACCAAGTCAAACTGTCACAGCTTCAGTGCCTCCTTTTGGTATCAGTTTCTGCCTGCCCAGGTCTAACAAATTCACATCTGTCCAGCCAGCAGTCACCTTGCTTTTCAATAACATTTCTAATACCAAAGAATATATATGTAGTCCTGATTTAACAACTGCCTCATTTAGTGACTATTCACAGTTATGATGATGATGAAAAAGTAACTTTATTACCAATCCTCACTTTTGCAACCTTTGCAGGACTGCAAAGCAAAGGAAAGCTGAAGTAAGGTTTTACACACAGTTGCAGTTTCACTTAGCAACTGCTTCATTTGACAATTAGGTTTCCAGTCCCAGCTGTGGTCCATATATAAGGACTACCTGTATAGTTTCTGCATAGACTACATAGACATTTCACTTATCTCTAAGCATGCACAGTGAATGGACATGGCTGGTAGGATCTGCTCTTGTCTGAGTATTAAAGTGGAGAGCTATAAAACAGATCATAGTCAAGATAAAATGTTTATAGCTCAGGGTCGAAATGTGGGTTCCTTGGTTTTCTTTGACCTTGGTTGTTTTCTTGAAGACATTTCTTTGGCTGTTTACAGTTAGCTTCTTCGACAGTTCCTTGGTTGGAATATTGTTTACTTGAGCAACAATCAAGAAGTCAATGATGCCCCAACCAAACTTGCCAAACAAGTTAACAGTAAACAGCCCAATTAAGGAACTATCAAGTCCACTCCCACCAATACTGACAGGACAAGTCACTAGAATATAAACTGAGAGCAAACCCTACTCCCTATTAGCACGGATGACCTTACCTAGTTTGGGTAATGAAGTGCCTGCAAGAAAATAATCAAACTCAAAGAGCACCAAGGACCCCTCAGATCATGGCCATTTGGAGTCTTTCCTAAGAACATGGATTTCCTAATTTGCATTGCATTGAGTCTTTTGCTACATATTATCCAGTATTTTCTAATTAAGTGTGTTAGGACCTTTCATAATTAAACACTCACCTCAATACATTAAAAAAAAAACTGATTATCTTATTCTGCAATATTCTGCAATTTATCAAAGCATAGTTCTAATATAAAAGTAGTTTTACATAATATATATATATATATATATATATATATATATATATATATATATATATATATATATATATATATATATTGCACGGCTGTCTTTAGAAGAGCACATGACAGCCGTGGCCAGGGTGGCTTTTTATCAGGTTTGCCTGATACGCCAGTTGCGTCCCTTTCTGGATCGGGACTCCCTACGCATGGTCACTCACACTCTCGTGACTTCCCGCCTGGACTACTGCAATGCTGTCTATATGGGGCTCCCCTTGGGGTGCACCCGGAGGCTCCAACTGGTCCAGCATGCGGCCGCGCGGGGGATTATGGGAGCAACGGGGCGCTCCCATGTGACACCTCTCCTGTGCAAGCTGCACTGGCTCCTGGTGGACTTCCAGGTGCTTCCTAGGAGCACGAAGCTGAGAACTTCGTGCTTCCTAGGAGCACGAAGCTGAGAACTTCATGCTTCCTAGAGCACGAAGCTGAGAACACCAGCCTGAAGATGACGAATGAGACTACATCAAAACGTCGCCAAGACACTTCCAATTTTACGCGGGAGAAAACTCGAATAAGAAAAGACCTACATACAAACACCTGCGAAAACCTCAGAAAACAAATACACACACACACACACACACACATATTCCAGCATCCTGTTTCCTTAACGTATACAGATGTGTATGGAAAACTACAGGCAGGATATTATGGTAATAATGACTTGCATTTGGAACTATTGTGATTCTGGAATGATGCAGGAGGCCTAAGAATGGCCTTGAAAGACAGTACCATTACAGAGGCGATGATCAGATAAGTGTATCTTGTCCATTCCAAGAAACTAACTTGAGAAAATGCTTCAGATTGATCTTCCCTAATTCACACAATGTAAAGTTGTTCTAATAAAAGTAACTTTATGTCATTGGTTTCTTAGTCTGGTCTAGTTTCTAAAGCTGATAGGTATACTACAGTATAACTATTATTATATACCATGTAAGAAACACAGAAAAATATTTTATTGTTGTATACCAAATTCTTATTGACATTATGGACAGTTCGTGAGCAAAATTATTTGAAAATAGAGTTCATCAAATTAAGCTGAATATACCTCTATATAAGTGTTCTTTTAGAAGCAATTGATTTGGATATTAGATGTTTGTATGTGTACCAATAAGCAAGCATTATTTAATCTTCTGAATGTCTGAGTGTGTCCCGTTTTGTATTTAATATATATGGTTGAGAAAGAAAATGAAAGCAGCACTGAATTTATATCAAGAAAAGTAGTAGAAATGATTGCTTTCATTTCTACTTGTTGCCTGTTTTCAAAGGATTCCTCTGATCCTCATTCAACAGGTCCTGCTTGTGACATTGAATGGTACACCTGTTGATTATCAAAGCATACACCCTTTGCGCCCTATAGAAAATGGACCTGCCAAGACAGATCTGTACTCAAGACCACAATACAAGTGGGATCCCTCAGCTAACTATCTAGGTAGTCATCAAAATGTGAGAATAAATGGTTGTATGGCTTAATTGTTTAGATGTATATTCATCTACTTTTTTCATTTTACCAAGGGAGGACAGGGTGCCATCCTATAAATCACCTATATCGGTGATGGCTAACCTTTTTGCCGTCACATGCCAAAAACGGGAGCATGGGGGGTCGCGGGTGCATGTGCCCACATCCATAATTCAATGTGCCCCATCCTCCCGCGCATGTGCACATGACCCTCCCACATTTCCCCCTGCTTTTGGCACAGTGGGTAGGCCCATTTTTCCACCCTCCCAGGCTCCAGAGGTTTCTAGGAGCCTGGGGAGGGAAAAAACAGCCTTCCCCATCCCCCCCCCGGTGGCCTTCCGGAGCCCGGAAAGAGCCAGTTTCCCAACTTCCGGTGGGACCGGAAGGCCTGAAAATCAGTTGGCTGGTGCACACATGCACACTGGAGCTGAGTTAGGGCAACAATCACGTGCCCACCAAAATGGCTCCGCATGCCACCTGTGGCACCCGTGCCATAGGTTCGCCATCACAGACCTATATCATTCATTTTGGCATCCCAATCCATACCTTCCTATGGTGTCTGCAATTAACTTAGGGGCTGTGTTGGGGTTGTATCTTGCTAGAGAAGTTACTATAATGATAATGTATGCTTTCCATCTTTAAGTGGATTGGCAGAATACTGCTAGCACAGCAAAAAAGTAGTGGACCTTTGTTTAATAGTGATCTAAATTTCCTAGGAGGTTAGGTCCTTTGGCTTTCCTGGTGTTCAACAACCTTGCATAGGCTATACAGATCTGATTATATATCCACAACCCCTTCATCATTGTGCAAAATATTTGTGCGTTCCTGCCATATTTTGTCATTTTGTTTATAGCTTTCAATTATCAGATTAGCTAAATTAGTTTCTGAATCTATATCACATACACATTATTTGCAATTCATATAGTTCTTTTTATTTCTCAGAAAAGAAAGAAGAGGAGGAAGAGGAAGGGGAAGAGGAGGAGGAAGAAGAAGAAGAAAATTCAGAGGAAGAAAAAAACTCCAAAGTTCATGCAATGGTCTCAGTTTTCCACTTTATCATGAAACAGAGTTATGTCTGTGCTTTGATTGCCATGATGGTAGGTTATATTCTTGGTCCACCTTGCAATTGAGACAATGCTGTGATCCAGGAAACATTTTATGATTAGTGATGTTTACATTTGTTCTTTTTGATCTTTATCACTGCAAGTCTGCTTGAATTAATGAAAGAGCATCTTCACATTACGTTCTGATCTTGAATCTTGAAATTTTTAAAGCATAGGATTGTGGACTTGAGCCTGGTATAATATATTGTATTTTATATAGTTTACAATTGTTATTATACTCAGTTCTGCTTAGTGCGCAGGTAGTAAAAAATGCATTTAAAAATTGCTTGATTCTGTTCTCTTCAATTTTTGGAGCATTATCTTGCTGATGCAGGGAAGAGACAGACAGAGAGTTCTTATCTCATTTATATAGTTTCTTTCCACTGAATTGCAAAAAGTAAGGCAAATGCAGCAGGATCACTATTTCCAAATTATCCACTATATTTTGATCAACTGGACAGATTCAGAAAATTGCGAGTTTAGGACAATCAACTAAATTAATGAATCAGTAAATTAAGTTCAGTCCTGAGAGACTGAAAGAGCTGAATTTGGGTAGTTGTCACTTTGAATTCCACTATACTGTTGCAATACCTGAAATGATGTCACCTAGATAAAGGTCAAAAACTGTTCTATCTTGTTTCAGATTGCAGGACAATTTCAAGAAGGGTGTTTCCTGAAGCATGCCGAATGTAGACCATTCTTAGCAGTTAAAGTGGAGGAATCAATGACCTACAAATGTGGTTAGCTTCCATTCACTAGAAGTAGTTTCATAGAGAGTAGGAGTCCATCTGTTTTGAAATCTTTAATTTATATTCCTGCCCTGAAGAAAGTTTTGAATTTATGGCCTGAAGTGCCCCTTCCAATTCTGTGATTCTAAAGTTCAAATATACTGAAGGTTGAACCGATGAGATTATACAGTATTCATTTCTTTTTTTTTTCCTTCAAGGCATGGAGTATTACTTACCACAGTTGGTTAACATTTGTATTATTGATATGGTCTTGCATACTTTGGATGCTTCGTGACCGAAGGAAATATGCAATGATAAGTTCACCTTTCATGGTGGTTTATGGAAACTTATTATTAACATTTCAATATATATGGAGTTTTGAGATGAATGATAATGAACTTCCTCAAGTTTCTGGATTTCTAGAACGGAAAGCACCTCCTGAATTAGGATCAAAGGTAATAATTGCACACAAACCTATATGATCAGCACATATACTTATTTTATAAGGTTAATGAATTTATATGAGTAGTGAATAACTTCTAGATTTTTCAAAAGTACAACATGATAACTGTGATTAGTATCTGAAAATATATACCTAAAATACTATTTATATTTTATTTTGACTGTAACAAATGTCTTTTAGTATTTAAGGAACAGCTTTAGAAACACAAGTTATTTGGGTCCATTAATTATTTTTTCCCGGATGAAAAGAACTTTCTTCATAGATTGCTAAAATAATTTATACTTATTGTTGCTATTTCCCCTGCTAGATAATTCTAGTCCTTTTATTCTCTGCTGGACACTCCTTAATTAATAATTAAAATTAAAATGAATAAAAATATATTACAGGTGACCCAGATATTCTGTTGGATATGCCTGAAATGAATTTTTATCAAAGGATTAAATGTTTTAGAATCTAATATCAATTTTATCATTAATTAGGTATTTTATAAAATGCCCTGTCTAATTTTTTGTGGCTATCATAAAAGATCATATTGTGAATAAAAAAGAAACAATCCTGCAATGTATTAAGTATGCTGAAGTAGGAAGTAGCCTTCTGTTCGTTGATTGGTTAAAGTAATATTCTGTTGTGATTGGTTAAGCCGCCTGACAGCTGGCTTTATAAGAGCTGTCAGGCAGAGTTCTAAGCAGTTTCAGTTATAGCTGTGGCAGTTGGCCCAGCCGTTGTAAATAAACGGTTAATTACATGATCTTCGCATTGTCCATCGTCTTTGATCCAGCCAATACATTTCAAATCCTAAACCTTAATAATATAGGAATGATTTCTGGATATTATAAACAGGTTAAATTATATTCTATATTTAAACACAGTCTTTACTTCATTAGAAACAGGCTTATAAATTGAATATAATTCTGGACCATAATTCTGCCTACTATGTTTTTCAAAATGTGCTTACTTTAATTTATATATATATATATATATATATATATATATATATATATATATATATATATATATATATATATATAAAAAAGCATGAACTGCTTGGTAGAAAAGTTTGTCCCCTCGGAGATTTTTGAAGCAGGAGTTAAGTAAAGCATCAAAATAGAAAAGGAAGCAACAACGAGAAATCAAAGCCAGTCATAACAATTACCTTTATGAGTGTATCTTGGCAAAGAAAGAATTGCTTTATCCTTGAAGAAACCAGGTGATTCTTTTAATGAGTACTAGACAGCCCATGGGTCATTGTTTCATTTGCATCATCATTTCAGTCCTTTTCACACCTGACAGCAGCAACTGACTTGTCTTCTGGCCCTGGATTTCAAATTCAAATTCAAATCTTTACTGTCAGTGCACAACATATGTACAATGAGATTGGTTGAGCTCCCTCAGTGCACCCCCCCCAACACAATACAGCTCACAGTGAAGACAGAAAATCCCTAACCCAATAAATGATATTAATAAAACACCCAGTCCTATTGCACCAGTGTGAACATGTTACACATTTGCAACTTTCTGCTCACTTCCCCCATTGACTTTGCTTGTAGGAAGTTGTCAGGGAAGCACTGGAAATAACAGCTATGTGACTGCAAGTGACAATGGCAGTGGGGCAGCATGGTGGCCATGAAGTGGCCACAGGTTTTCCAAATTTTAATCCCATGGGAATAAGGGGTCCTAGATTTTGGACACATTCTATCAATTAGATCATTTGAGGTCCCTCTGTTCAAAAACTTGCTCTTTGTTCAAAAATTGTTGCCCATTTTGGCCAGTTGAAGGTTACAGACAGACAGATATGAGAGTTTTAATAGTATATAGATTTGCCACCATCACTGATCGTTACTTAAATCTACAAGGTTCTGAATGTTAATTAAAAGGGAATGGATTGACATCTGTAATTAGTTTATTTATAAAGCAAATATTTCTATCCTGCAAAGTTACTTTGGAAGAAATAGCCTGTTCAGCTCTTCTTTATAAAACTTATTTCTATAATTTATTGTCAAGGCATTTTGATGCTCTGCACATAAAATCTCCACGAAATCAATTTAAAATCCAGTGAGATTTTAAAATAAAAGATTTAATAATATTTTAAAACTTTAAGTATTACTTTATTCACTCCTTTTTAACATCTACATGAAGCCACTGGGTGAGATCATTTGCTATCAGGGGTTTAGGTATTAGTATGCTGATGATACACAATTTTATAAAACCACCCTGGTAATCCAAGTGACACTTTTGCTGCCCTCTTGGACTGTCGGGAGACTGTGGGGTCTGGATGAGGGACAACAGGCTTCAGCTGAACCCTGGCAAGACCAAATGGATTTGAGTACATGGAGCTTCAAGATCTGAGACTTTAACTAACTTAGTTCTGGATGGGGTTGCACTACTCCAAATAGAACCTGTCTATTACTTGGACGTTCTCAAAGAGCAGGTGGCAGTTGCGGCTAGGAGAGCCTTTGCACAGTTTTTTGCATATTGTGTGCCAGTTGTGGCCTTTCATGGATCGGAAGATCCTGTGCTCACTCATTTCAACCCTGATGATCTGGATTACTGCAATGTGAGCTCTAACTAGGGCTACCCTGGAACTGTGTTTGGAAATTTCAACTGATGCAGAGTACATCATTGCGGGCAATTCTTGGGATCCCCTGGGTGGCCCATGCTATACCACTGATCCATATGCTGCATTGGCTGTTGGCTTGCTTCCAGGTGCAATTCAAGGTGTTTATTATTACCTTTAAAACATGGCGTAGCATGGCATGGGTCCAGGTTACTTGAGAAACCACCTCAACACTGGGATTGGCCCACCCCACCCACCCCAGCCAAGGAGACAAATTGTAAATCCCATTAATCAAGGAACTGTGACTGGTGGGGTATAGGAAAAGGGCCCTCTCTGCTGTGGCTCCTGACCTTTTGAAGATCTTACTCCCACCCTTACTTCCCTGAATGCCAAAGATCTTACTCCCACCCTTATTTCCCTGAATGCCCTGAAGACTTGGCTCTGCCAGATGGCTTGGGGCATCACACTAGAGGTGATTGAGAAATTAATAGGCAATCCCACCTCCCCCTCTGCATTCTGCTCCCTTCCTCCCCATCTTTTAACAATACCTCTATTTTTGATTGTAATTTCTGTTTTTATTGTTTTAGAAATATTTAATGTTTATGATTTTAATGCTTGTAATGCTGTAAACTGCCTAGATTTGCTTCAAAACAAGATGGGCGGCAAATAAATTTAATGAATAATACATAAATAAAATTGAGGAAAGAAAGCCAAAAAAATCACATGTGTTAAGATGAGTATTTAGCCAATCCCTAATTATGAATATAATTATCTTAATTTATAATTTATTAATTTATAAACTAGGCTGCAAGTAGGAATAAGTCTCTTTGGTTCTAATGATCATTTAGGCCTCTCCATTGTGTATTACAACATTTCCCAAATTTTGGCCTTCCAGATACATTAGCACTGGCTTACATGTTTTCAACATTTGTAATCCAATATATATTTGGAAAGCAACAAGTTATGTCTTATACTGTGATATATATTCATGTATAGCTATGATGAAAAGCCAGGGATACTCCTTGAGGACATTAATAATGTTAATATTAATATTAATATTAAAATTAATATTAATAATAATAATAATAATGTAATAACAACATGACTTAATTCGGGGTCAAGACTGATTGCTGATATATGGAAGAAGTTTGGAAATATCATTCAGTTTATCTTAAATGTGCTATCACCATACTGTGGATCATGGAAAGTCAATAACTTATTCAATAGTGTGTCTCCTCTTTGGTTTCAATTTCTGCTGATAGATACTTTTTGGACTTACTTTTTGGCTGCTGTTGAGACAACACCTCACTGAGCGGAAGTCTTTGCAATTAAATGAAACTGTTTTGTCAGAGGTCAAAATTGGAGAGGAAGAGAGCGAAGAAAAAGGTGAATACACATTTCAAGTCAGTATAGAAGGTAGTTTCGTGATATTGTTGTCAATAGAACAGTACACAATTACTGAGGAAATACTTAGGTTTCAACTACTATGTATAAATATTTATAAATCTAGTGGGGAAAAATTAAGAATTAACTAAATTAAGAATTGGTTTTGCTTCTGTTTTTTTTCCATTCAATTTAAGTTTTGTATTAACTTGCCATAAAAAGGTGGCATTAAAATTTCTACCCAAATTCTCAAGATGTGACACAAAGAATCTGCCTCAGTTCCCTTTCCTTATTTCATCTTTTCCTATTAAATTGTGTAATTCATCCATTTGTATATTGATTTTTATTTTTTTAATTAAATGTACTACATTGTTGACTAATGTGATATGTCTATGTTTTACTGTAAGACAGTATTGTGTATCAGCCAATGTGACCAGCGCAATAATTGATAAATTATTTTATCAATAATTATAGCATTGTAAAATAATGCAATTAATGTAATATATTCTAATGTTACATTTACAGATGATGAATCCCAAAAAGAAGAAGAAGAATCCTCCAAAGAGGAAGAGAAGGAGGAAGAAGAAGTGGGGGAATTAGAGGAGGAGGAGGAGGAGAAGGAGGAAGAGGAGGAGGAAGAAGAAGATAAAGAAGAGGATGAAGAAGATGTAATGAAAGTTCTAGGAAACATGGTGATGGCGATGTTTGTTAAGTACTGGATTTATGTCTGCGGAGGAATGTTCTTCTTTGTCAGCTTTGAGGGAAAAATTGTCATGTACAAAATCATCTATATGATGCTCTTCTTGTTTTGTGTAGTCCTTTATCAGGTAAGTAGTAAAAATCCTAGGTTTTTTTAAAAAAGAACATTGCCATTTTGTTTCTTTCTCTTTTTTATTTTTTATTAAATATGCTGTTTTTAAAAAGTATAAAGAGTAATTAAATTAAAAATTACTTGAAGGACAAAATTAATCAATCTTGTAAAAATATATAAAACCATAAAAAAATAAAACAAGTGTGAGTCAAATTAAAATCAACATAGGTTTTTGACAGAGCAAGAGGAAGGAGAGAACAGAAAGAGAACAAGACTACCAACAATCATTGTTCAGCTTAATGCAGCTTGGCATTTAAATGTATCAAATGATCTTAGAAGAATTTCTGAAATGGTGATCACTGAATTATAATAAATGACTGCAAATGATGAATATTATGTGAGACTTAATTTCTTATTTGGTAGGTCCACTATGAATGGTGGCGACGAATTCTGAAATACTTTTGGATGTCAGTTGTGGTTTACACTATGTTAGTGCTTGTTTTCATTTACACATATCAATTTAAAGCATTCCCTGACTTGTGGAAAAACATGACAAACATGAATGATGATCAGTAAGTATTATTTGTTACTCCATTTTTTAAGATGCAGTTTATTTGAATGGTGAATTATGAAACACTAATATTACTTTAGATAGCTGATGTTTTATAAATGACCATATTTAGGAAATACCTTTCTTTAGAAGAAACGAATATTCAGCTTCTCTTTTGTAAATCAATCCAAAATCAGTCCTATCTTTTCAACTTTTAACCAAAAGATTTATTTTTTCATGTACCTTCAATTTTAACTCAGTCCCTTCAGAAATCAAATATGAGACCATTGAGAGACCAATACTTGAAGAAGTTGTTTTCATTCTAGACAGCATTCCAAGCTAAATTAAAGAAATTAATGGTGCATGGTTTGTGCACTATATGCATAGTTTTCAAGTGTCAAAGCTTCTGACTTAGCTTTTTTTTTTGTTAGTTCAAACACATGGCATGTTCTTCATGTTTTCATCAAAATAATAAAAGCAGCATTGTGCACTAATGCCACAAGATCTACCTTTAAATTTTATGTCACAGTATAAATTCAAAATCAGAAAGGTTTGTGCCATAATAATGTGATACATTCTTTTAACATTTTCGCCCTTAACTTTCCCTTCAGATGTTGCTGAATTCACACATTAAAAAATATCTATTCCAGTATGAGTAATCCTTGGCTTATGTCCATTTGTTTAGTGATTCCAAGTTATGGCAGTAGTAAAAAAAGTAATCATCCTCAAAGTTATGACCGTCACACACACATCCATGCGCCACAGTCACATGATCACAATTTGGGCTCTTGGCAACTGGCTTACATTCATGATGGTTGTAGTGTCTTCTAGTCAATTTGCTACTTTCTCAGCCATCTTCTGATAAACAAAGTCAATGGGGGAAGCCATATTCACTTAATGACCAAATGATTTAATTAAAAACTGCCTGATTCACTCAACAACCATGGTAAAACTGGTTGTAAATTAAGGTCTAATCATATGATGACTCACTTAGCAATGAAAATTCTAGGCCCGTTGTGACTGTACGTTGATGCCTATCTGTATAACTTTGATCAGAGTTCATGTTTTTACTTCTGCAGTTGACCATCTTCCGTATCTCTTGTTCTGTAGTCAAACATGTTGGGTGAAAAAAATTGCCACTATAGTTTTGTGGGGAAAAAAAAGATTTTTCTACTAATTTCTGTTTTGGGACCAGAAATCACAGGATTTTTTTTTTAAAAAAATAAAGCTGTTCAGTGAAAGAATATTTTTCAGTCAGCCTTTGTTCACTTGTAAGTGAATTTTGGTATAGTCACAAAAGAAAATGATGAACAAAAAATTTATCAGCCTTATAAACTAAAAGACCAGAACTAATTCCAAAGTTTCACGGTATGCTGGATTCAGAGAGTTCTTCTGAGGTTGTATCTGCAGTGAAGGTATCATTCAATATGCAGCCTATCCATTGTACTGAACAAGACAGTTCAGTTCAGTTCAGATTGGCAAAATGCACAAGCTTATTTTTATGAGCTTGAAACAATAGGCAACCATCTTTTTATTTTTCCTAAGACTTTTAATATGTTATGAATCTAATATTTTTAGGTCTTTGAATTTAATTCATCTGCTGTCTTTTCAACATTATTTCAGTTAAGTCCATTTGTTTCTGTTTTTTACATGTTATTTTGTATTTTAATTCTGAATTCATTTTTTCACATTGTAAGCACCAAGGTAAAATCTTGGTGCTGTACCAGGTCAGTATTGGGTAATGTTCTGCCATGGAATACAGCTAAATTTAGATTTTTAGGTTAAGGAATAGATAAAGAAACTATCACAATTATTTTTAGAAGCATTTCTTGCAAGTCTTTTCTGGGTCTGTCTCTGGATCCCATCAGGATAGCTATTACTATTCTGTTGTTTTTTATAATTTTCAAAACTGCTTACTGTTTGTAAAAATAAAAAAAAAATGTTTTAACTTTTCCTTGTGCTTTCTGACAAGTCTAAAAGATTGTGAAGGTAATTTACGAGTTATGAACTATAGCTGTAATTTGAATTATTTTATATTTCAGGCTAAAGGATCTTGGCTTAGAACAGTATTCTACAGCAGAATTATTCACTCGCATTTTTATTCCAACCTCCTTTCTATTGGTGTGCATATTGCACTTGCATTACTTCCATGACCGATTCCTCCAACTCACAGATTTAAAAGCCATAGTCAGCAAACAAGACAATGCCATTTACAGGTAAACAAAACAGAAAATTTTCCTTCATTTTATTGCCCCCCCCCCCCAGGTTTGAATTGTGGGGTTGGTTGGTTCGTTGGTTGGTTGGTTAAATTGTCTCTTTACCACCTTATAGTCAAGTAATTCTGGATTTTGAGGAAAAAGAGTAAAATTAGAGAAAGATGGCCTGTTCTCTGTGACTGAATAATAAATACCACTTAGAAATCTCATGATCTACAAACCTTCACTGTAACCACAAAAATGCTATTTTGGTCTGAATTCTTTATATGTGGTTTTCCCAGCACCAGACAGAATTTAATGAGATTTATTCCCTACCAAATATATTCTGGGTTGCTGCATTACTTATAATTTGAGAAGGAACTATAGGAATTCGGTTGTATCTATTGACCATTAAAATTATTTTAATATAGAATCAAAGAATTGGGGGGCGGGGAGCCTCTAGTTATCTTGGCCTTAACATCCTGGTCAAATGGTGGTATTTTTGAAAACCTTCAATGATTTAACATTTTATTATTTTAGTTAAATAGTTAACAAGTTTTACAGTAATAAAATTAAAAATGCAAACACAAGAGACAAAGAAATGCAGCTTCTTCCCTAAAGTCAAAATAGATCATGTTGATGCTTATTATGGTTCTCCTACAGAAAAAATAAAATGTCATAAGGCTCAAATTTGTAAACCTTTGTAAAACTAAACTTTGATATTGTATAACAAAAGAGTCGCTTCTGTATTCTTATCTGATTCTATGTAGGAATGCTCTTTAAGGACAAAAGCCGACTTAGAAAATTAAAAAATAGCTGCTTTCATAGAAGTGAAATAAAGGCAGAATAATATATTGTTCAGATTTGTACCCCAAAAGAATGAAGAATAACTGCATCAAAACTTAACAAAGGATTAATGAGACTATATGCCTTCCCATACACAAAAATGATGAGATTTATAGGAGATCACTATGTTTTGGGAATTAAAAGCACAAACAAAAATCTATATGAAAAATTAGCAAATATGGATCAATTAAATTATTTGCATCTCCAGCCTCCTATACAGGTGTCTACAAGTAGATTGTAAGTGACAGTACATCATAATATAAACTCTACCCCTTAAGTACTTGGAAATGACATTGTGATGCAAGAACAAAAGAATATACCTCTCAGCATGACATCATGATGAATATATAATGTTGGTGTCAGTGTAGTTAGGGAGAGACAGGTGGTATGGTTGGTATGTGTTCATTTATTTTTCTTTTCTTCACAAATGGTATAAGAAATTATTTGAATTTTTAAACATTCAAATGTGAAAAAAATCAAAACTGATCACCCAAGAAAACAGCTTTGAGTGCTTAAATTTTCAAATGAGTAATTACTATTTGTTTTGCAACTATATTTATTGAATTGAACTGAGGAAGCTGTCTCTTCTGATAAGCTTTTCATCTTTAGTGGGAAAACAACTGAAAGTATAATTGACTTCTCTCTCTATGGAGAATATCTGTAACTATTGTTAAACAGATATAGATGATATATAGATATAGATATATAAATGTAGATATTTATTGCATCTTTATTGTATAACTTGGGCAACTTAAGGCGGCAACCATGCCTAATACTCCTTTATCCTCCTATTTCCCCATAACAACAGACCTCTTAGGTGAGTTGGGCTGATGGAATATTACCGGCCTAAAGTCACCCAGTTGGCTTCCATGCCTAAAGTAGGACTAGAACTCACAGTTTCCTGGTTTCTAACCCAACACTTTAACCACCACACCACACTGGCTCTCATATATGTATAGTTGCGTATGTACGTATATTATTTCATTTTAGTTACTAACTTCCACATTTACCGTATTTTTTGGAATATAAGTCACACCTACCTTTTTTGGTGTGAACATTTTGGCAAATTTTGGTGAGAAATTTGCCTCTGCCTCTGCCTCTGCCTCTGCCCCTGAGCAATTTTGCCTTGTTGCAGCAAACAGCAAACAGCCTGCTTTACTTTCGTTTTCGTTTTCAGCATAGCTTGATTAGCACAAGGAAAAAAAATCTGCTCCAGCAATTTACCTCTTTGCAGCAAGCAGAAGAGCCCTGCGCAAAACAGCTAAGAGCAAATCTGCTGAGAGTCGGGAGGCGGATCCAATCAACTTGTGCTAATTAGGCTGTGCTGAACCTGAAAGGAGCTGTTTTTTCTTGCTGTTTGCTTGCAAGGAGGTAACTGCTGCGAGGCAGAGGCCAAAGAGTGGGGGCCAGTGGGTGGGCGGGGCTACATTCGGCGTATAAGACGCACCTAAATTTTCAACCCCTTTTAGGGGGGAAAAAGGTGCGTTTTATACTTCGAAAAATATGGTAATAAATGTGAACAGAAAAACAAGCCATATAAGAGAGACACAAAATGGAACAATTCATCTACTTTCCTCCTTCTAGCTCCTGGCAGTGTATTCGAAGTCATGGGCAAATAGAAGTTTACATGTTCTTCTTTCTGCAGGGGTTGTGATGTTTTTTCAATATGCATACTACATCATTACAGCTTTTTTCCTTGTGTGCTTCCTGAGAAAAATATCTATCTTTAATCCTGTTTAACAGTATTCTTCTTTTCTCTTTCTCTAATTTTTCTGCTGCCACTTTATGCATTCTCACACTTTCATCTGTTACCAAAGCCATGCCAAAGTCAATGGTCGTGTTTATCTTATAATAAATAGGTGGGTATTTTAATTATTCCTTTTTTTACCTAAAAATTTAGTGTTTATTTAGTTGTACATTCAAGATTTAAAATAAAAACAATAAGGCTATTCATGATACTCAGAGAACATAATGCTATTCAAATAACACAACTTCCCAGTATTACAATTTTTTTGTGCAATCTTAATAGTCTCTTTTTAAAAGCTAAGTGTATTGGTTCATTTTAAAGTTGAGCAGAATTCAGTAAATATTCAGCTACTTTAAAATTAATTAGACATAAAGGTTTCCTCTGGAAACATGCTGGTACCAATATACTATCATGCATGTGCATATATTTGTGTATGTAAATTAGTTAGATTTTAATATTTAAATCAACTACATTCTAAGTGTTTGGAGTTCCTATACCCAAATAGGTATAAAATACCTATTTGGGCCTCAGTGTATGTTTATGATATTCCCCTTGCTTTAATTGAAGCTCTTTTTTTTAAAAAATGACTTGGAATTGATACATTCAGTTTCATTTTATTTTCTGCTGGATGTTAAGCCATTGTTTTATCAAGTAAATAGTAAGTTGGGATATATAAAGTAGCAAAGGAAACCATAGCAGGGATATCTGCAAGCTGTGATCAAAAAAATAAAGATTGTGGCCACAGTGCACACCCAATGCACACAGAATAAGAAAGAATAGGGATCTTGGAGGTCTTCTATTTCAAACCCCTGCTCAAGCAGACAAATGCATGCCCAATCTCTTCTTAAAAGCCTCTAATGTTGGGACACCCACAACTTCTGGAGTCAAGTGATTCCACTGATTAATTATTCCGATACACAAGAAAGCAGAAGTTGGTAGTCACTCTATTGTGACTACCAATTTAAAATTTTTGACACTTCTATTCCAGATATAGAAAGATGAAAGCTATATTATCAATGCCTTTTGATTTACCATGTTACATAACCACAGTGTGACTTTAATGGTAGATTATGCAAATATCTAAAGGTTAGTAAGTAGAAAAAAGTTGAACTGAAGTAAGTAATCCCATGTATTCTAAAAAGTTTTGTTGAGAGCATCTAGAAAAGGGGTGTCAATCTCGTGTCCCGCGGGCCAGATGCATCACATGCTGGCTCCGACTCTGCCCGGTTTAATGAAGGGGGAAAAAGTCCCGATACACCATGAGACGACGCCGTGATGACACAAGTTTGACACCCCTGATCTAGAAGGTAACACAAAAATGTATCCAGGAACAACTGAGGTAGCAGAATGGCTGAGCCTAATGCCAAATGATTAGTTATTGGGTTCTGGATGTTCTTTGAGTTTGGTTATTTTCCTGCAGATGTTTTGTTATCAGGCTAGATAGCATTACTGGTGCATACGAGAGTCAAGTTTGGTGGAGTGTCTTGCTCTACCAAGAAAATTATTGACATTCTAGCCCAGGGGTGTCAAACTCAAGGCTTAAATCTGGCCTGCAAGGCCAGCCTGGAAATAGTAAAGGACTGGCCCATGGTGCCTCTGGCAGCCAAAATGGGGCATGAGGGGGCCACGCGTGATTCCCCCATGCCCCATTTTGCCAGCAAGGTGAAAGGAGGTGCAGGAGGCATCCGTCCCATCTCCCCCCCCCCACCTGGCCCATGGAGAACTATAATGCTGGTCCAACCCTTGAAGATATCCAGTTTAACACCCTTGTTCAAATCCAAAACTATTAGGAAAATCCTGGATTTTGGGTATTCACACAAATCAGTCATCCACAGACACATAAAGACTAATCTCATCTAATATCATTTAAAAGATACAACCAAAAGTCAAGGAACGAAACAAATATCCCATAGTATATCCTCCCTGGCCAGCAACAAACCAATTAGGCAGAGAACAGCACCAGATAATGACCAAGGAAGAAACAATATGCTAATCAAGCAACCATCAAGATGAAACCACATGTCAGTCGAGTCTGACAAGGCAAGCCAGATATAAATAGCCAGCGAATTCCACTTCTCCAAACATTTTAAATCTTGCTTAACCTGGTAATGAAAAGTCTGTAGGAAAATAACTAAGATCAGAGAATACTAAACGCCTACAGTTCAATGTTGAGCTATCTATGTATTAATCTATCTATTATCAGCAATTATTGTAATACTGTTCTGCTTTTTTTAAAGTCTTGATAGCTTCAGTTTCCATCTGTTGCAGTGACTGTTCATCAGAGACTAGGCTCAAATATTTATTCCTGAATAGACTTGATACTCTTCAGTTCCTCCCTGTAATTGAACATTTCTCTTTCTGTTTTTTGCTTCTGTATCACAATTTTCTATATCTGCATTCTAAGGGGTTCTGCACAGCATAATATTGATCGTGGGTGGCTGGCTGCTGTACTCTAAAGTTGGCAATGATAACTAGCTTCTTACTAATGACTGTTCTATTTGGGCCTTTACTGAAGCACTCTTATGGCTGGCTTATTATGACACCTGTTTATATTCAATGTGATTGAGGCTGTGCATCTTCATAGTACAGTAAGAATGCATTACAATCTGGCTGGATTCTAGTGTAAAATATGGCTAAGAAATTGAGGCGTGCAAGACAAATATTCATAGTCTGGTTCAGTTCTGATGCATCTTAAATAGCATCTTGCTCATGTTGGATCCTTTTGGTTTTTCATACACATTCTTTGCTCATTTTTTGCATCATG
This sequence comes from Masticophis lateralis, assembly GCA_030761175.1. Taxonomy (NCBI): domain Eukaryota; kingdom Metazoa; phylum Chordata; class Lepidosauria; order Squamata; family Colubridae; genus Masticophis; species Masticophis lateralis. Next base: position 54,323,298 of record JAUDYJ010000003.1, on the reverse strand, counting down.
CTAGGCACTGCTAGCTATTTTTTCAAAAACATATTTTTTCATGATAATCTTGGTTTATATTCCAGGATTCAGGAATAGTTGATAGGCAGTGTAATTTACATTGCTTATTGGTAGAACGCAAATATAAACCTAGAGGGAAAAAAATGTTTGTAAAATGTTTGTTTTCATAAATTATTTTTATTCTTGTTCAAATGTGGCATATGTTATATTCAAAATATAACTAACCTGGACTAACAAGTTGACTTGTTGGCTTGACTTACAACCATTCATTTAGTGATAGTTTGAAGTTACAACAGCACTGAAAAAAGTGACATGACCGTTTTTCACACTTATGACTGTTGCAGCATCCCCATGGTTGCATGATCAAAATTTAGACGCTTAACAACGTCGACCTTCCGACAAGCAAAGAAAATGGGGAAGCCAGATTCACTTAACCATAAATTTGGTTTTCCCGTTTGCTTGTCAATAAAGACTCATTGTGGTTGTAAGTTGAGGACTACCTGTACAACAAAACTACAGTAAGTCAAACTTACCCTAGGAATGGAGAACACTTCTAGGAGGACTGTTCAGTTAAATATCCTTCTGAATGTTATCCTGGTTTGTAAAAGTTGCCTCTTGGTGATCTGTAGTCTCCTTCTTTCCCCCTTTCTGTTTTTTGCTCTTTGAAGAATTTACTAATAAATTCTTTCTAAGATACTTTTTCTTATATACGTTTTTGAAAAGACAAGGTGTGTTGCAGTTGCTGTTTTCTTCTTCACTTATGATCAGCAGGATTTTTAAAAAAATGTTCTCAAATTAAGGCAAAATATTTCCTTGCAGTGTTTCCCACTTTATACTGAATATTGTTCACTTGTACTCTGATATTTAGTCCATAATTTGTCTTGATTTATTTTTTGAAGTAATAAAAAACATCTTCCAGTTCGTGCATTTAGTGAATTTTTTAGGCATATTCATAGATGTTTGAATTGTAAAGAACTTGAAAATTGATTTTTGTAAAGTTCGGTTTCTTCCTCTTCTCTACCACAACCCACCAGCATTAAAAAAGAAAACGAGTTGATGAGTATGGGAGATCATGAAACAGATCCCCAGGCTGGATCTGTCCAATAATGGAAATTAACTTGGACATGCCTAGTTCATTCTAAAGTAAAATTTGTGGGCTTCACTAACTTCTATGTGAAAGGAAGTAATGTTTTCACTACTGTAGGTGGTGACCAAGATGTAAAAATAGTCCTCCAGTTATTTATATGTTGGTGGAGTCATCTGAATAGAAATAAGTTGGGTCCTAAAAATTAAAGTCTTTTTGTTTGTAATTATAAGATGCATTTATCAATCTAAAAGAAAGATATTTATGTTTAAAGTTCACTTACTTCTCTGAGCCATAAAAGTGGATTAACATGTTTTGAAAACTATAATTCCATTGCAAATTTGGCATTATTCATGCTTCAGTAACTTTTCAGAAATTATTTTCCCAATCTTATTATTTTTATTTTAATTCTGAATTCATGAGAAATGATGCAGTAATACTAATAAATCACAATTTAATGGACCAATTGGAAGAGTAGGTGTCCATTAAATAATTAACTTTGAATAAATTTTATAAATTAAATAAGAAACTATTTTATGGCAGTAGTTATCTGTGTAATTTTTATAAATTACCAGTACATCATTTCAATCAATTGTTATTGTCATATCAAATGATCACACAAATGATGTACACTGTACATTCATTTAATCAATCACATCAGAAATTCATTGTTTCAATACTTCTAAATTAAGTTTCACTTACTGTTTTCCTATAGCAGCTCACCAGTTAGGAAGACATATAAAGACATTTTTATACTGACAAAAATGTATCTTTCAGTTCAACGCATGGTTTTAAAAATGCAAAATTGGCAAAGAAAACTATCTAACCTAGACAAGCATATGTGACATAGAGTCTGGAGGTAGAAGTCAGGCAGATAGATGAAGCCTATGGCTCACAGATAAGGAGTTTGTTCCTACTCATAAAGTAAGAACAGCCAAATTCTGAGATAGGCAAGAAAAGAAACAACTGGTTCGTAAAGGATTGATTGTTAACTGAGTTAAAATAGAAAATAGAAATTCTTCAAAGGCATAATTCTGGCTTAATACCATCTCCTGTATTGTTTGTTCATTGTCTTTATATGGGAATACCATCAGTTGTGTTGAGCAGATATGACACTGAAAAAAGAATACTGTTTTTTATTAAGTTTAAACATCAACCACTAGGTAGACCAGGGATCAGCAACCTTAAACACTCAAAGAGCCACAAAGGTCCTAACTGGAAGTCCCCCGTTCAATTCTGGACAGTTCCCCCACCATAGAGTCTCCTCCTAGTGCGGCATCCTTTTTCCTTTGCCAACCAGAAGTCTGGTTCCCCCACCATGGAGTCTCCTCCTAGTGAGACGTCCTTTTTCCTCTACCTGTCCTAACCAAAAGCCCTATCAATTATGGAACCGACTGGTGACAAGGAGCCGCAGCAGAGGGATGAAAGAGCCACATGCGGCTCCAGAGCCGCAGGTTGCTGGCCCATGAGGTAGACTGACTTTAAGACTTTTAGGATTTCAAAATTTGAGCTTTGGGAGGAGGATTGGTTGCTATCATTAAGCTCAGAGTACAAACTGATATGAAATTCTGTGGTTAGTTCTACTATTTTATTTTGATTTATCCAAGTCAACATTGACAATATAGCAATAATTAAAAATGAGCATCATAAACACTGATTAGGCACCCCCGACATGCGTGATGTCAATCTGGCCAAGCCCACTCTGGCTATGCCCACCCCAACCCCTGAAGTCAAACACAACTCTGATGCAGCCCTCAGTGAAATTGAGTTTGACACCCCTGCCTTAGAATTATTTATTTATTTATTTATTTATTTATTTTATTTGTTGGGGCATGTATGCCGCCCTATCTCCACAGGGTGGCTCACAACAATTAAAAACAAAACAGACAAACCATTAAAACAGAAGTCCAGGTTAAAATTAAGAAATTCAATAAAACCCAGATTAATACTTATGTGACTATATTTTGGGTTATATATGTATGAATGATACCTCTTAAAATAAGACATTTGCATCATATTTTATTCATCATTTTATGGCTATGATTCTTCATACATAGAAAGAAATACAAATGAAATCAGTTAATTTATTTCAGAATAATACCCTATTTCCCCCAAAATAAGACATCCCCTGATAATAAGCCCAATTGGGTTTTTGAGCACATTCACTAAAATAAGCCCTCCCCGAAAATGCATGTGCAGCTGGTCCCTGCCATTTCCTCTGGTTAGGATTAGGGAGACAGAGCTGGAAATCAGGTAACATGGCAAGAAGAGCCCTGTCTTGCTCCATGCACTCCAAAATAATAAGACCTCCCTGAAAATAACCCCAAGCGCTTATTTCAGGGTTCAAAAAAAATATAAGGGTCTTATTTTGGGGAAAACATGATAGGATCGTCAAAGTATAACCTTCAGGGATCTTAACAGTATCAATAGTGGGGGAGGGGGCAGCCAATCAAGTTAGTGACTGAGGATCCTTTGTAAAATTATGTTCTAGTTCAAAATTATCTAATTCTTGTTTTTTTATAACATCTTTAAATAACTACAACAGATGGCCCATTTTTATCACCAAAACATCCATGTAGAGTATCCATTCCCTCTGGATATTCATTTAGATAATATTTTGACCATTGTTGTTTGTTTGTTTGTTTATTTGCCAGCCAATAATTGATTGACTTTCAATATCTCCATTCCTATCAATTACACATAAGCTTCCAGGCTTTAGCACTGTTTTCACTGAAAACTGTTTTGAGAATTTGGGATGGCCAGCAATTTATCCCTGCATATCTATTAATATGTTATCCAATTATTTGCCTGAATCTGCATGCGCTATAATGCAATGGCATATTTATTCCTTTGATGCAGTCCAGTCCTTTCAAGAATTTGTAGCACTTAGTTTTCTTCTGGACAATGTCTAGTAAGTCTTGTAATTGTAGACATGGAATGAAGTCTTTAAGTATAGGCAAACGTATTTAATGTTAGACAGATTTATATTAGTGCTGAATATGAAGTTTCACTCTCCAGTGCCAATGTTTTACAAAAAGAAACTAATCCTGCATCCTGAGAGTTTTGCTTATCACAGATAAACAAAAGTGAAATGTTTTTCTGAGTTTCATATAACCTTGCTACTGTAAGATCTTTGAAAGGACAAGGCAAATAATGTAACTTAATAAAATAATATCAAAATTCTAGAATACATATTTTAATCGCTTCAATTTTTTACATTGATATAAACAACGTACTGTGTATCTTGTACACTTTACACTGAACTTAGCTACATAATTCTTGAAAGCATAACTGGAACAATATGGATAATTCATAGCATGTCATATATTAACCTCTTCCAAAAGTGTTCATAGAATTTTTGCTTTTCTGTGCTTATCCTCAATTGGGAAAATATGCCAAGGAATCTAAAGAAGAATCCGCTCATATTTTTAGAAATATAAATATATATTTAGGATATGATTTATTTAAATTGGGAGGATTCATACTTTCATATTCATACATAGAAAGAGTAATTCAAAATCCTGGAACTGTACTTTTTGCTTTTGCAAATCCATTCTGTTAAGACTAGGATAATATGTTTTTGAAAGCTGCCACAGATGGGTACTGCTAATGAGTCATATAGCATCATGTCTTATCTCTGATCTTCCTCTTCTCGTTTCCTTTTTTCTTTCTGTTTCAATTATTTGAGCAGCATCAAGAAAAAATTACCAATCCATCAAAATGAGTAAGTCCCCATGTGAAGTCATGAAATGCTTGCTATTACATGTCATTTCATGCTTCTACAACTTAAACTTTGACCATTTTTTCCCCTTTGTGGGGAAATGTCAAGTTTAGGTGACAATATCACTGATTACTGATGTAAATATTAGCATCAAAATAACAAATGATTGCTACTGTGGTGCAATCCATGTGGCGTTTTCATTTTTTGAACAGTGTGTGACTCATATATTCATGCATTTCCAGTTTGTTTTAATTTACAAAATAACCAAATTTAGTGTTTTCAGACTTAAAGCTGTTCAGTTTCTTGACATGACCATTTCTGTATCACTAGACTGGTGCATCAAGATGAAAGCTTGCCTGATCTCACAATGATGAATTTGAATGCCAACATTGAACAGGAAGAGGAAAAGTTGTTGCAAGATCAAGAAAAAACATTGCAGGAAGAAAATATAGTGGAAAGAAGAAAAAGTGAAAATGAAGTAGATGATAATGAAAAAAAGGAAGAAGAATTGGATGAAGAAGGTGAAGGTGAAGAAGAGGATGAGGATGAATCGGAGACAGAAGAAATATCAGGTAGAGTTGTGGATGGGTGATCAATTTTATTTTACTATTTGGACGATTAGCATGGAATAAATTAGAAATTTCTGACAGCATTTTGTATCTTATCAAATTTTCTTTAAAAAGAAATAAAGATATACATAAAAATATATTAAATATATGAATTAATACAGGTAATGAAGTGAATATTGGTTTGGGATTATATGATGTTGGAGTGTAACAATGTGGTAAATGTTACAGAAATTATAAAATTCAGTACAATTATATTGTTAACAGTGACTCAATTAAATAAGTGGTTTGCTTATTTGGGGGGGGGGGTGTAAGAGAGGGAGAGATGTTGCATTGATTAGCTCTTCATTTTGGGGAGAATAAACTTGTTTGATGATAGAAGTGGCCCAGCTTCAGTTGAATCATGATCCCATGTAATGCCAACCCCCCCCCCCAAAAAAGTTCCTATTAGTCAAAGAATGCAACAATATTTGTCACTATGGCAAAGATTTTCTGATACCTTACAATAATATTTTGTGCAGTTAATATTATAGTAGTATATTTATTGGTAAATGAAGGTTATTTTACAATTTCTATTTCATATGCAAAATATAAGATAGGTTTGTCCCAAAGGTGCTTTTCCAAAAGGCAACTGGACTTTCTTGTTTTTTTCCTTGAAAACATTTCAGCAACTAAGTGACTGTAAAGTCAATGGTGGGATTCAAGTAATTTAACAATCGGTTCTCTACCCTAGTCATTTCTTCCAACAACCAGTTCACCAAACTGCTCAGAAAGTTAACAACCGGTTCTCCCGAAGTGGTGCGAACTGGCTGAATCCCACCACTGTGTAAAGTGTATAACTCCTTCCACTCCCCATCATTCAGTTAGAACTGAAGAATCTTTTTCGATGAAAAACGAAATGTTTTCAAGGAAAAAAACAAGAAAGTTCCATTGCCTTTTAGAACAGAACCTTTGGGACAACCATGACTTGAAAGATTGACAATCTCCATAGACATAAAGATAGATTTCTTTTATTAGCTTGTATTTTACCTTTTTTTAATTGTTAAACTTTTACTTTAAGAAAAAGATTGTCTTATTCATTGGATAAGCATAAAAATAAAATTTAAAAATAAAAAAGCTTAGTTGATCTAATACTTTTTTTTTTTTTACTTTATGGAGAAATGTGTCTGTGTGTATATATGTATATATAAAAAAGTGTATTTCCAGCTAAAAATAACAGTAGCAGTTTTTTTATATTAGTGGAAAAGTGTTTCACTGCGACTTTTTTTTTTTTTAGATTTAAGGAACAAATGGCATTTGGTAATTGATCGACTAACTGTACTTTTCCTGAAGTTTCTGGAATGCTTTCATAAGCTTCAAGTTTTTGTATGGTGGCTTTTGGAACTACACATAATCAAAATTGTTTCATCATATATTATATGGGTAACGGTAAAAGAGGCAAGTATATAATGGATAGCTCACTTTCTCTTGCAGTATAAGTATTACAGTAGAATATAAATTACTTTATCTCCTTATATATATGAATCTGAGGTTCGTATTAGACCCATGTGGGATTGAAGCTTCCTGCTAATATCAAGCTGCCAGCGTAAAGAAGTACCCTTGAAAAATATGTACCGTATTTTCCGGCGTATAAGACGACTGGGCATATAAGACGACCCCTGACTTTTCCTGTAAAAATATAGGGTTTGGGCTATACTTGCTATATAAGACGACCTCTCTTCCAACGCACACCAAATAAAAATTAAAAAACATCAACTGGCTCACCCACAATGTAAAAGCAGCTGTGCTAGACCCAAAATGGCCCCTGCAACAAGCAGGAACCTCACACAGCCACAAAAAGCCCAAAAAAACAACTTTCACACTTTACACACACAAAATTCCACATATAGCTTTGTGAGATTTTGTGCGTTTGTGTAGTTAGAGTGAAACTCTACAGAAACACACTAAATCTCAGAAAGCTGCACAAATTTTATTATTTTATTTTATTTTATTTTATTTTATTTTATTATTTTATTTTTATTTTTATATGAAAGTTAAATTTAAAACTTCCTAGCCTAAAACTTAGACCTAGCCTTTAAATGGCTAGGTCTAAAAAAGAACAACTAAAAAACCCCCCAATTAACTATTTTTTTCAAAGCTCCCAAAGGGGAAAAAAACCTTACCCAATAGAATAAGGGTCTCCAACCTTGGCAACTTTAAGACTTGTAGACTTCAACTCCCAGAATTCCTCAGCCAGCTTTGCTTTGCTGGCTGAGTAATTCTGGGAGTTGAAGTCCACAACTCCCTGCCTGCTTGATTGCAGGCAGGGAGATTTAGTTGCTTGCTGATGCAATGGATTGCAGGCAAGGCAAGGCAAGGGTTGCGGCTAGCAGCTAAGGTAAGCAAGCTGGGGGGGGGGGATTTTTGCTACGTGTCAATTAGCAGGCAAAAATTAGCAGCTGGGGTGGCCAGCGTTGTATAAAAGGAAAGTTTTTCCCTTTTAAACGGGGCTTGGCCATCCAAGCTCTGGCGATCAGGCAACTCAGCTGGGATGGCCAGCCTTGTGTAAAAGGAAAGTTTTTCCCTTTTACACAGGGCTTGCCTGTAACTCAGCTGATTAGCGGCAACTCAGCAGGCAATTCAGCTTGGCTCCTTAGAGCCATTTAAGGCTCGTCAAAGCCTTTCGGACTGGTCTGCCTGGTTACAGGAGACTGACACCCGGCGTATAAGACGACCCCCGACTTTTGAGAAGATTTTTGTGTGTTAGAAAGTCGTCTTAAACGCCGGAAAATACGGTAACTGAAAATAAGCTCTGTTAGGCTTTCATAGTTTAACAATATATTTCTTTTGAGTTTGAATTTTAAAACAAATGAACTTTTTAATTATAATTTATTTATTTTATTTTTAAATTTGAATCCCTCCTGGCTATCAAATGGATAAAACATAATGCCTGTCCATAAGAGGAACCTTTGTAAATGATATCAGATCTCAAAATGTAAACAGTTTGCATTGTAAAATTTGTACTGTATATTTTGAAGATTTGGTTGCACATTGAAAAACAAAGTTTTGTTTAGTAACTGTCCATCCATTGAACTGTTTTAGTGCACCCCACATCTTCCTTTCCATTTGGTTGAGTTTAATTCTAAATGAAACCAAGGAAATTAATCTTTCCATGTTTTTCATTTTTTCAGTAATAAATAAATAAATACATGAGATAGTATAGTAAAGAATTCTCCAATTTGTCATTTAACCTAAATATTATCTTTTCTGTTTTGTCCTTCTAGGTTTCTCTCATTAACTATGTGTTTGTGATTGCCTGGGCTTTTGCTTTACCATATTCTCAGTTGCGTCCATTGGCATCCGGTGTCTGCACAGTTTGGACCTGTGTGATTATTATCTGTAAAATGTTATACCAGCTTGAATCTATTAATGTTGCATCATTTTCTATCAGTTGTCCAATGGTATATTTCATTTAGTTTTTAAAATTAATTATTCATACTTTATCTAAATATTTTTTAACTGGAGGGACTTATGAATTAGAGAGATGACAAAATGACTCAGAAATTATCCAAGCAGTTTCCCTCAAAATCAGGAAAATATTCTGGTAGTATACATCTTTTGTTTTTGTTTTTCCAACCCTGTTGAGATGTTAGTTATTTTATGTTTTTTTAAAAAATAAGTAAATAGCGGGTAGGGCATTTTTTTTTTCTAGAAAGGGATATATTTATGTTTTTGATCTGCCTTGTTGCACCATATTAAGGAAGAATTCTCTGCTGCTTGATCTCTTTCAGAAAACACATTAAAATAAGTCTATAAGTGTGGAATGTTCCATGTCTTCAGTTTTCTCCCATAATTTTGCCTTCTTAATTTGATTAGGTCTTCATCCTGTCCTTCTTAGGTTGTCAAATTGTCTCTTTAGGCTGGATATGAGGTTTGGGTTACTTTGTATGGGATAAAAAATGACAAAACTTGTACATTTATATATTTTTTTCATAGCAAGGTTTTAAGGTTTTTCTTTATTTTTAGTCTTAATAATAGCTCCCTGAAAGAGAATTTATAAAGCATTTATAAATTTATAAAGTCAATGAGAAACTGTTGAATTATTTAGCTGTACATGCATTATTATTACACATACCGCCTGAATAAATCAGAACTAATGTTTTTGTTATTTTAGCCTAATACTACTGAAAATCAGGAAAACCTGAATGAATCACTTCTCTACAAAAAACCCATTGATCCAACTGAGTGGGTTGGATTAAGAAAGTCCTATCCATTGCTTGTCTACTTGAGGGTAATTATAAACTGTTCTCTATTCAGCATTTTCAATTTTTGCATTCTTCTAGTAGAGATGAAACGATAGCTCAGTATTATGTAATCCTTAGAAGTAGAACTGTTCTCTTTGGAATCTTTCCTCAAAGATTATGAAGGTATGGGATGAGAAAGGAAATTACAATAATGAAGTGTACTTCATTACAGCTCTGATAGCCTTGGTTCATGAAATGAAAAAGTAGTGATCTATTTTAAGCATTTCCAATCCATTCCTTAATTTTCAGTTCTTGTAGCAAAATAGCTGCATTTTAAAATGTATTTGCACAGCTTGTTTAAAGAAATAATACACTTAGAATTAACTGTAATTTCATTTTTTGTTAATAAACAGTATACCTAATAAACAGTAATTTAATTTAAATTGTAATACACTAATTTTTAGAATTAGTTTATGTGAATAATGCATGTCTCTTTCCAGTTACTAATAATATAAAATATATATGCAAGATTCTTATAGGGTTTTTTTTAAAAAAAAAACAGGAGCTGCAAACTGGTTCTACATCTTTGTTATATTTTGTTGTTTCTGTATCAAAACTAAGCCAGAGCTAGAGATGAGTAGGCAATCATGGTTCCTTTCATGAAAATATCACTATTTTCACTATCACTATCATTCTGTAAACTTTAACATAACATTAAGTCACCCTTAGAGCTACACAGCTTCCACCACAGGCTATTTACTTCTGCCTCATAACCTATCAGAACAAAGTTTATTTGCCTGTCTGACTGTGATCCACTCCCCTATTTGTGGCTTTGATATTCATATGCTGTAAAATAACCCATATATAACCACAAATGGGATTGGGTATTTTTAGAATAAATGTATTATCAATTAGCATTTTTCCCCTAGTGCTTAACTAGTAGCACAGGAAAACAAATCTCAATTGCAGCTTTTCAGTTTTGTATAGAAAAGTCCTAAGGTTGGAAAAATGTAAATAAATGTTAATAAACCAAGACCTAGATGTAGCTATTTTATACATTTAAATCCATTATCTTTATAATTAATATAAACACATAACGAAAGTGTTTCATATAAATTGACATAAATTGACATAAATTATTATGTCAAAATGCACATTAAGTGTGTGCAAATAGTTCAGGAGTTTTGCTGTAAGTAGTAGAATGAAGGCTTTTCTTGGATCTGAAGTATTTACAATTTCTTTCTCTTACAGAATAATTTGCTGATGCTGGCAATTCTGGCCTTTGAAGTTACTGTTTACCGACACCAAGAATACTACCGATGTCATAATAATCTCACTGCCCCAGAAACCAAAACTATTTTTCATGATATTACCAGATTACATTTGGATGATGGTATAGTCAATTGCCTTAAGTATTTTATAAACTACTTCTTCTACAAATTTGGTTTGGAGGTAAATTTACACCAGTATGGTTAAAGCAGTACTGATAGTCCTTAATTAGTGACGACAATTGAAACTAGCAACTCAGTCACCAAGTGAAAAATCTGGCCAAATAGGTTAAATGTATAATGAAACATACTCTCACTCACAATCAACTTAAAGAAAGACAATTTGAATGTTGACAATTAATTTGAAATGTTTTCAGTGTTCTTCCTAGGGAGACAATTTCATAACTAAAGAGGAACATAGAAAATCATATTTGAGGTTCTTGGTTGAGGCTTAGGATATTGTAATCTTCATTTTGCAAACGTGTTTATAATATATCAAGATATTTGTGCCAAATATTTTAATATATATTGTTTCCAATATCTCTTTACTTTTCAAATGGAAGTCTTACCCAGTCTTTATGGATAAGGTATTTAATCAGTATTAATAAGATGGCCTATAAACAAAATTAAAATGATTTCTTTCAAGCTGATAAGTAAAGTCTCATGAATTTTCCAAAGATGAAGCTAATATTCTATTTATCATGGACCACTCCAGATAATATATACATTTTGTACCTTTGCCTTGTTATCACAGAGTTGTTTCCTCTTGTCCGTAAATGTAATTGGTCAACGGATGGATTTCTATGCAATGATGCATGGCTTTGCTTTAATTGCTGTTTTGTATCGGCGGAGAAGAAAAGCTATTGCAGAAATATGGCCAAAGTACTGCTGTTTTCTGTCATGCATTATTACATTCCAGTACTTCATATGTATTGGTATCCCACCTGCACCTTGTAAGGGTAAGCATCCTTTTTGCCTCAAACAGTTCTTCCAGTTTTATACTTCAATAATTACTGTATGTTAATACCTGCTGAGAAGTAATTAAGTAAGTACTCTTAATGGCTTGTTGTAAGCATTCTTGCCTCTGTCATTACAGATTACCCATGGAGAAATCCAAATGCCAACTTCAACTCTAATATCATCAAATGGTTATACTTTCCAGATTTTATTGTTAAACCAAATCCAGTCTTTCTTGTGTGTAAGTAATTTTCATCCCTTAAACAAATTTACCATTTATTTCATTCCTAGAGGATATTGTAATAAATTTCTAAAATACATGTCTGAACATGCAACAAATATTAAGATGCTATTGCTAGATTGTAATTTTTAGCTTTACCTATCTCTCTCTCTCTCTCTCTATCTATCTATCTATATCTCAACATCAGTAAAAAGTTCTACTCTTAAAAAAACAGCAGTGCTTCCTGTCTCACCATTGCAATAAAGAAGAAAAATTACAGCTGTTTAATAACATATATGAAACCTGAATTAAAAAGTTAAGAAAGGGGAACCAATACATGTCCTTTTTATCAGGAATAGGCAAAGTGGTATCCTCTAGATGTTTTCAAGTACAGTTGTCATTATCCTTTATCAATGGTTATATTGAGTGAAAATTGTATAATGCAGTAGTCCTAGCAATTTGGAAGGCATTAGGCTGACCTCTCTAGTTTAATGCTTTTCCTTTTGCTATCTGACTTTGTGTGAAATTGCTTTGCCTCCCAATTCTTGTACTTCTTATTTTAGTTTAAGGTTTTACATACAAACATTAATTTTGTATATGCCAATATACAAAATTTTACTATTTTAAAGAGTTAACACAGTACAGGTAGTTCTTGATTTACAACAGTTTGTTTAGTGACCATTCAAAGTTACAATGGAATTTTAAAAAGTGACATGACCATTTTTTACACTTATGACCTTTGCAGCATCCCTATGGTCACATGATCAAAATTCAGATGCTTGGCAACTGATTCATATATATGACAGTTACAGTGTCCTGGATTTAACAGCTTTTGCGGTCTTCTGACAAGCAAAGTCATTGGGGAAGCCAGATTCACTTAACAACATGTAATGAACTTAATAACTGCAATGATTCACTTAACTGTGGCTAGAAAGGCTGTAAAATGGGGCAAAACTCACTTAACACATGTCTCATTTAACAACAAAAATTTTGGGTTCAAATGTGGTCATAAGTCGATGACTACATGCAGTCATACAGTCCAAGGTTGATATTCCTACAAATTTTCATGATATGGTAAATTGCTAGACAAAAGTGCAGTCACAGTCCAGTCCAGTTATTGAAGACAACAAAAGTTTTGAATAAACAGTCAAAATTCAAAAGATAAAGTAGCAAAGGATCATCAGAGCCAGGAATATGTAGAGTGGAAATATTTCTGCCTTGTAGACTCATGGCCTTCTAAATTTGGCTCAAACCTTGGACTTAATAGCGACCTATTTTTAAGTAAGCTATTTTTTCAGAGAAAATTATTTTCTGAACATTGCTACTCATTTACCTCTTTGTGTATCATAACATGGACATTCCTAGTTGAATTTGTGGACTAGAATTAGCGTTCACAAGGAGCAATTTGGTTCTGCCTCCATTCTGATACTAGGATTATACTGGGCCCTTAGTCATCCTCTTTATATGAAAAACATGTGAGATGTCCATCACATCTATATTCAATTCAACATCTTCTTCCATCAGATGATTTCATGTTGCTACTATGTGCATCCTTACAAAGACAGACATTTGAAGATGAGAACAAGGCTGCTGTACGCATCATGGCTGGAGACAATGTAGAAATCTGCATGAATCTTGAAGCAGCTTCATTTAGTCAACACAACCCTGTTCCTGATTTTATTCATTGCCGGTAAGATCTGAATAATAACTATTGACATAGGTCACACATCTGCTTACATTACTTCTTCATAGAAATCATATGCTCTTTGTGAACTTTGAACTGGTAAGGTTCACAATTGTATTTCTGCAACTTTACTGCAGTTGTCACTCACTCACGTCTGATGTTGCTGTTTTCTAAAGTGGGGTAAGATTATCGAATAACAGAATTTTATTCTTCACACAGGACATAAAATATATAAAATTGCAGGACAATCAAATACAAGTTATGTAATATATAAAATTGATCAGTAAAAGAATTACATGATGTTACATAATTTCTGTCTGTTTGTCCTGCAAGTAGAACAAGTGCCTGTAACAGAATAAATTCTCCTTTTCTCATTGTCTCTTCTTTATCTTTAATATCTACTCCAGGGGTTTATGGTAGTTAGGAACAAATTTCTGGCAGAGAGAAAGATAGGGGAAGTCGTGTTGCATGATAAATTTACGTAGCATTGATTACATGCTATAACCTTAAGTACATTGCATGATTCCAGATGAAAAGAAATTGCAAGAGCCCAATTTCCTACAGTCAGATCTCTGAATTTATCAATTTTGTGATAAATTACGTTACTATAAATGTTACTGCTTATACCAGTGAAAAAGTTCACCTTTCTTCTATACTTTCAAAGAACCATCACTTTTGCATGGATGGAAGGAAGGAAATCGTTGGCCACCTGAAAAAAAAAGTGCAACTTTTCCATTCCTCTATTACAAATTCTAGAATTTACACACCAATGTTTAGATAAATTCTCTTTAATTTACCATAAGTAAAATTACCCAAACATTATGAATGAGAAAAATAAAAAATGAACAGTTGAAAACAATGCTATCAAAACAATCATTGCAATAGTTGGCTATAATTATAAAAATATAAATTGATTTTAAATTTGTTAATTTAACATAAAGTATGAATGCCCTGAGTCATTTTCCTCTCAAAAGTAAGCAACTTGCACGTTGCAATTAAAATAAAACCTCATCAAACATGCAGAGAGGAAAGTGGGAATTCTGTCAAATCTTTTGGATTTTATTCCTTATTTTTCCTGAATAAACTGATAGCAAGCAATTGCTGTGTCCCAAGATTTGAGAAACCTTGTGATGCAAAAATTCCAATGTTATGTGTGTGTGTGTGTATTCTTGCCAAATATAACCTCAATGCAACAACCTCTGCATCACAGAGTTTGAAAAATCCCTGTATAACGGATAATGCTTTCTTGTAAACACATAATCATTTTGTCAATATGTATTATACGTTTATATAAATGTGCTTATATCACTTTATTGTACATAAAAATGTGTATGACTTGAATGTAAATGTGATCTGTCTCATTCCTACTTTGTTTTGTAACAGATCTTATCTAGACATGGGTAAAGTGGTTATGTTCAGTTATCTCTTCTGGTTTGTTCTCACTATCATCTTTATAACGGGAACCACTCGGATCAGTATATTTTGCATGGGTTACTTGGTAGCCTGTTTTTATTTTCTACTTTTTGGAGGAGATCTATTACTGAAGCCAATCAGAAGCATCCTTCGATATTGGGATTGGCTGATTGCTTATAATGCCTTTGTGATTATAATGAAAAATATATTATCGGTAAGTAGCTTTCTTTTTTTTTTTTTGAAATGATTATTAAATGTTTCTGAAAATCTATATATAGTTGTTATTTTACTTTTTTTTAATAGTACAGAGTCCCACCACATTAGTTCATCTTTTTCTTGCTTTCTAGAAACCATTTAACTCTTGACATCAAAGTGTTGTGGTTATATATAACAGTGTTTTTCAACCTTAGCAAGATATATTCCTGTTGTGGGAGTTGATATTCACACATTGTAAAATTGCCAAGATCAAGAAACACTGATATACAGTACTGGGGATAGGTGGCTGAATATTTAAAGTGTTTATTTCCATTCTTTCATTGCCTTTCAGGCTTCTTCAAGCTCCATTCAGTATTACTTGTTCCACATTGTTTGGAGTTCTAAACAGGAACATCAATTAATGTTTATCATTGAGCTTTAACTGCAATTTCTCTCTTTGTACTGAGAAATCTACCATATAGTTGATGACCTTCTTTGTATCTGATATGATCACAAATTGGAATAAAAAAAGAAGGGGTATTTTGAAGCATTGATACTGGACTATTTACAAAACAATTTTTCTTTTATTGTATTTATGACATTACAATGAAAGAGGTATAAGACTATTTTAAAAGTTATGGAAGAAAGTACTGCACTGAACATATTCAGTTGAAGTGTTACAAACACCAAAGAAAAGAATAATCGAATTTCTCTTTTTTTTAATCTTTGTATAGTATTGACAGGCTTTTATTTTAATTTCTTTTATTCTAGATAGGAGCATGCGGCTACATCAAGTCTTTGATCAACAATAGCTGTTGGGTGATTCAAGCATTCAGTCTGGCTTGTACGGTTAAAGGTTATGACATCCGTAAGTATAGACCTATAAAGTTCTTTGTATAATTCTTTTTAAAATTCTATTAAAGCCTTTCAGATACCCATCATTAAAAAACAATAAACAGACTTGTTCCTCTCTCTGAAATTGAAAATCATTTTGTTATTTTTATAATAAAGTTATAAATATCTGAATAATTCAGATTGGAAAATAAATAGTTGGTGGAAAAACATTTTTCTCTGAGAATTTAGCACCATTTTTATATATTTTGTCCAAGATAGAAGTTTTTTATTTTTATTTTGAAGTAATAGCATAAACAAAGCACACGCTAACCCAGGTGTGTCAAACTCGTGGCATCATGTTCTCATCACATGACATATCGTGACTTTTTCCCCCTTTACTTAACCCGGGGTGGGCGTGGCCAATGTTTGACACATCCAGCCTGCGGGCCATGAGTTTGACACTCCTGCTCTAACCAGATGTTGTATCTGATAATTTCATCAGTTTGTTTTTATTTGTAGTTTATATTTTGTTATTCATATAGACTTTGGACCTAATCACTATAAATACTACTGTACTTTTTAAAAAATTATGTTGGCTTTATTTTTCATGTCTTTCCAATTTAAAAACTGCTGATTAATTTCAGAGTGTATATTCTTGGGGTTATTATAGTTAGCTTCTTGGCTTCTAACTATCTCAGGAAAACTTCTTGTGTTATAACTCTGTTGTGACACATGTCACTTTGGTATAGAATGAAGAACCTGTATATAAGTGAGTAATTTAGCACAAACACTACAAGAATGTAGAAGAAGAGAAATAGGAACTTTCCCAGGGGTGAAATATAAAATTTGTTACTACTGGTTCTGTGGGCGTGGCTTGGTGGTGGAGGTGGTGGGGGTAATGTGACTGGGTGGGCATGGCCAACTTTTTTTTTTTAACTTTTCAAAGCATTTTTTCTAAGGCAACTCAGCTGGGATCGTCAGAGAGGCTTTTTAAAAAATGCTGTGAAAAGGCTATCTGACAATCAGGCAACTCAGCTGGGATCGTCAGAGACTTTTCAAAGCATTTTTTTTACCACCTCTTCGGCCAAGAGGTTGCAGAAAAAAATGCTTTGAAAAGCCTCTGATGATCCCAGCTGAGCTGCACAATCATCAGAGACTCTTTTTTTTAACTTTTAAAAGCATTTGTTCATCAGAAGAAGTTGTAGAAAAAATGCTTTTAAAAGTAAAAAGCCTCTGATGATCATGTGGCTCAGCGGGCACAAGGGGGGGGCACAAGGATTGGGGGGGGCACAAGGATTTTTGCTACCGGTTCTCTGAATCACCCGCTGCCATTGCTACCTGATTAGGAAATCCAGGAGCATTTCACCCCTGGACTTTTCCATTGTGACATCTTCAATTCTATGGCTCTCTGAGATGTTCCATTAAAGGAAATGGTCTTCCAGATGTTTCCCAGATTAGAATTTGATACAGGATAATTTGTGACATGTAGAGTCACAAATAGATAATTATTCTCCTTCCTACCTCTGTGATGTTTAAATCTTGCAGACATGGATTGAAAGCTCAGAAAAAATCTTGCAATATTTTGATGCTTATCCCTGATGCTTGTTCTTGTCAGCTTTGGATGATCCAGATTGTAAATTGCCAAGTGGAGAGGCAGGAATAATCTGGGATAGCATTTGCTTTGCTTTTCTATTGCTGCAAAGAAGAGTTTTCATGAGTTACTACTTCCTTCATGTTGTTGCTGATATTAAAGCTTCACAGATTCTGGCATCCAGGTAAAGTGAAGTGTTGTATTTTAATAAATGTATAGATCCATGCAGACATATGTTTTGATGAAATATTCTGTAAACTATAGACATGAAATGAAGTATATAATTTATATATATTAATCAAGGAAAGCTCTTATCAAGAAATAAAAATCCGTATATTGATTAGGAAAGTCAACCTTATGAAATACATTTCAGAATGTTTTCCTTACTCTCACTGTTTCAGCAGATCTGTTGAATCAGTTTCACCTTCAATTTCCATCTTGGTAGCAAAACTACAATTGTGACTGTCATCCTATCTGTTTGTGTTGCATTGTTTTTATCAAGTGTATATGTATTTATTTTTCAGAGGTGCTGAACTCTTCCAGGCCACAATTGTGAAAGCTGTAAAAGCAAGACTTGAGGAAGAGAAAAAATCAATGGATCAACTGAAGAGACAGTATGCTTTTCTTTTCTCTTAAAAATTCCTTTCTGGATGTTGGCATATAACACTACTACATTTATCAAAGAAAAAGTACTTAACCATTACTTTATCAATGTCACTACAGAAGGCAGTGAGCACCTTTGGAATTTTGAGAGCATCTCATGAGTATTATAGTTTCATCTACCCATCCATCTCAGACTCGGGTGTCAAACTTGCGGCGTCGCATTGCCATCATGTGAAGTTTTGCAATGTTTTTTCGCAGAGTTAGGGTGGGCGTGGCCTGTACATGACGCATCCAGTCTGTGGGCCACTACTTTGACACCCCTGATCTGAGACATAGCTAATAACAAAATAAGTGAAAGTCAAGTAAGATATGAACTACTAAAACATGTAGAGAAACATAGTAGTGATTACAGTGCTATATACTGTACATAATAGTCCAGCTGAAACATCTGCATCTTATAGCTGTACTTTAGAAGACAATCCTAAATGTAAGTTTATATCAGCTTACATACTTATGAGTACTGAGGTTCTATTGACATCAAAAAGATGATGAGGAAACACAAGTGAAGATATTACAGTTCTTCTGCAATTTATAATTTGGGGAGGAAATCAGGCATTTCCAATCAAAGTTGTATACGAAATTGTGTAACTTCTTTCTTTGCTAATATTTATTGTAATATAAGCATAAATGTAATAAGTAACATCATTTGATAATATATTAAGAATATCATATAATATGTTAAAATCCTTGTCCTCTTTGGGTCCACAAGATAATGATTTAATTCTGAGAGTGCAAACTCTCTTTCGACAGGATGGATCATATCAAAGCCAGACAGCAGAAATATAAAAAGGGTAAAGAAAGGGTGCTGAGCATGAGTCAAGAAGCCTCGGATGGGCAAGAAATTCAAAAGGTTGCTGAAGAAGAAGATGATGATGATGGTACTATTCCTTCACTATATCCGACGTTGGTATTTATTGTTTGGACTTTAGTATTATTAACATGAATATATATAGGAAAGTATAGTGCCTCATCCAGACATTTGTTGGGTGGCCTTCACAATCTGCTCCTCTGCATATTTACTTGGGAATAAATCCTACTCTCTTCCTATGGTATCCCTCTCTTGCCCTTCCTTCTCACTGCAATGGAAGAATAACATTTGGTTATCTACAAAAACATGTCCCTTTCTCTGAAGAGCAGGGGTTGGGACTGGGATGCTAAAGAATAATATAAAATGGTAGAACATAACAAGCTTTCAAAAAGCTGGTATTTAGAGCACAGTTCATATTGGAATTTGAACTGGTTTTCTGTATGATACCTAAACAATTTCAGAATAGCAAAGATGCTTTTATCTTATCAGATTTTTCATTTGAAGCAAAATTTGAGTCAAGATATGTATTTTATGAATTCAAATAAATATTTTGGGTTTCAGTTGTTTGTTTTAGTTTTTATATAATGAATTTTAATTTGCTGCAGCTTAGTTTTAATTTATAATAAACAAAAGCATTTTTTAAAAAATAATTCCTTAAATATAGGGAAAGTTGAAGTCAAATTCTATTTTGTCTCTACTGTATGTCAGAGTAGCCAGGTTCTATGAATAGAGTAGTTATAATAATAGTAAGCAAATGCTTTTTGTGTTTTATCTCTTGAAAGTATTAGAATTGGGTCTGCTCATGCACAGATTGCAAAAAATGGGGAAAACTATAAGACATAATATGTTTTTCACTTTGTAAAATTAATGCTTGGACATATTTCATTTTAGGAGAAGCAGACAAAGAAAAAACCAAGGGCAAAAAAAAGCAGTGGTGGCGGCCTTGGGTTGATCATGCTTCCAGTAGGTTTCTCAATCATCTTTAAAGTACAGCCCTTATATCCTTGACCAGAATGGAGGCATTCCCAATATCTATTTGTTTTATGCATGGTTTTATACTTGTGACTTGATAATGATGTGGACTCAAAAGATTTCACAGGGAAAAAATATGTTTCTTTTAGGCGACCATATGTTGATGCAAGTTCCAATTAGCTCCTTAAGCAAATATGTGGAAGAAAAATACAGTAAATATTTTGCAACTATTCCTACTGTAGCAAAAATACCTATGCAATTGTTTAACAAATATTCCAGATTTTTGTTTTTGTCAAGTCACAAGTAAAATGTGCCTATGCATATATGTGTGTGTGTGTGTGTGTGTATGTATGTTTACATATATTTATGTTTCTAAAGGGCATGATGAAAATTTATAGAGACCTATCCTATTTTCAAACAGTTATTGAAGACCCAGTGTTGTTTTATTTTTCAGAAAAATAAATCATTGCAAGTAATGTGTTTTGAATCTGTAGCTTTTCCAAATGGACCTGGATATGGTCTCTGTTAATCCTCATTAGTTTTGCTGTTACAGAAAAATGGATGAAATTCAGATAATAAGAATGACTCAAAGGCTTTAGGGATCCAAGGTTATCTTTTGCAGTGGATTTTATTCCAGGC
This sequence comes from Masticophis lateralis, assembly GCA_030761175.1. NCBI lineage: Eukaryota > Metazoa > Chordata > Lepidosauria > Squamata > Colubridae > Masticophis > Masticophis lateralis. Next base: position 54,302,460 of record JAUDYJ010000003.1, on the reverse strand, counting down.
AGAAAGTGGCGTGAATTAGTATATTTACCCTGCTTTCTCTTATAGTCTATTCTGTGAAAGTGACCTGCATCCATACATAAACCTTGTTAAATTATTCCAGCTCATTTCATTTTTTCTGATTCATTTTACCCTCATTACATGTTTTAGGAAACCACTATAGAATCCATATTATTGCAATAATGCATATACTTGTGAACCACAACCTGTGGCCAAGCCCTGAAAATGAATACTATCCACCAGTATTGCATGCCCTTTTAAAATAATTATCTACAAGTCAGAACAGTAATTCTATATTTGATGAGCTAAGTTCATTTCTAAATATTTTAATATAATATTTGAAAAGTACTGTTGTATCTCAACAGAAAGTGTCCATTATCTTATGCCTTCTGTGCTGACATAGAATTCTCAGGGCTTTTCTTCTGCATGGCATGGAAAACATGTTTTCACACACCTGTTGCTCTCTAGAAGTCTCCAAAACATTTGGAAGAATCAGTCTGTGGAGAAGAAAATAATATTGTTTCACTGGTTTACTCGCTGTACGTCTTCCATTTCAATGATCAGTTACAACCAATGTGTGAAGAAATGGTTTGTAAGTAGGGAAATATGATCTTATTGAAAATTAAGCTGCAATTTTCAATTGAATCATATTTCTCTAATTAATTAATGCCTGCAAGAGTGCATTATTGCAGTTTAATCATACCATCCTTCTACAGATATATCAACTTGCATTAATGGGGTATAGACCCTGCAATGTGCAGTTGAATTATATAAGGCTTACTAATATAAGGCTTATTAATGACTTCTGTTAAGAACACTAGGAGACAATAATTATAATAACAGAATAAATTATAAAAGATTATTATAATTTATTTGTCAATTCACTTGCTAGCAAGAAATGGATGAATTATTTAATACTTCTAGTCATAAAATAACAGAAGTTTAGATAAATGCATTTTGAGGACAGAAACTGATATCTTTTCAATAATAATTTAGAATTATTGTTCACATAAAATATCATATATACTCATACTGTATAGATGGAACACATTGTTACCAAGGAGGTTCATAGTGTCCCTTGAGTTAGAATAGATCTACTCTTTGTGCAACCATTACTGTACATATTTTACAACCAATGTGATCTTTTTCAAGTAGATTTACATGTTTAATAGCCATATTTATGCAAACAACTACTCATACTTTTAGGAGATACCAACTACATATACATCCTAGATTACATACTGTAATTTGCTATATATATATATATATATATATATATATATATATATATATATATATATATATATATATATATATATTGGTATATGACATCAGAATAAATGAGTCTAAAATTAACTCCAATATGCAGCTAAGTAAAGTTAATTATAACATTTGTAAAGTAGTAAAATTCCAATAAGAAAGAAATTAGTGGTTTTCTGTGAAATGACATCTATGCTACGGATTAATTTTGTGTACAGCACTTCATAAATCAGGGAGATATAATCAAAATCATAATTGTATACAACAAGAGCAATAACACTTAGATTTATGTATTGCTCCATAGTGCTTTACAGTATTCTCTGAACAATTTACAATATCAGCATACTTCCTCCAACATTCTGGGTCCTTATTTTACTGACCTCGGAAGGATAGAAAGCTGTGTCAAACTTGAGCCAGTCAGGATCGAACTCCTGTGAGCAGAGTTAGCCTGCAATACTGTATTCTCACCTCTGCACCACTACACTTTCTTCTATGATATCCAAGCTCTTCCTTTTAGCTCATTTTAGATAATTCTCTGACTACATTTACTTCACTGTTCAATTTTCTAGCTTTTCATTATTCTATATTATTCAGATACTTTCCTTATTTGCTTTCCATTTCTCTTTAATCTTCAAGCTAAAGAAAAATTTTCTATAGCCTAGTTAGGGCACATTTTATAAATTTATCTTTGACCTAGGATACATTATTTAATATATGTTTTAGATAAAATAGAGGATAAGGTATGATTGAATAATTTATTTTTATGGTTCAGAAAGCTATATAATGAGGGTCAAATATAATCTCAAAAGTCATTCTATCTGCGTTTCTTATTATAATAATAAATATATTAATATTTTAGTTTACTTGCAAACATTGTCTTAATAGGCAAATGTAATGCTGTGACTTTAATTTTATCTCTTGCTTAATATTTAATTTTTAATTTATTTATTTTTTTGATCCATTTGGACTTATTAGCTTATTTAATGTTTCAAAAAATGAGCTTCTGTTCAAGGATATAAGGCCCAGTTCATTCAGATTCTCTTACAACTTGAAGATATGGAGGCATCCGTTTCACAATTTACAAGCAAAAAGTGTTATCTACAAGAATGTATTTATCGCTTTCTTAATATTAAGCTTAAAGACTATAGCAAAAGAGAAGAATGCTTCCAGATGCTAGCAGACTTTTAACAGTATTACTTTTTTGTAGCTGTTCTTTTGGTAGGGGAAGAGAGCACATATTAATTTCATTTGTTCCTCTGGAATTAGAAAACTCTCAACCTCTTACAAATAAAGAAACAATTTTTGGAAGTTATGAATGTTGCAAACTTTCATTAACATATTCCAACTTTTTTCTCAACTTTTCTTCTGATCATTATTATTGAGGTTTCTTTTTTGTGATGACAGACATCCCAAGTAATCTATGTGCCTTGCTTGCCTTTTCTCCATTTTTGTACGTCCTGCCACCGATTCCTATAACCGTAGACCTACTTCTCTGAGTCTTTGAGTCATGGCTCAGGATAGATCTTATGAGAATTGTTTCCTTATGAGAAATAAAAAGAATATTTTATTTTGCTTAGTGGTCAGAAGTGGAGATTATTATTTGTTTGAGTCGGACAGTGAAGAAGAAGAGGAAGAGGAAGGAAAGGAAGAGGAAGAGCCTCCCAAAAGATCTGCTTTCCAGGTACTGTTTTCAGTTGCATAGTATTCCTATAAACAAGAATAGCTACTGGATGTGCTCAAAATGGTGACCACAACATTTGTGATCAAATCTATGCCTATTTTTTTTAATGTGCATTGCTATATTGACCATACCATGCCTATAAAGGCAGCTTGATTGGTCTGAATTGTGATAAAGGAATGATGATATATATTGATTCTGTTTAACTGATTTTGTGTACATCAACCTCTTACAAATAAAGAAACAATTTTTGGAAGTTATGAATGTTGCAATATTAGCTTCTCAAGCTATCCTTTATAGGACACATTAATTTTACTTTTTTATCATTGAATATATTTATTAATTTATATTAATTTACATGATAAATAGCAATTACAAAAGCAATTTCATTTGAAACCTGGAAGTATTTTCTAGTTTTATCAGAGATACTAGTTTAAAGTTCATGAGTTGAAATATTTATTATATAAATATCCTGAGTTTATATCGCTTTATCCCAAACTGTTGTATACTGGTTTTTCATTGTACCCGTCATATTTATCTTGCAGCAGATGAATTAGGGGTTTTTTTATCTGAAAAATTATAGAATGGTACAGTATATGCATGTCATGAATTTTCTATCTACTGTCTATCTATTTATAAAAATATTAGAGGCAAAGACAAGGATGTGTAACTATATCTGTAGAATACTAAATATTCATTTAGGATGTGCTTTCCTAATCCAGATTACTAATATAAAATTGTTACCCGTGTAACTAAATCACTTCTATGCACTGTCCTGTAACTAAATCTAATGCACTGCAAAATTGAATGCTCAGTTAATGTTGTTTTAACTTAATATCAATCCTACTGCTAATAGAATTGTACAGTGTGTTTCTTAAAATATTAGCCTTTACAATTCCACTAATTTATCTTGCTTTATCCTTCTTTGTAGAGAGCTATTGCGAAATTTGCTTCAGCCATTTTAGCCTTGCCAAAGTCTATTATTAAACTGCCCAAAACTATTCTTCAGTATTTAATCAGAGCTGCAAAGGTATTTGATATTCTGTACCATGTAGAATAAGATCTTGTTCCCATTGTATTCTGGCAGAGGATCCCTTTACTGCATTTTTCTTCTTAATATGAGTTTGAGGAGGTTTTGTGACAACCAAGGATTTGACAACATTTTCAGTTAACCAACTTGAGGATGAGATATCTCAATTTAGCTATAATGATAAATATCAGAAAGAAAATGCAGAGCCAAATCTTTGGCATAATCCTAGACTTTTTGTCTAAACTGTATTAAGCAGATTCCATCAAATTGCATGCATTTGTAGATACTGGATAAATTTAGTAGAATGGGATTTTACTCTATTGATAATATTTGTCAGAAAGATGACACAATAATGCAAAACAGAAGGTAGACTTACGGAATATTTGGGAGTCTGTGTATAAAAACATCTCTAAATTTGTTCTGTCAAAAGTTGTTAATATAGACCAGAGGTCTCTAGACTTGGCAACTTTAAGACTTGTGGATTTCAAGGAAGACAGAACATTGACAGAAACTCCCTCCTTTCTTTTTAATTATACTTTTTCTATGTACATAAATCACAAGCTCACGTCTTATTTTATTTGTATGAAGTTAAATATTTTTTAAAATACATATATTAATACACACCAAAGTATGAGTTATACATTAAAACAGAAGTTTTAAATACAGCTAGGGCAACATTAGTGATTTATATAATAATGGCATATTCTATCTAAGCATGCTTATCTTGCCAATAAACAATCTTCTATTTATTTTCTCATATGCTTTCCTTTGCATGCATCTATATATTTGTGTTGGCAACAGCTAATAAGTGCCATTAGTAATACAGTCTTAGCTAACAAAAGGTTTTTATTCTGCAGATTAAATTTTTTTTAATCAAAGTTACAGAAATATTTTATTAATCATGTGGATTGGACAAATAAATGTTTAATACCAGGGAATAATAACAATTATAAAAATATATTCCTTTTTTGAAAGACTTGGTCAATCATTTAAAAATAATTCCAGATATTGCCTAACTGGATCTGGTTTGTACTGTATTGACACTAAAGTTAAAATTAACTTGAACACTGTAATCTGTATATAAATTATTGTTTCTTTTTCAGATTTTTGAACATAATTGTTATAGATTGATACCAAATTCATAAGAATCTACATTCTGCTCAATTGTTTTGGTTTATCAAACCCACAAACATTATTTGAAATATTTAGACTTGAATGAATCATTTCCTAAATGGTTTATGTTTCCATAATCTCCCAATTCTAAATACATTTTCCAAATCTATGCTTTTTGTTATCTGCTTAACATTTACTTACTAGAGAACATGAATAAATTGATTTTTTTCCTTCTAGTTTCTTTATCAAGCCTGGATTACTGATCCTAAAACTGCCTTACGACAGAGGCGCAAAGAGAAGAAAAAGAATAAAAAAAGGCAGAAAGTATCTGATGATGGTATGCTTCAGAAATATTCTCAATATTCTATCTGTTAACTATACAAATAGCATTTTCTGCTCTGATTGTAGAAGAGCCATAGTTTTCATTCAGAAAATCTCAAGTAGCTTCCATAGTTTTGCTGAGATCTCTAGTTGGGATTCTCAGGAAATTATGATTTCATGGAGCTTACCAATCAGGATGTGGTTCTTCAGTTTAGTCACATGGAGTCTAGGCAGCCAAGAAATTATTGAAATAAAGCCCAAGGGAATAAAGAAAGGAATCAGAATAAGGAAATTCAAGATTTACTGCCAATCCAATTAATCTTTGTTTGCTAATTTATCAGTACTCATCATGGGCTGATGAGTGTATAGATTAATACTATTAAATGTCTATGGAGATCATCAGTCATCCAGGTCATGGTTGTCCCAAAGGTGCTTTTTCTTTGAAGGTGTTTTGTTTTTTTTTTCTGCTCTGAAAAATGGATGGGGAATGGAAGAATTTATATTCCTTGCAGGCAGCTGGTCTTTTGCATTCTTTTAGAGAGTCGTTGAGGCTACTTGGATGTTTATTTATGTCCTCAGGGTCATCTGAGAAGTGTAAATGGAGCAAAGGTGGGATTCACATAATTTAGCTACTGGTTGCCCAGCACTGAAAATGTGAGCGTGCGCGCCAGGGCTGGGTTCTGCTTACCTTTACTACCAGTTCGCAACGGGATATAAATCCTTCCATTCTTGCAATCTAGTCAAAGCTGGACAAGCTTCTTTGAAGAGAAACAAAACATCTTAAAAGAAAAACAAGAAAGGCCAATTGCCTCTTGAAAAAGCACCTTTGGGACAACTAGAGTGTTAGCTTTGGTTTGGGAAATATGGTAGGGTTGGTCAAGCAATCAGTGGAAAGTATTAATTCAGCAGTGTGGCATCATTAAAGAAGCGTCATGTTGTGTTCAATAAATATATTTAATTATGTGTTCAGTTAAAAAAATTAAAAGGTAATTGAAGTCAATTAAGTCTAATTTTGATCACTTCTTTCATTTTGATTTCTCAGTTGAAATAGATATGGAGGGTGCAGAAAGAGATGAACCTGTCAAAAGTAAATCTGATGGCCCTGGTAAGCAAAGAAGCAAGCTAAGTTTTCATTTTAAATAATAACAACTGATGGTACAGCCCAATTATCTCTAAAATAAAGATAGAATACTGTATATATACTGCAGAATTTACTGATATTTTTAACTTGAAAGTCACTTAAAATTCTAAATGTTATATAATTCAAGCCAACTTCCATACATTAGTTTGAGTCTAGCAAGTTGTTCAGATACCATTTTCAGCTAAAAGTATTGCAGTCATAATCATATTTCATACCAGTTACTACTTTTTGAACAGAAAAAATACTGCTAAGAGTGCAAGTAGTATATAGGATAGAATATGCTAATTGACTACACAGTGATTTTAAAGCCAAATGCAAAATTTAAGAATCGTTTTGGCAATAAACATTTTCATTTAAGTGGAGCAATGTTCCCAGCATCATCTGACAATTATACCAATAGATATTAAAATGAAATCAGTCTAATTCTGAAGTTAATCACTTGCTAATCACTAACCCTTGGAGATAGAAATTCCATAGAAAACAGTGTCATCCTGTGTACATCAAATGAAAAATGTGTTTTCCTGAGTTTGTTGGAACTTACCCTCAGATAATGGTTCTTGAATCTGATTTTGTTATAACATTCACAACTGTTTACTGTTTTGAGTACCTTTTTGTAAAGGGTGTTTTCTTGTTTCTTTCCCAGATAATATTTTTAAAAGAATATATAACATTTTGAAGTTTACCTGGGTTCTTTTTCTGGCAACAATAGACAGTTTTACAGCTTGGCTAAATTCAATTTCAAGAGAGCACATTGATATCTCCACAGTATTAAGAATGGAGAGATGCATGCTAACTAGAGAAATAAAAAAGGTACTACAACATGTTCATTTATTTTTCATGATGATGAAAAAGAGATATGTGATCTCAGGTTTAATTTGATTTAGCTGTTGGAGGGCAGTTATAATCTTATAAATAGTAGCTGCATTGTATTTTCTGCTTTTGTGACATGCTAAAATGAATAGTTTTGGTTTTCGTTTCGTTTCGTTTAGTGTTGTGTTTTTTGTGCTGTCATAGAGTATGGAGGAAAGTCTTATGAGTGACATAGAAAGAAAGTAATATTACAGCATTCATAAGAGTCATATTCATGAGACTGATGGATTTTTATTTGACTTTACAGCCCTAACTTTGGGCTTATTTTTTTCTCTTTTTAAAAAAGTTCTCACAAAACAATTGACAAACCAAGGGGAATAAAGTCTTTTTTCTACTGCCCTGAGTTGTCTCCTAAATGTTAGCCTGCTTAATTTCCTAAATTTTACATTTTCCTTCTCAGGGAAATGTTCCAACTCGAGAGAGTATCCATATGTATTACCAGAACCACATAATGAAACTTTCTAGGGAATCAGGATTGGATGAAATTTATGAGCCTGGACAGGCTGAGAGGACCGCAAGTTTAGAATCAGCAGCTTCTCGTGACAGTGAATCCAGGTATTCTCTTACAATGAGCACAATAATTCTAAGTATATAGAGGATGAACTTCATAAATATATAATAAACATCTAGTTTATTATATATAGTTTAGGGCCAAATTGTTTAATATGTTTTTAAATTGCTTTTAAATTTTGTATGGGGTTTGTTTTATTATTGGCTGTGCAGCGCCCTGAGTCCTTCGGGAGAAGGGCGGTATAGAAATTAAATAAAGAATAATAAATAATAATAATAGTAATGAAGCTTAGCTTGTAGTTGGTGCTAAAGTAGCATAGAATCTTGTACTAAACTATTTAAAAGATGATAGCCAGCATATGATTACTTCTTCAATTTTCTTATATTAAGAGTGTATGAAAGTAGCAGTGTTTCTATCTAATGAAGTATTATTTTTGGTGTGACTTTTAATAAATGTAGTACCAAAAAGTTCACATTTTTAACATACAATATCCCTGTGTATTAAAAAAACATGAGAGTCCACAAATTATTCTCAAATACCAGATCCCTAAACTTAGTGATCTATAGTAAAACTGATTCCCATATTATACCATATTCCCATATCATTTATTTTTGCAACATTACAAAAGATTATTGCCGCAGAAATATGTTCCATTTGAGAACTGAGTACTTCTCATTTGGAGGAACTTCTGCATTGTCATTCTGTGCATAAAACTTAAATTTAATTTTTAAAGGCTGGAGCAGGTGGACAAAACACGTTCATATGATCCCAGGGTCCTATGATCAGATTTTGTGCAAAATTTTCTTAATTCATTGTAGAGAAGAATATTTTTCTTCAAAAACTGTCTCAACTAGTGGCATGAAAAAAATGAGTATCTACTATCTATTCAAAAAAAAAAACACTGCTGCTTAAATATTATATATATCTGGATTGTTTCATTGTTCTCAGGTATGTTTATTTCTAAGCTGGACAAAAATAGAATTAAAACCTCCCGAAATGGTTATGGCTTCACTGGGATAAAGACAATTGTATTTTTTAAAAAGATCAATATTTGGAACTTAAAATAATATAGGACCCTTTTAGTTTTAGTATAGGCTATTTACAATAACTTTAATATATTTGGCTATATCTTTTTAAAATATCGATTTGTAGTGCTCGCTTAATGTACCTATAAATATCTCAACTGCAACATTTTTACCTGCTGATCAAATTTTACTGATAGATTGAAAAAGCTAAAAATGATGCATTTTATCAATCTTACTAGAATGCATGGATTCCATTAGTCTTACACCATAAATAAGCTTACATCCTAATTTCTCCTGGCTTCATATTTTGTTATTACTAATTTTGTGTGGTTATCAGAATAAGAATAGTCTACTTTGGCACCAAAAAGCTTGTTATCTTCCATTAAATCCTTTCTTGTCTATGTCTCTATTGGTATTTTGCTTGGCCAATCTGCACGTTCACTATTGAGCCACATCAGGATGCCATTGGTATATAACATTTTCTTTGTAATTGTTTGCACTGATAGCTGCTGCACGGAAGCAACTACACTGTTGTTGTCCAGGCAATCTACCCTTGATGATTTAGATGGTCCAGACACTATTCCTAAAACAAGTGAACGTGCACGACCTAGGCTTCGTAAAACATACAGCATGGATATGTCCTCCTCATCCGCTGACAGTGGCAGTATAGTATCAAGGTGCTTAATCCTTGCATGCTTTTCACTCAATTATCCCAACCACTATATATTTTGGCAATGTAAAATAATGTTTATGTTTTTAAAAGTAAAACTATTGGCATACTCATTTGAAGCAATTTTGTCTTGTTTTGACTGATAAGTAATATGTCATATGTGTCATTTTCATACCTTCACTTTAATCCTTATATTTTTTGCTTTCAGGATTCTTAATTATATGCCTGTTTATAGTTTTACTTTTTAGTTAAACTGAGAGCTTGGAATGCTGCATTCAGATGCTGATTTATGATTCTGATTCTCTTCAGTTAACATTATTGCTCACAAAATGTTTAACTGTGCCCAAGACACAAGGGATCTTTTTAAAGCAGAGAAGATAGACCATTTTTGATCCCAATCATTTATGCATTATAAAACATATATAATGAACCTGTTCTTCATACGCAAGTAATATGTAACAATAAATTAGAAAAATACCTTAAAGTACATAAATAAAACATTTCATAGCATACAACATAATTATACAATCCCTATGGGGGTTATTAATTAATGAACAGAATCATAATAACTTCTAAAATCCTGAAACAAATCAAAACTTTCTCAACATGAAAACATTTGGGGAATGTGAATATTTCCAAAACTGATGTTGTCAAGTCCACGTTGATATAATAGTAAAATCCAATGTAGAATTAACAACTCAATTTTAATTTTTAAAAAAGGGGAATAAACGTTATTTTTAAAGTGAGAAATTGGAAAAAATATTCTTCCTTATTCTTGACAGTGAGGCTACTCAAGTCACTATGCTGTATTCCCGTCAAGGAACAGCAGAAACTATTGAAGAGGTCGAAGGGGAGGACCATGAAGGAGAAGAGGCAGAAGCTGAACCCATAGAGGAACATGAAATGGAAGATTATTGTATGGATTCTGAAGGAGCTGCATATATTTCTGATTCAGACATGCCATCCTATTCTGCTTTGGATGGCATTGCTGAACCCCCTCCGTCATATAGCAAAGCCGTGAGCTTGGAACTTTTTCCTTTAGATAGTTCCCATGATAGTTCCCATGATAGTTCTAGCAGAAACCAAATGCTAGTGAGCCCAGATGAAAATCAGTCTGAAAAACAAGAAGATTCTATTCTTCCTCCTTTGACACATGAACTGACTGCAAGTGAATTATTACTTAACAAGTAAGTATCCATGATTAATTAAGTATGCAAATTATTTACAATTATGATGAAAATTGTTTGTGAAAACATTTGGCAGTTGAGGATTTTTGCTGTTTATTTTAACAAGATGAATTCACTTGACATTCACTTACCTTTTCAAATGCACTGATTTAACTGGATTTCCATAAATGTAATTGATTTATGTAGTACCAACTTTTGTCTTGACTTGGGAAATAAGTAAGCCAAGGTATAGTTTATAGCTTGATCTGTGAAATTAGTTGCATAGCTCTTGAACAATACTCTATTATGTAGAAGCATTGTTATTATTTAACAAGAGCTGTGGTGGAGCAGTGGTTAGAATGCAGAATTGCAGGCTAACTCTGCCCACAGCCTGGAATTCAATCCTGCCCTGCTCAAGGTTGAATCAGCCTTCTACCCCTCTTAAGTCGGTAAAATAAGGACCCAGATTTTTGGGGGCATGCTGACATTGTAAACCATTATAAATCTAAGTGCTTTTGCTATTACTTACAGATTATTCTCTAGAATAAGATCTCCTGCCATAAGTAGGAATTGGATTAGAAAACCTACAAGTTCCGTTCCAAGTCTATTATTCTATGTTCTATATTCTAATTTAAAATATTTACATATAATTAGATATAAAATCATTAGATCTAATTTTTTTCCTACAGAATGTTTCATGATGAGGAACTAGAGGAATCTGAAAAATTCTATGCTGGTCAACCTCGACATTTGCTTCTTATTTATGCTTTATATAATACACTTGTAGCCCGCTCAGAAATGTTGTGTTATTTTGTGATCATTCTTAATCATATGGTCTCTGCCTCCACAATTACCCTTGTGCTTCCTATCCTCATCTTCCTTTGGGCAATGCTATCTGTTCCAAGGCCTAGCAAACGTTTTTGGATGACAGCTATAATCTATACTGAGGTATGTCATTAATCAATAACTGTTGAACAACCTTTTCAATGTTACAAGAACTTTGTCTTCTTTTCTTGTTCAGAAAAAGACTTTAATTTAAAGTCTTTTTAAATTAACTTTAATTGTTACATTTAAGCCTGAGGAAGCTGTAATTTATTTAAATTACAATCAATTCATGGCTTTGGATTCTGACTTTTTTCTAGTAACCAGTAGTGTCACCTAATATAGTTCATGATTAGATGTAATGCAAAGTATGCTTTGGATAACTATTCTTGAAATCAGTTGCAGTCTTTCTTGTGACCCTGATGGAGGAGTGGGGGAAAGGGGATACTCAAATTTGAATCATCTTGCTTAATGCTAAATTACCACAGTGTCTAAACCACAATGGACTGTTTTATGCACAAAAAAATTCATAATATGTAAGTTGCATGTGCTACAATATATCTGTTCATGTTGTTAGGTCTAATTTCCCCACATTCTTATACTGTATGAAAGGCTTTTCACCAGGCTGTTACCTAACCAGTTCATGCAAGCCAGGGATTTTTCTTAAGAATAGCAACCAGTCCAAGATGGGCATTCTTAGGATAGTTGCAGTCATCACATTCAGGTGCTCAGATACTTCTGGATGATTATTTTACTTAAATCAGTTTATGTCAATAAAATATCACTAAAAGTAATTCTGGGCACTAATAAAAGCAATAAGGCAAAAAATATTAAATCAGTTTCAGTGCCATACTCAGACCTGAAACCCGAGAGAAGGGAATCCATATATTTCACTTCTCCCAGGGTCCTCTGAAATTGTAGCCTGACCGCCTCAATTTTCTTTAAATTGTCCAAAATGGTTGTGTCTAATGCGGGCTTCTTGAAAAGGGACAGGCTATCACCCCTGTATATTGGTGAAACCATTCCCTTCTTCAGCCCTGGTAGTACAGTGGTTAGAATGCAGTATTGCAGGAATACTCTGCCCACGGCCTGAAGTTCAATCCTGATGGGACTTAAGATTCACTCAGCTTTCCATTCTTCAAAGTTGGTAAAATGAGTACCCAGATTGTTGGGGACAATATGCAAATAATACTTTTATACTGTAAGCCTCCCAGAAAGTAAAGTGCTATGGGGCGGTATATAAGCCTAAATGCTATTGCTATTGAAGAACACATTTACCACCAAAGTTGCCTTGCAAATGGGTGTCTAACCCCAACTTCCTCAAAATAGATAGTTGCCCGTGACCCTCGAAACAAGATCACTATCTGAAAATGTATTAATGACAGAAAAGCAATTATGCTTTGCTACCCTTACTGCCATGAGATAGCCGTTATTAGCCGCTCTAAGTCATACTGAACTGGATTCACCTCATGTTATCCCATAGCAGCATTCTAGGCATCTCTTCCTTCATTTCATCTCCTTAAGCTCCTCTTTATACCAAGAAGGAAGAGAGAAGCTGGGTAAACACAAGTCTTGCCAAGAGGCAAATAAGGCTTCAGCCAGGCTGTTTGCCAAACTCTCTGGAACAACCCCAAGCTCTCCCCAAAACCCTTATCAAGTTGATTAGGCCCCTACACACTGATACAGTAAGTCCATCCTCCTTGCTGCAGGGACATACACACGCACAAGGGCATTTCCAAAGAATGACAAAGGATGTAGCATTTCCCTTAAAAATGTATGTGTGGGAGGGTATGTATGTCTGTGTACCAGGGGTGAAATCTAAAATTTGTTACTGCCGCTTCTGTGGGCGTGGCTTGGTGAGGGAGTGGCTTAAAGTGACTGGGTGGGCATGGGCAATTTTTTTAAAAAAACTTTTAAAACCACTTTTTACATGTAAAACCATATAAAAAAATGCTTTCAAAAGGCTCCGACGATCCCAGCTGAGTTGCCTGATCAGCAGACAACTCAGTTGGGATCGTCAGAGCTTGGATCGTCAGAGCCATTTAAAAGAAAAAAAAGGCTCTGATGATTGCATGGCTAAACTGGGCATGGGGGGCGGGATTTTTGCTACTGGTTCTCTGAACTGCCCAAAGACAGTTTTGAAACTGGAAGTGCAGATGGAAAGTGCAATTTTCACTTTACACCACAGAGATCACCCAGTCACACCCATACCCACTCAGTATGAGATCCACTGGTGGAATGCCTCCGATAGGTGTCTATCCATTCTCTCTTTGAAACCGCTAGCAAAGAGAATCCACCACTGCATGTGGCATCTTGTTCCACATGTTAGACTGATTTTAATAATAGCTAGAAACTAATAATATTGTCAGTCTGTTTTGAAAAATCTGTTAAGAAATTCAGTGCTATCAGCAACAATGAAAAAACAATGCAAGAGATTGCCTAGTAATACTGAAGCAGGAAATCAAGTTTTCTTTGTGAATTTTTAGGAAGGATATTGGATTTTAACTTCCTTAAGTATTATAGATCTACTTTAGATCTTGATTCCATTCTTTACTATTCTCAAGCATAACAATTGTTAAGAAACTGGATTTTGTTAATTTTTCTGTTTAATATGAAAATTATTAATTTTTTCTCTCTCTCCCCAATAGGTTACGATAGTGATAAAGTATTTTTTCCAGTTTGGATTCTTCCCTTGGAATAAACAGTTAGAAATAAAAAAAGATAGACCTTATTTTGCTCCTAATATTATTGGCATTGAGAAGAAAGAGGGTTATGTGCACTACGACCTTGTTCAACTACTTGCTTTGTTTTTCCATCGGTCCATTTTAAAGGTATATTTTTGTTTGTTATTTTGTTTTGGAGACAGAATAGTAAAACTGTCAGCATGTATACCTTCCAGCATACCTGACTTCCATTCTTTTTGTTTTTAATAAAATAGTGCTCCACTAAACCAAAAAAGAATAACTTCATGCTTGATTAAAAAAATGCATGAAGGTACCTACTTCCTTTTATTGGAAAGCTGCTCTATGTAAAGGTTCTTGAATCACTCAGAAGTTTCATGCTCAGTTTATATCTGACTCTCTCAATCTCAGTGCTGAGTCTACGGAAAGGGTCTATATAAATTCTTTCTCTCTAATTTTCATAGTTAGGTCCTTTGCCTTTCTCAATTGCTAAAGAAATCTCTGAAGATAAGCATTTTACTCTCTCCCAGTGTGGTAAAAAGAAGCTCTATCAGGTTGGGCAAGAAGAATGTGTCCCTCAGCTGAGAAAAATATTTGTACATGTGTCTTTTTGTGCATACGTATATGAATGAGTGTGCAGAAATGTGTGAGGATAGCAGATCCTTGAGGCCAGGGAAAAGTCAAACTTCAGTCACCTAGTAATCATCTAACCCAGGGGTGGGCAATTGTGGCTCTTTTACAACCTGTGGACTTCAACTCAGCTTGGCTGTCTCAGGAATTCTGGGAGTTGAAGTCCACACCTTGTAAAAGAGCCACAATTGCCCACCCCTCGTCTAACCCTTCCTTAAAGGCCATGGCACACCATTTCAACTATAATCATCCCACATACATTGAAATCCAGGAAAATAAGATAGCATTTCTGAAAACAAAAACTGATTATAGCACAGAAGTTATTAAAATGAAATTCTTTTTGTAATAATGTTAGCAGAGGAAAGATGTCAAGACTAAAGCCGAAGATTTGTATAAAGTGAAACAATATCCAAAACACTCAATATCTAACTATAACAAATAATACCAGTAACTCTGAAGATACCTTCGTGTTGTTCTTTTTAGTGTCATGGATTATGGGATGAGGAAGATGGAGGAGACACTGGGAGTAGTAAAGATGATTCAGATGATGAGTTGGATAAATCAAACGGAAGAGATTCCGTTGACTCTTTGACGACTGTCGATTTGGCAGCATCTGTTGAATCCATACATGTCCATTTCCCAGAACAGCAAACCGCCATCCGCAGGAAAAGTTCAAGCAGTGGCTCACATTTATCACACAGATCCAGCTTCTCCTCTCACCGTTCAAAGCGAGGTATGACTGGTGACATCAGGACTCTAAACTGGACTGTTTTGTAGTTGCACAAGTTTTTCTTTCAAGAAAGAAAGTAGCAAAGAATAACCATTAAATCATAGGCAACAATATAGTAAAGAAAGCTAAGCTTAGATAGTTATTATAATATGTTGACCTATTATTTTCTTTGAAGAACTATTTTCTCCCTACAAACCTGAAATTATTTTAGGCAAATAATAAAAACATTGGAATGTTAGAAGGCAAAAAAGGATATTTCTTGTTAAGAATATATTTTATTAGCTTTAATTTATGATGTAGCATTTTTATTTTTCAGGTATTTGTTGTGTTTTAAAATTCATAAGATGTCTGAGTTATATTTTACAAGATAATCTAGGAATTTTAATGTTAATGCAGAACTTCCTACCTTAAAATAAGTTTTATCTCCCTGGCAATATTTTTAAAGAACATTATGCTATAAAATTATGTATATAAATTTACAGTTTTATATTAATATATATTAATCTAAATGTATAGAAGAGAGCCAGTTTGGTATAGTGATTAAAGCACCACACTAGAATCCAGATGACTGTGAATTCTATTTCCCTTTTAGGCATGGGTGACTTTGGGTATGTCTTTCAGCCTAACCCACCTCACAGGGTTGTTGTTGGGATGTAAAAGGAGGAGGAAGGAATATTAGGTATATTTGACGCCTTGCGTTATCTAAAAAAAAGTCAGTTTGAAATAACGTGAAATAACTTTAGAACTACAATCTGAAGTCCTGGTGCTCTCTGAGCTTGGTTGTTATTTGCCAACATTTCATTATCCAATCAAGTCACATCTAATAGCAATAGCAATAGTACTTAGACTTATATCAGTGAGGGCGAACCTTTTTGACACCGAGTGCCCAAACCGGAATGCGCGCATGTGTCCGCATGCACACGCCGGAGCACCGAAAACCCAAAGACCAGCTTTCCAGCACGCACATGCGCTCCGGCCACTTGGTCTTCAGGTTTCCGGCACTGCGGCGTGCACAAAGACCAGCTGGCCGACACGGATGTGCACGCAGGAAATCAAAAGAGCAGTTGGCGATAGTGTGCGTGCCCACAGAGATGGCTCGGTGCCACCTCTGGCACGCGTGCCATAGGTTCACCATCATGGACTTATATATTGCTCCGTAGTGCTTTACAGCACACTCTGGACAGTTTGCAATGTCAGCATCTTGCCCCCAAAAATCTGGCTCCTCATTTTACTGATCTCAGAAGACTGAGTCAACCTTGAACCCATCCGGCTCAAATTCCAAAGTAGGGCAGAGTTAGCCTGCAATACTGCATTCTAATCACTGTGCCACCAGTGGTTTAATTTTAGAATTTAAAGTTTTCCATTCCCTAGTTGCTGAATAATGTGAATGAAAGGTGGATTTTCAAAACAGGAGAATGCATCAGCATGTTTTTGCCTTTTTGGTCTTCACTACAGGTTAAAATGATCCCAAGCACAGGAGTATTAACCTGAGAGAGATTTTCTGTTTGATTTGTTCGATAAAAAGGAATTCATCTTTTGTTTCACATTTTGATTCTTGCTTTTTCTTATTAATTGTAGTTTAAAGGAATCTATTTTTTCCAAGTGTGGAAAAAGAAAAAGGATATGCAGACCCAGCTTTTTTTTTCCTTTTCTTTTGAGCTTTCTCTTAGAAGTGCAATAATTCTTTCTCCATTTGTATTTTCAGGAAGTACCAGCACACGCAACAGTAGTCAAAAAGGAAGCAGTGTGTCAAGCATAAAAAGGAAGTCAAGAAAAGAGCTTCTGATGGAAAAACTGAGAGAACAATTTATCATCGCAAAGGCATTTACAATTAAAAAGTTAGTAATTACACATATCAGATTTATTGAAATAAATGCTGAATCCAGAACATGTTCAAAATGTTCTAGGATTGAGGAAGGGGCCAGAAAGAAATCTGTATCCATTTTATGACACTAATGAACTCCAGCCCATCACTGATTGCTAAGGCAGACCGACAGTATATGCTTGATTACCATATAGCAAGAAAAGTTTTCAGGAAAATGGGAAACAGATTTTTCCATTCAGTGTATTAGGGACACATTCCAATACTAAATCACTTAAGACTTCAATTACTTTAATTCCTTCCTTCTTTTCTTCTTTCCTCCCTCCCTCCTTTCCTTCCAGCAGTAAATACAAACAGTCCACCACCGAATAGTCCACCACTTTTATTTTAAGGTCATCTTGTTTCTAACAACATTAATAAATCGTTTTCTGCATATATGAAGAATCTATCAGGCATCCATAGGGATATCAAGCTTCTAACATCCCTCTTCCATATCAAGGCTTGAAGTTGTTGGCTTGCTTTAAATTATATGTGCTGGAAAAAATGAAATATCCTAAAACGAAGAAAGCTAATCTGTTACTTGATAATTTAGATATCTGAAGATACAATTCCCATGGCAATTTTAATCCAAAATATTTTGAAAGGAGCCCTACTTTTTTCTTGTTACAGGCAGTTATCATTTAGTGACTACAATTGGGATTGGCAATTCCATTGCTAAGCGAAGCAGTTGCTTAGTGGGAAATCATGCCACTATAACTGTGCTTTCTGGCTTGAAACTAATCAATTTCACACTTTTTGCTTTTGTTTGCTTCCTACTACACCTCTATTCTTTGGAATGCCCACTCCTGCACAGGTATAATTAACAAAATGGGAAATAATGTTTGCATTTACATTAATTGGAGAAGAGGAGATTACCAGAGTGTAAGCAGGAACAGAGTGGAGAATATGCTTTAAAAGAATGTGCTGGGCTCCAGCAGCCACCAGCACACTATACAAACGGCCTGGTAAATTCCCCATTATTTGGCTGCTTACTTTCTTATAATCCCTTCCTCCCCAATGTCTGCTTTGCAAGGGGGAAAAACTGCAAGTCAGGCACAAGTGTACACTTACTGACTGTAACGATAATCATGTGACTCCGAAGATTGTAAAGGATCGTAAACTTTCAACGGTTGCTGAATGAATGGTTAATAGGTGAGGATTATCTGTATATTGATTAGGATCAGATCAATAGAGAAATATTTAAGCCCACCTTTGCATGTTTTTACTAAAATGAATTCTGTTATATAGTTGCGTCTACTGTTGGAGACAGGAATAGATCAAGAGTGAAGACAATCAAGCCCTCCATATTGCACTTCATATAGTATCTGTGGGGCAACAAATGAAATTCTAAGCAAATTACTTTGTAACAATGAGAGTGACTTTTGTATTATTTCAGGGCACTTCAAATATATCTACCCATCAGACAATTTTTCTACAATCTTATCCACCCGGAATACAGTGCTGTGACAGATGTTTATGTCCTGATGTTCCTAGCTGATACTGTGGACTTCATTATCATTGTCTTTGGATTCTGGGCTTTTGGGGTATGTTAATAAGAATTGATGTGCTTGAGTAAATGTAGTTATTTTTATAACTATTATTTTTATAAGAAATAATTTTTCTTCCTGTTTCCTTTCTATTTTCTTGGCAGAAACATTCCGCAGCAGCAGATATTACTTCTTCATTATCCGAAGACCAAGTCCCAGAAGCCTTCTTAGTGATGGTACTAATTCAGTTTGGAACCATGGTAGTAGATCGGGCACTATATCTGAGAAAGACAGTCATGGGGAAAGTCATCTTTCAGGTTATCCTTGTTTTCGGCATACACTTTTGGATGTTCTTTATCTTGCCCATTGTGACAGACAGGTAAACGCATTGTATTTAAATGATTTTATTTGTTACTTTTATTATTTATTACTTTTTTAAAAAGTGACCTGTTCATCTGCATAATGATAGAATTCATCTTTTATGAATGATTGTATTGAACAAATAAAAAAGGTAATAAATGTGAAAAGAAATGAGTTAGCTTTACCACATTTAAATAATATCAAAAGTATTCATCTATGGAAGGCATATAGAAATGCATTTGTTTTCTTGATGTGTGTTTTGTGTTATAGGAAATTCAGTCAAAACATAGTTGCCCAGCTTTGGTATTTTGTGAAATGTGTTTATTTTGGATTATCGGCATATCAGATACGTTGTGGCTATCCAACCCGTGTACTTGGCAATTTCCTCACAAAAAGTTATAATTACGTAAATCTGTTTTTATTCCAAGGGTAAGTCTGTGAGTCTGGTATAATATGTCTTTTTTTCTTTACAGTTCTGGTTTTTTATTTATACTTACTATTTATAGATTGCACTTCACCAAGATTGACTCATAATAAAGTCATATTATCATGCCACCTTAATGTTTTATTTAATTTGGAATGCTAAATTATTTGGTTAATATGAATTAGATGGCACCATTAAATTTACATTTGGTCATGAAATCAATTTTAATTCATAAATGGACCAATTATAACCCTTATCTATATACGTTTACTCAGAAGTAAAAAACAAAATGTTTTTTGGACAAAATCTTCTCATTTCTTGTATGAGGGAAGAGAAAATTGGAGCATCATACTCTTCTTGTACAGAAGGTTTTAAAAAATTATCATAGACAAATGGAACATTTTAGCTAGTCTTCATCCTGGTACATGAATTATGTTAGAACTAAATTATAGGTCATCATATATCTACATAAAACAGTTCTAAATGTTTAAATAAATCTATCTCCTTTTTTTCTGGAGGATTATGTTTTTATTGCAGTAAATTAGGAAAATAATGCTTCTAAAAGTGGTAGTGGCAACCTGGGGGTTTTCTGGAAGCCACAAAATGGAGGACTGCAAGAAAGTCACAAAATGGAAGGCGTGGACTGCATTTGACTAATGCAATGAAAACCACAGAATATGCCAAGCTAAAACTTATTTTTCCTCTTTGGTAGGTTCCGCCTAGTCCCTTTCTTGACTGAATTAAGGGCAGTTATGGACTGGGTTTGGACAGATACCACATTAAGTCTTTCCAGTTGGATCTGTGTTGAAGATATTTATGCTCATATATTCATTTTAAAGTGCTGGCGAGAGTCAGAAAAAGTAAGAAATTCTTTGTTTATTTTTTCTTTGCAACCTTATAATCAGCAAAAAGTTCACCTTGTACAGTCTCAAAGGGAAATGCGATCGCATTTCCCACCTATCCATATTAGATTAATAGTGTTTCAAACTTCCTAGAATTAATGGGCAATATTAATCTCATTTTTTTACTTCCATTCACGGGAACTTGTTTCTGTGTATTTCTGTATCTGTTTATTTCTGTGTATTTTTATATACCTGTTCAAGAGCATCAAAAAAAAAATCATTCTTTTAAAAAAGCAGAACTGATAGAATAGAAAAATATTTATTATATGCAGTCAATATGTAATTAATATGTAATTGTCCAAAGAAAACTTCAGCTTTATTTAGTCCATGAGAAAAGAGCTTATAATTGAAATCAAGCCTATTCAACATAACTTCATAACTTTCTCAGAAATAATTTCTGGATGCACCACTGTGGTACTAAGAGTGTTTTAGAACCTTTGAAAGTGAGACATTCCCATGAAAGACCAGGATAAAGATCAGAGCTAAAACTATTAGGGCTTTGTATGTAGCACTTAGATTCTGTTGGGCTTTTTAATTAACCATTTTATTTTATTTTTCCATTAAGAAAGCAGTATATAGTGCAAAAGTGTGGGTTAGGATGACATCCAAGCTGCTAGGCCATGGGTTACAGAATAGATACATTGAAAGTGCACCTATTATTGCTACAACCTGTAGCATTAATTTGAGCAGAAGTTTAATTTTCCTCAGTAACTGTCCATTAATACAACTACATACAATCAGTTATTTGAAGGAAAAATAAAAATTAGATCTTCCAGTTCCTACAATCTTCTATCATTCCTATGGATCTGAAATCTGTAGCTACTATGAAATAATGCTTTTCATTGGAATGTTGTTTAGACAAGGTATTTAGTCTAAATTCACATTTTTCTAACCACCATAGTATGAAAAAAATATTATTTTTCATACTTTGTTTAGTTTACTTTTCCAAAATTTCAAACAAGCTTTTTCATCCACTTCCGAACTCTGCTAATAATGATGATGGACAGCATATACAATCAAATTCCAGCGGTTATATACATGTTGAGCCCCTGAATTACAAGACCTTTATAAGAATTCTGATATAGGACTCCTTTAGCAGTTTCTACAAAACAGCATTTTGCAATATAAGCTTTATGGGTTTGAGCTCTCTTTCTAAGCTGACCCCAGACATTAAGATTCACTGCTTGAATTGCAGCATTGCTGTTATGGCAGATCTTGCATGAAGAATTAAGAAATATACTTTGCTACCTCTAGCGTATGAAATCAGTTACAGCCTACCTGAGAATACGGATTTCATTGTCAGTATCTGCTTGTGATTCTAAATTTTTATTGGGAAAAAAAAATAGACCATGTGGTTTTAGACAATGACATTTACTATTGAATTCACTGTTCCCGTGCAAGATGCTGGACTATTTGCCCGCCGTGTCTCAGATATAGTCACTTAGATAATACTAATTATTTAGTGTGGTCTGACAAGAAACTACGGAGTTCCAATATAATAAGGATATAAATACAGATTAAAGTTCAAATACATGGAGGACATAGTTTAAACAATTAATGGGTTTTATCTCTTTTCAGAGGAAAGAAAACACATGCATTTATTTGCTTATTTGCTTCTTTCTCTTTTTGCAGCGATATCCCCAACCAAGGGGCCAGAAGAAAAAGAAAGTTGTGAAGTATGGAATGGGTGGCATGATTATTGTCTTGCTGATATGCATAGTGTGGTTCCCGCTGCTCTTCATGTCTCTAATTAAATCTGTTGCAGGTGTCACAAATAAGCCTCTTGATGTATCCATCACAATAACTTTAGGAGGTTACCAGGTACAACTTGTTAAAATGTCATGTGTTGTTTTCTTTCATATGCTAACAATTATTATAGACTTAAATTTCAGCAAAAGAAAGCATTGATGTATATTTACTGAAAGGTATCCATCCAAAAGATGTCTACAGCAACTTTTATGTTATTTTCCAGCCTATTTTTACAATGAGTGCCCAGCAAAGTCAACTAAAAAATATGACAAATAAACAATATAAAGAGTTCCTCAACGCATTTAAGGATACTGTAAGTATTTCTTCAATAGTACAATAAAAATAATATCACTAATGGCAAGCAATTGTGGAAGCATTAAATATTCTTCAAAATAGCAGTGTGACTGTTATTTATTTAATAAATGTCATTTGTACTGACATTCTGAGTGTATCCATGAATTCATCTGTAAATCCAGTAAAAGGCATATCTGCAATGGCTATTTTAAACCAGTCATTTAGTATTTAATACTTGTCTGTTATAAAATGGGAATGCTGAATATCTCATAGGTTAAAAAATATTTCACTCATTTTCTGCAAACTAATTAATCAGTTATATTTATGATGTTCTCTTGCTTTTGAGAGAAAAGGAGAAAATAAAAGAAAATTTGGCTCAGCTAGCTGGTTTCATGATTTTCTAGTAATGGATTTCCCTCACAGAGGTTAGAATATTGTGCTTTGAAATGCTCTGACCATTCAGTTAATTAGCATAGCAATGTTTCTTGTTTTTGTCCATTCTGCCATTCTATATATCTCACTGTTTTCTTTCATTTGTCCGCTAGTTATAGCTGTACATCTTTTCCCTAGCTTGTCTCTCTCTCCTTCTTTGAATAATGAAACTTTCGTTGGAACAGTTCTACAGACAACAAATAGAGATAATTTCTCTTTTTTTTTAAGGGTGCTTTACAGTTTCTAGAAAACTATGCTATAGAAGATATAACAGTGGCTCAGCTAGAAGGCAGTTCAAATTCGTTATGGACCATCAGCCCTCCTAGCAGAAAAAATATGATAAAGGAGCTCAAGGCAGATAATCCTGATTTTTCATTGGTTATTTCATGGAACATTCAAAGGTATATCATTGATAATATATAAACGTATCACTTTTTTGTCTGGATATGAAAATGGTTAGAAGTAAAATATGGTAAAGATTATTGATTGGAATAATCTCTTTTATATAAAGATTAGCAATAATCATAGACCTGGACCTTATTTGTAAAAGTGATCAAGTTCAGTATTAAAATAATTAGCACTGAAAGAATGTGGAACCCACCAGCTGTGTGAAATAAGGATGATGATGATGATGCATTTTGAGCATTATTTACTCCATATGATAACTGTATAGCCACAATCCTGAGATATGAAAAATTATTATTAAATATTTATAATATTCATTCTATTGCCTATCTGTTACTCTGCCATCTTGTTTAACCACCAATTTAACCTTAGTTTCAGTGCTAGTGAAGATTTTTAGACTCTTTTGGATGTCATAATTGTTTATAGAAACTTAGTGTAAAGGTTATTTGAACTAGGAGCCCAGTTTAAATATTTTACATTCCCAGTAAGAATATGCTACAATGCATCTCTTTTATCTGTATAAAAAATATGAAAAGTCAGCCTCCTTAACACAGAATCTTAGTTCCTGGAAAATTATTGGATCAATTTATCAATTAGCATCAATTTTCTGACAGTACTGTGGCAGCAGGGGACAAATTTACATCCTTGCAAAGAGTCATAATGATGGGACACCAAATTATAACTTTGAAAAAGCCAACTAGTATCTCATAGCTGCTGATCTCACATCTCTAGATTGGCACCTTCTGTTCACTGACTGTAATACTGCAGAAGACCATTATAACACTTTTTTGCTCGAAATCAATAGAATCATTAAACTACACGTACCATTAATAACACCTAAAGCCAAAAAAATAAAAAAAAATTACCCATAACAATAAAAATGCTTCAATCTCAAAAAAAATCTCTGGCGAAAAAACAAAATTGACCACATAGCTAACTTTAAAAACTGCTAAAACACCTTATGCCGTCAGATAAAGACAGAATGCAATTATAATTATAATTATAAATCAATCCATCACCCTCCACTTAGAAACAAACAACCTGTTTTCTAACAAACAGTTTGGTTTCAGGAAAATTTGTCCTGTAACATGCAACTCCTACACTGCAGAAACATTTGGACCATAAAACTTGACCAGGGTAAAGCAATAGATGCAATTTACATAGACTTCTGCAAAGCTTTTGATTCTGTGGTACACTACAAAGACTACACTACATAGACTTCTGCAAAGCTTTTGATTCTGTGGTACACTACAAACTATTGTTAAAACTAAGCTCTTACAGCATTTCCGGATCACTCCACTGGAAAGCCATGTTCCTGTCAAACAGGCAACAAGTAGTCAAAATAGGAGTGCCTTATCAAACCCAGAACACCAAATACAAGCTGGGAGGATATGACCTCGTAGAAGATCCTTAATCTGTCAAGGACCTAGGAGTACTCATCTCAAACGATCTAAGCCCTAGAGCTCACTGTAACAGCATTGTCAAAAAGGCATTAAGAGTTGTTATCTTGCGAAGCTTCTTCTCTGGTAACATTGTACTGCAAACTAAGGCATACAAAACCTTTGCCAGACCTATTATTGAATATAGCTCGTCTGCCTGGAATCTACATTGTATATCTGACATTAATACAATTGAGTGGGTCCAGAGGTATTTCACGAGAAGAATATTCCACTCCTCTGCTCACAATAGAATCCCTTACACCACCAGGCTTGAAATTTTGGGCTTGGACAACCTGGAACTATGCCACCTATGGTCTGACCTAAGCATAGTACACAAAATTGTCTGCTACAATGTCCTACCTGTCAACGACTACTTCAGCTTCAACCTCAACAATACACGGGCAAACAATAGATACAAACTCAATGTAAACTGTTCCAAATTCGATTGTAGAAAATACAACTTCAGTAATAGAGTGGTCAATGCCTTGAATGCTCTATCTGATTCTGTTGTTACATCTTCTAATCCCAATAACTTCAACCTTAAACTGTCTACCATAGACCTCACCCCATCCCTAAGAGGTCCGTAAAGGGAGCATGCATAAGTGCACCAGCGTGCCTACTATCCCTAGTAGGACAGGGATAGTAGGCACGCTGGTGCACTTACACATGCTCCCTTTACAGACCTCTCCCCATTTATTTGTACTCATTCCTTGTTCATGTCCATGTTTATACCTATCCCTGTAATCTTGCACATGTTCGACTAACTAAATTAAAAATAAAAATAAATAAATCTGAAGTTTTATTTGTGAGAATAGAAGCCACAGCCTAAAGTAGCCCCATGATGAGATAGATGTCAAATAAATATAATAATAATAACAACAAGAACAACAACAAGATTAAAAACAAAGCTTTGCATGGACAGCCCTTGAAAAACATTGAAGGAAAATGTGATGACTATACAAGGGCATAGCTTAAGATAGGAACCATCAAGAAAGAAACGGAAGGTTTAATACTCACTGCTCAAGAATAAGCACTACAAACTAATGCCATGAAAGTGAAGATACAAAAATCCACCAACAATCCAAACTGCAATAACAAAGTCAAAACTGTTTCACATTTAATATGTAAATGCAGCAAAATCACATAAACTGATTACAAAGCTAGACATGACCGAGTTGCTAAATTAATCCACTGGTCATTATGTAAAAAATACGACTTACCTGTACCCAAAAAGTCATGGGAACATAAAGTGGAAAAAGTTATAGAAAATGAGAAGGTGAAGATCTTATGGGACTTTCAAATACAGACAGATTGTCATTTGGAACACAACACGCCAGATATCACAGTTGTTGAAAACCAAAACGTACAATTTATTGACATTGCGATACCAGGAGATGCCAGAGTCGAAGAGAAAAAACTGGAAAAAATCATGAAATATTGCGACCTGGCTATTGAAATTATGTGATTATGGATGAAACATGTAACAGTGATACCCATTGTCATCAGGGTACTTTGTACCATGTCCAAGAATTTTATAAGATACATCAACAAATTGCAGCTTCCTACAATAACACCAGTGGAACTGCAAAAAACTGCGCTACTTGGAACATCGTACATCTTAAGAAGGTACTTGGTTGATACCTAGGATGCTGGCAGCAACCCACATCAACCATTAGCACCAGTCAATGGTATTTGTGATGCATTTTTGAATGTTCAGTTGACTGAGTTTCATATTTAATGAATAAAGATAATAATAAAAATAATAATAAAAACAAGCATTCATAGAATAGAGTTGTCAATCAAATTAGTATTTCAAAGTCTCCTATCTAGTGATTATGTTGAATATAACAATTAGAGGAATACAGTAGTTTGTAATATATGTTACTGAATGATTATATAATACATTTTTATAAAATATTTATTAAAGAAATATCTCTCTTGGAGCAAAAGCGGAAACAGTATCAGATAAAGTATCTCACAATCTACCAGCTGCTACAAGAAAAAGTATTGCAGCAATGATGGAAAATCCAAACCAACAAGTAAACCACTTTGTGTAAGTACTTGTGATATATTCTAAAATACAAGATATTTTATTTCTCATATAGAAAAGTAGAAAAAGCTCATGATTACATGTATTATGTCAAAGTTTCGGTTTCATCCTCAAAATAAAGTTAATTTCCAAGCATCAAACTTTAGGAAATATTCTCTTTATTGAGCGATGCAGCCGTGCCCGACAACCATGCAGACAGTACTGGCCCTTCCATCCAAAACCCCTCCTATTCCTTCCCCATTCACTGATCTCCATTGGCTGTCTTCCAGATCACTCTCTCTTATCTGTCTCTTCAGCACACAGGAATGTCACCCCTCCCATATATCTCCCAGGAGACTGAATTCACCGAAAGCTTTTCTAGGTGAAATGTCAAACTTTTTTCCTCATTGCTTCTATGTCAGTATTGGAACACTGACATATTACATTTGTAAATGTTTTACATTATATAGGTGCCATAATTTATTTTTTCCTTCCTTCCTTCCTTCCTTCCTTCCTTCCTTCCTTCCTTCCTTCCTTCCTTCCTTCCTTCCTTCCTTCCTACCTTCCTTCCTTCCTTCCTTCCTTCCTTCCTTCCTTCCTGTAGAAAGAATAGATTACTCCCCTTTTGTGTTGGTATTAAATCCTTTAAAAAGTTTCCTAAATTGAACTAATTACTAAATTACAATATTCTGGATAGGATGCATACAGGGGTAGGGTTCAGACAGTTTGGACCGGTTCAAGTGAACCGGTTGTTATGATTTTGGGCAGTTTGGAGAACCGGTAAAATCAATCACCAGCTATCCCCACCCGCCCCACCCTGTCCTATATATTATCTTCCCTTTGCCACGTGGTCCAGCTAATGTCCATGCCTCGCCTCCGTGCCTCGACCGCTCTGCTCACCAAAGGTAAGCATGCCATCCACTCACCCTTCACCTCAGGTTGGGGCCCAGGGATACAGCATTCCCCGGCTCCAGCCTTGCCCCAATGCGCCACCTGCTCGCTGCCCGCCTCGGCTGGGTTGGGGAATGTGCCATTTCCCAGCTCCAGCCTTGCCCTGGAGCCGCCGCCCGCTTGCCATCAGCCCCCTCTGGCCTCAAACTAGTGGATGGTTCTTCTTAGCTGGCTACAACGGAGATCATGCAGCTATCCCTTGCCAAGGCTCCCTCGCTCGCAGAGATGCTCCATGTGGGGTCCGGGTCAGCAGCTGCTTCTCTCCGCTGCTGCTCTTGCTGGAAGAGAGAGCGTCTCTTGTGCAATTTAGCAGCTGTGAGCTGCCACTTTACTCTAAGTCCCATCTGGAAAATGTACAGTACAGAGAAGCAGAATTCAACATGGCTGCTGCTTCTCTGCTGTGCACTTTCCGGATAGGACTTAGAGGCAAGCGGCAACTCACAGCTGCTAAATTGCACAAGAGATGCTCTCTCTCCCAGCAAGAGCAGCTGCCAGCAGTAGAGAGAAGCAGTAGAGAGAAGCAGCCACTGCCCTGGAGAGCAGAGATGGAGTGGAATAGGCCCTGAAAGACTGCTCAGTCGATCCTTGCTGCGTGGCGGAAGCCATGCATGTGCGAAAGTTTTGCACATGTGCATGCACAGAAGCCATGTGCAGAAGCCGCATGCATGCATGTGCAGAAACTGCACGCACATGCACATAAACCATGCGCATACGCAGAAGTTGCATGCGCACATACGTGCACACTCACATTTTCAGCGAACACATTTAAGAGGAATAAATAGCCAGTTTAAAACAGAAATATAACACATCTGGAGCTACCTATAAAGAATGGGAAAAAGAAAAAGATTGCATATTGTTGCTACTGTCTTTCCATACTTGTTAATCATCAGTGTTTTTGAACTGATGATATGTGCTACATGTATTCAACAAATACACTCACATGTAGGATTGGTTGTTTTTATTGTATTGTACTATCAAGGAAGCAGAAACATGTAGAGGTAGTCCTCAACTTACAATGGTTTGTTTATTGGCCATTTGAAGTTACAACAGTAGTGGGAAAAAAATGGCTTATGACCGTTTTTCATACTTATAACCGATGCAGCATCCTCATGGACATGTGATCAAAATTCAGATGCTTGGCAACTGACTCAGATTTATGATGGTTGCAGTGTCCCAGGGTCATGTGATTACCTTTTATGACCTTCTGACAAGCAAAGTCCATGGGGAAGTCAGATTCATATAACAACAATGATAATTTAAGAATTGCAGCAATTTGCTTAACAACTGTAGCAAAAAAGTCATAAAATGGGACAAAACTCATTTAACAACTGTCTTGCTTAGCGACAGAAATTTTGGACTCAACTGTGATTGTAAGTCGAGGACTACTTGTATATATGTCAAAATCTCTTTCAGCATAGTTTTTACTGTACTTGGCTCATAGAAAATCATTTAAAGAATTAGACGAACTGTTCTAGAGTTTGTCTTAATAAAAATGTTACCCTTCTGATACTAAAATTGAGAATACTTTGATGATAGGCTAGCTGTCCTCAAATTTTCACTATATTGAAGAGTAATAAATTTTAAAAGAAAATGAACATGGAATTTGCCACCTGGGAATTACACATAAATATTTATAATTATAATAGTGAACCAATGTAGTGGATCCAATACAGTTTTAGACTGAAACCGGGGAGACATGTTGAAATTGCGAGTCACTTATGGTGCTGGAATGACTTTAGCCAGTCACTGTATACGATAAGAAAGATCAGTTATGACTGCAAAATATTGTAAATAAATTTCTATTAAATATCCTTAAATCATGTTGTTCCTCACCTAGGATGCTTGCTGGAGTATATCCACATTATATCAAGGCACCTAGTGATAATGCTGCAAAACCTATAAAACAACTTTTGGACGGTATGAATTTTCAGCATTATTTCGAGTGATAAACTATTGTTTTGTAATTTTTGAGTCTCTCATGTTGCAGATTAAGGGGTGGGGATGAATCATTCTTAGAAACAAAAAAAAATCAAATGTTTCATTTTGTGGTGTCTCAAAGGTTAATAGAAAGTGCTGATGAAATGTTTTTTCTTGCATCTACCACCGTTTAATAATTTATCTTCTCCTGGCTTGATTAAAGGATAATAAGAGGGTTTTCATGACTTTGAGATAGAATTAAATGCATCCTTCATGGAACCAAGTTTTCCTTATATTTAGAGAGGTATCCTCTTCTCTCTTGATTTTATCACAACTTTGCATTACAGGTAGTCCTTGCTTAATGACCCTAATTAATTGGGACTAATTGGGACCAGAATTTCCATCACTAAGCAAAATTGTCATAAGGTGAATTACCACATGATACATCATTTAGTGACAGCACTTCTGGTTCCCAGTTATGATTATTAAGTCAGAACCTCACACTTTTTTTGTCCATAATGTGCTGGACTTCGCTTCAATTCTCCTCACCTCCCTATCCCTGTACTTTATCACCGCTACCTATCTCTGTCTACTCCCGTCAGCTCTACCTGACCTTCACTATATAAATTATTTTTTTTAAAAAAAACTATCACAAGGTGTGCCTGGCTGAGGCAGCTGCTGGCTCTTTGTGAGACTTTCATGTGGCCTTGCAAAGCAATGGGGAAGCCTTGTGATGCCACGTGAGTGTCTTGTGCAGCATTCCAAAGATGTTAGCAGCTGGTTCTGCTGGACACACTTCATTGGCAGCATGAAGAAGACAGCAACAGTCAGCAGAGGGAAGAAGAAGCAGGCAGTAGCAACAGGGTAAGGACAGCCAAAAGGGTGGAGGGAGAGGGGAGATAGGCAGATAAGGGAAATTAAAGTGCATGCTGGCAGCCATAAATATAGGCAGCTTTCCAAGCGCTCAAATACTGGCTGACAGTATATCATCATAACTTTGAATGGTCTCTATAAACAAATGGTCATTATGCACGGACTACCTACAGATTATAAGGCCTTGTAGACTGAAACAGTTTTGCTTATGCAGCATTGCTTACAAGGAAGTGATCTTGTTCAGCTACAGCACTCCTGTTACTGCAGTGGAAGGTAGTATGTTAGAGAAGGGAGAAGGATTTCATTTGCTTCCTTTTATTTTCAGACATACTGATACAGGCCTTGATCAGACAATCTGAAGGCTTAAAAGAAGGATGGCTAGTTCTAAGTTTTCAGAAGGTATTCTCTTTTCTAGACACTAATTTACAGAGATATACAGAAGTATATTTTGACATTAAGTTAATTCTTCACTGAGAACAGATGCAGTGGTAAACTTATCTCTAACAAATTATTTTACAATTATAAAACATTTGTGTGGTGTGAGGTCATTGATTCAATATTCTTTTTGTGGGAAATTGAAAAAAATATTTTCTTGCTTCTCTGACTAGCTCATGGGTGTCCAACCTTTTGGCTTGCCTGGACCGCCTCAAGTGAAGAAGAATTGACCTGGGCCGCATATAAAATATGTAATATAATCAGTGTATATAAACAGAATGTATATAAACATACAAACATAAAGTTTAAAGTTTATGATCTTGTGGGGCCACATTACTAGCTGTCAACGGCTACATGTGGGATGCCTCTGGAATAGCTAATAAAGAGGATGGGGTTTTTTGTTCCTTCTCTTCTTTTTTGTAGGTGGGAAGTTTAAAGATATCACTGTTTCACTATCCAATAATAACAAGTCCGGTGAACGTAATGAATGGTGGGTTTTAAACCAGAAGAACAAATTTATGGAGTCAAATAAAACTAGATTGGAACTAATTGTGTTCAGTGACAAAGTCAGTCCTCCCAGTCTTGGATTTTTGGCAGGTTATGGGTAAGCAAATACTTCATGTTAACATTGTGTAATATAAGAAACGTTTGTTTCGGGAGCATTACTGTTTATATTTACATTGTATTCAAGCAAACTTTCATCATATGTGATCATCTGACGGAAACTGGTTTCATTGCCATTAACTCCGAAGACCATGTCCAAATTATCAAATTATTATGAATGGCTGAAAAAGATCATGTTCTAAAGCTTGTAAGATAACTGTAAGTTAAACCCCTAGATGATAAAATATACCCAAAAGAGTCTGTCATAACTATTCTCATCGGCTACCATATATATAATACAGGCATCTATTCAGAATTATAAAGTTATAAAGTAGGTCCTCTCAAAAATGCCCACATTGCTTTCAGTAGATTCTGAAGGAATAAAGAAAGTATTTAGATTCTGACTATTTGATTTATTACTGCAGTGCGTCAGATTTCATGCTTTCAATCAGACCTGGCACTGTTCAGTCATTTTGGATCCATTTTGGAACATATACTCCAAAGAGCTCCAAGCCAGTTAAAACTGGTCCCCAAACTGCAGTTCAAACTGCATATTTTTCTAGTTTTTGATAGCATCTGCTCTCATATCTGATAACATGTTTGGGCATGGATGTCTCTGCTTTCATAAATTTTAAAAGGTGATTGTTATCAATTCTTATCACATCACTTTTATCCTTATAGTAAAGTAGAAGATCCTGTAACTAGATGAGAACATTAATGGCAATTTTACCATCAATAAAACAGAATCAGAAATTGGACTAAATCCAGATAGTTACATTTTAATGGAAGAGTTTATTGGGGCTGAAAGCTCCCATAGCTAATTTATCCCACCAAATTGCAATTGGTTAAAATATAGGCAACAGAGTATAATCCAGCCCACCTTTTTTAACATTAATGAGGGTGAAGGCTAGAAGAGATTGAAAGCAGACAGGTATTTACAATTACAGTATACAGAAGTCAACTTCCCACCCATCTCCCATCAGAAAAACAAACATCATTCAGACCATTGGGGTACTCAAATGGGAAAAAAGAGATGCAAAATTTTAACCAAGGGACTGCTTGAATTGCCGATTTTATGCTCTCTGTATAGTCCCTGATTTACAACCATAAATGGACCTGAAATCTGGGTTATTGAGTGAAGCAGTCTTTAAGCAAGATGTCACATAACCATTTTGTTTAACAGCTGCAATCATGAGATTCTCAGTTGCAGTTATTAAGCAATCTTGTGGATTATTAAGTGGACTGAGTCCCAGGTAAAGAGTGCAAAATGTCTTGGGATGGAGAGAGAGACCAAGGTCAGGGGTGAGTTGTGGGGAGGGATTGCTGTGGTCAAGTCCTTCAGCTTTGGGGCTGAAAATCCCTGGAGAAATCCAAGGAAGATTTTCAGCTGCTCAGGGGAGAGACATTTGCACACAGTCTGCACTGAGCCACCCCATCCATACCTTACCACTTTCCTGAGGCATCCCATGCCCCTTACCTAGCCATGCTGCATCTCTACTTTAGGTCTCACTGTCTGTCTCTTTTCAAAATATTGCACATTTTAAAATGTTAATGTTTTTCTTTCATGTTTTGCAGAATCATGGGTTTATATGCTTCAGTTGTGCTGGTAATAGGAAAATTTGTCCGTGAATTCTTCAGCGGAATCTCCCACTCTATTATGTTTGAAGAGCTTCCCAACGTGGATCGTATCCTAAAGCTGTGTACAGATATCTTCTTAGTGCGGGAGACTGGTGAATTAGAACTAGAGGAAGATTTATATGCTAAACTAATATTCCTGTACCGTTCACCAGAGACTATGATCAAATGGACTAGAGAAAAAACAAAGTGATCTAATTGGAGTTCACAAAGTTTGGATTATTATTAATTTTTTTTTGAAAAAAAAAGAAGCACAAAATTCACTTTTATATTTGGGAAGCAATTTTTTGTTCATGGAATTTGCTTGCCTCTTTAGGAAAAAAAAAAGCTTTTTTTCAGATGCAACTATTATTAACATCGGAGACATTTTCTTTCCAATTTAGTGAACAGCATTATCTGCAACTACATCTAAGTTAATTCTAAGCAGAAAAAAGCTATCAAAACAGAATATGAGCTCTTTTGTCTGAAAAGAAATCTTGAACTGTGCAATTTGCTGTTTGACATCAGTCATTCTCAAGGATCTACCACGATCCAAGTTGCTCATCTAGGAAATCCAAGGCAATTGATCACAGTTGGTGCTGAAGGCAATTTTATTATTTGCATTTTGAGGAAAACAGACCTGTTAAAGATTAAATGGCTGTACAGTTCTGGAGGGGAAAAGATCGAGTGATATAATCATTAACTGCCTTATTTTATTTGAACAATTAAAGAAGGTATTGAAAACATCAGTGACTTTACTCAGGAAAATAAACTGTCAATCTTCAACTAATGGGTAGTTATAGAGAAATATTGTGATGTTTTTGCTGGGGCCATTTTCTCCACCCGACAAGGTAGATATTAAAAAGTAATGAAAAATAAAGAAGATGGTTGAATCATGAGCAGCCTTTGTGGGCTAATCTTTATCTTCAATCACTACAAATTGTGTTTTCCCCTGTTTTGACATTTTAATGTAATATGACGTGTATTTAGCATTTCCTTCCAGTGTTTCAGGTATACTATAATGTTTACATATTCCACTATCCATTTTTATGTCCAAGATGCCTTTTTAAAATTCCCAGTCATGAGAAAGTATATATACTGATCTTAGAAATGGGCTTTTCCTAAATTATTGCTATATGTGACACAGGCTGTTTAGCAAAAGACACTGTAGCATGAATATTTAGTGCTGAAAAATAGTTTTCATTTGATAATTTAAAGCACACTGTTTCTTAACATGAATTAATTATAATTATAATGTGGTAAGAGATTATGCCATCATTTCCAAATATAACACTGTTCAAAGGTAATGGAAGTGCTATTCCCAGATCATCATGTTAGCTAGAGATGTTGAGAAAATTGTAGGCTCAAAACAGCTGGAGGGAGCCAAGTTGGGGAAGAATAGAATAACCGTAGTTTTCATTCCATACCAATTTCAAACAAAGTTCTTGTTCCAAAGACCATCTTAAAAGTATTTTTCCTATGCTTGTTTACACTGAATGAAATTCTCTTTGTATAAATTAAATATGTCAAACTTGTGAATGTGTCCATTATCATTAAAAATGATCTAAATATTTCCTATATATGATGATGTAGTAAGTCTCAAAATATATGACATTGTGGTAATGGCACAAACTAACATGAGAGTAAAATTACTTGTGCATTAGTTTGTTAAACTAAATGTAATATGGTGGTGATGCTTAGAGTTGACTGCTTCCATGAAAATACTGCTGGTATTCTGCTGTGAAAAATGGCACATTTTGACACTGAGAAAGGTACACTGAAATAAACCATTTTAGCATACTCCAATAATAAAATGCACCATGACTGCCACTCACTCATTCAAACATATTCTAATTTCCAAAGAAACTATAATGAAAATGAACAGAATCAATAATGGATATATTGACCATGAGGGGAAAAAAAGCAGCTTGCAACTATTTTGTGTATCTTCAGTTGGCCTAACAAAAATGTTACCTTTTTATAGTTATAATTTTCCAATAACAAGAAAAGAATTACAGTGACTAACCAAATCTGAAACTTAAAGACTATCAAATTTATAGATGAAATATTAACTGATATTTATCTTGCATACATGATTCTCTAGGCAGGGGTGTCAAACCGGCGGCCCATGGGCTGGATGCATCATGTGCAGGCCACACCCATCCCAGCTCTGCGAAGAGAAAAACGGTTGCAATATATCACATGATGGCAATGTGACATTGCGAGTTTGACACCTGTGCTCTAGAGAAATCTGACCCACTGACTCTTATATTTCAATGTCTTTTTTTAATAATTCTGTGCAGCTATTTGAGAAAACTGTCACTGCAGCTTACAAAATAAGATGGAGTCCATTAAACAGGCACCAATTACAAATTGTTACCATAGTAAGACATCATATGCATTTTTCTTTCTTATTTTTTCTACTAAAACAAGGTTCTCCTGTGAATCCTGAAAAAAAAAAAAACCTTTGCACCTGGTATCCAATTTCCTCATAGTGGCTAGGAAGCCCACATCTCCGAAATAGCTATGGCAACCTTCTTTCATTTGCCCACCAGTAACTATAACCAGAAGCACAGTGGTTCTGCTCTTGGAAATGCCACTTAACTGCAGCTGAAATTCTCCGTTTAAGATTTAAAATCTTTTTAAATTTTCTCCATTTAAAATTAAATCTTTTAACATCATCTAGAAACAGGGCCGTTACAAAGCAGCTTTTGTAAGTGGTTTTTTGGCCAGAACTTACTAGCAATGCAACCTACCTTAATTATCACCACAACCATGCCCATTCCCCACATTCTATTGCTACTTTTTCCTCTGTGCAGTACTACATTTTGCAAGCTATTCCAACCTTCCCTCCTTTTTCTTGGACAATGACACCTTTAAGAAACATGTTCCAGTTAACAAAAACATGCCACTGAAGTTGTTTTGGTGTTGCAATAAGAGTGTACTAATGCAGTCCATAATTTGATCAACTTAATCAACGATAAACATTCTTGAATACTGTTTTGATGATATTTGTTTTATTTTTTGCAACTACTCATTTTTATTAAAAGACAATATTTAACAGTGAGTCAAAAACAAGAAATCCATGTTGCTTATAAAATACTGTCTACTAAAATGAATAAAACCTCCATGCATGCCTTATGCTTTTAAAGTGATGTATTCTGTAAAAATGCAGTGTGCACCATAAATCTTCGACTCTTTCTGATTCACAGTTAGCAATTTATCCACTACACCACCAAAGCAGATTCAATTCTTTCATGGAATCCCACTTGCATGCGTATTGAAGGAATAATGTGCTTCTAAGTACTTTTTTTTGAATGCATATGTATAAAACATACTTTTTAAAAAAGTGTGAACCTTTTTAAAATACATGTTGATGCCATTCACTTAGAAATAAGCTTCAATTTGTTCAAGAACCATAGCCTTCAACAGGAAAAATGGATAGAATGCATTCCTCTTGCCACTGAATAAACAAGCCTACCCAGACACAGCTAAATTTAAAGGCATGATTCTAATGCAGATTGTTCAGTGTCCAAAATTCTGGTGGGACTTTAAAAATTGTTGTAAACAATTACGATTATATAGAAAAGGAATTTGTAAAATGGAGGCCAAAAGTATGGCTCACCTCTTCTCCAAGACAACGGGAAGCTCCAAGCATTGTATTTTTGAACCAGCAAGGAAAAGTAATGGGGTTTTTTTTTCCTGCAGTGCTATGTATTGTGGAATACATGTATTGCCATGAATCTTGAAGTACACATTGTATGAGAAAGCTAAGCTTTTCATAAAGAGAAATCAATGTTATTGGCCCCTCCAGATTGCAGTATCTTTTCTATAAATATATTTCAAAGCAACAAATGCACTGTTTCAAGAAAAAATACAATTTAGTCTTTGGTTTTGATAACAGGAAAACAGAGTGGCAATGTGATGCAAAAAAATATGCTATTGATATTCTTAATCATTGTAATTATTATAAAAAAAATCTCTTCTTGATTAAAGTTTCTTTTAACAATAAAATTTCTCTGCTGCTATTCTTCCACCCTAAATGTCTTCAGTGCAGAAATCATGCATGACTGTACATGCTGGCCTTCTGGATAATTGCTTTTTTTTTTCTCTTCAGTGCTAATTTTGGAGTGTGTTTCAAAAATCTGCATATATGAAAATCAATGTAGTGTTGATTTCAATGTTTTAAACTCTGGATTAGAATATTTTTAGTTGTTTAGTTAATGATTTTATTATGTCCCAGTAATAGATTGTTCTGAAAACAGCAGAGGCAGGAGCTGATCTGGGCCTCTGACTAGAGCAAAATATGGTCCTTCTCTGCTTTTTCTACCCTCATAATAATACCTTTTAGGGGAAAGTGTTGTGGGTGACTGTCACAAGGATCATTCACTGGAATGCTCAGAGGCCTCTTGTCTAGCAAAAATAATACCTACAATACAAAATAACAGCTAAAGAAATTGATTTTTAGCACAAAGGGGGTGAGAATGAGAAAAAAAAGAAGGAATGTTTTTAACCTCCATAGAGTGAAAAACAACCAAGAACTGAATGGGATAGGAAAATGATTGGCCAACTGCAACAGAAGTGATTTGTAGCAATAGCAGTAGTACTTAGACTTATATATCACTTACAGTGCTTTACAGTCCTTTCTAAGAGGTTTATACAGTCAGAATATTATTCCCAACAGTCTGGGTCCTCATTTTACTGACCTCAGAAGGATTGTAGACTAAGTCAGTCTTGAGATGGTGAGATCGAATGCTGGCAGTCAGCAGAATTAGCGTGCAATAATGCATTCTAACCACTGCGTCAGTCATGGCTCTTTGTTTATATATTTGTCTATATTTATAACAAATAGTTGGAGTCAGATGATGCTGGAACGTAATACTGGGGAGGGGTTTTCAAGGTTGAAAGCAGAATTGCCTTTTTCTTTTCCACTCATCCCAAACTATGCCTAACACAGGCTTTCTGAACATTTTTTTCTTTTTCTCTCTTCATTGTTAAATTCTTCTCTCAGCTCTATGCCCTATAAACTTACATTTGAAAGCCACTGTTTCATACTAGTTTCTTCCCTCCCTAGATAAAATTAGGATTTATTTTTGTGTGTGTGTTTAACCACAGCCAAGACTTTAATGTTTTTTTTTCCTGTTCTGTAGCTCTGATGTCTTTGGAGTGAAATGTTTAGGGCTCCCTTAAATTTAGGTTGGCTTTGGTAACCAACCAAAAATTATTTTTATCATGATTCTGCTTCAGTCTTTAGAAAGGAAGGGCAGGAGAGGGTCTTCTGAGAATCCATGAAGCTCAAATTCCAATACAAATAAGGACTCTACACCCTTTCATAATTAAAACCATACTGCGTATTTGCTGAAAATAGATCAGAGACCACCCCAGACCACTTAAAAACGAATAATAGTCTTAGTACAATTCCTTTATAGCAGATGATCACCATAATGCTATATTATATGGACATCAGGATGAACAATCAGTTCCATGTTTCTCACTTAAATCATGCATCACCCTTGAGCTCATCAAGGCTCTGAAATACATATGGAGATAGTTTTGGTCTATATACTCTGAGACAAAAATAGCATAAATGAACCTCAAAATTAACTTGTTTGTTCAATTCTGCAAAGTATGTTTTTTAATTTTCCCATAGCATTTGGGGGGGGGGGGTAATGCTATCTTAGCAACTTCCATATGCACCAAAGACAAATTCCTTGTGTGTCCAATCACACTTGGCCAATAAAGAATTCTATTCTATTCTATTCTATTCTATTCTATTCTATTCTATTCTATTCTATTCTATTCTATTCTATTCTATTCTATTCTATTCTGGTCCGGTCCAGTCCAGTCCAGTCCAGTCCAGTCCAGTCCAGTCCAGTCTATTCACTGCCAGCATCTTCTTTTCAGGATGATTCGGTAAGGAGGCTGTGAATTAGGTAAGGAGGCTGAAACATGTAAATGCCACAATTGAAACCACAAGGGCCTAGTTTGTCCCTTAAATTTTGTACGGTTAAACAGGTCAATATTTTTGTATTTCAACCAATTGAAACAATCATAATTGAAAATGAAATAAGTATCATTCATGAAATATATTTAAAATGTTTACAATATACATAATTACAGAGGAAATGAAGCCACCTGATTCTCTTCTTTTATAAATGATGAAGAAGACAATATGTCTATCCATTTGAGTTCTCTGATGTGTTATTTTTAACACTGAAATAAGTATATGTTCTATAGGCATACGTGCTTATGAAGCTTTCAAGTTCTGCAGTAGATGTAAGATGTATTTTTGAGAAGATTTTGAGCACTATCTATAATTGCAATTTGTACTGATCTGAAGCAAGGAAGCAGAACTTGCAGGTGGAATTAATGTAAAGCTACCCAAAATTCTTGAAAGGACTTCCGGAACCAGCGGCTTTAAAATATGCATCCTGCACCCAGAAAACTATTAAGAAACTGCAGGAAATAACCACCTAATAACAGCACCAAGCACATATATGTGCAGAAAACTTTTTGTTTGTTTTGTTTTATTGTTTTGTTTTGTAAAATATTTGTGAAGGTTTTATTATTGGACTGAGGCTATTCTGTTGTTGTTCCTGTACAGACATTCCTCAGATCTGGGAAGTTTGGATTCCTTTCTCAAATGGCAGTTATATATTCTTAGTGCCAGATCACTAGCAAATATGATTGAAGTTCATACAATATTGGTTGAGATTTTCACAGCTTTATAAAATTTATCTACCAGCCAAAATCAAGGCTTTATGAGATACAGTCAAAAAAAGTGCAATAGTACCAGATTCAAGGAACCGATAAAAACAAGTTCAACTCTGCTTACAATTGACTTTTGTTCTGCTTTCCAGACATTCCAAGGATAAATTAGCTCTATTTATAGCTCAAAGCAGGTGCAATGGATTTGGGAGTGGAAACTTTCACGTATCATCAGTGTCAAATCCTAACTTACGCTTGCAACTGAACCTGAGTGCACAGACCAAAATTTTTACAAGTGGGATTTATGTTATGATTTTAATTAATTGCTCTGATGCTTATTGGAATGAAGATGAGATTCAGATTGGTGTTAGGAATCTGTAAAGCTAGGAATGCTTGATGTCTTTCGTAACATTTACAGGGTTAGCTTTTTTTTACAACTGGTTGTCTGGTTTTGTATTACTTTATGCTTATGCATTGTTTATGTAGTCCATATGGGCCTGACTGTGCATATCTCTGTAGTCCATACAGGCCTGACTATGCAAGTCTCTGGAAGAGCTGCAGAGGCAATTTGATTCTTGGCAGCTCTTTTTACAGCAATATCTCCAGTCTGGCATTCCTGCTGCTTTATATTACTGTACTGCATTTTTCCTTTTACTTTCTGTTCCTTATAGTTCACTTACTATAGTTGCTTCATTGATTGAAGCAGTTAATATATTGATCAAATAAAAAAAATATTATTTGTAAAATGTTGACTTATCAGATGGTTGTGCTGCTTATTTCTGTTCCTTGAAAACTACTGAATTATACAGTTAAGTGAAATTCCCAGAACACGATTGCTATTAAGTCATATCAACAATCAATACGACTGAACAATG
This sequence comes from Masticophis lateralis, assembly GCA_030761175.1. Taxonomy (NCBI): domain Eukaryota; kingdom Metazoa; phylum Chordata; class Lepidosauria; order Squamata; family Colubridae; genus Masticophis; species Masticophis lateralis. The sequence continues at coordinate 54,261,457 of JAUDYJ010000003.1, read as the reverse complement.
TAATTGTATTGTAATGGTTTGTGACTGACTTCACATAACAACAATCAGATCACTCTTAAGTCTTCAAAAGGGAGGCTTATTTCATTTTTTGCTACTCATTTACTATAATTTAGTAGTTGTGGGGGTTTTTTTCATATTACAAATGGATTACCTTTTGCTATTGACACCAGCAGAAGGCTATTCCGCTGGATATGTGTTGCTGGTCTTACCACAATCTATTTGCTATGTCAGATATAAATATATATACTACCTCCTGGAGGTTTGAAAATTCCAAAAATATCAAGACTACTTTTTAGTGACTAAAATGGGGCTGAACAATAGTCACAGCACCATCTTGTGGCAATAGTTATATATTTTACTGAAAAAGTAAAGCTAAGGAAAATTGCTGAATTGTTGTACAAATGTCAGATGAGGGACATTATTTTCTTCTGCCAAAGATACTATCCTTTTTAGCTATTAAACATTCCAAGCTATTTTCAAAGGCACGGTCATAAACCAGAGACCAGTTCAATTGGTCTACAATTACTATAATCATCAACCTCACATTACTGTCTTCCATTATTCTGAGTTTCACCTCTACGTACAATTAAACAGCTATAAGATAAGCATCTATGTAATTAAGGAACCCCGATGCTCATTTTCTGAGGATTGACAGTTTATTGCTTCTTCAGGATGATCCTTATTGTAATAAGGTTCACAAATCAACCATTAGAGTTTACTGCTTTTATTTTGTACGGGTGAAATACAGAGTTCCTTAGGCTAGATCAACAGGGCAATTATGACAACTTTCATACTCTATTGCATTTACAGAGAAGCTGGGCACAATTAAGTACAAGGTTCACATGGCAAAAATAATTTTACACAGCATCTGGATATACAAACAAGTCACTTTGATGTAACATTGGACTGGATTACATTTTAGCATACTCGTGCAAACCAATTGTTGCAATGTTGCTTAGTAAAAGCTGGCAATTTCTTCCAAAACTGTCTTCCCTGCTATATTTTTGATCCAATTAAAAGAAATGTGTATAATGCCTTGGAAAAGAAAACACTAATTATTTGGAAAGCACAGATAATTTGCATTACACAAGGGAAACAGCAAATCAATTACTTTTTAATCTGCTATAATATAGAAAAATAGGTTAAATATTCAAAGCTAGACATTGAATGTATTAAATAGATCCACGGTCACAAATTCCAATCTTGAAAGCATAATCTAGAATTAAAATTTTATTTCCATTGCCAGTCATTCCATGTTCTATGTCAAATTTTCAATATACCAGTTTTTTAAAAAAATTGGCTCTAGATTCAACATTGTTATGCTCTATTTGTTGAAAACTCTCTGATTCCTGGATTCAGGAAATTAAAAGCATACAGCTTTTCTGAATAAACAAAGAGGAGCATTTGACTGTTATTTTTCCTTTGTCACGTAATACACTATTGTGAACAATTATTCCAACTAGCCACAATTTAGTTGGTATTTGCCTAAATTCCCTTAAATAGAACTGTTAAATTTAATAGAAGGTAGCAGAAAGCAGGAACTAATGTCTGCATGTCTATGAAAAATTATTTTAAATTTTTCCAGCAAGATCTCATTGTACAAAAACTGAAAATGTGAACTCTACAATATCAAAGAATATTCAAGAAATAAAGCATATAAATGTCAAAATGGTTCTAGTCCACTGGGATTTCAAATAGAACACTATATAATCTTTTTAGCTGAATTTCTTTCTTTTTTTATTTATCTACAAAGTATATAATACACCTTATTTGTTCATTGCACATTAGATTCAAAGACTAGAAGAAAAGTTGAATTTTCTATCTCATAACAGCCATACTTAGAAAGAACCCAATGGTTATCACAATTCTTGTCTCTAGTAACCTGCACTTTACTGGCACAGAAACTCCAGTGAATTCCTGTTCAAATCATAGACAAAATTGTCATTAAATATTATATTCAAAGAAGCAAAAGGAAATCTATCACACTTTTAGATGTTTTGAAATAATTAAATGGTATTATTCAAAAACAGAAATAGTATGACTAGCAGGACTATTGATACCAGGGCTGTGGACTCGGAGCCGGAGTCGGAGTCGAGGAGCTGGAGTCGGAGGAAATTTTGGGTACCTGAAGTCGGAGTCAGAGTCGGCAAACAATGCACCGACTCCGACTCCTACTAAATTTAGATTGGAATTTTAAAAAAAGCAAGTTTAAATGTCCCAATTCTCCCGACTCCACAGCCCTGATTGATACTGAGCCATGAAAGAGATTCCCAGGTTACAGATGTTTAGGGAGAAAAATCCAATATAAGTATTTCCTTTCCTTCTTCTCTCCTTTTTGGAAGTGCTAACTGTATTCAAGTACTGCATTAAAACCAACACATTGTAAAGAATTATGGTTAATGATTGTAATCCAGAAATACTTCAAGGTGCATAGTCATGCTTTGTATACAAATATCCCAAAGCAAAGATCATTTCTTTCCAATTTCATGATTGCAATGATGCCATTTTAAATGCCCCTGGAATTTGTTCACTGGGCAAAAGCTAACATAGTATTTGAGAACAGAGTTAGAATTAGCACAATCCACCTGAATATTCATCATCTTCCTCATTTCCACGAGAAGCTGATATAGCTGCTCCACTTCCTTTACTTTGTAGTGTATCCGGAGATTTCTTCTTTATACCTCCTCCTGGGACACTAAGCGAAAGGCCAAGCTTTGCATACTGGCAAAATAATAAGGTAAAATAATAATAAGATGCCTGCATTTTAAAAGCACATCACAATTATTTATCAAAGCACTAGATAACCTTGTTTTAGTAAACGCTATCAAATATAATGAAGAGTATTTTGTTCCTAAGAAAACAGCTGGAAAATATCAATTTACTCTAATAGTAGAACACCCAATGATTAAATGCCACCTTGTACAAATAAACTACCTTAAGGAAAACAGTCTGCAAGCTAAAAGGCATCTCATTGCTACATGAAAACAAAATATTTATTACTAAAAACATAAAATGAAGGAGCCAAGAAAGCAAAGCTATCAAACACTTATACATATGCTCAGGAGAGGTTGATCTCCATAACAAATAAATTACAGCAATCATTCTTTTCCAGACAGGAACATGTCTCCAAAAACACTATAAATCCAGAATAAGACATCAGAAGAAAACAAGAAAATAAATGGTTTCTTCTAATGCTGTTTTTACATGCTCTGTACCATTCATTTAAAATACTGATACGGCAGTAGTTTAGGTATTATAATATCACATAAGTAAAACAATTGCTACCAACCTGCCTTCCATTGAGGACCTGTATACTGCACGAATCAAAAAAGGGCTGTGAAAATATCTACAGACCCCCTCAATCCTGGACATAAATTGTTTCAACTTCTTCCCTCAAAATGATGCTATAGAGCACTGCACACCAGAACAACTAGACACAAGGACAGTTTTCCCCAAATGCCATCACTCTGCTAAACAACTAATTCCCACAACACTGTCAAACTTAGTAAGGCTGTATTACTATTATTCTTCTCACCTTTCCTATTACCTATCTCCTTTTCTACTTATGACTATAACTTTGTTGCTTGTATCTTTACAATTTATATTGTTTTAGTTTCCTAGTATGATTTATGTTGATTGCTTATTTAGTATCCTATGACTATCACTAAGTGTTGTATCATATGATTTATGATGAATGTATTTTTATGATGACTATGATCATGATTTATCACTTATAGCTTTATGTACACTGAAAGCTTATGCACTGAAGACAAATTCCTTGTGTGCCCAATCGCACTTGGCCAATAAAGAATTCTATTTTATTCTATGTAAAGAGAATGTCGTAGCTTACAAATATTCAATTTTAAATACTGGATATATATTATAGTAATTTATCAATAACACACATCGTTCATCAGTGGTCCAACTAATTTATATCATCTGTATTTTTCAATTTAAAAAATCCCACTTGTTTTAATAGTTACCCTGTTCAATAAATAAAAGCAGCAACTTACATCATTGTCCATATACTTAAAGAGTGGAGAATTGCAAACATCTGATACTTGGTCCTGATCTTGTTGATCATACCCTTCTAGGAGCTGCTCCAGGGCTGCATGGTCTTCACTTTCTGTGAAGCCTGGTATGCTGAAACAATTAAGCATTTATTTGAGGCTATTTTAAAAATTGAGAAACCTTATATCCAAATAAGAAATGCACAGATTTTCTTAAATAAATATTCTGGATGATTATCAGAATGCGTTTTGGTCTGTGGAATGCCTTCTTTAAAGTGTATTTTATTACCTGTACTGTTCCTATGCACCGTGGGCCTTCTAGCACAAATTGCCAATTACATTTAGAACCAATCTTACTTTCTCTGCTGGATTTTATCACCAAGTTAATTATTCCAAGCAACAATTGCAATACAGTTTGTTATGATAGGGTTGTAGCATAATTACTTCCTGAGTACTTCAAAGAAGTACATGTTAATAAATGAGAAATTGTACAGTTTAATTTAAAACAATGTTAATAAATTAGAGAGATACCTAAATGGCAATATATAAGGAAAGTCTGTAATTCTCAAAACTTAATGAGATAAAATGACAAGTGTGTCAATGGGTGCCCACTCAAACACAAATTAAATTAAAACTCAATCAATGTATTAAGCAACTTACCTATAGCTCTCCCTGACACATTTTTCTGCAGCAACATAGTCATTTCTATGAAGATGTACTAAGACCTGGGCAATAGTTTTCTAAAACAAATAATAATAATAATAGGTATTTATAAAGAAAAACTGTATTTTTCACACTTTAACCAACCTATACCAAAAAAAAAACTTCTATTGAAAAGAAGGGTTATAGTATAGCAGCAAAATAAGGATAATTTTCTTCTAAAAAACAGCAATTCTATTAAAAGATTGCAAGATCCTTGATAGAGAAGCTTTATAGCAGGTGTCAAACTCACGTCACTACAGCAGCATCACATGACGTATCACTTTTTTCCTTTGCTAAAACAGGCATGGGCGTGGCCAGCGCATGACGCATCCGGCCCGCAGGCCATGAGTTTGACATCCCTGCTTTATAGGATTATGGATAATCACCCCTTTAGAAAAATAAGTCTGGGATGTGAAGAGTACAGAAGAACGTAAATATATGATGTACTCTGAGTGCTAGCTCATTTTGTCAGCTAAAAGTGTTCCAAATAAAAGGTAGGAGTTTTGCATTTACTGATCAGAACAGTTTGTAGGAAGGGTTTGTGAATGAAATCACAGTAGAATTTTAGGCACTTAATGATCTCTTTCACTGAATGCAGCTACAGCACACAACAGAGATTAAATCTGAGGTCAAAAGAATCTCCCAAAATGAATGATTAAATATTAACTTTTCATGTAACCACAATGAGAAATCCAGTTTTCTTCTCAGAAAAGAAAAGGGTGTTTTAAATATGCATGTTTTAAATCTATGTGCGATTAATGATCCCTTGTAGTTTTCAGTGACATAAACTGAACAATTTGTCTACCATGAAAATAGAAAGAATATTGTTTTTTATCCTCAGGCTGCTGACTCAAAAGAAGTGGAAAGATTGTGTTGCGAGCTAAGCCCTTGCTGATATTAATAGTAACCAAAACATTTGTAGATCAGTTTGTATTAGTGTATTATCTGCACAGATTTTCTGTTTTTAGTTATTACAACAGAAGGACAGCTAATGTTAAAAGCTCAGACAACATAATTTCCACAAAATCTAGGAAACCAAAATATTTCATAGCAGCTCAAACCTAATCATGACTGAAGAATGCCAAAATCATATTAAGAAAGAGTGGCATACATATCTTTTCAGCACCGTGGGAGAAAATTCATCCCAGTGATCAAATTACACTAAATAAATACATGAAGATCTAGATTTTATAAAGGCCTCTTCATGCAACTGTTTTAAAATCAACTGAAAGAATCCAAATAATGGTGTGCAATTAGAAGTGAAAACCCCAAGTTAAAATAATTCAAAAGATAAAACACAATCCCCCGTTCCCTGCAAAAACCACAAGAAATGTGTAGTTGTATACTTTGTAACACGTTGCGTAGTTTTCAATATCTTTATAAATACTCTTTTCTTTTTGAATAGATTGCGCAGCCTCATCTAGTCTGCAAAACAAAAATGATTTTAAATGTTTATTTAAATCTGCAGGAATCAGAAGGTCAAGATTACCCAATTTCCCAAATAAATGTACTATTTCAATGGAAAAAACAAGAATATGCTCCTTGTGTGAGCATATTAAAACTGAGCCCATATTAAAACTGCAGTTAAAGTTATCAATACAAACAGAAATGAACATTCAGGCCTTATTTATATAAACAAAGATGATGCACTGTACCAAGATGATATTATTATCATCATCATCATTATTATTATTATTATTATTATTATTATTATTATTATTATTATTATTATTATTATTATTAAATTTCTATACCGCCCTTCTCCAGAAGGACTCAGGGTGGTACACAACCAACAATAAAACAAACCCAATACAAAATTTAAAAGCAAGTTTAAAAAACATTTTTAACAATTTGGCCCTAATCGTTAAAAAATAAACCCCAATTAAAAATCATATATTAAGAGTGCCTCTATGTTTGGATTGTCAGAATGTCTCTGATGATCCAAGATAAGTTGCCTGATTAGCAGAGGCTTTTTTTCTTTTAAATGCCTCTGATGATCCAAGCTGAGTTGCCTGATCGTCAGAGGCATTTAAAAGAAAAAAAGCCTCTGCCAATCAGGCAACTCAGCTGGGATCATCAGAGCCTTTTGAAAGCATTTTTTTACTTTTACTTTTAAATGGTTTTAAAAGTTAAAAAAAAAAACTGGCCACCCCCACCCAGTCACATTACAACACGCCCTCCCCAAGCCATGCCCGGTAGAAACAAATTTTAGATTTCACCACTGAACTGATTCCTGTTGCTCAAAAGGTTGCCGGTCACTGTCATAACCCAATAATATTTATATTCCAATGAATTTGTCAAATAAGCTAGAATTGCTTTTTCTGATTTTGAAAACAACAATATTTATGATGCACACCTACGGCCTCTAACTAAAAGCCTTGAAGCCTTTCCATACATTTCAACTGCTTGCCGTAAACGTTCTTCATTCTGAGTAAAAAAACAAAAACAAAAGTAGAAGCATAAATAAAGTAGCTGATTTTAATGAAAGTTTTCTGAATTATTTGAGCTAACTCAGATTGAAATACCTACCATTCCCCAATTGCATTTTTCTTGAATTACACAAAGTTTGATCAGGTTATTAATTAAATACAATTTTATGAATTAGACGATATAACCTATGACTGCATCATGCTAATATGTGATACTACATCTGCTCCACACTTCCCTATCCTATATGGCTAAATTATTTTTCAATTTCTCAAAATGGCTTCTTTTAAAAATATCTCAGACAAACCATCATTTGTCAATGTAGAGAAATCATGAACCTAAACCACTAATGTCAAACCTTTTCAACTCAATGTGAAAAATTCAGAAAATGACTTTGCTGGCCTGTCACATACAATCAGAAAAAAGAAACAATTCTATATGTTCCTCCCCAGACACCTAGGGCAATCTGAACAGTGGTAATCAGTGACAGTGCTAAAGCTGGGCCTGAAGTCTAGGCTCACTCCTTGATTTTAGCCCTAGGTTCATCACTGCCACTCAATACATGTGAGCCTTGGGAAATGGTATGATTGCCCTCATGGACCAGTGTTCCCCAGGCTCTGCCACGCGCCTCTTTCAGAGAGTGTTCTCTTTCTGCTGACAAGGCCCTGTGGCCTAGACTAGGCTGTCCTGAGTTGCATGAGCCCTTTGTTCTTGAAGAATGATCTTCAGAGAATGCACTTCCACAAACTTTGCAGCTTCTGAAATAACACAAAAGCACAACCAATTATAATGTAATTTTAGAGGCTCCAGAGGTCACATGAGAACACAATCCTCTTGCCTGAGGCAAATGCAGAGCACACCCTATTATCATGTGGCTTCCACAGCATCCAAAAATTTCACAAGAACAGGGCATGCTTTTGAGAATAGTTGTTGATGGGTGTTGGTGGCATATCATTCAAAATGCCATGGTATGTCACCTTTGACATGCATGTCATAGATTTGCTATCATTGAGCTACACAATGTTTAAAAAACCCAAATCTTTCTTACCCTGTTATAACTACAAAAACATCAGTGGAGAACTATATCAAATTGAGGCTTGCTTATTTGCAACAAGGGATAGTTTAATGCAATGTGCTTAGAAGACAATGTAGTGTTAATATTAACCAAACCAGATACTGCATTTTTAGAAAACTGCTGAAAAATCTGTTGATGAGGTAGAGAAAGATAGCTTATGGCCAGATTTGGTTCCACTGACCTAGCCAGTTTAGATTTTGCCATTCCTTCCTGCAGCTAACTTGCACTAAACATAAACAAATGACATTTTCAAACAGAAGCGGGAAAAGTCATACAAAGATGGCATCTACCATAACAGCTTGTCCACTAATCTGTAGCATTAACTGGCAAGAAAATAGTAATATGTACAATACATGCTTTGAAAATACCATAGCTCTTTTGTAAATAGTTAAATTTACAACAGTGGACTGACTGATTGCTTTCAGCATTCTTAATTAAAAAGTGTTTTATTTTACCGTTTCAGAGGACTTACTTCAAATACTGAAGCTGTTTGCTGATAGAGCTGTATAGCTTTGTCTGGATTTATGTTTTCTATTACCCTAAAAATAAAAGATTCAAAATTATTACAGTTACTCAAATTAAAGAGATCTGCCTTCTATTCCAGATAAGAAACTAATAGCTTGAGATTTCAGACTTACTTCCCAGCCCGATCGAGTGCAATAGCAGCTGTGTCAGGGGTTCCATTCTCCAGGTACATCATGCTGGCTTTCTGAATCAATTCCACTGCATCATGATGTTTTTGCATCTCCTGAAGATGAAAGAAAAAGAGCCAGGAAGAATGTCCTATTTCTCAGGAAGTATAAAATAAGCTGCTATCAACGTTTTAATCTAATAAAAAATAATATTCACTTTAATTCATCACATATCTTGCTAAATCTCTTTTGAGTAATAGTGAACAATTTCTGATAAATAGAAATAGTCAACAGACTAAAAAATTACAGCAGAATTCAGTGTGTGTAAACAACAGCTTTATATATGCATCGTTTCACTTATTTCCTGAAGACAAACAATATTGTTACATTTTATTACACTGTGTTTTTTATATTGGATTGTTGCCCAGAGGCAATTGATTGGGACAGTACAATTCCAATGTGATTGAAAAAACTTTGAAAGGCTACATTTTTTAAATCTATGATCGATCTGTGGAGGCTTTCCAAATGTCAAGTGATGTATAAGTAAGTGAGTGAGAAAAGCAGAAAACTGTTCTTTTGCTCTAACAATGAATTGTTCTGGGAAAATTCCCATTATTTTGTAAGAATAACTTTTTCAAGTATGCATTATCTACAGTGTGTGCCAAAGCTAAAGTTATGAATTCATTTTCTAAGAAAACTAGATGGATGGATTGATGGATGGGGGGAGGGGAGGGGAGGGGAGGGGAGGGTTCCAAATATCTGATCAGACAACACAGGTTATATCCCAGAAAAATGTAAGTTAACAATTCTATAAAGTGCACATTTAAATGGAATTCAGTGCAAAGGAGAAGTTGTAAGTCTATACAGAACTGTGAATCATGGATCCCCAAACAGGTTTATCAATACATGAATATCGCACGTCATTCTAATATTTAGTTTTAACTAAAGGTCTTCATAAAAAAAAAACAAACCCTGTCATACCTTTAACATCATTCCTGCTTGTTCATAAGCCCTGAAAAGAGAAATTAAAAGTATAACTGAGCAAAGTAAACATCTCATAGTAATATAGGATGGTTTCAATATATTTATGTATTGTATAGAAGATGGACAGCTATATAAATGTTTTTTTAAAAAATAAGAATAATTAACTTCTGGAAAAGGAGATCTGAGACCTCCAGCCTTCTGCTATATATTCAGCTGAGTCTGGCTACAACTGGTTTCTCAACCAAGGAGAAATGGTAATATATATAAAAAGCGGACTTGTTTTCTAAATGCTACTCCTAATGTCAATAGAAAATCAGCACACTTGAAAAGACCATTTTTTCCCCACAAAAAATGGAGAGCTGGGGAGAGCTACAGAAAGTATTTGAACATATTATAGTTATACATTTCTCACTTCCAAAATGCTCAATTTTCTAACAATATTTGATTATATTTTGATGAAGTTATATGTAATGTATGTATGTATGTACAGTACAGTATGTAACGGACAATCAATTCTGGTTGATATCAATTGTATTTCACATATATTATCAAATTTGACAAATATTCATACGTACTTTGCAGCATGGAAGAAGCTGGATTTATGTTATTTCAAGTCAAGGATGAATATATATGCATGTACTATACATATAAAATATTTCTGGATAATTCTAATTTAGGTTTAGGAATTTCAAAAATTCATAATCATACATCAATTAAACATTCTCTTTAAAACAGAAGCCTGACGAAGAGAAAAGAAATCTGAGAGAGCATAGAAGGTATCAGTAAGCCCTCACGCCTTCTTCAGAATCAATGTATTATTTTTCTTAAGTACTTTAGCTTTCAATTCTATAACTAGGATTTCCTAACCTCGGAGATTTCAAAGTTTGGTCATATCCAAAATTGTGCCAGAGGACTTCACACTGCAATATATTTTCCTCTTCTTCCCCCTTTTTTTCATAATATCCCAAATTCCTCTGGTTTACTCTTGAAGACTTCTCGATATTCAAGAACCTATTTGGAAGCAGAAAGACTGAAGGGGAAAGGGGACATTTCTTATCACAACTAGGCAAGATTTTAAAATATGTAGGATCTTCTTAAAACACTCTGCAATCTTCCTAGGAATAGTCATATTTTAAGCATCTCTTGCATGAATGGCTAAGCAATGAGGCCAATGAAGGAAGTCTTTGAAATCTTCCTCACAGATTTGATATACAAGACATGTATTTGCTATTCCAATGCCAGTTTGTTACTCAAAACATTTTTTTCCATAGAAATAAAAATCTCAATGAATATACATTAATGGGTCACCGGGAGGTCTGGAAATATTACAAAGGACAAGCATGTAACTAACAGTTTGTTATTTAATTACATAATTAATCACAAAATTGGATCTGAATATACCTAGGTACAATAACATTTTCCTATTGCAGAGAATAGTTTTCTATTAGTTTTCTGTTAAAACACCCTTAAATATGACAAAATACAATTATATGTTTGGAATAGGCATAAATTAATATAAACCCAACATGATATCCAATTAAGGTAGAAACAACAAATAATGAAAAGATACGCTTTATTATTTTCATGGCATATAGCTTCTTTAAAATAAGCTTCTTTTGCTTGTTCAAATTGTTTGGCATTTTTAAAAGCAACAGCTGCAAAAAATAATAAAAAAGAACATTATTGCTTTTGGAAAACAACTTCAGCAATTTTTAAAAGATATAATTTATTGTTTAATTTTTTTCTTATCCAGCATTTTAGTAAAAGTTGGGGGGTGCGATGTGGGACTTGTATGGATGCTTTTCCTGCTGCTGCCCCAACTGAATACATTTTTAGATATTCAAAGCAAAGCCTTAACTTTAAGCATTATCTTTATTTAGGAAAGTATTCTTCTATCCCTTAAACATTCATAGAAAATGAAAATCAGATTCTTATAGCCCTGTGCTGTAAATAAATAAACTTAAATTAAAGTTTGCCTACTTTAGTTTGCCTACTAAAAGATAATTGTCTAAAGTGGTTTTTTTGATATGTTTTGACATTTTTTGAGCTTTCAAATGTGCCAATTGTTCCAAATGAGTTGGTGATTCCTGATCTATAGGTTCTTAGGGAAGCTAACCAATCCAGTAGTTGCCTCCTATCTCTTTTCACAAACTTCCTATAAGCTTAAAATGAGAGTATATGTAGTCTTCTTGATATAATCCCAGTACGTGCTATTGAATACAATAGGAATTAATTCCAGATTAAAAAGAGAAATAAATTATCCAAAATACAACAGACATATACTTGATGCAAGCAAAAGACAAGGTAATATTCAGATCTTTAGTTACTAGATAATAACACAGGTAGATAAAGCTTTGTAAAGTTTCAAAAGGGCAGCAACTGCAATTATTTTAAAAAAAATACATGGACTTCTCGTAAATGCCAACCAACAGTACAGGATAAAATTAATACAATTTATTATTACACAAAGCGTACTATTTTTATCAATAGCCCATTTGTGGAATAAATATGATACAGTAAATACTAGAATTAGGGTTCATCAATAAATTATATTCATAAAAATGGGTTTAGGGAAATCATTTTTATTGCATACACCACAATAACTATGAAATACATTTAATTTTTACTTTTTTTATTAAACATTTTTAGAAAAGAAAAAGAAAAAATAATTGCTAAGATTTAACTTGTGTGTGTGTGTGTGTGTGTGTGTGTGTGTGTGTGTGTGTTTCCTTTAAGCCTTTAAGTGTGTATACACACACACACATATATATAAAGAACAATCGTAAGTACAGTATAAGAAAATGAGATTGGGAGTTACAATTTTATATCAAGAAAATTGATACTTCATGTTATAATTTGAAAAGTTATTTCCAAATTTAATTAAATTCAAATTCAAATTCAAAAGATTTGCCTTTGAAATGTGAAGTTTTTCTGGACATCAATTCCTAGAGCTTAATTAACCATTATTCTGCAGAAGAAATTAAGATTTAAAAATAACCCCCTTATTTTACAAGACATACCTGCCTTGGAATATTCTGTAGCTGCACTGTCAAAGTCTGGTTTCCATTTTAATAATCCAGTTTTCAAGCTGAAAATCAAAATGTGAAGCCATTAATAATATTGTTTACAACAAAGGAGGGGATGGACACAGCTTTCATGCCATCTTTCATACCACTAATTTCAGTTCATTATAGCAGAAACCTGGTCCCAATATCAGGTTCACCTTTTTGATGCACAAGCTACAAAAAATATGTGTAGTCAAGTCTGATTACATGCTATGTTTTGGAGGCCATATTTTATCACTGTGCTCAGATACGGCTTCTCATTTCAACCCCTCTCTCTGTCTGTCATAATTTAAGGATCTCAGCCAAGGAAGGCCAGGACCAGATGAAGTGCTAATAATAATTGTTTCAGGCAGCAGATGTCTTTGAAGAAAAGGAGGGATAGGCAGCTGTAATATGACATAAATGATACTCAATTATAGAAGATTTCTGACACATTATGCAGAGACGGAGCTCTCTGGAGAAGGCTCTGATGTTGCAAAAGGAGAAAGAAAAAAGAAGAGGATGACGAGCAGCAAGATGTTGGAAGACCTGAAGGATCAGGCTAGAGACAGACCAGCATGGCTAAAAGCCATTTATGTACTCCCTAAAAATCAACACCAATAGGAAGGAACATAATCAAAATCAATCATTTACAGAGCTTCCAACTCAAGAGACAATCAGCCCATGAAAAACAGTAAGACCATTGAGCAGTCTGCTTAATCAATGTAAAACCTATAGGGTTTTATACTACAGGTAGTGCTTGACTTACAACATAAGAGCCTGGTTTAGCTCTGCAGACTAAGCACCGTAATTAACATCCAGCTGTCTGCAATTACACCAGTTCGAATCTCGCCAACCTCAAGGTTGACTCACCCTTCCATCCTTTCTAAGGTAGGTAAATTGAGGACCCAGTTTGTAGGGGCAATAAGCTGACTTTGTAAAATATACAAAAGTATGAAGGCTATTGCTTAACGCATTGTAAGCCGCCCTGAGTCTCCGGAGAAGGGCAGCATATAAATCAAATTTTAAAAAAACAATCATTTCGTGACCATTTGAAGTTACAACTGCACTAAAGTGACCTATGGCCGTTTTTCACAATTATGACCGTTGCAGCATCCCCATGGTCATGTGATTTACATTCAGATGCTTGACAACTGGTTCATAATTATAACGGTTGGAGGGGGAGGGGGGGTTTCATGTGATCGCCAGATTCACTTAACAACGACGTTACTAATTCAACAAACGCAGTGATTCGCTGTGACACATTTTTTTTGAATCAAAGCAAAGCTGGGAGGGACCTTGGAAGTCTTCTAGTCCAGCCCCACTTGCTCAAGCAGGAGATCCTATATATCATGTGGCAAGACATGTCGTAAAAAATGGGGCAAAACTCACTTTAACAAATGTCTCACTGAACAACATAAATGTTGGCCTCAGTTGTTGTCTTAAATCGAGGACTACCTGTACATAAGTAAAATCAGAGGCTCCAAACCAGAAGCTTCTTTTTTCAAGGGGAAAACACAAAACGCCCAATTCCAGCCTGCACAGCCGGAGCCTGAAGATGAATCTCCACTCCTTGGTGCATCTTTAAACAGGAGGATCCACTGGATCTACAAACCCATTCCCCTTCCCCCTTCCCCTTCCCAGGCTGTAGATTTTGACCGAAGCGGGGTCTTTTCTCCAAACCAGCCGCCCCTTGACTCTCTTTGGGAGCCCCCTGGAAATGGTCGTGGCCAAAAAAGAGGCGGAAGAGCCCACTCATCGTCCTGCCTAGCCGCGGTGGGGGAGGAGGGGCCCCGCCTTTCCGCTCTGCCTCCCGCCGGCCCGCCCGTTTCTGCAGCTCTGCTCACTATTTCTCCGCTTTGGCGATGTGCTCCAAACCTTCGTTGATCTTCTGGGCAGCCATATCAGACAAGCCGGAATCGCGGCGATTCAAAGAGTCGACGTCAGCGGAATAAGGAAAGCCGCTCCGGCCAAACAATGCCAAAGGCGGAGTCGGGCTTCAAAGGTGCGCCTGCGCAAGCGAGACGAGTTTTCTTTCCTTATAGGCTGCCGGATCCGTAGCTTAATACCTGGAAGCGATCCGTTTAAGCCGAATTCCCCGGAGAAGGAATAAGAAGAGGGCAACAACGGATGGGCAGCGTAAACAATCTCGCGGCTCACAAACATCGTAATATTGTCTTCCTCGGATAAAAGGCGTTTACAATCTTTTTGCACGGAAAGAACTGGAACCTTCAAAATCTTAGAATTCCAGGCGCTTTAGGATTAGAATGAAGCCAGCCATCCTATCCAAAATTCTTTCATGTTCTTGCACAGAAACGCAAGGTGAACTGAAATATGCTTTATTGAATTAAACCAACACAATCTAGCCGAGCATATTTCAAGATATTGCAGCCCCACCTAACGTGGGTGCTCCCCAGAAGTATGTCCTGCAGCTCCCAGAATTCCACATCTTCCACAGCCACTCCAAAAATTGTCAAGTGAACCGTAGAGATCAGTGAAGAGAGGGGAGTATTTCTGCCACTGGACACAGTGTGGGTAGTCCTCAACTTTTGTGACTGTTCTATTAATGGCGCTGAAAAAAGTAACTTAGCACTGTTTTTCACAGTTACGAACTTTGCGGCATTCCCATAATCGGATGCTTGGCAACTGGTTCATATTTATGACCGCTGCTGTGTCCCAAGGTCACGTGATCACTTTTTGCGACCTGACAAGCAAAGTCAATGGGGAAGCCAGATTCGCTTAACAAGTGGGTCAATTATTGGATTGGATTACTGCAATTCCCTCTACATGGGCCTGCCCCTGAGATACACCCGGAGACTCCAGCTGATCCAGAATGCAGCCGCACGGGTTGTTATAGGAGCCCCTCGTTACTCCCATATAACACCCCTCCTGCGTCAGCTGCACTGGTTACCAGTGGTTCTCCGGGTCTGCTTCAAGGTACTAGTTCTCACCTATAAGGCCCTACATGATTTAGGTCCAGGATATTTACAGGACCTTCTCCTGCCTGCTTCCCACCATCCTGTTCGCTCACATAGGGCCGCTCTCCTCAGGGTCCCGACGGCGAGCCAATGTCATCTAGCGGTGCCCAGGGGTAGGGCATTCTCTGTGGGTGCTCCCACCCTCTGGAATGAATTACCTACCGAGCTCCGGACGGCTCCTGATCTCCGCTCCTTTCATCGGGAGCTGAAGACTTGGCTGTTCAAGCAAATAGGCTGACTCTGATTCTGGGTTTATTATTTATCATTAATTAGTTATTTGTTTAAAATGCGATTTTATTGTACATGTTTCTTAACTTGTGTTCGCCGCCCTGAGTCCTTCGGGAGAAAGGCGGCATATAAATATATGTAATAAATAAATAAATAAATTAGCTTAACAACTGCAGTGATTCACTTAACAAATGTGGCGAGAAAAGTCGTAAAATGGGACAAAACTCACGTAACTAATTTGTCACTTAGCAACATAAATTCTGGGCTCATCTGTGGTTGTAAGTTGAGGACTACTTGTATCCAGTCAGAGTAGTAATGAAACGAAGTGCAGCAGGTGAAGCCCTCCTTGGCACTACAGAAAGCCAGAAAATATTTGTGTGGCCAAGAGCATCCACAGAGGGGTCAATAGTGTCAAATGATGAGCATGACTGGGCAACTGAACTCTGCCCTAGGGGCTGAGTTATATTTGGTCACCTGATTATATATATACATCCTTTTCACGCCATTGACACCCCCATTCCCCACACAGAAGTACCTATGGTGAAGAGGTACAATTCATTTAATACATTTGTAAGGCTGCCTTGCTCCATAGAGACTCTTGAGTGGTGTACAATAATAAAAACAAATTAACAACAACAGTATGGCAAAATAGAAAACATCTGGAAACAATAAAACCAGCATCTACTCAACCATATGGCGTTCCTACAAAGGAATTCTCAGCACTCAACCCAAGGCGTGGGGGAAGAGTTGGAGTTTAAGAAAAAGACCTTGGAAGGGCAATAAAAATGTCCATTTGTGGATGAAGCCTGAACAGCAAGATTGTGAAATGAGCGACTGCCTTTTGTCTTTAAGCACTAGATCTAGTTTAGAAATAGAAATTAATTGGGGAAAGCTAATATTAAAAAGGTCAACAAGAACAACTTTGAAAGACTGAAAAAGTGAAACACACTGCTGGAGAAATATAGGTTTGATATCTGTGTGAAAAGAATGAAAATTATTATGCAGCTACGTGCTAAGAGCATTTTCTGTTGTGATGTGGAACATTTCAGTTAAAATAGAAAAATGTACTCCAAAGAGAAACATGCAAAATTGACTGGATAAGATTCAGATATGATGCTGCTTACACGTACTGATCTCTAAGTCCATATTATGTATGGTAAACCTGGATCATATTTGAATATTTTTATGCAATGACATTCATTAGGTCTTATGGTTGCTATTTTTTTCTGACCAACGTTTCCCTCTATTTTGGGCAAATTCCACAGGAGAGCAAGAATCTGGAGGGAAATGGGATGAGCCCACCACTATGCAAATAATCTGACTCACATGGAGGAAAACACTAAAAGAGGTAGTGATCTACCGGGCTCCAACTAGCCCATTGCAGAACTATTCCTTCTCACTGGCTACAGGACTTGGTAACTGTGTAGCCAACCTCTTCTGCTGCTGGAGAGAAGTGCCTTGGCCTTGTTCAATAGTGAAAGCTGTGGTTTTGCTCAACATGTGCTGAGGTAAAGGAAGGGACTGCCAGAAGAAGGAGCCAGGCTAAGCTGTTGGGACTTAGAGCTGTAGGTCAGAAAATTTAAGACTGAGACCAAACCAGTCCAGGCATTTTTCAGTTCAGCAGCTCTATTTTGTGATGCACTGTCTTTCTGTCTCAACTACTCCTAAGTGGAGAAAAATAAGACTGACTGGTGGAAGAAAACCAGGTTGCAGGACCAGACTGAATGAAACAGCTTCCTCCAGATCAGAATTTTGTTAAACACCAGCTAAACTTAAGAGGGGCTGGCGGTTTGGATCTTGCTGAAGTAGTATCTGTCCAAGGCACTTGATTGCTGGAACAACAGATATTTGAACCTGTGTTATCCCATGTTGAAAATTTATGATTGTGAACTATCTTCCAAATTTTATTCTAGCATGAGTCTTCTTCCATAAAATATTACTTAGCTTTTCACCATAAATTGGTGAAAATAATCTTTTGTCTCTACTGTTTCAGTAGAATTTAGTTACTTCTCCCTCTCATGCTGTGGAAGAGGCCCACTGACTTATTTGTTGTTTTCATGTTCACACAAAAATTCTAAAACCCTGGTTATTTTAAATTTTATTTTAAACTCACTGACATAGAAAGATGCTGGGCCGAATGGGACAAGGAGGTTTTGAGGTTTGGTGGGTACTACCTCCTGGAAGGGAGTAACGAAACATTCAAAGTATACATTGACCATAAAAAATTGGAGGCACTTAGGACTCCCTGCAAGCTCTCTCCGAAGCAAGTCAGGTAGGCACAATACTTTAACCGATTCAACTTCACCCTGAAGTAGCTCCCAGAGGAAAAGAACTTCCTCGCCGATGCCCTCTCACAAATGCCCCAGTACAAGAGTAGTCAGGAAGAGGTAGTTAATGCAATTATCCCCCTCCCCCCAAAAGTGGCCCAGGTGAAATAGAATAGAACCGTGAACACGTGACAATTTACCAAAACTGGGGGGAGAGCTGACCCAGAAGCTCAAAACTGAGTTACAAAGACCCTTGGCTCAAGGAACACCGGCAGCTCTTGACCATCAGGTTTGGAAGGGGACTAAACCCGTGATGGTAAACCTATAGCACCCATGCCACAGGTGGCATACAGAGCCATTTCTGTGGGCATGTGGGCGTTGCCCTAGCTCAGCTCCAGCATGCATGCGTGCGCTGGCCAGCTGATCTTCAGGCTTTCTGGTCACACCGGAAGTTGAGAAATGGGCTGTTTCCTATAAAGCCTCTGGAGCAAAAAAACAGTCCCACCGGAAGTTGGGAGACAAGCCATTTCCAGTCTCTGGAGGGCCTCCAGGGGGTGGGGAAGGCCATTTTTGCCCTTCCCAGACTCCAAGAAAGCCTCTGGAGACTGGGGAGGGTGAAAAACGGGCCCACTGTGCCATCACATGCTAAAAGTGAAGGAGCACGGGGGGCGGGTACCTTGTGCGGGGGTGGGGCTCATTGAATTATGGGTGTGGGCACATGTGTGCGTGACCCCCCCTGCACTCCCCCCGCTTTTGGCACATGACAGCAAAAAAGTTAGCCATCAGTGGACTAAACCATGTCCCTATCAGTCTGAGGACGCAGGTCCTACAACAGAGCCATGACGCCAGCAGGCTGGGTTCCTGAAAACCTTGCACGTGGCCATGAGGCAGCTTTAGTGGCCATGGATGAAAAAGGACAGTGAAAGCTATGTAAGGAGCTGTGCAACATTCACAACAATGAAGAGGAGACTGGGGAAGCACCCAGGTTGCTGCAGTGAGTAGCTGAGCCTACTTGGCCTATGATGGACTTCATAATGGAACTGCCAGAGAGCAGTGGGAATACAGTGATTTGGATAGTGATTGCCCTGTTTTCCAAACAGGCTCATTTTATCACCTGTTCCAGATTGCCATCTGCCCACAAGCTGGCAAAATTTTTCCTGAAGCATACCCATCTGCTGCACAGAGTACCCAAGGAGGATTATTTCAGATCAAGGGGTCCAATTCATGGCTAAGTTCTGGAGAGAGTTTTTAAAATCCATTGGGTCCTCCCAGGGGCTTAGTTCAGCATTCCCTCCGAGTACCAATGGGGCAGTAGCATGAGCTAACGCGATGGAGCAGTACCTAAGGTGCTATGTCAACTATCAGCAAGTTAATTGCGCAGACCTACTGCCTTTTGCTGAAGTGGCATACAACAATGCAGTGTGCAGTAGCACAGGCTCACCCCCTTCAAAGTGGTCAATGGAGTAGAATTCATTCCCATGCCAGAATACCCCCACGAACCTCCCTCTTCTGTTAGTTTGACAGAGTGGCTTGACTCCTTACAGACTGCATGGGGGAATGTAAAGCGAGCACTAATTAAAGCAACAGAAGCTTACAAAGAGCAAGCTGATATGAAATGGGCCCTTCAGAGACCCTTCCAGGTGAGAGAGAAAGTCTCCACAAAGTACTAAAGCTAAAGCCGCTATGCAAAAAACTGGGTCCCAAGTTCTTGGGACCATTCCCCATTGTAAAGGTCATCAATCTGGTAACTGTGGAGCTGAAGTTTCCCTGCCTTTTGGAGAGAATACATCCAGTTTTCTACAGTAGTCTGTAAAAACCGATAGTTGGTCTTGAGATGAGACTGATAGCTCAAGTGGCATCAAAGCCCAAAGTGGTGGAAGGGGAGACCCACTATGAAGTAAAGTGAATCCTGGATTCTAGGCTTTACAAAGGGAAGTTATAATACTTAGTGCAATGGAAGGGGTACTCTTTGTCAGAGGCCACCTGGTTTAAGAGCACTAATGTGAGAGCAAACTAGTTAATAAAGAAATTCCATGATTGCCCTCAAAAATCCAGAATGTTGGGATGGGTGAGAGGCAGCTGAAAGGGGGTTTTAACCTCTGTCTGTGATTCATATTTTATAAATGCTCTTTTTGATGTAAGGGGAGCTGTCTGTCAACTCTTGAAATGACTCTAGCTGAAGCCATACTTTTCTCTGCTTCATTTCTTAGTTGACTCACTTATGGAGGGGGATTTATGGAATGTAGAATGTTTTCCTCCAGACTGCCAGATGTAACAATAAAAGACTCATGAGAACCAAGGCTAACCCAACGTGCCCCAGCAATGGCAGGAGGGAGAACTAAGAAGCTCATCATATGCTTAGTTGACTACCGTGATCTGTGACACAAGGAGAGTGCCAATATCTATCATTTAATTATGCCGAAGTGTGGGAATTATTCTGAGTTGGCTTTACATTTGAACGTGCTGATATGATGTACCCAACAAACAGGATCTATTCAGGACTCGGCCTGAACATAGAATGAAATGAAATGAGGGTTGGGGCCAGCTGATCTCTGGAGGAAGACTATTCCAGAAAATGGGTGACAAAAAATCTTGTTTTCTGGGCCCTGTCAGATGACATTCCAGAGCAACTCATATCTCAAAAGAAAATTCATATGTATCAAAACATATGTTTGCAAGTCCTTTTTTCCTCATCTGTAAAGAAATATTCTGGAACCAACCACATCAGACTGCTGCCTACACAACCTTGCAAGTGAACTAATTGCAAAAAAACAGCTCTGAGCAAAGCTAGATAAAGTAAGGTAATGTTGGAATGATGTCTGTGTGTGGCCTCTTCCAACAGAGCTATTTTTAGAACTTCAGTTGTACGTAGAATCAAATATTCTGTTCTATACTTCCAGCAAAAAAAAAAAAAAAAAAAGGTAGCAAAGAGCAGTGATCCCCAACTTTTCCAGCTCTGTGGACCAGCAACAGTGGAGGTGGGGGGGGAGGGGATTTTATACAATGCTGATTTTGTATTAAAAAAGAACACCCTTTCGGGGGGGGGGGGGCAAAAGCCCTACTAAGCAGGTATATACAAAAGTATGAAGGCTACTTAATGTATTGTAAGCCGCCCTCAGTCTCCGGAGAAGGCCGGCATATAAATTGAACCAATCAATCAATCAATTTTGCACACTCACCCATCACCTGCACAGCCCAGTTCTCAACGTGCCACAGCCCAGTACTGGGCCGCAGACTGGACATTGGGGACCCCTGGCATAGAGACTTTCTTAAAGAGACATAATGCCAGAAAATCTGCAACAGGGGTCACTGAATGATATCTTGCTTATTGGCCAATACATTGTAGTGCTCTTATTAAAACTGCCTATTATTATTATTATTATTATTACATCTCTGTAATATTTAAGCCCTCTGTAAACAGAGCTTAATCTTATGCACTTGCTTTTGGGTTTTTCTTACTATATACAGCTTGTTTAAGAAAATCAAGTGCATTGGAGGTACAGTGAGTTTTGCTGCCAAGTTATTTAAAACTTTTGGATTGTTGTTGCCGTGATATGGAAGACCTTTGGCCCTGGACATAATTTCCCACTTTGCATACAGCAGGCAAATAAAAGAAATATCAGAATATCTCAATGATACATGTAGCTTTTATACAGAACTCTGCAGAATCCTTTGGAAATGCTTAAAACAACTGTGTCTATTTCCTTTCATTAAGATTTTGTGTTGTGTGAGCCAAAAGAACAGGACAAAGCCCATTAATTCTGCTCAGAATTATACAGTCCTGTATAAACAATATTTGGATCAGAAGGGGTTTTTCTTTCTTTCTCCAAACAGTCTAATCCCCTAGAGACATGCAACATGATATCAATTATTAATATCAATGTTATTTGGAGTTGGATGTGAAAAGAAATCCGATAATGTCTGTAATAGATCAATCAAACAATTACTAATAAAGCAGTCAAAATGGCATATGCTGCTAAGAATGTAACAAAGATAATTGAAGCTACATTTAATTTTTTAAGAGGAGAATATGAAAATATCATCTTTCATTCTGTTTTTCAGAGAATCCTATTAAATGTAATTCATCTCAAATTGCACTAACCTTGATAGTAACATAACTGGTAATGGGAGTTCCTG
The DNA here is from genome assembly GCA_030761175.1 of Masticophis lateralis. NCBI lineage: Eukaryota > Metazoa > Chordata > Lepidosauria > Squamata > Colubridae > Masticophis > Masticophis lateralis. Next base: position 54,238,973 of record JAUDYJ010000003.1, on the reverse strand, counting down.
GTAGGATCCCCTTTGCAGGTAAAATTCAAAAGGGAAGTGATGACATAAGAATGATTCACCATAGTAATTAGAGCATGTGGGGCTGTGCAAACATAAAGGAAGCCAATTCCTCCAACAGATGGCATCCGGAAATCACAACTAAAGGAACATAGACACTTGAATTTTCAGAAGTCTTCTGGTTGGGTTAATATTGGCTATTGATGGTGCTAGTTTGTGCCCTTGTTAAAGGAGAGTCTCTCATTTTATAAGGATATACAATTGAAATGTGAGAAACATGAACAAAAGAAAACTTGAAATTGTCAAAGAAGAAAACAATAAATTAATTGAATATTTTAGCAGTGAATTTGGTTAGACTATTATAGATCATTTTAAATCAGAAAAAGTTATACAGTAAGTGTATGTGTGTGTTTGTGTAATGCAATAAAATTTGGAGGATGAGCCCTAATAAAGAATAGAGTAAGAAATAGACCAGCTGTCAAATATGAAAAGGAAGATGCAAGAGTATGTGTAAATTACTGATCCGTTACACTGATTCTCCATACAAGCAGTATTTAATATCTTTAAAAAAGAGTAGATTCACACATGACAAATAGGTTTCATAATAAGCCAAGGGAGACAAGAACAAATATCTTAACAAAAAATGGACAATAAGAGCACACTAGGATAAGCAAATATTTAATTTTACTTTAATAAACATAGCAAGGTCTTTAATTACACAGATCATGCCAAAATGTGGAATATATTAAAATTAAAGGATATGACAGCCATAAATGCAGGTCAGTTGCCGAGTATACAAAATGCAGTCACTTGACTGCAAGGGGTGAGTGTGTGGCTGAGATTGGAACTTTGAAACCAGGTTGTAGGTCCCTTTTAAAGGGCTCCATCATAATTTTGAATAATCACTAAGCAACTTGTCATAAGTCAAGGACTACCTGTATCTGTTTAATGGCAGGAGTAAAAAGTATGAACATATGACAGCAGCTGGATTCAACCAAGAAATTCAAATGCTAACAGTTTGAGATATGCCAATTATACCATTTTGTTAGACAAAGTAAGAAATTCTTATCAAAGCTCATTGTGAAAGAAAAAAATGGAAAATCTTGACTAAATATTAGGAAGTGGAAGTAAACATTTGCATGTTTAACGACTTTATAGTAAAAGTCAATTACTAGGTCAACTAGTAAGGTCAATTGCACCAAAAATAAGATAGTAAATAGTTTATCCTTCTTGGGCTCACTTAAGTATAGTGAAGAATGGGCAAAAGATTGGAGAAGCAAGGTGATTAATTCTAGGGAGAAAGGCAATGGTAAAATTAAGCAAGATCGTGAAGGATAAGAATATTGCTATGACAGCAAAGATCAAAACAATTAAAGCAACAGCCTTTCTCATGATAAAATATGTCTGTGGGGGGTCAGGATTATTCAAAAATGTTCCAGGAGATAGAATAAGAAACAATGCATTTATATTATAGGAGGGCAGATTTCAACTTGGCAACAGTTTTCTAAAGGCAAGAACTATTCACCAATGGAATATACTGCCTCAAATGTAGTGGATTTTCCTTTGCTTAGGTGTTTAAACAGAGGCTGAATAGCAGTCTATTGAGAATGTTGTAAAGCAGGGGTGTCAATCTCGCATCATCACGTGATGTATTGTGACTTTTCCCCCCTTCACTAAACTGGGTGTGGGAGTGGCCCGCACATGATGCATCTAACCTGTGGGCCGCGAGTTTGATAGCTCTGCTGTAGAGCATTATATATGTTTGAATGCATAAGAGAATACTCTATAATTTGTAGGGTAGGAACCACAGAATTAGAAAGAAACAGGAAGCCTGTTTTTTAAAAACATATGGATAATGTGAACATTTTGATAAGCAGAAGCAGACAAAGTACATTTGTGTAGAAAAATTCTACTCTTTTGCCCCTGCTTTCCTTCACTACTGTTGCCAAAGTTCCAGTTATGTTTATTTCAGTTTTGGGTTCTCTAGAGATAATTAAATGTATAAAAACATACAAGAAACCCTTGGTGAAAAATAGAATTGTCCCTTCATAGCCTTCTGTTTTGGTAATTTTCTAAAACAAAGATCTAGAACGGGTTGTCGTCACGTGACGTACTGTGAATCCCCGCCCCCTTCATTAAAATGGGGGTGCCGGTGGCCAGCATGCAATTCATCTGGCCCACGGACTGTGAGTTTGACACCCCTGTTCTAGAAGAACATTCCTATAAACAAAATGTTTGGATGTTGCTCTTGGATATGAAAAAGCATGCATAGTTGTAATAGAATTTCTTTAGGCAGTTGGAGATCAAATACAGTAACTAATAATAATAATGAAAACAAGTTTTATAACTGAATTATTACACAGATTGTTCTTGAATATGTGTTAATGAGAACTTGTCTTATAGCATATTACTTGTCAGTTTGTGATTTTTCTTTTCTTTAACTTATAGTACTGCAAGTTACTATATTCTCACCAACTCGGAATAATTAGTGTTGATGTATTTCAGTTTCATCAATGGAAGGGAAAGAGACAGAGAGTTGCAGATTTTCTGAATGAGTTGTGCGAAAGCAGAAGAGAAAAAGGATGTATGTCATCACTGAAAATGCCCCCTATGCTAATTTATTTCCTTCTGGTATTAATGAAAGTTTCTCAGCATTGTATATGCTTGATTATACACCACGGGCAACAATTTATATATAAAGATCAGCCCACATGGCCAAAAAGCCCCAGAGCCTAAAGAGTATACATTTGCTTTTCATTTGTTGGTTAGAAAAAATGCTTATATTTATGCTTCAAATTAAAGGACACAGTCTTTCATTTGCACACAGAGATGAAAATGCCTTTGTTCTGTTAAGTTTAAGAAAAGCAACATACGGGATATATTTCTGATACTATCTGTTAGTCCTTTCCCCACCCATACCTCCTGACATATGACTTACCATAATTGTTTTCGCCAGGTGCTAAAATTCTACGAGTGAAAGTTTTCTGAATGGTATTTTCTTTCATTATGAGCTCTGAGCCCAAGCCTCTCCTCTGGTATGGTATGTCAACAATACACACAGAGGTGGTAAAAGACCTTTCAAGTGTGGGAGGAAAAAGTTTTTCTTCAATCCTGGAAATGTATCCTACACTTAGCACTTGCTTCTGTTACCTAACTTCTTTATTCTACAACAGAATAATTCTGGTTATAAATTATCCTATGCCTCCCTAGCCTAGTTATTGGGTCTACGAAGAGCATAGAAAAGGTCCCTAACAATGTGTCTTGCATCATGCAAACTGTACAGTATCTTTCTGATCAATAATGTTTAAACAGCTGTTTTCCTTCAACTCTTCCTCCCTGCTGTCTTTATATGGAGCTTAAATAATCTTTGCAGGTTCTTCCAAAAGGTCATAAAATCAAGGAATGGAAGGATTGGAAGTATCCTTGCAGATCATTAATTTAATCGGTTGGCCAGCTGAGGAATCAACTACTACAGCATTTCTGACATCCATCCATCCAGTTTGAAGATAGGGATAATATTGCATTTCTCCAGTCCTCTTCCCTTCCTTCATTATTTTTCAAAGATCACAAGAAAGGGTTCTGAGATTACATCTATATGCTTCTCTGAGGCTCTTGGCTGCAACTGAGTTGATCCTGGAATCCCAAACCAATTCACGGTAGCTGGATTCTCCCTAACTCTCTTTCTTACCTCAGGATGCAACTTCCTCCTTGTTCAAGTTCAACTCTCCAACTATGTTCTAGTTCCCTTTTGGACCAACATAGGTGTTGCAGAGCTTTATCTTTGCCCATCTTCTACTGCCTTTCTGACACTTTCTTCAAGGAAAAGTCTCTCTCTTTCTTTTTCTTTCTACTGACATAACCAGAAAAGTCTCTTTGATATTCAAAGTTCCATTTGAAAGTTAGTCTTCATAACTTTTATTTTTTGCAGTTATAGGTTCTTGTCAATATGGTTCTTTAATGATTGTGTCCATTTTCCATTTCCTACATTTGTTCCTTTTAACTGTGAACTTTGCAAAAAAAAAAAAAAAAAAAACCTACACCACCATAGAATGGAACACACTTTGAAAGCTGTAATGAGAATTCAACCTGAAATATTTTTTATTGAAGTTCACCCATCCATTTCTTCAAAACGCACTGCAGTAGCAATGTGCATGATAACACCTGCAAGGATTTTATATGTTTTTTATTGAAAAATATATTCAATCCCCTTTGTGGATGATGATGATGATGATGATGAATAATGATAGCAATAGCACTTAGATTTATATACTGCTTCACAGTGCTTTACAGCCCTCTCTAAATGGTTTACAAAGTCAGCATATTGCCTCCAACAATCTGGGTCCTCATTTTACCCACCTTGGAAGGATGGAAGGCTGAGTCAACCTTGCGCTTGGTGAGATAACACTGAATAAGTGCTTTCGCCCATGGATTTCCATGCATGACATGGCCAAAAGAAGTGAAATTCGGTTTTGTAATTTCATCTTCTGGTGACATGTCTGGTGTTATACACTCCACTATACACTTGTTAGTCATTAAAACATGGGAATATGCTTTGATATCTAGAATTTCTTATCTAAAAATAAATCTGATGTATAGTTCAATCTTATTTGGAAACTATTTCTGAAATACAACTCTATGCATTGAACTACGGTATGTCACATCCCAGATTTGGATTCTGGAATTTGTGTTTGAATTTGCTATCTACACATTACTTAATAGTATTCTTTCAACTTAGTAGTTATTACTTACAGCTTCTCTTTTTCCTTTTGTTGATTTCAATTGTGCTAACTAAATATACAATAAAGATATATTTTGACTAGACTTTGTATATAAAATGCCTTATAGTACCCTAAATTGTTAATGGTGTATTAGAATAAAGTAGCCACTTGATATTTTAAATCTATTGTTTATTATTGGTTCAATTTATATGCCGCTCTTCTTTAGAGACTCAGGGCGGCTTACAATGTGTTAAGCAATAGCCTTCATACTTTTGTATACACCTGCTTAGTAGGGCTTTCGGGGACCCCTAAGCGGTGTTCTTTTTTATTCAAAGTCAGCTTATTGCCCCCACAATCCGGGTCCTCATTTTACCTACCTCGAAAGGATGGAAGGCTGAGTCAACCTTGAGCCTGGTGAGATTCGAACTTGCAATAATTGCAGGCAGCTGGTGTCACTTAATACCACTTTAATCTGCTGCGCCACCAAGATCTGTGTGTTATTTTAGATTTCTTGGTTATCAACCCCATATTTTATTACTTATTTAGTATTATAACTTTTTATTCTTACCTTATTTTCTGCATTCCTTAAATGCATATTGGTATTATCTTTTCCTTATTTTTTGCAAACATAATCTTATTGCATAAAATTTAAATTTTTAAACTTAAATAAAAACTTCTGTATGTATCCAGAATGGTTTTCTAACCTGCCTATCAGGTTTTTTTTTCTTTTCCCTGGAATGGCATGTAATTATTCTTCCAAAATCTTATTTTTGAGAAGTTCCTGTCAGAGACTGTAAGGAAGTTGGGAACAGAAGGAATGTTAGACATAGGTAAGTAAGAGATAAGGGAGGGGTATGTTAATGGCTTATTTCATAAATGGCAGGCTCAACTAAGCTGCAAAAAAAAAATGGTGAAGATATTAAATTCAGTGAACGATATTCAAGTCATCTTAAAGAACTGATTAATAAATTCCTATTACAAGATTCTCTATTTTGCACTTAATGCTGACATTAAAAGCACTTTGTAGAATCTATACAAATTTTGCCTTCTTATTTGTGATTTGACATCTTCCATGTTTCTTTTGACTTGACGATTTCTATCTATGGTATTCCACCTACAACTTCTCTACACCTACTCAGTTTGTCCTGACATTTTTTTGTGCACAACTATGCACCGTTTCTAAAATAAATGCTACTTACTTTTTAAGATGAACTTCTATTTCTTAAGATTCTTCTATCTTACATTTCTTATATTTCTGCTCTTATTAATTCAATCACTTTGAATTTATTCTGATTTAATTTGAACTTCCTGTATTTGTGTTTAAACACCATAATGCTGCCGCAAAATCTCCTTATTTAAAAAGTGATTGTTAAAACAGTACATTATCATCATTTTTCTTGCTTTCATCATCATTACTACCATCATCATGTGGTTTTAAGTAGGAGCAGGAAGAAAAGGAAAGTTGAAGCACTTTCAATGAGAAATGATTTGGTTTCCTTTTTCTTTCCAAATTAGCTGCTTGCGGTACTGACAAATATGTAGAGGTCTCAGATAAAGCCCTTTCTCCTGGGTATTAAAGAGAAATCAGCAGAAGGGGAAATCCATATTTGGAATAAACTCAAATGTTTTCCCATCCATCTGTATACAACTGATTCTAGATGAGAACATGGGCTGTAGGGAATGTCTCCATGTTTAATAAACTCTATAACCTTTTAGCACTTAGCACTCTGGAAAAGAAGCTTTAGTATTCCTGATAATTAGTACATCCACATTGAACTTTCCTAAGAACAAATGAAAAGAAAATGTACTGAGTATAAGTAGTGTTGGTTTTAAAATATTGTGCATATATTATGCATGGCAGTCAAACCTGTTAATAATTTGTTGCATTCAGGGTATTATTGGTAATAAGGTGCTGGAGAAATTTAGTTTATCTTGCCCAAAACTACAGTTGCTTAGTGTGCCTACAGACCAAGGATCAAAAGAAATTTCAAACATTCCATTTTATTTTATAAATATGCTGTCAAGACAAGATAATGTACTTGCTGTAAAGATATTGATGATTAGAAAAAATTAACATTTACAAGAAAAGGGAGAACAATAAAATGGAAATAAAATACATAGAAGAAAAATGCAAAATGAGCATTGCCCTATCCTACAGAAATTGACTTTCTAAAAATAAATAGATGTTTATGCTATTTAGTAAGAACTTCAGTCTTGGTTTTATCAGTTAAATAAAGAAACATCAGAGAAACAGAAGCAATTATCTTAGGTGGATCTGGCTAGTTTTATTTTAAATAGATGGTGCACAATTAAGGTAAGCCAGGATTCAACCAAATTGACCCTCTAAATGAGTGTTGGCAGAATTGTAGTCATGCCACTAAGTACCCTTTGGCATAATTTATACTGGGGAACTCTGCCCATAGAGCTTGGTATATTCTTGATATATCTTTTATACAGTACGTGAGTAAGCAAACGAATTGACAAATCTTTTTATAAATAGGTTGAGTATGATTCAAGAGCTGTGGTGGCACAGGGGTTGTAATGCAGTATTGCAAGCTAAGTCTGTCCACTGTCAGGAATTCGATCCTAACTGGCTCAAAGTTGACTCAGCCTTTCATCCTTCCAAAGTGAGTAAAATGAGGACCCAGATTGTTGGGGGCAATATGCTAACTCTGTAAATGGTTTAGAGAGGGCTGTAAAGCACTGTGAAGCGATATATAAGTCTAAGTGCTATTGCTATTTAAAAAATAAGCTTAAAAATACAACTAAGAAAAAAAGATATATAGTATAATATGTTGTTACAATAGTAAACAGTTACTAAACAGTTGCTGTGTTTTAATTACAGAATACAGTAATACAGAATTGATATTCTTTAAATGGATGGATAACTAGATTTTCACCTATTGGCATCAACTTCAATTTGGATCACTTAATAGTCTATTCTACTATTTTACTAAAGACAAATTTCATTTTCATCAATGTTGGAAAAGTAATGAAAGATTTAGAAATAAATAAAAGTATGTATTCCAGTCGGGTTTCAGGCCCTGGTACAGCACGGAAACGGCATTGGTCGCGTTGGTTGATGATCTCTGGGGGTGCAGGGACAGGGAGTGCTCCTCTGTCCTGGTCCTGTTAGACCTCTCAGCGGCTTTTGATACCATCGACCATGGTATCATGCTGCACCGGTTGGTAGAGATGGGGGTGGGAGGCACTGTGTTGCGGTGGTTCTCCTCCTATCTCTCCGACCGGTCGCAGTCTGTGTTGGCAGGGGGGCAGAGGTCGACCCCGAGGCCCCTTATATGTGGGGTGCCACAAGGATCAGTCCTCTCGCCCCTCCTGTTCAACATTTATGTGAAGCCGCTGGGTGAGATCATCCGTGGTTTTGGGGTGAAGTACCATCAGTACGCTGATGACACTCAGCTGTACATCTCCACCCCAGACCACCCCAACGATGCCCTTGAAGTGATGTCCCGGTGCCTGGAGGCCGTGCGGATCTGGATGGGGAGGAACAGGCTCAAGCTCAACCCATCCAAGACCGAGTGGCTGTGGTTTCCGACGTCCCGATATAGTCAGTTGGCGCCATCACTGACTATTGGGGGCGAATCACTGGCCCCCACGGAGAGGGTTCGTAACTTGGGCGTCCTCCTGGATTCACGGCTGTCCTTGGAAGGGCATCTGACGGCCGTGGCCAGGAGGATTTTCTATCAGGTCCGCCTGATCCGCCAGTTACGTCCCTTTCTGGATCGGGACTCCTTGCTCACAGTCACTCAAGCCCTTGTCACTTCCCATCTAGACTACTGTAATGCTCTCTACTTGGGGCTCCCCTTGAGGAGCACCCGGAGGCTCCAACTGGCGCAGAGTGCGGCCGCGCAGGTGGTGATGGGAGCGACATGGCGTTCCCATGTGACACCTCTCCTGCACGAGCTGCACTGGCTCCCGGTGGTCTTCCGGGTGCGCTTCAAGGTCCTGGTTACTACCTTTAAAGCGCTCCATGGCTTAGGACCTGGGTACTTGCAGAACCGCCTACTACCACCAATAGCCTCCCACCGGCCAGTACGCTCTCATAGAGAGGGTCTCCTCCGGGTGCCATCAGCCAAACAATGTCGGCTGGCAGCCCCCAGGGGGAGAGCTTTCTCTGTGGGGGCACCTACTATCTGGAATGAGCTCCCCCCAGAGATACGGAGGATCCCGGATCTGCCCACCTTCCGCCGCGCTCTTAAGACTTTTCTATTTCGCCAGGCGGGCCTGGCCTAACCACTCCCCGTTTTTAGTGTTAAATTTTAAAATTTTTTTAAATTATATTGGGGTGTTTTAATTCTGTCCGGGCCAAATTCATTTAATCTGTTTTTAGTTGGTTTTTAAATTTTGTACGTATGTATTTTTATTGTTGGCTGTACACCGCCCTGAGTCCTTCGGGAGTAGGGCGGTATATAAATCCAATAAATCCAAATCTAAATCCAAATGTCATCTGCAAAAAAAACCCAGTTTATGTTCAACAAAATTATGCACTACACTGTAAATCTCACTATGTTGTCTAAGAACACAAGCCAAGATATCCAAACAAATATCACAAAGCAAGGATAAAGTAGAATCACCCTTGTCTGATTCCTCTAAATAATGCAAAAAATAAGGAAAAAATAAACTACCATGTTTCTCTGAAAATAAGACCCTGTCTTATATTTTTTTGAACCCTGAAATAAGCGCTTGGCCTTATTTTGGGGGAGGTCTTATTATTTTGGGGCATGTGGAGCAAGATGGGGCTCCTCTTGCTGTCTTACCTGATTTCCAGCTCTGCATTTAAATATTTTCGGGGAGGCATTATTTTTGGGGGGAGGCTTATTTTAGTGCATGTGCTCAAAAGCCCGATTGGGCTTATTATCAGGGGATGTCTTATTTTTGGGGAAACAGAGTATTAACTTTTATTTAGTCAATTCCTGTAATATCTTGATCCTTTTTATGAATTTCAAAGGAAATCCAAAGCTAAGCAATACAGCAAACATGTGCTGCCTATGTTTTATCAAAAGCTTTTTTAGCATCTAACAATAAGATTCCCAATTGGTCTTCATTTTTATTGAAGTTGATTAAATCTACAACTAACCCAATATTGTCTGCTGCTTGCCTACTTTTTATAAACCCCACTTGATCATTCTTAATAACACTTGCTGTAGTGTATTTGCTAGCACTACTGTAAATACTTTTGTATCAACATTAATCAATGAGATTGGTAAATAATTGGCACATTATTTTATCTGATTTTGGTATGACTGTAATATGAGCCTAATTAATTAAATTATTCTGATAACATCCCTTTATTAAGTATTTTATGACTGTAATATAAGCCTAATTAATATTTTTTTCTGATAACATCTCTTTATTAACTATCACTTCATGCAGTTAGCAAAGCTTTGGCATCAAAAGACCTATACATGTTTTACACTATTAAATTGGGAATCCATCCAATCCTGGTGTTTTACCACTTGCCATATTTAAAATTATTTGTTTAATATTTGTCCCACAACCTTTATTTGTATTTCCAGATTTAATTCTGAATAATTCTCTGGTTTGCAAAACTTGAAAGAGGAAAATGTAGAAGTGGGAAGCTGCCCATTTTGTAACAAATAAGCCTAAAATCCACTTCAGTTATTTCTGTATCAAAGAAGTGAAGACTTGATTAATAATCAGGGAATCATATAGTTTACTTTTTCTCATTTTACAGCTTTTTATTAGTTTATAATATAAAATACAAAACTACAAAAGCAAACAGTAGGAAACAAAAAGGAGGGAAAGGGGAAGAGAGAAGTATAGAAAAGAAGAGAAAAAAGAAGTTGCAAGTCAACTGAATCGTATAGTTTACTTTTTAAAGTATAGTGTGACACTACCAATGGCTACAAAATGTACCTGCCTCCTCTTGATTTTATTTTCTTGTCCTCATAGAAGTAATTCATATATCTGCTATTTTACTATATTTGTAGGAAATCAGATAAATGAAAATCTGATCCTTGCATATAAAAGTCACTATTTAAAAACTCAATAGATATAAAGAACATAAATTTATCTACCTATGTAGATAGATAGGTACTGTAGAAGCTATGACATTATGTAATACTTTTTATGTATCTCACCATAGGCACGTTAGGTGGTGGTCACAATTTTTTATATGGTAAAAATATGTTTTAAAAATTGCAAACATCTAAGTGCAGCTAATAAAAAAATAACCCTTATAAGCATCAGTTTTTCTGTGCTGCTAATATAATAGCAGAATGTTTTATCTATATGATTCATGCTATATTTTATATTATCTCCACTGTTGTGACTGGTCCGTGATTAAAATGAAGTCTGGGAATGTCTGATTATCTGACAGAGGAGGCGTTTCCTTGCTGGACAAATGCCAGGAAAAAAAGGAGTTTAGGCAAAAGGCAGTTTTCTATCAGGTAATCAGAACAAAAGGCGTGGGAGGTAAGCAATGACTAGATACACTTGGCAAGGAATGTTGCAGAGGTATAGGCTCCCAGAACTCATTTTCTTTAGTACTTCAAGTCTGGACAACTTGTTTTTCTATCTGCTACAATCACTTACATTGTGCATGTGTTTTCCAGGATGGAAAAAGATGGCATCTCTTTCTCTCTCCCTCTCTTCTCTCCTCTCTTGTTTCCAATAGTCTTAGGTATCATTGTAATGATTGACTGGCCCCCAAAAGCATAAGGGAAAAAGTAACAAAACAGATTGCCCAACACTGAATGGAAATTATTAAAGGACCCAAATGATGGGAAGACTTACTCTGTAAGATAGTAGAAGGTTAGTAGAAAAGGTGAAGTGGAATGTCCTTGAACATATATACCTGGCACTCAATCCTTTCTAATTTTAGTAAGAGGTCAGATATTCCAATTCCATGAACTCTCCAGGAATAATCTACTTAAGTTTCATATCAGTACCCTCCTATTAAATATATCACTTGGAAAACGAGTATCTATTTTGAGTAATAATCACAATTCTGCATATTACAAAACAGGGGAAAAGCTAAGAATTTCAGAGTTAACCCAAGGGTTCAAAAAATAATTGTTTTGTGACCTGGTGTGGACTGGCTCAAGAAGACATTTGAATTTGGTGCTTTCCATTTTAACATGTGTTCTGGGAATCTGATTACCACACTCTAGGGCAGTATTTCTCAACCATGGCAATTGAAAGATATATGGACTTCAACTCCCAGAATTCTCCATGCTGGCTCTTGGAGCTGAAATCCACACTTCTTCAAGTTGCCAATATTGAAAAAACCAGGCAGGGACCTGGCAGAAGTGAATCTGAGGATCTGGTAGTGTTGCAGCTATGCATAAACTATGTTCAGATTGTATTTATTTGCAAACAAAGTAAAATATTACAACACATCAAACATTTGTAATGAATTCCTTCTCAAGTAAATTATCTCTCCATGGATGTGGAACCAAGTAACCCTCCTGTCTTCTTTTGTTTATTTGTTTTACCACAGCATACTTCAGTTTGCATCCTTTAAAATATTAATATATTTAAAATATATTGTCACGTGAAGTAATATATTTAAAACACTATACAAAACAATCCCTGTGAATTTGATTCCCAACCTACATAGATTGTGATATCAGTGGTGGCTTGGTTAATAATCCCAGTCTCCCAAATGATACAGAGGAAATTGACAGTAAGTAGTGTTGGCCTCTGTAAAACCACTTATTTGGTTGAGCTTGGCTTAGATTTCACCCAAAGAGTTAAGCTCATTTTTTTTTCTTTTACAAATGAAACTCTTAGAATAAGTTAGCAGCTGAGAGCGTAGCACATACAGACTAAGCAAAATGTCTTCATTTCTTTGAACTTGCAGTACCTGAATAAAATGCTGAACTCTACTTAGAAATAGATATGTTGGAAGCAACGATGCCATAAGAATTATTTAAGTTCTAATTTTATTCACCAGAAATATAATTTTAGAAAAATGATAAAAATTCTCTATGACTGTAGGTTGTGTGTGTGTACAATATAATAATAAAGGTAAAGGTTCCTCTCGCACATATGTGCTAGTTGTTCCCAACTCTAGGGGCCGGTGCTCATCTCTGTTTCAAAGCCGAAGAGCCAGCGCTGTCCGAAGACGTCTCCGTGGTCATGTGGCTGGCATGACTCAACTCTAAAGGTGCACACAATGCTGTTACCTTCCCACCAAAGGTGGTCCCTATTTTTCTACTTGCTTTTTTTACGTGCTTTTGAACTGCTAGGTTGGCAGAAGCTGGGACAAGTAACAGGAGCTCACCCCGTAATGCTGCACTGGGGATTTGAACCGCTGAACTGCCAACCTTTCGATTGACAAGCTCAACGTCTTAGGTTGACAAGGCAATTCTTCCATGTACACATGTACATAACAGCCATATAAAATAATTTTGCTGCAACTTTGATGCAAAACATATTGCACATATTCACTACAATTATTAGTAGCATTTGCACTGATGCCTTTTTATTGACACAGTTGCAAAACCAGATTGTTTCTCTTAAAGTAAATTTTTAAAAAGGGTCAGATTTTTTAAATGATAAAATCAATATCCTCTTTTGCCATTGCAAAATGAAAGTGTGATTAAGGCATCAGTAAAGAAGGGAGTCTCTCTTGTGTTCGCTCTGATTTTTTTCAGTCTACTTGGCAACTTTATGAGGGTTCAAAGAGACAATAACATCAAGCTAATATCCTGCTACAGGATATTGGAAAGACAAACAACTCTGTAACTTTAAAAATAGGATTAGATCTGTAAGAGGGAACAGGAATAGTATCTATAGCTACACCAGGCTGAATGAAAAAGATAAGAGCTAATGATCCTTTTGCTTTAGGGCACAAAGCTAGCTCTGGTTAGCTTCAGAAAAGAATTTCCTTCTACCACAATATTATATTATCTAACTGAACAAGTGCATCAAATCTGATTTAGAATCTCCATTAGAGATCACAACTAAACTTTTAGAAGTAAGAAAAGTTCATACAGCAAACAGTTTTCTACTAGCAAGTTAATTGTTGTGATAAATCAGATGCAATAAATCACTGAAGAGAAAAAGGATTAGGAAAAAACAGAAAGAAATAATAGTTGGAGGAACACATGGCATGAAATTTCACTGGGTAATAAGTCAGGTGCCATGATATTATATTCCAGGAACAGAAATGAGAGGATTGGTTATTTATTTGTTTGCTATTTTTCCTTTAGGAGCTAAATAAAGCATTCATACTACCACTTTTCTTCAATTTTTCTCAGAACAATATTTTGGGCTAAACTGGACTAGTACACTCCATAGCCAAAATAGACTTGTATCTCCCAAATCCTAATCCAACCTCCAGAACTGAATGGCACTCGATTTTCATAGTTAAGGATATATATAGCTACAAAACATTGAAATACATTTCAATCCCAGGCCAACCAAACAACACTGTCAAAATCTTATTCCAGCATTTGGAGGCTATAGAATAGGAGAAACAACCTGAAACTCATCCCTACCACATTGAGTAGCTGTGAGTTTTTGGCCTTCTTTGTTGCAACATCTGTTCTCTGTAACTGTTCTCCTGTTCTCCCTCCCCCCTTGTTAGCTCACCCTACACACACACACACAGACACACACATTCAAAATAGCTCTAAAAACCTGATTTTCCCCCAAGGCCTTGATTTAGATTAAATGGCAAGTCTTTTGTGTTTATATTTTAATTGTTGCTTTTCTTAGCGTATTTGGTCTACTCTATTGCTTGCTTTAATTGTTTTTTTTTTTACCTTATGTCTCCCAGAGTTTCCTTATGTCTCCCAGAGTTGATCAACCTTAAAACTTTCTAAAATAAAATTTTAAAATAAAATATTATACCTAGCTTTTCTATAGCATTTGGTATAAGTAGGCTTATCAAACATTATTTTGATACAATTACTGTTATTCCCATGTTCCAGAACTGAAGCTAGGGTTTATATAATCTTAGCCAGCATTGATGATTACCTTAATTTGGGACATACCACTAGCAATATTTTCGAGGTGCAGACAAGGGTGTGGATGTTTTTATTGAGGAAAGACAATTTGAAAAGGGATAGGGGGAAAAAATCAAACTTTTTTTCACTTCAATTTAAACTATGTTAAATTCTGTTAATTCAATTAATCAAATACAGATTCAGTTAAATATTGCAATATTAAAGTTCTAAATTAGAACCACAACTAAATTAGAAAAACTGAAAGACACTTGAAAAAATATCAGAACAGAGAGTGAAAAAAATCAAATGCAGGTTTTCAGAGGGAGATAGAAATAATTATTTGAAATTAATCTTCACTTGGACTGTAGATTGAACAACAAGTCATCACTTTCCTTCCTTTTGTTTCAGCTGCTCAGCACATTGCATTTCCCTTTATTCATTCTATGCTGCCTGGGCTTTGTATGTCAAGAGGTGGTCAATAAGAAAAATAAATTGACACAAGGCTCAGAGAAAGTTCTTCTTTTTCAAAGGTTCCACTTGAGGGCAGAATTTCACTTTCTTGAAAGACAAGATCAGGCTCAGTCGTACTCAGAATCCTGTGCCATTGTCAAACTTTGTTTCACAATCCCAACATCTTGGGTACAGAAAAAAGACTGCTCAGTCAATGTAAATAAAAGTGAAACTGGTCAAGATTCTGAAAACCCATTTGATGAATTAAGATAAATCTCTTCCAATGGGAGAATATAGCAAAGTACATCATGTCTCTTGTGCATGCTATTCATGGCAATACTTCTTAATTTTCAGAATTGCCAAATTTATAGAAAGACACACTGGTGTGATAAAAGCAGCCTAGGACAATGTCAGAAGGCTTATTCGAAGCAAGCATTATTTGTATGGAACAAAGTCAGTTTTATCTAAGTATTAATCAAAAGAGAGAGCACAAAAGGCTTATTATGGGAGTCTGAATGTACCAATTCTTTGCATTCTTCCAGTTTTGCAGTTCTAGAAAGTCAATGCTTGTCAAAGTAGGGAAAATATAATATGCACGAAACTTCCCTTCACACCAACAGAACATTCTCCTTTAGTAAGCAAAAATGAAGAACACTGTGCTGCTATCTATGAGGGTTTTTTAAGGCTTCATTATAGGCTTTAGATCCCATTTTAGGCTTTCAGAATTAGTGGTATCTTCCTATAATCTTACATACCAAAATCCATGCAAAGCTGCTGAGATGAAACTGACATTCTAGCAGGCTTTACACAATTCATCGACTTTTACAGAAATCTGGAAACATTTTAATGATGTGTGAGAAAACAATGCTTTGAATAAATGAGGACAAACTGGGAGGAACCATTAAAAAATTATTAGGGCTCATCTTTATGTGCCGCAGCATAAAGATGCTTTACTATTTCCCCACAATATCACCCTTACTTCAGCCATAGCCAATTGCCAAGGAAGCTTACAGCTATTTATTTATTTATTTATTTATTTATTTATTTATTTATTTATTTATTTATTTATTTATTTATTTATTTATTTATTTATTTATTTATTTATTTATTTATTTATTTATTTATTTATTTATTTTATTTTATTTTATTTTATTTTATTTATTTAATTTATATACCGCCCTTCTCCCGAGAGACTCAGGGCAGTGTATAGCCAACTTAAAACACAGAAATATAAACTTTAAAACAATTTTAAAAGATATTAAATATTTTGGCCCACGTCAGTTTAAAATGAATTCCCCATTAAACATTTAAAATTTCAACAAGACAAATCAGATTAAAACATTTTTATAAAACATTAGGCTAGACCAGCTCGATGGAATAAAAGCGTCTTGAAGGCCCAGTGGAAGGTGCGTAAGTCGGAAATCCTCTGTATCTCGGGGGGCAAATCATTCCAGAGGGCAGGAGCCTCCACAGAGAAGGTTCTCCTCCTGGGGGTTGCCAGCCGACTTTGCTTGGCCGACGGCACCCGGAGGAGCCCCTCTCTGTGGGAGCGAGTTGGTCGGTGCGAGGCTACTGGTAGCAGCAGGCAGTCTTATAAGTATCCAGGTCCTAAACCATGGAGCGCTCTAAAGGTGGTAACCAGTACCTTGAATTGCACCCGGCAGACCATCGGAAGCCAGTGCAGCTCGCGCAGGAGGGGTGTTACATGGGAACGCTATGTTGCTCCCATAACCACCTGCGCAGCTGCATTCTGGACCAGTTGGAGTCTCCGGGTGCTCTTCAAGGGGAAGCTATCTTTAGTGAGTTATACAATTAAATAAAAGATTTCTGCCTTAGGTGTGATTTTAACATATTAGATCAGGGGTGTCAAACTCTATTTCATTGAGGGCCACTTCAGGGTTGTGTTTGACCTCAGGAGGGCTGGGGTAGGTGTGGCCAGAGTGGGCATGGCCTGCTTGATGTCACTCATGTTGGGGGTGACTGTGGCAGTTCAAGCACTCTGCTGGCGACCATCCCGAGCTCCATTTTCTCTGGCAGAGGGTTGCAGGAGACCGTCGTAGCTGGAAATGGAGCTCGGGAGCCTGTTTTCGCTGGCAGAAGCACCGCAGACTGGTCCTTCACTGTTTCCTGGTGGCTCCGCGGGCCAGATTTAAGCACCCCATGGGCCAGAATTGGCCCCCAGGCCTTGTGTTTGACACCCCTGTCTTAGATTCTGTGACCAGAGGGGAGAGCTTCAATGGAGAGCTTTAGTACAACTTTCCCAAATTGCATGATTATGAGTAATCTAGAACAGCATAAATTTGGAAGAAAAAATAAGGACAACTTCCTTGGTATCTAAGCTTTCTGTAAGGAAGTAATTCTACATGTGAATTATAATCAATAATGTAATCTTACTTCTAAAATCTAAAAATGCAGGGCCCCTAACTTTTGGTAATGTTTGGATAAATTTTTCCACTGAACTGTTTCACTTTAGTGGTGTAAAATAAAGGCCATAAATGTTCTCTTGCATTTGAAAATAGTTCAGCAGCTTGGGTGGATGGCTCTTTCCAGATAAAATAAACTGCTGTCCTTGAGTGAACTCCACCCCCCAGTTCTGTTCAGGATTCCAACTGAAAGGATCGCCAACTGAGGACTGTCCATCCTGTGTGCTTCAATATATCCAGACCAGTAGAGGGGAGTATCACCTCCAGGTGATTTAGAGCTACCATATGTGGCCTGCAAGCCCCTTGATGACCACTGTTTGGCAGCAAAGACATTATTCTGTTCTCTTTGCTTCCATTCATTTCAGATAAGGTAGCCCTACAGCTGAGTTTTTTAAACTTTGAAACATGTAGTTCAACTCCCAGAATTTGGAATTTTATTTCTGTCTCCTAGCTGTTTTGCTTGTGTCATCTGCAGACTTGATAAACATTTGCTTCTCTTCATCCAAGTCACTAATAAAAAGAACACAGGGCCAATTTGGACCTTGCAAATATCCTCTCAGGGCCCCTAATGTCTGTCAATGCTGCTAATGAAGGCTAAATTAGAATTAATACTTTATAATACCACAGGGCATACTTTCGAAGTGGCTATTTTGCTGCTGAAATCTTTATTCAGATCTTAACATGGGCCTCTGGGAGCAGGATTTTGTTTATGGGAAAGAACTACTACTTTAAAGAATGGCAGGCTTAAAAGATTTAATATTAATTCCCTTTTATCTCTGAACAACAGATGGTGTTAATCTATGTACATAAAAGCACTACATTATACAAGGCTTCAGTCCTAAACACACTTTCCTATAAGTAACCACAATGATCACACCCAGTTTCATCTAAGCATTGAGCTATAAACTAAACTTCTATTAGGAATCCATAGAAATAATATGTATTCTGCAAAAAGAACAGAGAGAAGAATAAGAATATGAGCAAATTTAATTTGATTTATTGATTCATAGATAAATTAGTAGATTGGTAAATTGAATTACTGCTAGATTTGTTTTAGTAAATAACCATAGGTTTTAGCAGGGAAGTATGCTATTGGGAAAAAGCAAAAAAATGTATTAATATTACAGCTACAGAAAAATATAGGTCAGCATTTAAATTGAAAAAAGACATACTTCCAAAATCTTGTCTTGAATCTTGTTGTAATCATATGTCTGCAACTAGATAATTTAATGCAATAAAAATTAATTTTAAAAAATTCCACATTTTCATAAGTATTAGCCATATTTTCAAAACTTAGTTAATTAGACCATTAATTAAAAGTACTTTTGCTATTTTTCTTAGAGCTAGAGATAATTCTTTGCTTCATCTCAGATGATAAAACCTGCCTAGAATATTTATAGATTTTACATATTTGTGCAATAATTATGTCATTGTATTTCTTTAAAAATGCCAAGAAGCTACATGTTCCAACCTGCTCGGCATATTTTATTTTCTCACATACAAAAATGCCTATTCCCACCACAGAGAAAAGTTTTAGAAAACAAAGGAGTAGAAAGAGGAATCAAGATGTATTTCATCAGATCAGAAAAAGCAATGGCTAAAGTTGGCAAGGCTGCTTAAACCAGAAAGAGCTATCCTGTAAATATGGAGCAGGTGCATTCCAATCCTGAAAGTTTTCCAGCCTGGGAAAAGAATAGATACAGGGAATGGAAAAAGACAGGGGAAAAGATTTTAACCCTCAGGCTGATATATGAGAGCATGATTTCTGAATTCTGCTACACACCAGTTTCTTCAAATATGTGATCATGATTGTTGAGTATTGAATGGCAGATTTGAATAGACCAATCAGGGACAAGAGTGGGAAATTCATAGGACCGTCAGTGACTGAAGCCGCGGACAGCTCCTCGCTATAAAAGGAGCTGCCGCGGCTAGGATTGCCATTGCGATTTACGGAGCTAATAAAAGTGTTGGACTTCACTGTGTGTCCTGTCCTTTCTTACGCCCGCGACTTAACACTGATTTCTTTTTTCTCTGTGATAAAGTAACATATTGAGTATGACTGTTAGCTGGTTCCCGAATGCAGAATCAGGTTTCTGAAAGAAAACAGAGTTATCATCATTCCTGACCTGATGTCTGAGAAAAATTTAGAACAGAAGTAGCAGACTCACCACAATTAACAGCAGTATAATAATTACAGTGTTTATTATATGAACACTGTAATTGTTCATATAATTACTGAAAATAACTTTAAGGATGAAAAAAGATATTTTAAGAGGGTCAATGGGGTATAAAATAAATATATAAAAGGTACTTCTGAACCTACATCGTCTTTTCTCACCATTTAGCACTGAATATATTTGCCTTGTCTATAATCCTGCTTATAAATTCTTGCAGTTATATATTAGCAGTTAAGACAATATAAATTCAATCAATTTTGAGTTCGCAAGATCAACAGAAGCATATTTTAGTTTTACCAATTTCAGTGGACATTGAAAATGACTTTTTCCAACTGGAAATAAAATAAAGCCTAATAACGTAGTGAGTAGGAAACAAGAAAGAATGGAACACTTTAATTCCATTTGGCCAGACAAAATGTAGGACAGATGAAGTAAAGCTTGTTTTGAGTGAAGGATTTCCCATATGGTTAAAGGCATGGATTATTGTGCATCCTATTTCGCTTCTCGGCCGTTTGGCTAAGATCAAGTGTAGTATTTATTTCCTTTTACTAATATTTCAAATAGCTCACTAAAAAGTACATAGTATTCTTTAAAAATAAATTAAAGAACTGTGATAATGTGATCTGTCCGGCTTCTATCTTCTCCCAGTTATATTTTAGAAAGACTGATTAAAAGCAATAACACCCAGTCAGCCTGAGTGTTTGAAATGATCTTTCATCCTGAATCATCTTGACATTACAAACAAGTAAACTATAGCCCCCTCCCGAACCACCCTGCTCTTTTTAACTTTCATCACAACAGGAGTCGATGTTCTGCTCAGTGCAATAGTTTTGAGCAGTGTAAACAAAGTGGAGTAAACAATGAAATAATATTGAAGTAAGAGCCAGACGAATGATTATGCATCCACAGATGAGATTGCAAAACCATCTGGGAATTATAAAAATTAAAAGATCAGCCAGAGTTTTCCTTTCTGCCAGTTCTCATTTATATCTCAAGAGTGAAATGATTACCATTGTTAGAGTCAGCAAGTCACAAACTCTCACATTTAAGACTTCCCAAAACCGAGAATACTCTTGTCAGTTTCTTTCGCCATTGAAAAACCTGAGAAAACAGTGAAAGTATTTATGCTCTTGATAGAGCAGTCTAAGACAAAATGGCAGACGCATAAAGCACAGGATCCCAAACAGCCTGGCCAGATCATAATGGCAAAAGCTTGATTTTGACTTGCCCACAACTGCACATAGGCGTTGATGCATACCTAGGTTGGGAAGGAGTTGATGAATAAGCATAGGTTGCAGATGGATGGAGACAAGCCAATCCAATCACCTTTCGACTCTCAACTGTGCATTTTGTGGAGATGCACATTTTGCATGCTGATTGGTTGGTTCAACTTCCTGTTGGGAGTTTGGCAGAAGACAAGGCGCGTTATTGTTTGAGCACCTCCTAGCCAGAACGTTAACATTTTCAGACGTATAAATGCAACTCAACTATGCAACTGTCTCCAAATGACAGATGTTTAAACAAAGCTTAAGGCAGAAGTGTGTATCTGCGAGGATTCATTCTCTTCTGTATTCTCCAGGCCAAAAGATCTTTGTAATAATTCTTCTGATGGAAAAAGGCCTTAATATCCTACTCCTACTATTTAATCCACTTTGCTCAGATTTTGGATGGCTATTTTCAAGTGCTGAATAAGCTGGTTTCTAAAAAATATATTATGCTTGTCTAGATGTAACCCCGTTGTATTATCGGATAAGATGAACACAAACAAGGAAACAAAACTAAGATGTGGGAAGGAAAGGGAAACGATGAGAGGGAAATGGGATTTGAATGCTTTTTTAAAAGAGGGTGTATGTGTGGCAAATGTCAAAATTGCTGATTAATAACAAAATTTGCTAAGGGGAGCATAAATCACTCTTATTTGTTACTGTCACAACATTATTTAAGCCCCTTTGTTCCCATAAAGAAAGAAGCGGGGATGTGAGGAATCACACAAGTTTTACAAGAAATTTCCTTGTGTCTTTTCTTCTATGCCGAATAATTGTTCTTATAATAATCTCCACCCTGGTGTTTGTGTGTCTGTGTCTGTGTTATCGGGCTTCACTGAGCATGAACCCAGCATGGGTTGTGGGCCATCACATCCCATTAAAGACAGTTTAGAAGAGGAAGAACTTATCTCATCTCTCAGTTTGCCTCTTTGGTACAGTGAACATATGTCCTTCATTACAAAGGAGAACTCTTTATTTCAGAAAGCTGTCCTTTAGACTGATTTTTCCTAAAATCGCTTTTGTCTTTTATTTCGGTCATTGAACTTTTACCATACAAATGGTACCACTTAATGCAGAGTCTTTCATATTCATGTGAAAAAACCAAATTGTCTTTTAAAAATAAATTTACATAGACTAATTGATTTTAGCTATTTTTATTACAATATACATTTTGAAACAACTTTTCTTGGTTTTGCTCCTGAATTTTCCTTTGTAAAATGAAGTTATAAACACGAACAATTGAATGTTTTTACCATTGTGAATTTTTTTCAGCTTTTCCCCCTTTTCAAATTTGTCCTTTACTTTTTCCAAGAAAATATTGTCACTGTATCCTTTGGAGTCACATTAGATTTTACTGAATTCAAACCTCCTTATTCTTGCCTGACTGTATTTGTTAATGCTAATTTTAAAATGTCTCAGCACTGAGATGTACGTGGCACAAAAATTAAACAGGGTTGGCCTTGAGTACTTTGGTAGGGTAGGGATTAGCAGGGAATATAAGAGATGAAAGCTGGCTGGGAAGTGAGGAAAAAATCCAGAAGAAAGCAAATGCAAATTACATCTGTGTTGCTGCCACAAAAATTACACCGGTATATTTGTGAAGTCATCAAAAAAGTTGAGTTCTGCTGGAATGACATTTTCTCTTTTCAATTAAAAAAATTCAAATAATAACATACAAACCAGAAAGAACTGAAAGGAAACAATTAACATTATTATTTCTAGCCACTTGAAAGTCTTTCTGAAGAGGAAAGTCTTAACTCCCTTCCTGAAAGTAGAGAGTTGGGACTAAATCCATCTCCTTAGGGAGTGCATCCCATATTTTGGAGAAGACCCTCTCCCACACGCTGACAAAAAATTCAGGCATCTTTAAAAGAATTTCTCTTAAAATGTTGTTATTCAAAACACTTTGTGCCTAAGAGGGGCATTTAAGATAGTGAATCTATGCCACATAAGGTTTAAGATTAAGATTAAAAACAATACTTATTTTATTTATTTATTTTGTTTTATTTATTTATTTTTTCAAGTACATATTAGATAATATATATAAGTATAAGCATGGATTGAATACATAAAATGAATGCAATTAAAGGGAATATTAGGACAGGGACAGTAGCATACTGGTGTTCTTATGCACGCCCCTTACAGACCTCTTAGGAATGGGGTGAGGTCAACAGTAGACAGTTTTAGGTTAAAATTTTGGGGTTTTTGGGATGAGATCACAGAGTCTGGTAGTGCATTCCAGGCATTAACGACTCTGTTACTGAAGTCATATTTTCTGCAATTGAGTTTGGAGCGGTTCACTTTAAATTTGTATCTATTGTGTGCTCATGTATTGTTGTGGTTGAAGCTGAAGTTGTCATTGACAAGTAGGACATTGTAGCAGATGATTTTATGAGCTATGCTTAGGTCATACCGAAGGCGGCATAATTCTAAATTTTCTAAACCCAGAATTTCAAGTCTGGTGGCATAGGGTATTTTGTTATGAGCAGAGGAGTGGAGGACTCTTCTTGTGCACAGAGAAGGGGGAGAGCCTTCTCTGTGGGGGCACCCACCCTATGGAATGAGCTGCCTCCAGAAATTCGTTTGATCCCGATTGAAAGGCCCTTAAGACCTATTTATTCCAACAAGCCGGCCTTGCTTGATTGATTTTAATGGGGTTTTAACAAAAAAAAATTCGCTATTATTGATTTCTGGGGTTTTAAATTGGGTATTTTAATGGGGTTGAGACTTTTATTTGGAACGCCAACAATTTAATTCAATTTTAAAATTCTTTTAATGTTTGTATTATATGTGTTTTAAATTTGGTTGTTCACCGCCCTGAGTCCCCCTCCCGGGGAGAAGGGCGGTATATAAATTGAAATAAATAAATAAATAAATAAATAAATTAAATACCTAGATCATGCACCAGTTCCTTTTACACCAATTAAAGCTTCTGGACACTTTGCAACAACAGTCTCTCAGCCTGCATGGTAGAATTATTTAAGTTTGGATTTCTTTTTGGAGTTGAATATCAAGGATTTGTTCTTTCTGCCAGTGCTCCTAATAACAATTCATAGATGCCAGGCCATTGTCAAACTTCACACTAAACATTGCAAAAAATCATGATCCTCTGAAAACTCAGCTGAGCCTTTAGGATTCGTTAATTAGAGCTAACAGCAGAAATTTCATAGGCTTGACACTGCTTGATAAGTAGATTTCTTGCAGAAAACATACATGAACAGATCTGCCTATTGCAGAATATAGAAATCATGCTATATATAGCTGGGGGATTGGGTGGGTTGTTTTTTTTGTTTTTTTTTTTGAGATTACCGGTATGTTATCCTTTTGTTATCCTTATATGGAATTATAATCTGAGGCCAATCATTTCCAAGTCTACTGGAAAATACTTGCCACCTGATGATTGTGATGGTGTGATGTAATCTTTTAGGGATTACTTTTAGGATCATATTTCTGATCCTGTAGGGCAACAGATAGCTCAACAGGCTAATTAGTCTGTTATTAACATTCAGCTGTCTGCAATTATTGCAAGTTCGAGGCTGAAGGTTGACTCAGCCTTCCACCCTTTCTAATATAAGTAAATTGAGGACCCAATTTGTGGGGGCAATAAGCTGACTTTGTATAAAATATATACAAAAGTATGAAGGCTATTGCTTAACGCATTGTAAGCCGCCCCGACTCTCCGGAGAAGGGCGGAATATAAATCTAATTTTTTTAAAAAACAGGTTTATTTAAATGCTCTCTGTGTCTAGGTTTTGCTTGATTTCTATGTTCTCTAATCTCCAAAGTTCAGGAAGGTAAAAGTTTATGGAGTCTGCTTGCAAAATGCCCTCCTCCTTCTAAATAGGCGACATAGTGGCACAGTGGTTAGAATGCAGTATTGCAGGTTACCTCTGCTCACTGGCAGTAATTCAATCCTCACTGGCTCAAGGTTGACTCAGCTTTCCATCCTTCCAAGGTTAGTAAAATGAGGACCCAGGTTGTTGGTGGCAATATGCTGACTCTGTAAACTGCTTAGAGAGGGTTGTAAAGAACTAGGAAGCAGTATATAAGTCTAAATACTATTGCTTTTGTTATGGCATAGAAGTATGTGGTTTCAGAAGTATTGGTGTCTTAGCAGGGCAATCACAAAGTAGCCAGGTTCTCCCAATATAAGCAAAATAACAACTTTTCCTGATAGCTGAATTCTCTAAGCTCAGAGGTGGAAAGGTGCAACTTCCAAAATCTGAAATAAGTATGTAAAAGTATGAAGAGGAGAAAATGATAGACAGCAGTGACCCTTATCACACATTGCTTGAGTCTCCAATCTATACTCACAGGCTGGATTAGTAGTTTGTACGGAAATGCTTAGGTGGTATGTGTATGTTTTTGTGTGTGAGAGAGGGGGGGTGGGGAAAGCAAGAGCAAGTGAGATGAATGTAGTAACTTTGCAAAGATGACCATCATAGTTGCCAGGAAAAGAAACCAGTGCTTGGACTTCAAAGGCAGTTACTACAGCATGAGCAGAATTTTTCCACCTGATTGGTACATTTGAGTAGCCAGGATATCTGATGAGGTAGAGACATTCTACAGGAAGAGAGGGGCCCTTGTCACTTACAGCAACACATAACAATTGGTTACGTGTTGCTGCAACACTCAGTGTTTACATCTTAACAGGAAAATATGATTGATAGGTGTATTCCAGGAACTGAACAGCTATTCTGTTTTTTATGTCCTATTACTGGAAAAAAACATGATGAATTAGAAGAAAACTAATTACCGCAAATAATTCTTTTCAGACATATGCAAGATGCTCAGCTGTACCAGGAATTACTGTGCCCAGGAAAAGCTTATCATGGTAGTTCAGGAGAATTTTGAAACTAGTAAACTTCCCAGATGTAAACAAAACTACAATGAAACCTTGATTTAGTGGCTCATGAGTGCAGTGGACAAAGTATCTATTTAGACAAACTCTCAAAATAATAGATTGCAGCCAAATTGCACTTAAATCTACATTATTATTTTACATTTATTTTATTTGTGCCAATGTTTATTATTAGCAAAATCGCATTTCATAAATTATCTAAATTACTGTAAATGATGAAATTTGCAGTTTTGGCTTACCATTTGCATCCTGATGAATAACGTACTTCTGAATTTAAGGAACATTTGGTAGTAATGGACATGACTTCCCTTTAGGTTCCTAATAGCTGAACGGCTGTTAAAAAGCTATTTCTGAAAGTGATTAGAAAAGAAAGTATGCAAATCTAGTATCCTTTCAAAGCACCATCTGCTGATAGAGCAAGATGTCATTCCCTCTTCTCCCAGAGCTCTAAACCCACTGGAGATGCTGTTTTGTAGTCTCCTCACAAGGAGCAGCTATCTGGGGCACTTGTGGGCAATCTCAAGTCCTCTCCTCTGGAGAGGAATCATTGAAGAGCTGCTCTATTGGCCAGCTCTTCAGTCTGCCCTAGTTATCTTTAGGCCACCATTTCTAAAGTCTGTCATTTCTTATCAAAGAGATGCTGGTAGTTTACGACTACCAGAATGTCTTTGATAATGGTTAAAGCATGGTTGAAGACTGTGACCAAAAGAAAAGGAACTTGGTTAACTTACGATTCAAATAAAGCAAAGAAAAATGCACTTCTCAGTGTAAAAACAGTATGAATGGAGAAATAATATTTTTCCCTTCCAAATAAATCCAATAAGACAAATAAAAAGCATATTTATAGGGCAGACTTTTAACAATAGCTTACAAAGATATTTGCCAAGATAATTTGCATGAAAACAATGTAAAGAATTGAGCCATTGAGTTTAAAAAGAGTGTTTTGTTCACAACATCTGTAGATTTAAATTGAGAAGGGGATATGGAGCCACACACTTGAAACCTCTGTTAGAAGATTTGTAAATTGTTTAATCACATGTGCAATTGTTTACTCATATAGTACAAACATTTTTAAACCATTATATCAAATGACTGAAGTTCTTAAACCATCTTTTTAATGGGGAAAACAAGAGGAACACATATGCAAAACACATTTATAGAAAGGACTGTATCTGACATGCAGTTCACTTTTAAAATGTTTAGATGAATTAATATTTTTAATTCAAGACAAAACCATAAAAGCAATAAAACAAATAAGTCAAAATAAAATCCCCATTTTTTCACTGTTTTCGGTTCTACACTGACTCTCATTAACTGGATCACTCAAATAACGGACAATAAATGATGGAGGGGGAAAATGCTATTTTGGCATAGAAGAAACAGAAACAAGGGTATTTCAAAAATTTTAAAGGGATCCACTTGTCCATACACCCAAATTGCACATTACCAGTACAGGAGAGTAGCCATTTGTGAGGAGGAACAGATGATGTCACCCTCTATTAACCCCTGTCTATCACCAATGTATCCTCAAGTTTCATTTTCTTTTTAGACTTTCAAGTACCACATTTTTTTTGCTACCTGATCTTTACTTTTTTCTAGAACAATCCCTGTAATGCCTGCATGTATGAATGTTCATTTCAATGCTTTAAATTTGTACATCTACATCTAACTTGATCTCTCTCTCTCCCCCCCCCTCCATCTCCCCCCCTAGATTTAGTCTTCATACTCTCCTGGTTTCTAGGCTGGTGCCTTAACTACTACATTTGCCTCTCTCTTAACAGCTACTACTTCCTGCCTCTCTCTTGGTGTAGTGATTGAGGCACCAGCCTAGAAACTAGCAGACATTCGATTCAATTTTTTTTCTTAAAGGATTGAAGAAAAGCTCACCCAGTGGATACAATCACACTTGTGGTTCTGAAGGTTATGAACCTTTAAAAAGCAGCAGGAAAAAAAGTAAAATCCAAAGTGATTAAGAAGTAAGGGACTCCTCTAACTTGAGTCCCTAAAGGCTATATTGACAGTTATGAGGTTGGTAGAGTTCCGTAACAGCAGATTGCAAGTGACTGCAAAAGTATGTTATGTTTGTTAATAGTTTCTTCCATCTGCTCCAAAAGAAAAAAGAAAAACAGCTGTCTGGTATATAAATGGGTGATCTCAAGATCTTTCCTTTTTTTGGTGGGATTTCAGCAGTCCAGATTTAGCATATAGCTGCCATTTTCAGCCTATCCATGGGACTTCAATTCACCCTTTCTTCACTGAAGGTTTCCCTGCAAACCAGTCCTGAAACTTGCCAAGAAAGTTGTAGGGACTTGTCTTGGCAGTTGCCAAGAGACAAGACAGACTTGAAGATACCCCTTCCCCCCAAAAAAAGACTCACAGAAAAACTGGAATGTAAAGTTGGGAAGATAAAGCAGCAGGAGAGATGGCTACTAGAGAACATGGAACAGGGATGGGTTCAACTTACCTTTACTACCACTTTGCATCGTGCCCGCTCGCTTTGCTTCTGCACCTGCGCAGATCACTTCTGATGACATCTGGGTCAGTGGGCGGAGCCTCCCACCAGTTTTACTACCGGTTCTATGGAACTGGTCCGAACCGGGGTCAACCCACTACTGATATGGTAGCTTGAAATCTGAACTGCTTTGTGAGCTGTTGTCAAAGTGCCTTGACAGGATTTTCTTAGGCTAATTCACAGCCAAGCTGACAAGAGCATAGACAGAAGCAGCTTATGGATGTTGTGCAGCTGTACTCTCACTGTACTATTTTTATTATACATAAATGAATAGGCATCTTCAACTTCTAAACCAAGCAAAGAATGGGAATACCTTTTGCCATTCTCCACGGCTTCATCAAAGGAGCCTATGTTGGGCATGAAGCACTGAAGGATCTGAATTTTGCAGAGTTTGCAGTTGGAAGTGGATAAGCAGGTGTGGCCACTATTGAGACTTTGAAATATATGTGAGGAAGTCAGATGTAAAACTGGGCTAATCTGCTTGTTATAATTGCTTGGATTACTTTTCCAAACACCAGCAAGTTCCATCTTGTTTCTGTACCAATTTGCACCAATTTGCATTCCCCATGCCCATTTTTGGTACAGTTTCCCCAAGTATATCTAGTTTAGTGACCCTTTTCCTTTTATACATGCTTTCCACTGTGTGTAGACACACATCCATCCAATAAATGGATTATGTACATTCTACAAAGGAAATGTTGCTTTCTTCTGGGAGAACTTTGCCTTGTTATCTTTTTATAGGGTATAGGGTAGAGAATGTAAGCTAGCCATGTATTTCATTTAAATCCTTGGATATTTTGTGGCATGCTGAGAATGTCTATGTACCAAGATAGCTATAAGACTTCTGTTATTAATAATCTCTTCCATTATATTGCTTTTACAAGAAATGCATGGCTTCAGGCAGGATATAACTAATCACAAATAAATTATGGCTTATTATCTCCAGAAGAACAAAAGCCTATTTATTTAAAAAAGCCACTGGAGCAAAACTGCTAGATCAGGTATTATCTTTATACCTATGCCTACGAAATTTACTGTAGTTTAGATAAAATGTGGATAAATGTTAAATCTGAAAGCTCTGTGTGTGTGTGTGAGAGAGAGGGGGGGGGGAGGGAGAGGGAGAGAGAGGGAGAGGGAGAGGGAGAGAGAGAGGTGAATATAAGCACATAAACAGATCATCAGTTCATCTGCAAATAAAGATGGAAAATGGCATTTTTGGTACAAATATAGCATATTAGAAAGATCTGAAAGAGGTGACATTTTGTGAGAAAAATGAGTTAACTGAGTTTGTTTTACAACTTTCTGTATATATGATTCTTGGATGTCCATTTTTTCTGATAAACTTTAAAATCAATAGAAATAAATTATTTATTTCAACAGATAAATTGCTGAAATTTATTGATCTTTGAAATTTATAATTGATCTTTTAGATTTAGAGTAGATTTCTTATTGATCTAAAAGATAGTACCAACAATACATGGATTTCAATTGTAGATTAGATTATGCTTCAGTTCCCATAACAATTATGTACTCAATAATAAATGGATGCCGGATTCCTCCAAAGAAATAAAAATAAATGAAGTTCAAAGTTTTCTGTTCCCCAGAATGGTTTAGGCATCCTGGCTAAATCTCTATTTTCAGTGTAACAATAAAACCAGTGACCAGGTATGTTTCTTTTGGTACTAGTGACCAGATATGTTTCACTGGCCTAGACTTCACTTTAACCAATAAAAAAGAGACCATATTTGATATATATCGAAGGACTACAATTTATATCAATGCTTCAAAATGATTCTGCATTCAAGATTCCAACATTAATCTGAACTTTTATATGATCTTAATAAATGAATAATGCATATTCTTTTTGGGGGGGCAGAAGAACGGAGGCTTGGCGGGTAAAAGATGGGAATGTCAGCTAAATAATCATATAGGCCATAAGGAGAGAAACAACAACATGCTTGTGATATCTCTTAGAGTTTTCACCCTTCTGCACATGGAAAGTGAATGTCCTTTTCAAACTGTACCTTTTGCATGCTTTCACCATTACAAGAAATACATCGACTTTAAAAAGTAATCAAGATGGAGCCCCTCCTATCTCCCTATAAAGAACATGAATTGGGTGTTCCATTACTGGAAGTTTTTAAGCAGAGACTGGACAACCACTTGTCTGAAATGGTATACATCTCCTGCTCGAGTAGGGAGTTGGACTAGAAGATCTCTGCGGTCCCTTCCAACTCCATTATTGTGTTGAATTTTTATTATCCATTCTTTGTGCAACTCAACATAAAGGGCTGAGCACTATACTACCTCACTCTCAGCTGCTTTCTTGAACATGCCAACTTCAGATTGTTTATAAAGTATAGCTCACCTCTCAAACCTTTCCATAAACTGACAGAAATATTAATATTTCTGATATTCCAAAAAAAACCCTGAGTAGGCAAGTCTTTTCTCTTAAGACTGCCATTCAGCTCAGGGGCAATCTGTCACAGGCCGTAAGAGTCAAAAGTAGGTGGGGACATTGCTCTGGAACAACTCATTTGAAATTGCTGTTGTATCTAATTCAAAACAACATACTCCCATAGCATGACCTACAATCTTAAGCTTTTAATTTATTTCCTTTTAGATTAATATCTCAAATAGAAATGAATAAAAAGGATGGAGGAGAGAGCAAAAGAAAAAAAACTGATCATGAGGGAGGCATGGAGGAGAAGATTTTCAAGTTAAACAGCGATGTCTTTGTTGGGGGGGGGAGGATGTAAAATCTGAAGGCAGAGATAATATTACTTCCCTGGGGCATTAGACGCTTGGTGGTTTAGAGCGCATGCCTTTGATAATCAGCTTCAGTATCTCTTTCATGTCACTGAACAGAAAGGAGGCCTCTTCAAAGAGTCTCATTCAGAAAAGGAATTGTTAAACAGGCCTGGCTGGGTTGAGCAGTCCTGAAAATTAAGAATCCTGAAGGGCAGGATTAGACAGGAGGTCCACCCTTTCAGACCAGGCAAAGGAATAAATTAATAGGTGTCTGTGTTGTGTTGCATCTGAGGTTTTCAGAGGTTGTCATAAAATACTCAAACATTTCTCAGAAATGTTTCCCCTCCCTCCATGTTTTCATGATTATAAAGAATTCTACCTTCTCGTCATTTGGCAGCGGTGGTGGGCCAGAGGTTTATTGCCTTTGAACTGGTGAGCAGTGGAGTTTCAGTTACACAACTGTGCTAATTCTACTTTAATCCTGACTTTTTCCTAATGTTAATCCTCTAAAAGGTATTTGTTCTCCCAACCAACACATCTAATATAACAGCACCCTTGTTCTTCTGCCAGAAATCTGGGGTGGAGATTTAGTTCTATACTGAATTATTTCCCTCATCTCCCCACCCAGGTCTTTCTTGTTTCTTGATTGCATATGTTGAATATTGCACACTTACAAAGTACCATACTTTTTTTTAAAAAGGGAGGGGGGTTGCCAATCTGATATATAAAATGCTTGATCCCACATACTTTAATTCTCATATATTCTCATAAACAAACTCTAGGTACTGAAATACTTGTTGCATTTGCCATCGTGAATAAAATCTGAGAAGATTGGATTAATTAACATGATCCAGCTTCTATTAAAGTCAAAAAGCATGATTCAAAAATCCATGCAAATGATGGTTCATGTTCATTTAAATATGGGAATAATCCTAATCCATAGACATTTCCAAATGCAATTAAGTTTTGTCCTTATAACGCTCTGGAGTGCTGAGTTTCATTGGGAATGAACTTCTCATACCAATAGTAGAGCAATGGATGGAGCAAAGGCCCAGGGATGTTTGAGGAAGAGGGAGGTGTCAAAAAAGATGCCATCTTGATTTTTTGAAACCTTCCTGTAGATACCCCCAAAAGCCAAAAGTAGAAAGAAAAATCAAAGATCAATGAATGTCGTGAAGAAGAAACACTTCATTTTGAGTGAATAGTACTTGGCTTACATTCTAACAGAGGTGACAAAATGGTGGCCTGAGGGCCAAATGCGTCCCACGCAGATCATGCCCACTCCAGCTCAGTGAAAAAACATTGTGATACCTCATGTGACAGTAACTTGATGTCACGAGTTTGACACCTGTGCTCTAAAGCAATATTTCTCAACAACAGCAGCTTTAAGATGTGTGGAGTTCACACATCAAGCTTTGAGGTTGAGAAACAGTGCTCTAAAGCCATTAATGTAGCAATCCAAAGCAGAGTTTACAAAGAAGCAAGAGTTTCTTTTTTTAGAAATCTTGGATGCAAATCTTCCATTTAGTCTTGGAAAGCTGAGTATGCAAGAGTTCAGGTTAGCTAGTTACAATTGGTTTTTATTGTTCAGCTTCATAATTCCTAGAATAGACATGTATAATGCATAAATGTATAATGAAATTATTTAACTTTAAATTATTTCTCCCATCTGCTTCTCAAACTTACATATTCCTATACAGAGGCTATTTCTAAAGTAGAACAGAAGCATATTTCAAATGTAAAATTTTATATATTACTTATATACAGTGGATTGTCTGTACATTTAGTGTTTAGTGTGTATTCTTTAAAAACTATGGCTGATCATTGCTTTCCCATTATGCATATTGAATTTAAAAGTTGCTAAAAGCCCACGTCTGTTATACAATGAGCACTATCTAGCAATGTTTATATTCATATATCGTCTGAATTAAGACATTATTTAAATATTGTGGTCTGAAATCATAACAGAACACAGAACAGAATGGAGGTGTTTCCAAAAAGAAATAAAAACAACCTACTTTAGCATGGGAAATGTCTTTATATTGACTGTTCCCAGTATCCTCCAGAATCATACTATCTGGACAAAACCAGATAGTATGTTATATCCACCAAATGGTGGAGAATGTTATATTCTCCACCATTTGGAGAATATAACGTTCTTCCAAGAAATGTTTAACATTAGCTCTTAAACTAGAAGAATATTTTCAAGGTTTCATGCCAGTCCTCACTCTATTACTTAAGCAGGAACAATATGTGTTTTGGCTACTCTAATATCAGTGTTTGGAAGATGGGATCTGAACTGCAGCATAATAGCAATAGTAAGAGCCATGTTGATTCACTATTCTTTCTTTTTAGGATTTAGCTGATTAGGTTAATTATCTTTTGGGTTTTACACCATATTAACTCTCTCTATTAATCTACTTAAGCATTTTTATGGTCACTGAATCTGACCATTGACTGGCAACTGATCTTGAGAATCTGAAATGGAGTTATTCACATTTTAGCCAGATGCCACATTTAAATCTGAGACTTTCTATGTGTAAAGCATTTGCTCTGCTTCAAATAATGATCTATGCAGAGCTTTACAATGAAGCATGGCGGCAGCTCAAACAGTTCTATCTTCATGCCAATCCCATATTATAGTCATCCTTCACAACTCATAAATATCTTACCTTGCTCAATCTCTAATCTGGGTATTCTATACCTAGAGTGATTCTTCTAGCCTGAGGTGAATAGTCCCTTCAACCTAGTTTAAAAACCCAAAAGAGATGACATTTGTAAGAATAATTCAGTTCCTAATCTCCATTCAAGCCATATATGCTATTGCTTTTTTTAAAAAATAAAGGGTGACCTGCAGCTCAAGAAGCGTTGACTTTGTTTATGCGTTGGCAACATTAATAATACCCAGATTTTATGGATCTAT
Organism: Masticophis lateralis; assembly: GCA_030761175.1. Lineage (NCBI taxonomy): Eukaryota > Metazoa > Chordata > Lepidosauria > Squamata > Colubridae > Masticophis > Masticophis lateralis. Next base: position 54,204,958 of record JAUDYJ010000003.1, on the reverse strand, counting down.
ATCTAAGAAACTATACATCACAAAATTAATGGTTGATGTCTATTGCTTGAGCTCTTAATGTTGCTTTATTTCAGAAATCTTTATTACCATCTGTTTCAAGTGGGCTGTTTCTTGGCATTTGTCATCACAGTTGTTGTGTGAAGATTAGTTCTTGAGATCTGTGGCACCACCCTGACAAAATGAAAGGAAGGACTCCCTCATCCTACGAGACAGAGGGTGCATTTTCTCTAGTAAGGAAAGCAAAACTTTGGCAAACTACAACATAAAAGGAAGAGACATTCATGTTGTTTTTTAAAAAAAGAGTTCCCATCTGAATTACAGGGCGTTGCACATTATTTTCAATGCATCTTCTGGTAACTGTATTTAGTTCAGTGACTCATGTTTCCTGCCCAGTGTTGGCCAATGGGGACTATGGGTATTTTTGTTGCGCTAGCTATATCTTTAGTCCAAAATTTTTTATCAAGCTTCACCAAACTGATAGCTTAAAGCTATTTTCTCTTCCCTCTCTCTTTCTGTCTCATTGTTTATGGATTCTGGTACCATGATTATGCTTAACTTTAAGTCTATCTACTTTACAAATGCTTGGCTAATACAAAGGCATAGTTAATCACAACTTCCTTCTGCCATTTTCCCCCCAATTCAGTCACAGACTTTTCATGCCTTTGAACTGTCTTCTTTCATGCATACTACTCTTCTCATTTGTATTCTCTCTCAGTTAAGATCTCTACTAATCTTTTTACAGCTATTTTTAATTTATTTTTTTTTATTAACTCGTTCTGGTATTTAACTTTGCTTGAGTTGTTGCTGGCAAATTATAGCCTCTTTCTCTCTTTTGTAGCTTATTCCCTGGAGAATTCAGGGAAGGATACAGATTGTGGCAGTTGCTCTTTGATCTCTCCCCTCTAGGGAAGACAGGTGATAAAGTAGATTGAGAGCTGCTTTAAATATGACACATTCCCAAGGCCTTTTCTTTTTTTATGGCTGGTAGGAAAACAACAGTGGCAGAGCAGGGGGGCAAGACACACAACAACACACAAACAGCTTTTTGCAGTTTCATGTTTGTTATTTTACTAATGCCTTTATTTTTACCCCACTTGGCTGATAATTTTTTCCCCAAAAGTGAGAAAAAAGTGAGAAAATGAAAAAGATAGATCAAACACCAATAAAGCTAGGAGTTGGGGAGAAGACATGCTTAAGTTACCTCAAACAAGAAGAAAACAGGGAATTTTTTAAAAAGTGTTTATAACCATTTTAATTAAGCTGACAAAAGCTAGGGTGAAAAAATTACGCACAGTAAAAAGAGCATTTCAAAATATTGTTTGTTTGTTTTGCATTATAGGACACAAATTTCTATTGTAATCAATCATATTCCACTTTAATAAAAGGAAACCAAAGAAAGAGTGTGTGTGTGTGTATTTGTTGTATTTGACATTTATACATATTCATACACACTCATTCATAACTTCTGAACACTTCCATCTATTATGTTCAGATGACAAGGTTGAGATGTACCTACATTGGATTTTGCGTTATATAGATTGAACTTTTGAGATAAGGCTAGCAAACATTATTTCAGCCTCTGCAACATCAGTAGTTTTTCTGCTGTTGATATAGCTAGAGGAAAAAAAATCAGCATTTACTTTCAGCGCTAGGCATTAAATGGACTATAAGTGAATATCTAAATAGCTTATATGTAAATGCCTATTAAAGACAGGCCACGGAACTGGATACAATCCCAAAAGTCATTTTATCCAAACTTTGAAGAATAATCTACCCACTCATCTATTATAATGCCATTTAATGGAGTAACATTCCTATCGTAAGATTATTTAGTATCTGATAATGGTATACTGTATATATATATATACCATATTTCCAGGACTCTTATGATTTAATCTACAATTCTTTTTTTCCTTGAGTATAATCCATGGAACACTGATGATATTTCCAAAAGTCATATATGAAAAGTGCTATATGGATTCTATCCAACAGCTCTATCCAAATTCAACTTTCATTCCCAGAAAACCAGATCAAAAGCATGATGTCAGGTCAGCTCACTTCTCAGACCACAAATTATTTTCACCTTTTTAACCATCAACCATCAGATTATTAGGCTTGAGCATTTGTTCAGATCCAATTTACAGTTCTATTACATTCAGCTACGATTATGACTTTGAGGAAGATTATACACTATAATAAATTTTGATGCTAGTGAGATGCCCTCTAGCAAGAGCTGTGATTCTAAGACCCACAAATTATAAACCAGCTCCTTCAGGAAGCAGTTACCCATAGAAAGTTATCCCTGGCAAAGTGCAGGGTTATTTCAGGATGACAATCACTTTCATTTTGTAGGGAATTAGCACTAGGTTGTTTCTTCCCACCCAGACCCTAACAGCTTCCACAATGTCCACCCCATTCCCTATCCAACTCAGAATCATGAGAGATAATTGGGCATTATCAACATATGAATGACACACCTCAAATCAAGATTGTGTGTGTATGTATATGAAATCATCAGGATGCTAAATAGTGTCCTTCATATATTTGGTTTAAATATCAATAATAGTAAAAATAATTTTGCACTGTAGCTGTATCAAAAGATCTAAGTACTAACCTTGGGAAGAGGAAATAGTATACACAAAATCAACTCAGCAACTAAAAAATGCTGGGCAACTTTTTGCAAGAAGATGGGCTCTTTCATGATACATTGTAGCTAGGGCAAACTAATAAACTAAAACATTTCACATTAATAGCATGTGTATAATTCAGCATTCAGATTACTCCAAAACAATAAAAAATCAGAGAGATACTGGGTTTCATTTATAAATTACCAACTGAAAACATACCATATTGTGATCATGTAACTAGTTGTTATAGAAGCTATTTGTATGACTATATCAAATTGAAGATGAAAATATAATCACATTTCTCTGTCATATTGAAAGCAGTTTAGCAATCAATTTCCCTATCATGAAAAAAGCAAGTACAATTAGCAATTGGCACCTTTAGTCAGTTAAGAAGGTTCAAAAAAATAAATATTAGCCATAGCACCTTCAGGAGCCTGGATAGCTCAACAGACTAAAAGCCTGTTATTAACACTCAGCAGTCTGCAATTATTGCAAGTTCGAATCTCCCCAGGCTCAAGGTTGACTCAGCCTTCCATCCTTTCTAAGGTAGGTAAATTGAAGACCCAGTTTGCGGGGGCAATAAGCTGACTTCGTATAAAATATACAAAAGTATGAAGGCTATTGCTTAACGCATTGTAAGCCGCCCTGAGTCTCCGGAGAAGGGTAGCATATAAATCTATTTTTTTAAAAAAACAATAATCTTCGCATCGATTCTGTTCTCTGCAGCACATTTTTTACTTTTTTTCGGTCCATCCATATTTAATAGGTACAGAGCAAAAGCATCTCTTTCTTATTATAAAAAGTCATGAAAACTGATATTTGTCTTTTGCAATTTCAAGTGTATGTTCTTCTGATGAATGTAAGACTACCATGTTGATTAATGCATAGGCCAAAGAGGAATTCCATCTTGACCACAGCTGGAAATAATGCTAAAGCTATTAATCAATGTGTTGAATACACAAATTTGTCCAATATACAATGCTCACCTATATTATAAATGGAGACCTGTATCATCAATGTTTTTTTAATGAAAAGGATGTCAAATGAGACCCAATGAAGTCAGCATTTCTTACGGAATATCTTTTGAGTTTCTTCTGAGAAGGCACCATAGACATTCCTCACGTTAATACTTCACACTTTCATTAACGATGAAACCATTGTTAATTTTGGAAACTAAAAAAAATTCACCAGATCATCTGGGAGGCTGCTATTAATTCTTTTGATGCAAGTTATATTTTGTATTTATTTCCATTCTGAGGGAATGCTGTATTTTGCAAAGATGCAATTTATTTTTCAAGTGTATGCCTGCCAAGCAAGCATTATGATACGTATATGTGGATGGTGAAACATGCTTAGAAAACAAATTAGAAAGCTGTCAGAGATAAATTCTTGAGATTCTCATTTTTATTTTAGAACATTTGCAGAGATAGCTAACACATAATTTAAAATACTAGAAATCAAAACCTGTGTGAAAACAAAACCTATTTTCAGATCTCAGGTATTACATCTAAGTATTGATTATATTGTATGGTAGTTTTTGTATTTTCCCATTTCAGTAAAAAATCTGCATTGAGGAATATATTGTATACAGTAGAACTCTGGACCATAAACAAAGATTAAATGTACAGAAGTATAGCAGATAACTTCTAATCTAGATTATTTTTGTTTGGCAATTTGTTGTGCAATTTATATACTGGATTTTCCACTAACATAACTGATCTTCGGATTTGGTTTCATATTTTTCTATGCAGCAATGCATGAAAGGAGAAGACAACAAATGATTTATATGCAGAAGGGTTATCTGTGAATAATAGTAGCACTTAGACTTATATATCATTTCATAGTACTTCTCAGCACTCTCTAAGCAATTTACAGAGTCAGCATATTGTCTCCAACAATCTGGGTCCTCATTTTACAACCTTGGAAGGCTGGAAGGCAGAGTCAACATTGAATCGGTCAGGATCAAACTCCTGACAGTGGACAGACTTAGCTTACAATACTACATTACAACCACTAGGCCACCACAGCTCTCGAATCACACTCAACATATTTATAAAAAGATTTGTCAATTTGTTTGCTTACTCAGTTACTGTATAAAGTCTATATCAAGGATATACCAAGCTCTTAGCACCGTTCCTTTTGAGTTTAAGTATCATTTTCAAGCCAGCCACAAATCAATTCACTATTATGCCAAATAATATTTTGTCAAATCTTTGCTGAAATTAAAATGTATTATATCTTACAACCTACTATCTATAAAACCTTTATTACAGTCATAGACCAACTTAAGGTTGGGATATAAACAATTTTAAAAGCTAAAAAATATAAAATACACAAAGTTAAAAAAAAGTAAAGCACGTATGTATAATATATGTGTATACACACATGCATACCTACACACACATAAATCTAAAATGAATATATAGAAATTGATAAAAACAATTTAATATGAGGAAGCATAAAAGTTGATATTTAGCTAACTAAATCTATCACAGTATTTTTAAGTATTTTTAAATAAAAATACTAAAAATACTAAAACAGTTTGGAAAAAAATAGGTTGAGGTTCCTTTGCCAAGAACAACGCATAAAAACAGATCCCAAGGAGATTTTGACCAATATTATGTATTGCATTCTTCAACTGGATATCCTCTATCCATAACTAACTATGGTAATGCCAAAATGTCTACCTGAATTAGAATGCGAACTGCACTCTTTTGTACCTGTATCGCAAAATTGCATGCACATCACAATGCATATTTCATCATTTATTTCCCATTTTGTGTTTCTCATACATGCCTATATCTTCAGTTATATTGGGTGACTATTCCAGAATGTACAAAATGCTACTGGCAATAAAAATAATTATAGAGCTATATGGAAGAAGTCCTTCATAGATATTTTGGCACTGCTTTGTTTAAGAATAATATAGAAACCTTAAATACCTCAAAATGTGCAGGACAATATGGGCAAAAAATATTTTAAAGCAATTATGCTTTAAATGAAACAATGTTATCATCCAACTGACTACTCAAAGGCCAAGAGCCTAAAGGCAGTAAGAGATGTACTTCAACTGACAATCATTTACATACAATTTTGAACAGCTGGGTGCATTACTTCTTTTAAAGCTTACAAAATTGTCCATAAGTTAAAAGTTACAAATAGAATGCTAGTCCTGTTAAAAATGTTTAAACATAATAAGTTGAAGAGAAGGTCAGCTTTTAAGAGCCAGCATTGAACAAACACACCATAATCAAACACCATCTTTCTTCTGTGTTTTGCATTCATAACACTCCATGTGGAACCTCTGAATCAATGCCAAGGAGAAAATGCTAATCCTTGCTGGATTTTAACTTTGGTCATTTATGCTGCTAAATCTGATGTAATTTTAATAGGTATTGCAGCTCTAAATGGCTAAACTTCATTTTCTCTCTCCCTGATGTTAAATATTTTAGATCATAGATCTTTATTTACTTTATATACTTTAAATCATTCCTAATTTGTTCCACCTAAAAAAGTACCCTTCTCTTCTGTAGCCCAACTATTCATTTCTGTTTATGCTAAGCATATAAAGGTGCCAGATCATACAAACCATGATTCAGATTTCAAGAAAAAATCTGATTTTTGTTTTTGTTTTAGAAACTGAGTTTAAAGCAGATGAAGTGTTAGCTATCAAAAAACTGAGAAAGAGAGCAAGAGGACTACCACCAAATACAGGTAGTCCTCAAATTACAACAATTTGTGACTGTTCAAAGTTACAACAACCCTGAAAAAAGTGACATGATCATTTTTCACACTTACGACCATTGCACATCTCCATGGTCACATGATCAAAATTTAGCCACTTGGCAACTGATTCATATTTATGACGGTCGAGGTGTCCTGTGGTCACATGATCATTCTTTCTGGTCTTTTGATAAGCAAAGTCAATGGGGAAGTCAGATTCACTTAACAACCTTGTTAGTGATTTAACAGCTGTGATTCACTTCAACTGTGGCAAGAAATGTCATGAAATGGGGCAGAATCCAACTGTCTCACTTAGCAACACTTAGAAATTTTGGGCTCAAGTTTATTTGTATCACGAGGAGTAACTATACACTATTCATTTATTGAACAAGCATTCATGTAATTCTGGGGAGTTTTATTTTCAGAATAGTGTTCAGTGTTAAACACTTCAAGGATGGAAATGGCGCAGTTTGGCAGTCAGTGGTTTGATTTAGCCTCCTCAAACAACGTGAACTAAACAGTAAGACATATCCATTAAAATAACTTTGGTTGTATTTGACAGAAATAATTCTGAAAAAAATTGTCCAATAAAAAAAATTACATTAAAAAACAAGCATTCTCAAAAATACAGTTGCTTGAGGTGAAATCAAGCAGCATCATATGGTAAAAGGAAACACTGAGCTTAGAAATGGAAGGAGGAGGACAAAAAAGAAAGGAAGCGATATACTTGATCAATTGCTATATTAATACACAGCTGGACAGCAATAACTGGACAGCCACTTTGAATCCTTTGGAAGAAAAATGTGATATCTTTTCTTCTAAACCCAAAGGTGCTTTTTCAGGAGGCAACTGGACTGCCTTGCTTTTTCTTTTGAAGACATGTCACTTCTCATTCAAGAAGCTTCTTCACCTCTGACGGGATAGTGGAGAATGGAAGAATTGTATAGCTAAAGACCTGTAGAGATTCTCAGTCATCCAGGGCATGGGTCTCCACAGACTTTTAGCTATACAGACTTTTAGCTATACAATTTGGGATGAACACCCTTTGAATGGTGTGAGAGTAGGAATGGATTTCCAGAGAAAAAAATTGCAGACCACAGGAACCAGGAGCACTACTCAGGTGAACCTGAGGACACAAATAAACCTCCAAGTGATTCAATGACTCTCTAAAAAGACGCAAATGACCAGCTGTCTGCAAGGAATATAAATCCTTCCATTCCCCACTATCCTGTCAGAGCTGAAGAAGCTTCTTGGATGAGAAGTTAAATGTCTTCAAAAGAAAAAAACAAGAAAATGCAGTTGCCTCCTGAAAAAGCACCTTTGGGACAACCATGACCTGGATGACTGAGAATTTCTACAGACTTTTTCCTTCTAAACAAAAATAAAATAAAGTGAACATTTAATGTGGTTGCTTCTAATAAAGAAATGTCTTCATTCAAGATGGCTGCTAGAAATCTCCTGTGTGGGAAGCTACTGTTGAATTTATGCTATTAAATTTTCTTAAATAATTTGATTGGCTTAAATCATTAAATTTGGGCTTTGAAGTTAAAGCTGATAATTTTGAAAGTATTTATTTGGCAGATGTTCAGGCGAATGTAATCATGCCAAGGATTATAATTGCTAGATTGCTAATTAAAGAAAAAATGAAGAATTTATTACACATTAGATGAAATTAAATACCAGAAGTTGATCAACAGGTTTTTAAAGGTGTTTGTTCTCATGCTATGCAATATAGAAAAGTTTTGAAATCACATTGAATAGCCTTTTGAGAAATTGCACTTTCCTATTACCTAGACAACCTGCCAAGTTTATTAAAAAAAAGTCATAAGGATATAAATTTCATAAGGAAATTATGTTCAAAAATATTCTGTTCAAATTACATGAACAAGGCCACAGATTAATATCAAAGTGTTGCCGAGGGCTTTTCAGGGAAGAAAAGGTAAGGAAGGAAAGATAAAACATGATAGAAGAGGTAGCGGCAATGGATCTTTCATGCTACGTATTAAGACTGTGTTCAATATAATGAACAAAACCCTAGTTTAAAGGTGTGTTTAGGTGTATTTGTGCAGGAGATTTCAAAGGGATCTGGAGGATATTCCTGAGGATTTGCTGCAAGGTCCACCTAAAGATGATGACTGAGACTTTGGTCACCTCACAACATGCAGCCTCTCGCTTATCGTGGACCCCATCTCTCTGTGTGATTTATGGAAGATTTGAGGGAGAAGAGACATCAAAGGTATCACTGATAGAAGAGCTCTCAACAAACATGGATGAGAGCTGCTATTAAGGCCTAACTTGTGTCGGTAAGAGCAGTGAAGCATCAGCACTTTTCTACATAATGTATTTTTCTGAGTATAAGACACACTCCCCCCCCCAAAAGAGGGTGAAAATTTGGTCTCATCTTATACACCGAATGTATCCCTACCCACCCGCCGGCCCCCACCCCTTGGCCTATGCCTCTCAGCAATTTACCTCCTTGCAGCAAACAGCCTGTTTCAGCTTCAGCACAACCTGATTAGCACAAGCAGCTGATTGTCGGTTGGATCGGCCTCCTGACCCTCAGCTTTTTCAGGCTGCAGGGATTGCAATTGCCTATTGCCACATAGGCCTCCACTGTTTGCTGCAAGGAGGCAAATTGCTGGGAGGCAGATTTCTTTTCTTGTGCTAATCAGGCTGTGCTGAAAATGAAAATGAAACCAAAGCAGGCTGTTTGCTGTTTGCTGCAAGGATGCAAATTGCTGGGAGGCAGAATTTTTTTTTCTTGTTTTCCTCCCCAAAAAAGGTAGGTACGTCTTATAGTCCGGGGCGTTTTATACTCTGAAAAATATGGCACATTGCATCTGCAGATAATTAATTGAAAGCCTTGGTTAGGACCACCAGAGCCTACCTTGGGAAGGGCAGACTCCGAGATATATTTTCAAGGCTGCACAGAGGAGTTTGCATGCTCAAAGTACTAGTCTTAAATCAAGGACCACTTTGCTTCTTCTTAACATATGTCCTCAAGTGCCAGTAAACACTATCATACTGTGTTATTGGGAATTCCCACTACAGACACTCACTTGCCCATAGATATCAATTCCAGTCTAATCTTGATTTATTTTGCTTTCTTTAAAAAAAAAAGACCTTCATAACAAAATTGCTATTTTTAGCTTTTTAGAATCTAAAATACAGATCATAAAGAAACATATGGTTATTCTGTGTATGATACAGCTCTCTATTCTGCGCAGTTGTGAAGCCAGTTATTTCCTCTGGTCTTCCATGCTTACATTATTTAAGTGTTGCTGAATGTAGACAGATTCCTGCTGGCAAATGAAGAGGAAAAATGTCAAGCTTTTCACTGGGTAGATGGTACAATGGTCCTTATGACAAATAGAATGGGAAGCACAGAAAAACCCCAGTTTGTGTATCTCCGTCTCTGATCTGTAGCAGCTACAAAAGTGGTGGGTTGCTACCATTTCACCCCGGATTGGGTGAACCGGTAGCAGCAGCAGCGGGAGGCTCTGCCCACCCACCCGACCGCTTCTGCGCATGCACGAACACACACGCATCCACGAGCGAACCGGCAGCAATGGGTTTTGAAACCCACCCATGAGCTACAACCATTTGCCATGGAAGCCTCTACTTCACAGCTGCAATTTAGTATACACTAAACACTTAACTTCAGGGACCAGAAAGGTTTCATAGGCAGCAGACATACTTCTAACAGCACTTCTTCCTATCTGTGATGTAAACTGGCTATATTTTTAAGATATTACAGCGTAATAAAAAAAAAATTTTTTTTAATCCTTAATGCTATCATTATAAGGGCTCTGCTTTGATTGCTTAGCCCAAGTATTGAGAAATGCTAAGAGACATACATTGTGTTTGAAGTAAAAGACAGCTGGTGAAAAAATTGGGGAAGAGAGAAAAACTTCACCTCCTAAAACTACATCTTGGCAAGAGTAACACATGGGTGCAAGAGAGAAACAGGCAGTTCTCTTTTGTCCCTTAATTACAGAGATTCAATTAATAACAATGGATCAGATGAAAATCAGATAGATAGACAGCATGTGAAGCCATTTCTCTTCATATGTGTCTTGTCCTTTGCTCTAGTGATCAAAACAGCTCATAGATCCAAAGAGATCATACAATCGCCAACAAAACAGAACTTGGGATAAGAGACTGAATCCACGTATAAGATAGTTGACATATTTAACAGTCTTACCTTATTATTATTTAAATAATGGGGCAAATGTTTCAGGGTCTGCTGAAACCCTGCTATTAAAATCGAAGGGACTAATTTTTCAGTCAAATTGTAAAACTGCAGCAATGTGTCTATTATACTGATGACATAATCAGATTCCACTTACCACAGTGCACATTAGAAATAACACATTATTTATTTATTACATTGATATAGGCAACCTTCATATAAGTAACGCTGGGCACCTTCCAGTCCAAATTATTTGAATAGGCTGGTTCCCGGCCAGCTGCATGCTCTAGCTTCCTCTTTAACATTTAAATATTGATTATTTGCTTGTTTTATTGCTGTGAGCCGCCCTGAGTCCTTCTCGGAGAGAGGGCGGCATATAAGCTTAAATAATAATAATAATAATAATAATAATAATAATAATAATAACAACTACTACTACTACTACTACTACTACTACTACTACTACTACTACTACTACTAAAAAGAACATGCCACAAATACCTGATTGACTAAGAACCCTTTGTCAACATTCATTGGTGTGCTTACCATTAGCAGCGTTCCCTATCAGTTACTAAATCTATTAATGTTAACAGGTTTCCAGATTTAATGCCAAATAATGAACTGGAAGGGACCTTGGAGGTCTTCTAGTCCAGCACCCTGCTCAAGCAGGAGAACCTAACCCACTTTAAACAAGCAACCGTCCAATCTCCTCTTAGAAACATCCAGTGATGGAGCACCCACGATTTCTGAAGACAAATCTGGTTAATTGTTCCATTGGTTAATTGTCCTCAATGTACTTCTGTTACTTTACAACTACTGCGGTAGATCTTTACATACTTTATGGCTTGCATAAAATCACCTTTCTAATGGCTTTCTAATATGCGCTTAGATTCCCCAGGTAAACACAGCTCTCAAAACCGTCATTTCTGATCCCTCCATGTTTCCTAATTCTGGTTATGCATTGGTGCTCCGTTTCAATACATTTTCTGTGGCAATTTTACTTTTCATCAAATTTCCTTCTCTAAGTTCACTTTCCCAACCTGCACCTGCACTTACCGTAAATTACTTTCTGGGGAAGGCCAAACATCAGAATTTTAGAAGCAGCTATTTGCCTGAGATGGCTGTTGTTATGTTACACTTAATTTTATATTATACACTAATTTTAACTGTTAGATGATTTTAGAATTAATACTACTGCTCCTTTTTATTTGCTTCATTTTTTTATATTGTTTTCAATTTAAAATTATATTAGTTTATGTAAATAATTGCCTGACCAGAAACATAAGGAGAAATCAGTTAAATTAATATATACCAAATGAATTAAAGCCAGAAAAACTCAGGCTCTTCGTTATGACATCTTTCTATGGCCTGGTCTGAATATGGCAGTTCTGTGTTTATCTGTACTCTTTCTGCCTTGCTTCGAAGCATTTTGATTCTCCCTTAATTAGAGATTTGTATATTCCAATTGCAAGGACAAAAATAGCCCATTTGTCCTTCCATAGTTCACATCTGGCAACATTATCATGATGATCAATGCTGGTGTGGGAATTAGCACCTGACAAGTACCCCTAGTTTCAAAATCTCTATTAGTGCCTTTTGATTTGAGACACCAGGAAAGCTTTGAAATCTTGAGTCCCTACCCCACTAAAGTTGATAGATATTTCTGGAAAGCAAGACCTAGCATGCCATAAGGATGCCGGAATGAATTTGCATGGTCTTTACCCTCTGCTTCCAGGAAGGTAGAGAGCAATCAGATGAATCAATATTTATAAAAATAAACAAAACACAATCCCAGGCTTTTAAAGTTTCTTGGATGTTTTCTTTTCTTTTTGCCTGGATAAAGTACCATGCAAAGGACGCCTTTATTCTCCCTTTTGTAATATAATTTAATGTGGCAGATGCTTTTACCCAGTATTGGCATCACAGATGGGAATGGTCATGTAAAGTTTTCCGGACTATATAATTACAAGCCAGTAATTTGTGTCTAACAGCCATCAGTCACCTATTTAGAAATTTGTTTCATATGTTTCATACAAATACCAAATAGATCTTCAACCATTCAAGATTTTTATGCAATTTTCTTGCATTTTTATGCAATTTTCTTGCATGATTAGTGGACTAATCATGCAGTGGAGCATTTCTTCAGGTGATGGCGAACCTATGGCATGCATGCTGGAAGTGGCGTGCAGAGCCATCTCTCTGGACATACCAGCCATCACCCATTGCTCTTCCAGGTTCCGGTGCAGCCAGTTGGTCTTTATGTGCCACAGGAGTACTGGAAACCGGAAGAGCAGCTCCCTAGAGCACATGCGTGTGCCGGGAAGCTGAGATTCTGGTTTCCAGCACACGCATGCACGCCGGCCAGTTGGTCGTAGCACGCGCATGCATGCCAGAAACTGGAAGACCAGGTGACCGGAAACTCACATGCCAGAGAACTGCTTTTTCGGTTTCCAGCACTCCCGCACGTGTGCGCCAGGGAGCTGTTCTTCCAGTTTCCAGTGCTCCCCCACCTGTGCGCACTCCCATTTCAGCACTTGGTGCCAAAAAGGTTCACCAACACTGCTATAGGGGATCACAAGTGGTGCAGACCTGTTGAATCTCACAGGAAAAACTAGCCCTAAATAGAAGGCCACTGCACCAAATAACAGCTGTTTTCACCTTCTTAATGATGATTTTTTAATTTATTATTCCCGAACTTTCCCTTAGTTCATTTAGGAAGATCAGCTGCAACATAACTTTGTTTTTAATAAGCACAAGTCGCAACAGGTTGGACATAGCTTTTACTGAAGTAAGATGATCATAGCAATGTTTTCATACTTATTTCAGTGGAAGCTAATTATGACTTATTCTGGACCAAGTCCTAAATCCCTGTATCAAAGATCTTTTACATGCCTTTTCTTGGAGAAGGAGGGAGAGGATATGAAGAACATTGTACTTGAGCAACAAAATAAGCAAGACTTTTACAGATAAGCAGCAATACTTTGGAATAAAGCTAGCCAGTTACATATGATGAAACACAGAGCGTCTTTTAAACAATCAGTCTATTTTCTGTTTGATGCTAATAGAAACCACATGAAAGCTTAAACTAATCGTCTTAAAAATACTTTTATAAAGGCTTAGGTCTCTTGTTTAAATTTGTTTCCTGTATAAATTTAATGGTACAAAGCAGATGGCTTTTTAGCTGTTTACCGCAAATATACCTTAAAACCAAATGAGCTGCTGTTGGAAGCAACCTATCAGAGCAAATGGCCTTTAAATCTGGAAGACAAACTTCAAAGAAACTCTCTCATATAATTACAGATGCTGGGAAATCTACCTTTTTTATGCTAATCGTTTGGTAAATGCCCTGTTAAAAAGTTTCATTATTATTTTATTATTATTATTTATTAGATTTATAAACCGCCCTACTCCTGGGGGACTCTAAGGTAAGGACATTCCTAGTTTTATTTGCCCCCCAAAAACTAGGAACTTCTGTTAAGTTTTTTCATCCTGCCTAGCTAATGTGGATGCACTGGAATACAGTAACTATTATGAATTTATCAGGAACTACCTGCAAGTCAGAAATAGAGAATTGCTCTAACAACTGTAGTCTAGGAATATCTTGCAAAACCAATCCTGTTGCAGTAGGAATCCATTGTATGTTAACATGTTCCACTTGTATATTAGTTACTAAGAGATTTTATGAAAAACTCTTCAGTCTCTTCTGGAACTCCTCACTACCTTAAAATGGAAAGCATCCAAAAACATGTAGAGAAAGTGGATGGTTTTTTTAAAAAAACACGCTTGTGCTATCTGGGAAAAAATAAATTTATTGCTCCATCCTGATTTTTGATTTACACCAATGAGTCTGGTCCTTTAGATTTGAAAGCCTTAAGATGATTATTTACAATATCCTGCAAAATGAAAAAGGGGTAAGTTCAATTAATAATGTACAACACAAACTGAATACTGAGATCAAACATATCCAGACATCTTTCATTGCCTTTTTGATGGCTCACTAGGCTAAGTTTAGTTTTCATTTCATTCTAGCCAACAGAAATATTTCTGTCCCTAGAGAATCTGAGCTTCATCAGTGAAGCCATATAGCATGACAGCCGTAGATTTCTGGAAATTTGTTTGTTGCCTAAGGTGTTTTACAAGGCATACAGCCAAAAAGGACTTTAGCTACCTCTGGATGTATCTAAACAATGCCTGGAGAGTTTCCTAGCACTTGTAAAATTGACATTCAAAACAAAAACATAACATTAAGATGAAAAAAAGGTCAGACTCACAGAAATGACCTATGGCATCGTTGGCACTCAACAAATGCCATTCTGTTTAAAGCATTAATACTTCCTTTTATTTTATTTTTTTTATTACAATTTACTTTTTAAATGTCAAGGCAATCAAACAGTGCAATTTGGTACATTTTGTTAGAATATAAATATGTTTCTACAGAATTTGTATCTTTAGGGCACAAAATGCATTATTTTAAAATGTTTTCTCGTTTGCAAAAAACACAGTGCACATTATCTAATTTTGATTTATATCGAACAATGTAGCTGCCAAGTCAGCTGGTCCAATCCAGCTAATCCAGCTTTTAAAGCAATATATCATCTACATCTTCCATCAACTCATCCTATCTAGAAAGCCAATTTATTACTTCACCATGTCATCTAAATTTACATGACAGTTATTAAAAATAGCTTTCTTGTTACAACTTGTAAATAGCTTCTGGAATATTATGCTTCATGCTCCTAGATCAATACCTTAACTTATATGCCACACAAACTCTTCATAAGAATATTATTGGGAACCAACTTTAGAAGGGACCAATATTGCCCTCATACCATTCTTCTGGATTTCTCAGACTTATTTGGTCCTTATAGGAAACACAGTGTTGTAGGAGGCTGGACTTTCATCTGCTCCAACTTGGTTCTATTCTTAACCAATTAACTATTCTTGGTTCTGTCAATCAGATCTAGTCCAACATTCTCAACATTAGCCAAGTCCCCAAACATGCAACAGTATACCTCCTATAGTGGCTTTCGAAACATATTCAGTTTGAGTCTGAAGTTTCTGAAAAGCAGAACACAATAAATAGCTCTAGATAGTTATATTTAATGCATCTGTCACATTCCTCAAGGTATATTTTATCTACAGGCCATTACTATAACTAATGTCTATTTTTTAAGAACAGTTTGTATGATTAGATAATCAGATCTAGGCTTCAGAAATGCAAATAACCAAACAACCACTGAATGGTAGCATAGAGTTGCTTCTCTCTCTCTCTCTCTCTTTCTCTCTCTCTCTCTCTCTCTCTCTCTCTCTCACTCTCTTTGTTGCTTCCATCTAGTGGTTGTTTAAATAACTGGAATAAGAGTACAGATTGTATTTATATATGTCAGTAAATTTAGAGCATAGCCATTTTATTGCAATATAACACTCAGCTGAAGTTTGACATCAATTCATCTGTTATATGAAGACCTTTTAATCCTGATTTGCTTTCTTTCCCCTTTCTGACAGATATCAATGACAATTTACTGTCAAGTTCTTTGTTCTGGGGAATTCAAAGCAAATGTTGACATAACTATGAGTAAAGTGCCATTCTGAAACTTCAAAGAAGGTTTAGCAAAAATATATCTTATGTCACCAAATGTCACATAAAGGAATGATCAAGCATTTTTGTGTTAGCTTTGGAGGACAACACCCGCACTGATAGGTAGGAATCAAAAAAACCCAGACATTGTTCTAATGTGCTTGTATCTACTTTTCAAATTAAGGAATGGAGAAATATCATTGTATGAACAGTGAGGCATCTGGGTATCATTCATTTAAATGCAAATAATAATAGTAATGTTAATAAAATTGTTACATTAATCATACTTATGGTGTTATTATACATATTTATATTAGAGTGTGTTCCTTCATTGTTTAGTTGTTCAGTGTTTTTGTGCGCCGTTCTAATAACAATCACAATATTATTTAAACATACATAGTGATACCATCTTTCAACATCTAATCTTAACATCTAGTTATTACTTTTAGTATATTATATAAAATATGTATAATAATATTCCCCTTTGTTTCTACCTCTATTCTACCTCTCAATAAAGCCAATCTTATATTAAACAGCATTCCCTTTCTAACCATCATCTCTTGCCCACTTTAATATTTTAATTATTATTTGTTTTTTGACTTGCCTCCCAAACTCTTCCCTTGGGTCTTTGTCTCTGTCTATTTAACCCAAATATTTCTTCCATTTCTACTATCTTTTGCTGCCCTACCCCTGGAGGATCTGCCCAAGCCCCTGTCTTTTCTTCAAAAATACATTTTTTTTATCCAATCCCATTTTTGATCTCTTAATATATATTAAGAGGTCTCTTATTTGATTCATAAGTCTTTATTGTCTTCTCCTTCTTTTCTTCTTGTTTTATTTGTTGATTTATCTTTTCTGTATTTTCCTCTGGTCTTTCTGGTGTTTGCCATCCTTTTAATGCCTGCTTATATTTAGAATTGGTCTCAATTAAAAAAAATCTACAAGCCTGATTGCTTTTTAACTAAGAATGATGGATGAAGGGACCAACCTAATTGCATACTCTTGGTTTCAAATCTAGCAGGTTCTCTATGCACAGGGCCAGTCACTTGGATCAGAGACAGAGGTTTTTTTTGACAGCATAATATGCAGTACAGCAATCAAAAGGTAGGCTATACAATCAGAAGACTGAATAGCAATATTTATAGTAAAGAAGGATTTTGATTGTGAGATGTGTAGATATGTTGACTGAGGTGTTTCTGTGGTCCCAACAGATAACATTGTTTTATTGAAATGGCCTGGAGCAGTGTGTAATCAAACTCTGTTTGATTAAAACAGATGGGCATAAGAGAGCAGCAAGTAACTAGACTGATGCCTACAATGCTGCATGCTGAACCAGCTGAAATTCCAGAGTAGTCTTAAAGCAGAGTAATGTGTCAGTTTGCATCATTTGCACAATAACCTTATTACATGAAATACGTCATTTGCATTATTTATGTCATCTCCATGATGACATAACTACACAATTAATATATTTATGCAAATGATGTTATCCACATAATGTTATTCTGCCAATGGTGTAAATTGCCATGGAAATTTAATTTGCTGTATGCAATGTTCTTAGTAACAAGATCTGATAAACTACGACCTCATTTTACCTGATTTTTTTAAAAAATCTCCCTGAGAAGAAAGTATCTTGAGATCAGACAATGAACTTCTCTCATAGGAGAAATTTGGACTCAAAAGGAGACCATATCACTGTGTATTTATTTATTCAATTTAAAATATATATATTATTACACATAGCCTTTTCTGACCATTGCCAATCTAGTGGTCTCCAAATGCTTTGCACTAAAATTCCCATAACCTTCAGCCTCAGGTAATTTGTATTTCAACAAAAGTGGTGAACAATGTTCTGGAGATAACTGGTATACTATTTTTAAAAAGCTGTAAAACAATGAGAAAACAAATAATCCACTATTATTATTGTTGTTGTTTTTTAAAACAACCAGTTTTCTTTCTAAAACATCGCTTTGTTATGTGTCTACAACAGTGTGCGATTATTATGTACGCCATAAAAACGAAACAAAACTTGCAACAGCATGAGCAGATTATAAATAACTTATAGTTAAAATGCATTAAGAGATCTGATCAAATCTCAGCTAAGTGCAGCTGTTCATGGAAAGCATTAAGATCACCACACCTTACAAATGCTGAGATGTTGAAATCTGATATGGCATAGGGTGAAGATGCTGAGCATACAACTATATATGTGTGTGTATGTGTGTTCTTCCTCACATATAAGAATAATTAGAAAAGGTTATTGAAACATCAGACCTTTCTCATGCTCCTTCCAACCTGGTGCAAACTGTGTTTTGCAATAAACTTTCACAAACTGTTCCAATTACAAACATCTGTTCTGGACCAGGAAAAAAGGTGGGGGAGGGATGGAGAAGGACATTTCTCAAGCAACGTCAGGTTTACTCATGAAGGATCCATGCATAGCTTGTTTGTTTTCTATGGACTGGTTTTCTGAGCAAAAAAAGTTAATATTCTCGTGCAACTGGCTAATTAAATCCATTATGATTTCAAACAGCAAAAACTATGATGCAACGAAAAGAAAAAAGACGTATGGTTGAGAATAAGCTTTGGACATTAAGAGGATTAAAAATGTAAGCCTAAAACATTGTCTAACACAAGGAGATGTTCATTCTAAAACAATAGGCCCATGAGAAGATAATGCTGATTCAAAGCATGCCAGCTCAAAAACGAACAGATAATTAAACAAGTTTGTGAGACTCATAAATAATTTAGTACACAATAAGAGATGCCTTGTCCAACATTCCTAAGAAATGAAGACAAATAATAAAAATTAGACTTTTAGGTTTATACTGTTTAGAATGCCTAGTTGTAGATCAGTGTTTCTCAACCTTGGAAGCTTGAAGATGGGTGGACTTCAACTCCCAGAATTCCCCAGCCAGCGCTGCTGGCTGGGGGATTCTAGGAGTTGAAGTCCACCCATCTTCAAGCTTCCAAGGTTGAGAAACACTGCTCTAGATCATGAGAGAGAAATCTTATCTTCCTTCTGTATCAAACTGAATTGAAGTTTCTCCTGCTGCTGCATTTCAGAGAAAAAATGGTTGGTCCTCTTACTCAGATGAAGCCATAATAACATGTTATAAGCAGTACCAGAAATGAGTCTTGGGGCATACAGCTTTATCAGCCTTCTTGTTCAAAGTTTCAGACATTTATAGCATAATAAGTCAGTGTGTTTTTGTGGTGCGCCAAAGCTTTTTCTTTTGTTTCTTATTTTTTGTCCCAAACATTTTTTTCAGAAAATATAGAAATTGTCATTTCAAAGACATTGAACAGAGTGTGCTATAGTGAATAGAATAACCATTTCAGTTATTCAGATTTGCTTATCTTATACTTCTTAAAGATTTAAGAGCCCAAAGAAGGAAGGAACTAAGTTGATAACCAATAGTAAGTAAATCAATTGTTCTCATTGGAAACTGAACATAAGTATCTGATATAAAATAGAATAACAGAGTTGGAAGGGACCTTGGAGGTCTTCTAGTCCAACCCCCTGCTTAGGCAGGATATCCTACATCACTTCAGACAAATGGTTATCCAATCCAATATTTTAGAGGTGTATCCTTCCTTTAGGATGATAGCTTTAAATTAAGATGCAATATGCACCAATGGTAAACTGAAGCCCCATTAGCTATGAATCTTCCAAGGAAATGAAGGGGGAAAGGACGCAAATGGGCCCTTCTCTCCTTGATGATGCCTTCTGACAGCTTTGTGATTGTTTACATTCCATTCTCTGGACTGTGTTTACTTTCTCATATTTTGAGTTCTCAATTCCATATTTCAGTCAAAAACCCTGATAATTTCACCTTGAACCACCCTAAAAAATATTGGAAGGGAAGGGAAGGGAAGGGAAGGGAAGGGAAGGGAAGGGAAGGGAAGGGAAGGGAAGGGAAGAGAAGAGAAGAGAAGAGAAGAGAAGAGAAGAGAAGAGAAGAGAAGAGAAGAGAAGAGAAGAGAAGAGAAGAGAAGAGAAGAGCAGAGCTTTATTTGGCCAAGTATGATTAGACATTCAAGGAATTTGTCTGCAGTGCATAAGCTCTTAGTGTACATACAGACAACAAAGCATGTAACAAATCATAATAGCAGCCAACTACTTATTAAATATGCAATTTATCATTCTTGATAACTGCATTCTTGCTCGCATCTTTTGAATGGGGAGAAAAAAAATTCAATAAGATAGGCCTGAATTTTCCTCAAGGTTGAGTTAGACTTAATATTTAAAATGTGAACATGGGTGCAAACAATTCCAGGATCCATATACCAGGTTCATAATGAACAGCATTAGATGAACTGCTGAAAGTATTGGAATTCAGAAAGACTCAAGAAAAGCAAATAAATAAATGATAAGTGAAACCAGGAACTAGTTACCTTATAGTGAAATAAATGGTGAGCTTCAAATAAGGCAAGGAGTATTGATTGTTTATCTTCAGTTGGGAGTTGATCTTGGTGGACAACTCAAATAGAAATCTAGCACTGATTTTGTGGACTGGATATACTGAGACATAACACTGGCACTTACATTCAATGTATGTGACTTGCTTGGATAACAATCTAGGTCGGGGTCATCAAACTACAGGCTGTGGGCCGCATACGGCCTGCCGAATCCATTAATCCAGCCTGCACAGAACCACAAGGCTGTGCCACTCACATCGCCCCGCCGAGCACAGGACTTACCTTCATGAGCCCCACGGGCTGGAACTGGAAGGTAAGGCCAACATTTTTGGCTTGCAGAGTGCTTCTGGAGGCGGGGCAGGTGAAAAACAGGGCATGCGGACACCCGGGGCCTGCAGAATGTTCTCGAGGCAGGGGAGGTGAAAAATGAGGCATGCAGACACCCTGGGAGGCCAAAAATGAGCCCATTTTTTTGCCTCCCCTGCCTCCAGTAGCACTCCACATGCCAAAAGTCTTTGTGCATGCGCAGAGGGTCCAAAATTGTATGCAGCACACACACTTTCAAACCTGTAGGGAAGGTAAGTAGATTTTACCCCTGGTCTGCGCACCCCATTTTTGACCTTGCCCGCCTTCAGAAGATAGAGACAGAGACAGAGACAGAGACAGAGAGAAAGAGAAAGAGAGAGAGAGAGATGGAAAGAGAGGGAGGGAGGGAGGGAGGGAGGGAAAGGATTGGTTTTAATCCCAGTCAAAGGATTTAAATGCAATATATTATCAACAGGTAAATTATTCACTTTGAAGTCTTTTGCTCCTTCCCACCACTTTGAGATGAAGCATAGACCTTTAAAGCACTCTAACAGATTATTTCCATCAGAGCATAAAAATTAATATTACAAATGTCAAGAAGTTAATTCACTTCCCCTCAACACAAAGGATGGCAGAGCCTTTTTTTTCCTTTTTATTTCCTCTGCAGTCTTTTGAAGCTTTAGATATTGTTCCTATTGACAGTTTTAACAGATTCTTTCTCAAAATGCATGACCTGAAAATCAGGGATACGTTACAATACTTGTCCTGTGCTTTTATTTAGCTGAGACAGCATAGTCTTTGATCAAGTCCCACTTTTTTGTTTCACCATCCAGTTCCTTAATGTCTTTTTAAACTCATGAGCTGCTGATAAAAAGATAATTCTGAAACAGTTTCATGCCATTATAGAACTATCAGATTTCATTTGAATTTGCTGTTGGATTAATGAAAATCAAAATAGACGAACATCACACTTTAACAAGTGAAAACATTAAAATTATATAAAATACACACTATGGCTAGCAGATCTACAATGCAAGAATCTAAATGTCCAAAAGGTGGCTGAAAAGTTTGAGATGTTTCTCTTTCTTTGCTGCCATCTAGTGGTCATCCATATGTTTCCACCCTTGTTACAATGTACTAACTAAGTCATTTAATTATGATGTAACAAAATACAATTTTCATCAGTAGGAGAAAGAGGTTGATCCTTTAAAAGCTGGAATCAGAACTGTAGAGAGGAAAGAAGCTGAATGGAGAACAGCATGTTCCATATCCCCAGCAATCTCTGGGGGAAGCTTGAAACTTCAGGAGTTGGATAAATTCATGAACATTAAAGCAGAGATTCATTTTGCTACTTTAACTTTGACTTCTAGAGAAATAAGTACATTGTTTAATTAGGAGTATTGTGCAAAATTTGATTTCTTTTTATGTTGTGCTGTCTAATCTCTACTACATCTCTCTGTACAGACTCAAGATAAGGATAACATTTCTGCTTAGATACTTTATGGAATTTCCAATAGTAATTTGGAACTATTAATTGCTGGTATCCTTCCAGTGATTCAGAGAGATTTTGTAGCAGATTATCACCATCTTGTGGCATGCCTGGAGCACTGCATTTTCTTTTGGAATTTTCTTTTTAAAGTGCCTGCAACATCATTTGATATAAATAGTGCAGAAAAGCAGCACAAGTTGTAAAATTGACTATTATTCTCACTCTGGTGTTAGAAGGAAGATACCAGATATGGTGCTTCCAGAACACCAATAGTGGCTGCAGAAATTACTAAGATATAACTTCAAAGAAAGAGATGGGGTCAGATATGAAGACCAATAGAAGATAATATTTGTATCTTAGAGTTGAACCGTGGGATCTTCGGTGCTCTCTGAGCTTGGGTTTTTTTTTTGCAGGCGTTTCATTACCAAACTAAGTAATATCATCAGTGCTTGAAGGGAGTAAGGTTTGCTCATATTTTTATATACTTGTGACTTGCCCTCTCAGTGATGGTGGAAGTGTTCTTGGTGATATCTTGATTAGGCTATTGTTTACTATTAGCTTGTTTGTCAGTATTGGTAATTCCTCGATTGGGGTATTATCTAAACAATCAGTCTAGTGTTAATCTCAGTGTTATTTTTTCCAAACTATTGTAACTTTGAATGGTCGCTAAAAATGGTTGTAAATCAAGGATTACCTATATTAGGTTTTTCAGTCTTTTGCCTTCAAGTGCAGATATGTGCAAGTTTATTCGTAACCAAACAAACAAATCTGTGGTCAAGACTAGAAATATGCAGCAAAAGTCATGGTAATTTGTCTCCGACAATAGATGACCTTGCACAAATCATAACAAGAACACGGCAAAATCAAATTAACTCTACTCCTGCATCTTGTTTTCCACAGCAGTCAGCTAGATACAACTGGGAAATTCCACCTCTAGGTCAGGAGGATATTCTTTCTTCTGCAACTAGTAGGTGGAGGCTTTCTAACTAGTAAACCATTATCGATTGACATGTCTGGTCTTCAAAACAATGGATCTTTTATTCACAGTTTTATTATAACAATGAGAGGAAGGGATATTTTAGAAAGTCTGAACTACTTGGAGGAAAGAGGATATATTTATAAACTACTAGAATTCTCACATTTGTAACCATTAGCTGGGCAAAGCAGTGTATCGTAGGACAATAATTTTTATTTATTTATGAATTAGTTTGTCAAACATGTGCAAGATAGCAGATATCAATATGAACATGGACATGAATAAAGGAAATGAATACAAATAAATGGGGACAGTAGGACAGGGACGGTAGGCAGGCTAGTGTGCATGGCATACCTTGAAATGTTAATAATGTTACTGTCGAAATGAGATTAAGGAAATATTGTGACGTCTTTAATTGCATCAGTATCTGCTAAATCAATGGTACAAGTTCTTCCTTGCAACCGTTTGATGTGAGAATATTGGTACAGAGTCTCAATATATGTCCCTGTGACTCCTCCAAAGTGGAGATGTTAGCTGGGTATGTCTCTGTTGTGCTAAGGAAATGGGAGAAAAGACCTCCTAAAC
This sequence comes from Masticophis lateralis, assembly GCA_030761175.1. Taxonomy (NCBI): domain Eukaryota; kingdom Metazoa; phylum Chordata; class Lepidosauria; order Squamata; family Colubridae; genus Masticophis; species Masticophis lateralis. The sequence goes on along the minus strand of JAUDYJ010000003.1, from coordinate 54,181,060 downwards.
ACAACAGATATGCTTGGAAGATTTTGTTTTCTATTATATTACCATACTTATACATTTGTTCCAAAAAGTCAAGAACAAGCAAACTGTCTTAATGCAGTAGTATTGAAAATAGATTATTATAACCTACTAATGTTTGCTACCTTTGTCAGCATTTTTTTTGTTTTATATCGTAGCATATTTTTATTGGATTATTACATTACATTCAGATGGGTCCACAAGTTGTGTTCCAAAATGTTAAGATGGCAGCCATAATGGTAAAGCTGAACTCCTCTAAAAATACAAAACAAGTGGAGCTTCTATCACATGTCACAACTGCCTTTTTAGGACAAACCCTGCAGACAATCCTGGATGCAGCTTTAAAGAGCAGAACTGATTGGGATAAATATAAATTCAGTGGGATTAAATTCTCACTACCCATGCGAAGAATGTGGTGAGAATGTACCCCAATCTCACTTCTGCTCTTTAAAGCTGCAGCCACCTGTAAGTACTATTGGAAATGCAGTAGTTAACATTTATCACTTAAAACATACATTTTATCAACAAAGCAAATTGCTTAATTATTTTTTTTAAACTTATTTTAATTAGAAAAAGAAATGGTGCATGGAGGACCACACAGGACAGAAGACAATAATAATACTAAAATGTCTTTATTTGAAAGATCTATGCACTTTTTAGAAATGAAAAGCAGTTCACTAGCATTCTTATCTTTGCAAGCAATTATTTTTAGAAATTTGAGGCTTCATATACTACAAAGGTGCTGCCTTCTGTACAACATCCTCTGCAAGTTCTATAGATCGAAACAACCTGTTGGCTCAAGTTCTAAAATCCCCAGATGCTTGGCTTTTTAAATTAAATTTGTAGTCCTATCTTTATTCAATATCTCAGCCAAATTGTATCCACTGCAAGAGCAAAAATAACCAGCTTCAAAGGGGAGCCATACTTCATGACCTATAATTACAGAATATATTGCCCAATGACACAATATGAGATGCACCTGTTTTCCTACAGTCTCCATTGTATTACCTAAGGCTAAAACAAGGTACTCTTCCAAAGTGGGATGAACCAGCACTTTTAAAGCAGATTTTTCTAAACAATCACTTTAAGGAAGAGGGCTACTTGCTTATCTGCCGTGAAGCACTGATGGAAATCACAGTCTAGTGGTATGAATGCAGACCGAGCAATTCTCAAGGTTCACACCGTACTTTCATTCTAAAACTGTTACAAATTTTGCAACAAAAATTCATCTTCAATAGATCATAGGGCTGCAGACTATGATGACACCACTTGGCTGCCTACCCACCCTCAGGAAGCCTTGTCTGTGATTAGAAAACCCTATAACAGTTCTAAATATGGGTTAAATAAAACAACTTCATAGATTATAAGAAACAAACAGTATTAAAGCATTTTTTTAAAAAAACAACCAGTCCTTTTAATCTAGTATCATTAGAAGCTGATCAGAAATTTATAATCCTGAATGTTGCATCTCAATAAAGATTTCCAGAGCCCAAGAAACTATCACAGAGAAAATAGATCCTGTCTGTTGTCCCTCTATGATAGAGCACTTGTGATGGATATGGTAGTCCCTGACATCTATTGGTTTGTCTGAAATAATACTAGCCAGAAGGATACTTTGATAATCTCTTTTGACCTTTAAATGAATCTACAAGCAGGATGTCAAAAAGCTGACATAGCCAGACATGCCAGTATTGTGGTGTATGTGCTGTTTTCGTTATTCTGCAGAGATGGGCCAGCACAACATAGTAGCACTCACCAAACTTTGGAATTCACTGCTGTAGGACATGCTGTTCAGCTTTATCTACCAGCACTTTCATTCAACTGAAAAGAAAGTTGAGGGTGCTACTATGCAGTTTCTCTCAGGTTTCCCCAGCAGTATTTCCTAAAACTGTAGGCTTTTGTGCAAATGCACAACCACCATATGTTTATGTCACTCACAGAAGCAAAAGGGCCATGTTGCATTGTGAACCAGCTTTAAGGAACTTCCTTGGGAGTATGGCTCAGAGATGTATATACACACGTGGGTCTACATGCAGTCTAATCCAGTGGTGAAATCCATTTTTTTTTACTACTGGTTCTGTGGGCATGGCTTGGTGGGCATGGTGTGGCTTGGTGGGCGTGGCAGGGAAAGGATATTGCAAAATCCCCATTCTGGGGCCAGCCAGAGGTGGTATTTGCCAGTTCTCTAAACTACTCAAAATTTCTGCTACTGGTTCTCCAGAACTTGTCAGAACTGCTGGATTTCACCCCGGTCTAATCTAATCATCTACACATTGTGGGAAAGGCTACATCATGTTAGGAATATTCTATTGAACTGTAAGTAGAGGTAGTCCTTGACTTACAGTCATTTGTTTAGTGACTGTTCAAAGTTACAATGGTGCTGTGAAAAGTGACTTACAAGTGGTCTTCACCCTTACATCTTTTGCAGCATTCCCATGGCCATCTGATCAAAATTCAAGTATGTATTTATGATGGATACAGCATCCCAGGATCATGGGATCAACATTTGTGGCCTTCACAGGTGGCTTTGAAAAAGAAAAAAATGCAGGAAGCCAGATTTGTTTAATGAGTGTGTGATTCACTTAATAACTGCAGTAATTTGCTTAACCATAGCAAAGTAGTTTATAAAATCAGGTGTGACTCACTGAACAATGGTCTTGCTTAGCAATGGAAATTCTGGTCCCAAGTGTAGTGATAAGTCGAGGACTACCTCTATATCTTAGACAAAGCTAAGAGTTGGGCAAGTTTTACCTTCATATAAAATGCATTTAATATCAGTTTATTCTCTCAACAAAAGTAACACTATTCTTGGAAGATGATAGGCAAAACTTTTAAGAATCATCAATTGCCCTACTAATATAGCTATTGACTGCAGGAGCAGACCAATCTGTGATTGATTTCTTAACAATTGCCCATCTCTTTCCTCCCTGTTATTTGGTGGGCAAATTTAAATATTGTTATTAAATATAGCAGTGGAATGTTTTTAAATGTCCACACTAGCAGGATTTTAAATTTAAATTAAAGGGGGAACTACACTGAAAACCTTTCAAGCCACAACAGCTTTTGTTTCTTCCAAGAAAAAAATAATTATAACAATTTGGTGATTAACTTAACTGTATGCACTTATTACACTGAATTCTGTGGTTCTGTAGTATTATCTATGGATTATAACTGTCCCCCTGATGCAGATCATCCTATCAGATATGCACTAGATATGCAAAGAGGGAAGCACAATTGAGGTTACCTGTACAGTTGATGAACAGCATTTGTGTGTAGGTGTACCGTACACAATAAACATTGCAGAACTTCCACACCAACAGGACATGGGTGGATGAAGGCAATCCTTTTAATGTAAAGTGACTGATGAACATTTAGAAGATGAAACACACAGTCCAGTTCTGTACACAAGATGATAAATCTGACAAATGATTTAAGACAAAGAGAGAGAGAGAGAGAGAGAGAGAGAGAGAGAGAGAGAGAGAGAGAGAGTAACTGGACAGATGCTACAGCTATGTAATGGTTTAGATTCAAAAGCAAAATGGTATGTTAAAGTCCCAAGGGTGCTTTTCAAAACGTAACTGGCCTTTGTTTTTGTTTTTCCTTGAAGATGTTTTGCTTCTCATCCAAGAAGCTTCATTAGTTCTGAAGAAGCTTTTTGGATGAGAAGCCAAATGTCTTCAAGGGGAAAAAAATGAAGAAAAGCCAGTTGCCTTTTGAAAAAGGACCTTTGGGACAACCATGATTGGATGACTAAGAATCTCCATAGATACTTGATAGTGCACAGAGAGATTTGCAAAACATCTTTCTTATATTCAGGAGAGTAGCTCTCTTTTCCTACGATTTCATAGCTCCCTGAAGGTCATCCTGGGGAAAGCTGCATTTGATGTTAAGTTACATACAGATGTTATATTGTACTCTCCCATTCTCTAACAATAACTCAATTCTGGACAAGAAGATTTGCAGGACCTTGGACAGATCACAGATAAGTTATAAGATTCAATGTAAAAAAAAAAAAAACCCCTCCAAGACCGAGTGGCTGTGGCTGCCGGCGTCCCGATATAGCCAGCTGACACCATCACTGGTTATTGGGGGCGAATCATTGGCCCCCACGGAAAGGGTGCGCAACTTGGGCGTCCTCCTGGACCCACAGCTGTCTTTGGAAGATCACACGACAGCTGTGGCCAGGGGAGCTTTCTATCAGGTTTGCCTGATACGCCAGTTGCGGCCCTTTCTAGATCGGGACTCCCTACGCACAGTCACTCAGGCACTCGTCACCTCTCGCCTGGACTACTGCAATGCTCTCTACATGGGGCTCCCCTTGGGATGCACCCGGAGGCTCCAACTAGTGCAGAATGCGGCCGCGCGGGGGATTATGGGAGCGACGGGACGCTCCCATGTGACACCTCTCCTGCGCGAGCTGCATTGGCTACCTGTGGACTTCCGGGTGCGTTTCAAGGTGTTGGTGACCACCTTTAAAGCGCTCCATGGCTTAGGACCAGGGTACTTACGGGACCGCCTTCTGCCGCCAATAGCCTCCCACCGGCCGGTGCGTTCCCACAGAGAGGGTCTCCCCAGGGTGCCGTCAGCCAGACAATGCCGGCTGGCGACCCCCAGGGGGAGGGCCTTCTCTGTGGCAGCCCCTACCCTCTGGAACGATCTTCCTCCAAAACTGAGAACAATTGCTGACCTCCGGACTTTTCGTCAGGCCCTGAAAACTCATCTCTTTCAGCTTGCTGGTCTAGCCTGACCCCGCTGAATTTTTAAGATCTGTATTATAGGGTTGGGTATTTTAAATATTTAATGGTTAATGGTTTTAATTTTTAGCCAAAGTTATATGCTTTTTTAAAGAAATTGTTTAACTTTTGTGTACTATTTTATTTGGCTGTTCACCGCCCTGAGTCCGCAAGGAGAAGGGCGGTATACAAATCTAAACAAATAAATAAATAAAAAATAAATAAAAGCATAAGTTGTGATCATAAACTTTCCATCATTTTTCTACCAGTTAGCTTTGGCTGATGTGCCACTTGCAGTTTTCCTGGTTTCTGGGTGGAATCCAAAATTATAGAGTTGACTTATATGGCTTAGCACCAGGGTGCCCTCAAAACCACTTACCCCAGTGGTGGGTTGCTCCCGGTTCTGTCTAGTTCTATAGAACTGGTAGTAAAACCGGTGAGAGGCTCCACCCACCTGCTACAATGTCATCATGGGTCATCTGTGCATGCGCAGAAGTATGTGCACTCCCACTGCGAACCAATAGTAAAGATAAGTAGAACCCACCCCTGACCTACCCCTATCTAAGGTTAGCCTCTCAGAAGAAGCTGCTAGTGGTGCTATTCTGTAATTCCTGAGATGAGGAAGCTGATGCTATAATTCCTGAGATGAGGAAAATACTGGGGAACAGCCTCTTCTCAAAGTTAGACTAGCCCTTCAGTGATGTCCTTCTGGCAGTTGGTGAAAATCAAAGTTTTCCAGATGACTTTTTTGAATTGAATTGATTTTTTAATTATTAACAAGTGGCTGGTTTTTAGTTTAGCTTTTATATTGCTATTGTTATTTTTATATTGTCATTAATATTCTGTTTAATTTTGCATATTTTGGGATTTTTGTACTAAAAATGTTTGATTGTGTTGCATAAAATGTTGGAGGAAACATGAGTCCAGTAAGAGTTAACATAAAGAGCAGGAGGAGGAGGAGGAGGAAGACGGGGAGGGGAGAAAAAGGGGGCAGGGGAGGAGGAAGAGGCCACTAACTCCAAATATGGTTAAATCAACAACCTGCTGGATGCAGATATATAATACTATATACTTTCCTCATCCCTGCTGGTCTTTCTCTGCAGTTTACCTGTAATTAGAATTTCTTTCAACTAAATCAAGAACCACCAGTTGTCCATCTAAGAAAGAGCACTTGTTATAAATATTTTATTTCTTTTTCATATTTATCAAATCACACAACATAAATAGAATACGTAGGGAGAACTCCTATAAATAAAACATAACACTGAGTGTACAAACAAATATTACAGGAAAAACACCTACAAGAAAAACCTTGGAAAGCAAAATAAGAAAATGCAAATAAATACCAAGTATAAATATAATGTAAATAATAAATATGAGCAGCTTATAATTATTATTCCCATCTTTGCATTTCACCAGCTGGCAAAAAAGCTGATAAATTAGAGGGCATATTTAGCTTCCTATTGTCCTATTTCAAACGATTAAGCCTGTGTTCTATCTCATTAGTCAGTGAGAATGTAAAAATCTTGACATTTATGGAAACAGCTTTTCAAACTTGCAAGGGAAGAGGAAAGGTCAAACTGATATCAACAGTTTATTTTAAAAAAATGAAGTGGGCTGCTTTTTTTTTTTTTTGGCAGCTGGGGTTCTGGACATCAATACATCATAAGTCGATGTTTCAATGGCTTTCTTGAGAACCTCTCAAATTGGAATGGATACATACATCCTTTATCATTGCTTTATTCTCTGGAGGAGAGGTTCAAATAAATACTAGACAGGTAAAGTCATCAAGAGGCTGTGTAAATAGCCTCTGGGATCTTTTAAGAAAAAATGAGGCCAATGAGGCTCACTTTACCTTCTCAATTGTGTCAACACTATTGCCGGCATTTGCCTTTTCATATAGATGGAGGACCAGGTTACACAGGATAAAGATTAACTAGATATTAAGCAAGGCTTCTCTGCTGGCAGTTAAAGTAAACTCTCTGCATCCAAGATTGGGCATATATTTGGAAATGAATGGCCATATTGACTTTTGATTTGTTTTTTCTTCCCAGATCAGAATGGAATATTTTCTCAAATGAAACCATGCTGAATTGGTGTTTCAGTATTTTTGCTTTATGCTTATATCTGAGTGAATTATAAGATTTATTTTAGGGTATTTATTATTATTTTCCAATTTAGTACATCTGCTACAGTTATTTTCCTTTTTTCTGCTAGTACTTTCTTTTTTTAATTAAATTAAAAAATTAATTAATTATTTAGATTCAGAAATATTATAATATTCTTAGTCTTGGGGATTAACAAGTCAGCTATTTCTACTTTAGCATCTTCCAGATCTTTATTCTTAATAGTCTCAAAAAGAGTACCCTTTTGAGTACCCTTTGTCTACTTTAGACAAAGATTTTTTCCAAGGTGACCTTTGAAGTGAAATTTATGTCCATTGTTGAGATACAGCTGTCAAAGTTTAATACAATGATAAAAGAATTACATGATTCCAAAAGACAGTTCTGTACAGAGATAGCTAATCAACAGCAAAATATTCCAACTGGAAAATTATCTTTAGAAGCAATATATTGGGTGGTATAGTGTTAAAGCAGTAAGACCTCACCCGAGACACCTAAGAAGTCCCATTACAATCTTTCAAATGTCAAGACTTCTAAAGTTTGCTTTTAACCTTTTTCGTGGCCTCCAGGATGAATTGCCAAATGCAAACACATCAGATCTGTCATGCTTTATGGATAGGATGCTATTCTGTTTATTTAGGACTCTTTCTCAGGAAAGCCAAGAGCTGCATTGAACAAAATCTTCATGAAAATACATTACTTGTAATGTGAAATTGCAAACTAATTTTGCATATATTGTTACACATTTCAGAAGTTGAATAGACCTTCTAAAATCTAAAAAGGGTCAAAGGGTAAAAAGGGTCAAGATTAAATAAAGCAGACTGGAAAAAAAAGAAGGCACGGAAAAGAAAGTGTTAAACATTGTTAATGATAATAATTGGATTATTTAGTTGCTGTATAATTTAAAGTAACAAGACACTACAAAGAAAGTTCTGTAGAGAGTATCACGTGGAAACCAATTTTAATATGCAGGGAACAAAAATAAAAAACATATTCACATCAAGTATGTTGATGAGCGCATCATATTGTATCTAATTAGAACTGGAATTATTTATTAGTTATAAGGGGGAGGGGGAAGTAAGGTTCCTGGCATTAACTATTTGGGTGGAGGCTTATTTCAAACGTTTTAGGCACAGTATGAATAACTTGATGCCAAAATGCAGCAACATCACTCTGATTGTATATTAGATGAAAACATTTATTATTAAGCCTATAAGTCTAAAACCAAACCTGCAATTAACACTGAATGAAAAAGGTATAATGGTGATTATTACATTTTTCTTCTTCTCTTCTGCCCAGCTCTTCCTATGGGAAGCTATTTAAGCTATGGTGTAATCCAAATAATTCATTAGCAAAACAATTTAAAGTGACTCTTAATAGGCCATTAAATAATTCATTTTTCAAGCCAGTTCTTTTTCTAAAGTGGTTTCCTCAACCTGATGTTTTTTCCCAAATTTCCAACTATACCAGTGGTGAAATTCAAATTTTTTTACTACGGGTTCTGTGAGCATGGCTTGATGGGCGTGGTATGGCTTGGTGGCTGTGGCTTGGTGGGCCTGGCAGGGGAAGGATACTGCAAAATCTCCATTCCCTCCCCACTCCTGGGGGAAGGATATTGCAAAATCTCCATTCCTACCCCAGTCTGGGGCCAGCCAGAGGTGGTATTTGCCAGTTCTCCGAACTAGTCAAAATTTCCACTACTGGTTCCCCAAACCTGTTGGAACCTGCTGGATTTTACCTCTGAACTATACATTACTAGGAACTGGATCATAACAACCTGATCTATTCCAGCCTTTAATATAGGATCTAAGCTTGAAATACAAATACAGCTACCCTAACAGATAGAAATCTAGTTAAAGCAAGTTTATCTTCTCCCAAGCTTTCCATTCTGAGTAACTAATTCTCCAAATACATAGCCAAAACTTGGCAATAACTGTCTGGTAGCTATAGTCTTGGGATGAGTAGGTAAAAAAGGCAAGATGACAATCACAATACAATTGAGGCTATGCCACTTTGTTTGAATATATGTCAAGGTGTATCCTTAAGGAGCAAGGTTTTTATGATGCTGCCAACACCACCATCTTCACTTTTTGCATCTTCCTTTCTTGATGAATTCACTGCCTGACAATTTCTTCTTTTTGACATTTGCTGCTAGGTGAACATCAGAGAAAAAGATGTATCTTATGCACAATCCTACTTCAGAAGGACTTACCTTCTCAATGAAATATGATACCAGTTGCCAAGCACCCAAAAGACAATAATGTGATGGGGTGTACATCAATTGTAACTTTGAGGGCAGTTTGTAAGTAGGTTTTTTGAAGTCCATTAAATGACTGGTTATAAACCAAAAACTACCTATAGCTATTTTATTAATGGAATGTCATGGAATTTTTTTTCAAATGCTTTGTTGAAATACACACACACAGAGAATGTACACATTCTATTGAAAAAATTACTCAATCAAAAAATGAGATAAGATTAGTCTGCCAGAACTAATTTTTGAGATAGCCTGCTGACTTTTAGTAATTACTACATTGTTTGTAAAGTACGTAGAGATAATCTTTTTATAATCTGTTTTAAAATAATGTCAGATGTCAGACTTGGCTGTATAGCTAGACTATAATTCCCTGGATGTCTCTTTTCTCTATTTTTTTTTTAAATAGATGTTGGTCTTCTTCTAGTCATTTGGCACTTGGCACTCTGTTCTCCAGGATTTTTCAAAGATAATGCTTAAAGATTAGCCAAGTGGTGGGCAAAGCTTTTAAAGTTGAACCCTTTCAAATTCAATATCTCATTTTGAGTTTAAAACAGTTGCTTCAGGATCAACACACATATTTCATATTCAAAATTGCTATGAATACAGTATGTTGGATGTGTTTCAAGCTTCAAAAACTGTTCAAAATTCAACACACTTTTGTTTCAAGTGTGATATTTGTCCAAAACAAGAAGTATCAATTTCAAAATGCTCCAGATTTGAATTATTTTGTAGACATATCTTTTTAGTCAGATCATCAGCTTGTTATTTGACTCCTTTACCTGTGGGTTTAAATTCTTTAAAGTAATTAGATTTTCCTTAAATAGATTTCTAATCATTTCACAAAGTCAATCCTGCCATTCTTTTTATTTTCCACATAATTGCTTCTGGGGACTATATACTGTATTGGAGAGGACTGAGCCAAAATATAGAGGTTTGGTAGCCTTTCATTTGTTAGCGTTTTATCATATTTATCTAACAGGTGATATTTCTAATTCTCTTCTTTTTCATTTATTTGGATCATATCTAAGCAAGGCATTTTTGTTATGAGCATTCTTCATCAACCTCAGATTATTATGAACTTTTGCTTTCTGACACTAGTTTTGCACTTTTGACTCTTGTATTCCTCAACTACTTTTGTTTTCGGAAGTTTATTTATTTTATTTCGCAGGTACACTGTTTTTTTACTGTCTCCGGGTTTTTTTCTTCTTATTGGAATTGTTTGCAATTATGGTTTTCATATCTGAGTTTTCAGGAAATCCCTTCTACCTCCGGTCCTGCTCTGGTGTAGAATCCTATTTATCATTAATATTAAAATCCATCTTGTTGTGTCCACAATGCACATTTAAATACACTAGTTTTAATTTTCTTTAAAATCAGTCAGCCCAGTACTATATTATCATTTTCCCCAATCTTCTCACTACTTCAACTAATTCTTCCTTATTATTTAATATTAACTCAAGGATAAGTGATCTTCTTGTGCATTCCTCTAATTTTTTTAAAGTAAATTTACTTACAAGTTCAAAATTGGCTTTGACTTTTTGAATTACATTGGGTTATTTCAGTGGTGGGTTCCTCCCGGTTCGGCCCGGTTCTACCCAAGCCGGTAGTGGTGACGATATGATGTCACCAAACCAGTTCTGCCCCTCTGCCCCCCCCACCCCCTCCATGCCCCTACCCCCCACCCCACTCCACCCCCTATTTTATTCTTACCTTTTATTTGGCCCCACCCCCAATCTATTGCTGCCTCCTGAGTCCCAGCTGATGGCTAGAATGAAAAAACCTATTTAAACTCTTGCCATGGGGCTTCAAAGGGCAGACCTACAGCTGATCAGTGTTAAAAGAAAACAAATGAGTAGATCAGTGCCTGCAAAAAAATAAATGGGTAGACCAGTGCCTGCAAAAAATAAATGGGTAGATCAGTACAGCTCTGCAAGCAGTTAAAAGCCTGGTAGACCAGTACCTCTGCTAAATCCTAAATAATTATCTCATGACCATCAAGCCACACCCACAGAACCGGTAGTAAAAAAAATTTAGAACCCACCCCTGGCTTATTTCAAGAACTGAGTCAGCTTTTTCTCTGGTTCTGTGATTCAGAAACTTGAACTTGAACCAGCTTGCTCTCTGTTGGTCCTCTTCCTGCCTCCCAGATCTCAGGTTCCGGTGAACTATTCCAGCCTGGGGTTTTCATGCTAGAAGGCTAACAGGCACAACTCTTGCCAATTTTATTCTGTTTAATTTGTTGGGAGGGCTACTGTTGGTGCAGGCAGGATTGTAAGGATTAGCAAATAGTCAAAATACTCCAAATCAACCATGCTGCCTGCGTTTGAAGCAAGATTTCCTGGAACCTGTCTAGATTGTTGAGGATTTATCTTCTTTATCCGATTACTATAGCTACATGCAGTCATGCTTAGACATTCTGGGAAAAGCATCTGGTTGCAAAACTGTTGATATGGTATCATTATATTATTACAATGTAATTACTTAACTAAACAAAATTTATTGGTCCCCAACTCTAGTGTATTTCCATATACAATATAGTGAGAAACTCGAAACACCACAAAAATTATAAAGACAGCTTGTTTTACTCTGAATATCTGTCTTGTACAGCTCAAGGTATTTGGAATTTGAAGCTTCTTACATTTATTGTTAATGGAATAATCTTTTCATAATTTCTTGTTGGTCACTGATCAAAAAAAGCCCATCAGCAATCAAGAAAATGGAAGAGAATTCCAGGCCCATTTCAGACTGATTTCAGATCAATTTCAGACTGCTTTGGTGAGATTGGGGCAATAAAGACAGTGATGGTATAGAAGGCCCCAAGTGAAGATAAATCAAAATAGTTAAAGGAAACAGTAAACTGCTAGTTTTATCTCTAGCCAAAATTAAGATAGAAAGTATCTTAGAATTCTCTGTAAACCTGGAGGATGGGGATGGAAATGGGAATGAAAAGGTAAAGTCAACCAAACAAAGAAAAATATATTATAGAACATAATAGATGCCACAGCCTCCAGGACTTCTAAAGTCTGCTGGTCCACTACCAATAAGGTAGAACTGAGAGTATGTGCTTATATCTCCCCTTCCTCTGTTAAGTGTATACCTTTATGCATACAGATTTCTAGAAATTCAGTTCCAGTGAAATAATAAATCTTTCTAATTCTAAGGATAGTGTATACATACTGGTTTAGGAATATGTCAGAGGAACAGGAGGACCGTGTATCTAGCAAATCTACAGCTTTAAGGTTTCAGAAGCCGGCAAGGGTGAATTGAAGGTCAATTCAGATTTCCCTCTGCAAGAATGGATGTTGTCTGACTGCTGAGAAGAAAATCAGGAGAATGGTTCAGGGAATACAGAGATACTACCTGCTATATAAAGAATATGTTTCAAGTGGAATTAAAAGAAATAAAAGATGAAAATCAAAGATGTGAATTAGAAGCAACTGTTAGGAATGAGTTTTCCATTGAAGTGTAGTCATCAATGATAAATAAATAGTTAATAAAAAATAAATAAATTTACTAAGTTCTAAGTTAATTATTTATTCATGCTAAATAAATTAAACCCAGGGGGATTACCACGTCTAGCTCAGGATATAGAACAGTAATTCCATTTCTGACCAGACAATTTACAAACTTTTTCCCTTCCCCGTGTTAAAAGAAGACAATAACGATGAAGTAAATAACTAACAATCTGTGGATTTTTCATCATTTCTCAATCAGCTGCTTCAGAGAGATGCCTAATCTAATCATATGACTTGCTTTGCCAATTAGTCTTAGTAGCTGCCTAAGTCAAACAGCAAATAGCCTCTGTTCTGGACAAGATTCAAAAGTACAGATAATCAGGCTTCACTGGCATTGTTCCTGTTCAGCTCCTGCAAGCTGTTGGACCCTCTTGGCAATAAAAAAGAGAATTAGAATACATTACAAGGGTCAGTAACATGGCAGTTACTGCTGCCAGAGCATTTGCTGCACTCTTAAATGGTCTGCATGGCTCTCTTTAAATGAGTTAAAATTATTGTTATTTAATTATTTTTTAAAACTAATGGACACCTTGCTAAGCATTGCCAAATACTTCACAATTTTAGTAATTTCATTCCACTAGCTCAAAATTTCACAGGAATCTGGAAATTAGAGGTGTCCATGGAGGTGGATCAGAAAAGGCAAGATGGACGCAACCAGAAAAAATTGTGACCCCTCCTTCATTCATGTGCATCATCTGATACGTTAGTCACTGTTTTTGTTTGCAGCATAAAAAATACAAGCGTACAGATAACCCCGTGCTGCAGTGTTAATGTGATAATTTAAAAAAAAGAAATTAAGCAGAAAATATTATGTAAAGAAATTAATTAGCCTTGCACAGAGCAGTTTAGGAACACAGTTTGATAGCAAATGGACAATGTCCAATAATGTGCTGAGCACAGGGGTGGGTTCCACTTACCTTTTCTATCAGTTCGCAACGGGAGCAAGCGCATGCACACTCTTGCTTTGCTTGTGTGCAGCACTTCTGTGCATGCGCAGAGTGTCTGTGATGACATCCGGGCGGGTGGGTGGAGTCTTCTGCTGCCATTACTACCGGTTCGCAAGATCCGGACCGAACCAGTAGCAACCCACTATTGGCTGAGCAGAAGCATCCTATGCCATGTAAAGCATAATAATTCAAAATGTATGAAGGATATTCAGTATGTGCTGGATTATGAGTTAAAGAATGAGTTGAAATAACTGGGTATGTTTCAACAGGACAAAAAAGAGAAGGGGAAAAAAAGATAGAGTATCAAGTGAATGTAGGAAAAGAACCAACTGCTTTAGGTTACAAACTGTTAACCATTATGTAAAACCAAATTGTTGAATAATGGGACAAGCTGCCCAGGGATTCAGATTTTGTTGAAAGAATTTGTAATTCATTTTCTCTTGGACATTTTCCAGAAGAGACTGGTTAGACATATTTTTATGTCTGGAGTACTTACACATATGACACTAAAAGCATCCATGCTCCTCCTTGCATTATTACCGAACACATAAATGTTGTCAATGAAGAAATGAAAACAGTAAGAGTCTTGAAATCAGATTTTAAGTCTAGACAGCATGCATTTTAAATTCAAATTACTAAAGTGGAGCGTTGCTATAGGTCACCAGTGAAATTGTCTAGAGTGTATAAAGGCATTCCAAAATTTATGGATAAATTGACTTCTTTGATCAGGAAAAAGTCAATATCTACATTTATTCCTGACTGGAACCCTCTTAAAAGTTTTTTGCATGAAACAAAAAAACCCCTTATGATTTATGGTTCTGGTGATTAGAGAGACTAGATTATAGAAAGGAGAGAGTTACACTAACCATAGGGTATAAATGTACTTATAATTGCTATAAAGAAGATTGGAAGCTACTTCTTTGTATCTTTTTTCTTTCTTTTCTATTTTTTTTCTCCTTTCTTGCACTTTTAACTTTTTTTTCTTCCTTCTTCTTTCTCTTTCCTCAGTTTATATTAGTTTGTATTAGTTTTGAATTTTCCTTTTAAAAATCATTAATACAATTATATACCGCAAAAAAATAGGTGAATAAATACAAAAAACACCATTAGTACCTTAAACAAAAACAACAATGCATCCTGGATTAAGGCACTTGTCAAACAAGATGACCGTTGGGAATTCAGTTCTTTGTAAATCTTTGCATCAAAGCTATCTCTGTTACACAGAATGGAACGAGGTTAAAATGTATTGCCAACTTATTATTTGCTGACTTCTTTTAATCTCCCTGTGTGCTGACTGCTCTGTCTGCAGCCATCTGTGCATAGCTACTCACCACATGAAGCCTCAAGCTTTTATCTTTCAGGTTTCGTGTGGCAAAATGCAACATCCAAATGACTCGCTATGTGAAGGACTTAAATTGACCTGAAACTAACTGGTCACATGAATTAGCTACGATGACAAATACAGGTAGTCCTCAACTTACTGTTGTGTTTGTTTAGTGACCGTTCAAAGTTACAACGGCACTGAAAAATGTTACTTATGACCGTTTTTCATAATTACGACCTTTGCAGCATCCCCATGATCATGTGATCAAAATTCCGGTGCTTGGCAACTGGTTCATATTTACGATCTTTGCTGCATCCCACAGTGATGTGATCACCTTTTGCAACCGTTTGACAAGCAAAGTCTATGGGGAAGCCACATTCAGTTAACAACCATGTTACTAATTTAACAACTGCAGTGATTCACTTAACAACTATAGAAAGAGAAGTTATAAAATGGGGCAAAACTCACTTAACAAATATCTCACTTAACAACATAAATTTAGGGCTCAATTGTGGTTGTAAATCAAGGATTACCTGTACTAGAGATGCAGAAGGGGACAGGACACAATAGAAGCAGGCTAAAGAAGTGCCAGTATGTATCAATCTTTTGACGAAAGTCAAGTCTAGAAACAGACACAAGAAGAATTTCACTACTTTATAGTTGTGGAGTAAATTAACAGAACCTTGAAAGTCTGTTCAAAACCTTCACTGCCTCTTTTTAAGGACAAGAAAGCACTGTTCCAAGTCTCTTTCTCAGCCTTTTTATTTTCCAAGGGCCGAGCAATCCTACCATCTTCTCAAGATCAAGGCTGCTTGCTCTTAACTATAGGTCAGCGATAGGCAGAGGTGGGTTTCAGCAGGTTCTAACCAGTTCTGGAGAACTGGTAGAGGAAATTTTGAGTAGTTTGGAGAACCGGTAGTAAAAATTCTGACTCGCCCCACCCCCATCTATTCTCTGCCTCCAAGTCCCAGTTGATTGGGAGGAAATGGGGATTTTGCAGTATCCTTCCCCTGCCACACCCACCAAGCCACACCCACCAAGCCACGCCATGCCATGCCCACCAAGCCACACCCACAGAAACGGTTGTAAAAAATTTTGAAACCCACCACTGGCAATAGGTAATGATTTAGGTCAAAAGGCACAGGGGATCCAGTGTGGCATACTGGTGAAGGTTAAGGGAGATTTGAGTTCAAGTTGACGGTCAGTCACAGAAACTGAATGAGATTTTCAATCCACCTTCCTCCAGAGTATAATGGGACACAAGAGCATTGTGTACTTCACTTTGACCCCAGAGCAAAAAGCGGAATATAAAAATGTAAATTTGGAATTTTAAGAATATGAACATACTTACGCTTTCCTTTTTCCCAAATAGTCCTGGTCATCATGCATAAAATTCCTATTTACTCGAAAGCAAACTGAGAGAGCTGACTTCCAGACACATGTTGTGACCTAAGCCCAAGTAAGTAGTAGGAAAATCAGTCAGTGAAAAAACAAACTTTATTCGAACAGCTGAGAATTACTTCATTCCCAGCGTAGTTCAATTAAATTAAAGCAAATTCTTCCCAACACAAATTCCTCAGTCCTATCTCAAACTTTGGTCCAATTAGGCAAACTGCCAAAGGACTTCCAAAAAACTGTTCAAAAGTCACAGATACAAAAATAAATAGAAGACATAGATGAAGAAGAAACCGAAGCTACCAATGTTGTTTTCCAGCGAAGCCCAAACGCCGTTGCTGGTCTGTTGTAAGCCTTATGGGAGGGGCCAATCATCTCTTGGCCCTACTCCCGAGTTGTCCTCTTTGCTTGACCTGCTCTTGCCTTCTGACAGCTCTTCTTGTGCGTGCATTAGGAACAGGCTCCTCCTGTTCCTCTGCCTCACTCCTATCAGGCTCTGGAGGCTCTGGAGTCCGCATCTCAGTCCCTGATGGCCCTGGCCCCATCTCTGTCTCTGATACAGAGCCCTCATCTGGGCCTTCCCCAGCCTCCAGGACTGGCCCATGTTCTTCCTCAGCCTCATCACTGTCTGACTCTACTGCCAGTTCCGCAGGTTGCTGGAGGACCACAACAACACATTGTCAAAATTTCCGTAATATTCTTTCCCACCCCAAATTACTTTTCATTTGTTTCTATGCAGGTGGCACCCAGTAAGATCCTGGGTTGCCATCATCCACCACTTTTAATGTTTCCAAATGCTTATGGGCCCAAAAGGCCTTGTCTGGAATAAAGATAATGATAGTAAAGCCTCATAGTTTATTTTTTTTAACATGCCAATTTCCCAGTTATGTATTTCTTTTCAATTAAAGCAATGTAAAAAAAAAACATAAGTGTGACAGATAGTTTGGCAAGCTTAAAGGGAAACATTTGCAGGAATCATATTCCCTACCCTCCCATAGGCTGTTTCCCTGCTGCTTCAGAAATGTCAAAGGTAGGAAGGATCTGTTTATCTAAAAATATCCCCTGATACAGTTTAAGTTGGTAGCTGTTAGCAGATCATGTTGGCTTCGTGCAAAAAAATATCAGACAACAACACTCGGAAACTGCAAAGAATGAGACAATGACATTCCCTTTGATCTCATGCTATTTTATGCTGAAGTTTTCCTTTGTACTCTAAGAAAACATTAAACGATTGAAGCATAAACTAAGTCTATCTGAAGCGCTTGACAGGAAATCTTTAAGACAAGGACCTTCACTAGTCTCCCCATAAGGAAATGTGTAAACTTCACTGAACGATGAATCTGTAATTTTTCCCATAGGAGGATATACAAGATCTCCATTTGCACGTTAGCCTGGTGAGCTGAAGTTACATTTGTAGCTTTTTTGCCTCATATTTGCTGCTTTTTGTAATTTGTAAATACATCTGGAGTCCATTCAGAATCACAGAGTCTGTATCAGCCAGCTTTTCTTCTTTCCCCAGCAACAATCCTGTCAGTATGTCATGGAAGTATAGTATAAAACTAACTCCAGATTTAAGCCCTCAAGTTCAGAAATCAAAACTCAATAGACTTTTTTTTAACCCATCATTATCTTTCATTTTTTTTCATCCTTGCAGGGATAATAAGGAGCAATAGAAATTTTGGAACATAGAACATAGAAGAATGGGATTGAACATAGAACATAGAAGAATACCACCCTGCATTTTAGCAGGTAAAACCTAAATAAATACAGATAACCCTTGACTTAACAATAGTTCATTTAGTGACCATTGGAAGTTACAATGACTTATGCTAGTTTTTCACATATATAATCATTGCAGCATCCCCGTGGTCATGTGATCAAAATTCAGGCACATATTTATGATTTTTGCAATGTCCTGGGGTCACATGATCACCTTTTGCAACCTTCTGATAAGCAAAGTCAATAGGGAAACCAGATTCATTGACTGAGTGTTACTAATTTAACAACTGCAGTGATTCATTTAACAACTGTGGCAAGAAACTTCCTAAAATGGGGCAAAATTCACGTACCAGCTGTCTCATTTAGCAACAGAAATTTTGGGCTCAATAGTGGTCACTTGTCAAGGACTACCCATATATGAACCAAACTTTTTCAGACTTCCATTCTTTACCAACCATATTTTTCTTCATGTAAGTTATAACATTTCCAGCCTGAGGTGAGCAATAACTGCTGATGCTGTCATTTTCATTCCCTAAAAAGCGAAATCAGGCAAATAAAAATGTGTTATTTCATAATATTCTGGGCAGGCCTCTACCCCCCCCACCCCAGTGCCTGTTTTCTGCCAGAAGGCATTGGGTTGAAAAAGGATTAAGGAAGCGAATTAGATCACCAAGTATAATAAAAATAAACATTTTATATTGGAATCTAGGAAGTGCAATTTTCTAAAGGTTACATTATAAAACGATAGGAAGATAAGAGTGCAGGCGCAAAGTCTGATCACAGTGTCATGACACCTAAAAAGGGTGAGCCAGCTGTCCGGCTCTACTCTGCCAGAAAGGAATGCCCGTCTGCCTTTTAAATGGAAGAAAAACAATCTATGGAGACAATTTAAAAGAGAAGAAGGGGGTTCTGAGTGCTCTTCTCAAGCCTGCTGAAATTAACAGTGAAATATGAGCTCTTTGAAATAGCCAGACGGAGAATGAAATACATTGAAAGGAAACAGCAAATGCCTTCAAAACATTTTTTTCCCCCAGTTGAACCCAGGCCTTGCTTGAAAATGTGAACCTTTCTTGATGTCAAACTGACATTGGCTCCTCATGACCTCAGCGCACAGTAGGTGCTAAGGAGCAGGGGTTTGTTCAGGAAGTTCAGGGGTGGTAAAAATGTTTTGATTCTGCAGCTGAAGAAAGGCAGCCAGGATCTTGCAAGCAAGCTTGGAATATTGTATTTGTTTTTATAGTGTGGTCATTATTTTCCTCACAATGTGGTTCCTGCAATCTTTCAAGTCTTTTGACTCCTTTCGTCTGCAGATAATGGCTTCCATGGACTGTTTGCTTATTTGTGATGCTGTCTCTCTTGCAGGAGAGTTTTTTGCCTGGCTGTATCCTGCCCAGTACAATCCTAGGCCACAACCAGAAAATTACAGCCAGGAAGCCATAAAACACCACCAAGGATCTTCCTTTTTATAACTTACTGATGGAAACCATCTGTGATAATTAATAGAGGTGGACACATTTGAGAGCTTGGTTTTGATTAATTTCTAAGGGTCATTCTATGCATAATATTTTGTCCTACACTGATAGACACTATGAAAAGAAAAAGAAAATGTATGTGGAGTGTTTCTTGAGTATATTAGAAGTCTGTTTTATTGTAACTAAAAAGCTTGGATATTGCTGTCAGCATCTGCAAGACAGTATGGCCATCTGTGTGGTCAAAGAAAACAAACACTCAAACAAACATGGCACTATTTCCATTTTCTAATTGTTCCAAAGCACTATGTAGGCAACTGATCACATTTATTTTTGTCAACTTCAAAATAATAAGAACAAGCAGGGAACACCCTGAAACAAGCAGGGCTGCTGCTCACCAATAAGAAAGTGGAAAATAATGGTTAAATGGTGGCACAAGCAAACCCTATCAACATTTTTTCTGCTATGTTTCTATGACAATGGTTTTATCTTGTCTCATCCATATCTGAGATAGCTGAGTCATCCATAGCTGTTTAGCTATTAGTATTTTCCCTCTTTAAACAGTCCACAATCTGCCACAGTATAATTGACACAGTTCACTTACCATTTTTTTCTGCTCTGGGATCAGCCCAGCATCAATTGACCATTTAAGCTGAGCCACACACCTGTCTACTACATTCTCTAGACCTGTGATGATGAACCTATGGCACGGGTGCCACAGGTGGCACGCGGAGCCATATCTGACGGCACACGAGTGTTGCCCTAGCTCAGCTCCAGCACACATGTACCCACCCGGCCAGTTGATTTTCGGGCCTTCCGGGCCCACTGGAAGTTGAGAAATGGGCTGTTTCCAGTCTCCGGAGGGCCTCCTAGGGGTGTTGAGGAAGGCTGTTTTTGCCCTCCCCAGACTCCTAGAAAGCCTTTGGAGCCTGGGGAGAGTGAAAAATGGGCTCACTGTGCCATCGCGTGCCAAAAACGGGGGGGAGCATGGGGGGAGCATGCGCACGAGGGTGGGGCATGGGTGGGCATTGTATTATGGGTGTGGGCATGCACGCACACGATCCCTCCGTTCTCCCCCCACTTTTGGCACGCAACGGCAAAAAAGTTAGCCATCACTGCTCTAGACTCTCTTCTTAGGAATCATTTCAGCTTAAACCAAACTATCACTCAGTACCTGCCAAGTATCAAAACTGATATGCATTTTGGAGACCTAAATCAAGTTGGAGAACTTAAAATTGTTTTCCCTATCAGCCAGATCTATTGTGGTCTTCAGTACATTAATTTTCAGATCCTTGCTCCTTGTTGCATTATGTTCTCCAATATCAGTTATGTTTTCAGCCAAAACCAAGCATAATCTGCATACAAAATATATGTAGTCCTCATCAGTGGTGGGATTCAGCCAGTTCACACCACTTCGGGAGAACTGGTTGTTAACTTTCTGACCAGTTTGGCAAACTGGTTGTTGGAAGAAACCATTAGGGCAGAGAACCGGTTGTTTAATTACTTGAATCCCACCACTGGTCCTCGCGCCTATGAAGATTCTCAGTCATCCAGATCATGGTTGTTCCAACGGTGCATTTTCAAAAGGCAACTGGACTTCCTTGGTTTTGCTTGACGATATTTCGCTTCTCATCCAAGTAACTTCTTCAGGTCTAAATGAATGGTGGGGAATGGAAGGATTTGTATTCTTTGCAGTCATCTGGTCATTAGCACTCTTTTTGAGAATTGTAGAGGCGACTTGGAGGTTTATCTGTGCCCTTAGGGTCATGTGAATAGTGCAAATGGTTGTGGAACTATCTTGAAACTGCTAAAAGGACTGTGTTGTAAACAGGAGATAGGTGGTGTCATATCCCCCCTTCTATGGAGAGAAGGCTGCTCATTCTTAATGTAGATGGCCTCTTTATCCCCAGTTTCGAACCAATGGTACTCTCTGTCCAGAATATGGACTTTGCTGTCTTCAAAAGAGTGACCTTCATGTTTCAAATGTGGATGGTTTGCTAAATCTTGTCCTGATGGTTTTTTCTCCTATGTCCTGCCCTGTGCTTGTGAAGTGGTTGTTTTGTTTCTCTAATGTACAGATGTGCACATGCCTCACTGTACTGCATATATCACATTGCACAGTTTGTATCTTGATGTTTTATCCTTGGGAATGGACAAGCTTCTATATTAGGGTATTTTAGGGTTTATTATTTGTATGTATATTGTATTGATTGAAATCCTCCTGAGCTTTTCAGATGTATGGAATGACAATGTTGCTTTTTTGTTGTTATCTTCTTTGTCTGTTATGAAAGAGCTCCTGCTGGGTCTTTTTTTGAACTTGGTGAAGGGCCAGTTGGGATAGCCATAGGTTCTGAGGGCCTCGTTGACATGCTTTAGTTCTTTTATCTTTTCCATCATTGCTCGTAGGAAAACTTTCAGCCCAGTGGTGTAGGGTTCTGATCACTCCTATTTTGTATTCCAGTGGGTGGTGAGAATCAAAATGTAAATACTGACTTCTCTGTGCGGGTTTCCTGTAAACTTCAATGTTAAGGCTTCTGTCTTCCTTAATGTATACTGCACAGTCCAGGAAGGTTAGACTATTTGCCTTAACATCTTCCCCAGTGTATTTAATGTATCTGTCCACAGAGTTGACATGTTTGATGAAGGCTTCCAAATCCTGTGTTTTAATCTTGACCCAAGTATCATCCACATACCTATATCAGTGAGCAAGTGGAATTCCTGTGAAGGAGTTTAGATGGAATCTCTTCCACGTGGAGATTGGTCACAATGGGGGACACAGGTGAACTCATAGTGCAGCCGTGTTTTTGTCTGTATTTTCATTGTATTTTAAATAGGTAGTGGTCAGGCAGAGGTCCACCAACGCACATCTGTGCTCTGGGCTGAGGTTGGGTCTGTCACCTAATGTGCTGTCTTGTAACAGTTGTTTCTTCACTACTGTGATAGCTTCAGTTGTTGGAATGCAAGTGAAGAGTGAAATTGAATCATAAGAAACCATAGACTCATCCGTATCTGCAATATCCTTGCAGCTGCCCCAAAGCTATACTGATTCTATCATGCTACAAAGTCAACCTTCTGTATGTACCGTATGTGCGTAAATATATATGTATGTATGTATGTTATCCTATTCCAAATTTTGCTGGTCTTTGCTACTGCATGCTTCAAGACCTTTCCATCTGCAATCACAAATTCTAAGTGTAATCAGATATCTTTTTAAATACAAAATGCCCCAGTTCATCAGGTACAGGTGTAACTTTAGAACATGTCTTCCTGATGTGTATATTTTACAAGGAATTGTGCTCCCAATTCATACAACCCTAAACAGATAAACTCTATTCAGATCAGAACTGAACTTCAATGGCATTTGAATTTTTTCCCCTAAAAAATAAATATCCTGAAATCATGTCCACAATAGCTATATTTTATACCCAACTGATAAGACTTCACTAAATTCAGAACCAACAACAGAAGTAAATGATTTGCTTAATTAATGAAATTTTGTTCAATTCTCAAATTATATTCGGTTGTTTTAATGTTTATGATCTGGTCTTGGACTGTAATAAAACATTTGTTTGAACCAACAGATATAAGAAAATCCCCTAGGGTTACAGCGTATATGCACACTCCATTTGAATTTATGTTATATTTAATCTCAACATGCCTAGACCACACAGTGAACAAATGTTATTTTCTCTGCATAGAATAAAGAGCACTGGGGAATTCTAAATCTTATAGTAAATTGGTATATATTTCTGCTGTGATAAATAGGAAGGAAAGACAGATAGAGATTTTAGGCTGATCCAGAAATCTATAGGCACAAAAATCATTTAGGTTGTCAGAAAATGATCCATTTTCTTTCCATTTTTTTAAAAAAAAAATCTAAGTACAATACATTATTCCCTACTGCACTGTCTTTCTTATTCATTTTCCTCCACTACGGACTAGTTGATCATTATATTTATCCAGGTTCCAGTGGATAATAAAATATAACAGAGCTCAAGGAAATAAACTATTTCCAAATGCTCAAGAAAGATACCTGAGAGTTGGTATTTATTTCAATGGTAGAAAATGCACATTATGACTTTGAATAATAGACAATAGGGCCAATTTAAACATATTCCTTGCATCCATCATCATTATTAATATGCCGCCAAAGAAACACTGCTAAATGACAGATTAACTTTTCATGCAGTGTCACATTTGTGTCATATGTCTTTCTGTTTGACTTCATCCCCCAAGAATTCAGTTTAGTGTTCCTCATCATGCTCATGCTCATTTACCAGTCTTGTGCTAGCAGATCATATATATTAATCAGCTCATGATGGGAAAAAAACCCAAACCAAACAGTTTTTGGCTTACAGTAGTTTTCCCCCTTTTGAATCTTCTTCCATAGTCCGGAAGATTGGATGAGAATATCATCAAAACCATAGGATCTTGAGCTAGTTCCTTGATTTTTGGTCCTAGTAAAACATGTTTGTAACATTCTTTTTGTTATTATTTGCCTCATTAGAAGAGAGAAGTTGTCATCAGAGGATTTGACAAATCTTGGAAGTTATTCTGTCATGCCTCTGACCTTTCTTTCTAGAAAACAAAATTCTTCTTGAGCTCATGGACCCAGTGACTTCACATTGTTTCAATAAATTTAATACATTGTTATTTGGTTCATCACACAGTTAACCAGTTGCTTAGAGCAGCGGTGAAATGCACTTACCTTCGCTACCGGTTCAGAAATGTAAGCATGCATGCGTGCCTGCTACGCTAGCGCGTGCCTCTTATAAACATGCGCAGATGGTCAAAAACAGGACGTAATGACATTCTGGCGGGTAGGCAGAGCCTCCTGCCACTGGCCCTACTGGCTGGATTTTACTACTGGTTTTGACTGAATTTGGCATTTTTATCAACCAATTGACTTCTTCCCAAGGATCTATGATTGGCAGATGTTGTTTTGTGATGTTAAAGGTATTGTCACAGGATGCAAATTGTTCCAAGTACAGCTGCCTTCTGCAACTGACAGATAGTGATTTTGTCAATGCCGGTGGTATTCAAGTGGTCGTCCAGATATTTTAGGATAGCACTTAAGGCATCTATCTCTTTTGGTACTATTTGCTTTCTTTTTATTAGTATATTTATATTTTGTATGGTTGCATCCTCTATTGTTTTTTTGGATTTATCTTCTTGTTTCCCATATTTTTGTATAAAGCATCATATGTGTGATTGTGGGGAGGTTGGGAAAGAAATAAAAGAGAAAACAGACATAAAAAATCTGATGGTGGATGAGTCATTGATTGCTTATATCATACACAGTATAATGAATTAGTCCAGCTGGAAAGAAACCCAAGGAGAAATATTTCAAATCATTCATATAAAATCTTCCTTAATTAACTCACTATAAATGAGAGTGGGACATTCCCCTTACAGTTTCCAGTCTTAAAAATTGCTTGCTGAATGTTTGGTAGTTTTTGCTTCCTTGATCTTACACATTGGCCCATGGTTTGCTCACTTTCAAGAACTGGAAAACTATTTCTGAGTTCCAGAGGTTCCAGCTACTTTCTGTGCTTTCTGATTGCTATTGTTAGCCACTGGCTTGTTCCGAATGTCTTCCGTTTGTTGCTTTCACTGTCATCTTCTGCCATAGAACCTCCCTTCTAGAGGATAAAATCTTGTGCTTTTTCATTGATTAATCATTAGCTTTTCCAATACTTCAATTTTTTTCTTCAACAACTCTTATGAGCTTTCATTCCTTCAGATGCATGCCAAATAATGTTTAGGAAAGAAGACAAACGTACAATAAACATTGCATAACATAATTGCATTCCTGTTCATTCGTTTTCTCTTTTTAGGGCACCAACAGTAGGAAAGGTTTTTATTTCTTCATATACCCTTTGAGGCAAATTTTGTTATAGAGTCCTATTAGCTCTCTTTTTAAAATTTTGTTACTTAGTGAGCTTGTTCCCTGGAATCTAGCTACCTATACTATGGTCAGAGTCTTTGCTTATCCAACAGGAAGCAATAACTCAGTCACTAATGCTGGGCAATCAGCAGCTACTTAGGAAATGACGTTTTTTGTGCTCTCCTCAAAACTTGAACATTTCTTCAAAACACACTGTTTCCCTGATCACTTGCCTCCCTTAATCCTTTTGAATGCCTCTGTTCATTTGTTCAATATATGTATTCTATAATTGCTTTCTGTTCTTCATTGGGACTAATTGGGTAAAGGATAACCAAATTTGTAGGCAATAACATCTTCCAGAGAAGAAGTTTTCTACGGAAATTCACTGATAATTCCATTTTAAGATCGATGTACCATATATGGCCTCTGTAGAACCAAAGTTACTACTTTGACAGGACTGTCCAGTTGTTCCATTATTGCTAGCTTCAATAGAAATGCAACTTTCTTTTCCTAGGACTTTTTTCACATGTTGAAAGTCCCAACTCATGAATTATTGTTCCTTACCCAAGTAATCCAGTTCCTAAAATATTCAGTTGCCACAGGCTGTGTACATATTTTCCAAATATTACCATATGGAGAATTATTTTATTGTTGATGGGACATGATTTAATTATGGTCTTGACAATAACATTGTGCTAAACATACCATGGATATGAGAGGGAACTCCAAAACAATTTGTAGGCAAACAAAGCAAAGAGCATTCTCATAACTTTTGATGTTTATTAGATTTGGCCAAAACAAAACCTGAAAGAATGGAAAGAAAGAGACAAAACTATATTAATCATGTTCCAATATGCCTCTACTTAATTTTTAAACTTGAAAATGAACTTTTACATGACTGTATCTCAGTGGTGTTATGAAGAAATGGCAAAATATAAATAAATGAATATTGGTTCATACTTCATGCTAAATCTTAAGGTAGCTTGTTTGAATATGGTTCATTACAGTCTAGGAAGCATGGTTTTTTATGTGTCAATCAGACCACCATATAACTAGAGATATAAAATGTGAGTTTGTTAAGAGTCAAATAACATTTCAGAAAGCTGGAAGACTGCTGAAATTAGAATAATAACAATGATATACAAAGTAGCTTCATTATTAATCCAGAATTAAATCTACTTTCTATAGGCAATTATGATAAAGATCTTAGGCAAAAGTTCACCAGAAGGAAATAAAAAAGTATATTGGTCATTAACACTTAATATAAAGATAATGAAGAAATACTATATAAAAATAAATTTCCTTATAAACACATAAAGAATAATGCATCGAACAATCCTTGTAGAGTATAGCAACAATATAATTTCACACACTGAAGGGAGAATTAAAATAAGAACAACATTCAGAAAAGCAGTTAATGAAAGCTATTAAATATGAAACTTTAGCTTGCATCTTTCTACTGAAACTCACTTCACCTTGTTTTAAATATGATGTTTCTTAGTAATTCTGGATTGCCCTGCATTGTAAATTGCCCTGCATAGTTTTTCCCTTTGTGATATAGTGATACAGATACTTTCCTTTAATGATTTCTGATTGCTGTTCATTTAACCTTTGATAAAAACAATCTTCGACAAATCCTGGGTTTGGTCTTGTAATTAATCTTTCTACAAGCTCCTAGGTTAGGATAGACTTGCAGACTTTCCTCTGTTGTTGATGTTATTTTAGAGGACTTTTGGTTTCTTTAGCTTATTCTATTTACAAACAGAGGAATCTAATTTAGTCTTTTGCATGCTCAGTGGAGATTTGCTTTAAGGGTATTGCAAACAATCTGTCTCAATGAGGCATTTGCTTTCTAAAGTTATGTTGCATCATTTAAAGGCAGAGGCGGTGGCTCCACTTCATCTAAGAATCTAAGTGGAACCAGTTGTCATCAATTGCCTGATACATCTCAAGAATAATAACTTTTGAAATTATATTTTAAATCTAGATTTAAATAATATTGAGGAACAAGAACCGTTGCATACAGAATGTCTACATTTTATTTCATTTAAAGAATTATCATAAACATTATATATAGTTAAGCAAACTTGAGAATTGCAGCTTCTTCATCTTAAACAGGGGTCATTCCATTCCACTGACTAAAAAGCAAGGCAGCATTTTGCTGGGGCATTTCAAAGGGATACCAACATGCCACTTCAAAGAATCAGTACTGCTTCCATTTAGTTTAGTGCTCCATCACTGGAGGTTTTTAAGAAGAGATTACACAGCCATTTGTCTGAAGTGGTATAGGGCAGGGATCCCCAATCCCCGGGCCATGGACCGGTTCCAAGTCCATGCCTGTTAGGAACTGGACCACACAAACAATGGGCAAGAGAGCAAAGCTTCATATGTCCTTGCAGTTCCTGGTGCCAGAAAAGTTGGGGACTGCTGGCATAGGGTATCCTGACTAAGCAGGCAGTTGGACTAGAAGATTTCCCCTCCAACTTGGTTATTTTGTATTCTATTATATATAGAAACTTTGGTGAGCGTGAATGTCTCTGACAGATGAGGTATCTCACAAATGCTGCAAAGTGTATATGTATAGTACATGTTCTGACACAAAACCATCATTGTGCACATCATTTTAGCATCATTGCAATTAATGGTTTTAAGGCAATGCTATAAGGTTATAGTCTACAATATCCTTTACATGACCCACAGGACTCATTAACAAACTTATGAATGCAGAAGTGTTTGTCCTGTATTTGTCACAATTGTAGAATTCTCAATATTTCAGCCTTTCTATATTTAAAATATCTTGAAAAATCTTTAGAACAATAAAACATTAGTATAAAACATAAACACTAAAACAGTTGGAAGAGGAAAAAAATAGAAGACATGCCATACCTTAACTGCATTGTCTGGTATATTGTTCTTAGTGTTTGTCCCTCATAGTTGCAGGCCTGCTTGTTTTTACCTTGTGCTTGTGTAGTTCTTGCCTAGTTGTTACTGATAGCTTCACCATCAGTGCACAAGGCAGAGAGAGATCTTTCAGCTGGGGTGTTGCAGAGCCTGATGCAGATTTGTGTTAAGAAGAGGTGATTGGCCAAAATGATGGCCTTATCTAAAGGAAAACTAGAACCTGATCTTCTCTGCCTATAGTCCAGCATCTACACCATTCCACCATTTTTTTAAAAAAAATTGATTTATATGCCGCCCTTCTCTGGAGACTCAGGCCGGCTTACAATGAGTTAAGCAATAGCCTTCCTACTTTTGTATATTTATACAAAGTCAGCTTATTGCCCCCACAAACTGGGTCCTCATATTGGCTCTCAACTAATATATTTATTATTTTTGCAATTTCCCCAAATGTCACATGTAAACTTGTAAACTTATTAGTTAAGAATAATCCATTTTACCCAACAGCTTTTAGTAATATAGCTGTTTCTAATTTGTTATTACATTTATTGTTTAAATACTGTTCAAATACTGCATAACAGTGCTTGCCTGAATCAGATATTGTTGCTTATCTACCATTAAATCACTTGTCCAAACACTAAGGATTGCCCACCAACTGACAAAATATCAAACACTATTCAATGTTAAATTCTGGCAATGAATGCTAACTATTCCCTGGATGTTTTAGATCAAAATTTGGAGAGGAGAATGCATGAGTTCTTGCGGATGGCTAGGAACAGGCTGGTCTGAGGCAAAGTTTGGCTTTGACTTTCTGCTTTGCTTACATATGCGTGTTTAAGCAAAAGGAGCCAGGATGGAACTAATATGTTCCTGGATATGTCTTCATGCTGTTCATTATGCTTCTTTGCTCTTTTAAAAGAAAACCCAGCAAGCTGCTTCTAACATTTTAAAATTGGAAATTCACATACAACTGGGGTTTCTATAATTTTTCTAGACTTCTTTAGTCTCCTTTGAGACTCAAAGGTTTTTAAGGTGGGACATGATATCAGTCAATTGCAAAAAGCAGCTTACATCCTGTGACAATTTTTCTAATGTTACTAAACAACATCTGCCTTTTCCAGATCCTTGAGAACTTGGTAGAGAGATAAAATGCCAAATCCAGTCTAAACATCTGGCTGACTGTGTGACCAACCATAATACAGTATATTTAAAATAAGAAATAAAAACTAGAAAAAACTGAGTCTGTGGTTGCCCAATGAATTTAAAATTTGGCTTTACCAATTACAGACACATTCACACACGCACCACACAAGATATAGGATTACAGGGTCTTTCAGTATGCAATGCATCCTGTCCAGTGAATTATCAACTTTATTTCAAAAACATCCTTATGAAATGCGCTTCTGCTCAAACTCATAGATAACATTATATAAATAATTGTTTTACAAAATCATAACAAAATGAAATCATAAATCCAAAATAATATAAAATCCTTCAGAGACCAAATGCCAGTGAAACAATAAAGCAGTTACTAAATCTAAAATTCAGCGGAATACAACATGATGCTAGCAATAAGTATAGTAAGTACAAAGTAACTTCAATTGACATGTGCATGACAGCAAATGCAAATGATCCAGGAGTAAGAAACAAATGAGTATCATAAACAAAAAGAAATATGTATAACTGTAGCAGCTGTTATGAGAAACAGGAATTATGTTTCAGTTGGATACTGACAAGGTGAAAAATGCACCATTTTCCCATTAGCTTCATTTCAGAACAAAATATAGCTGTATAAAAATGGTACTGGTTATTCCTGGTTATACTAAGTAATCTATACCATAAACTGAAAATCCACAACATGGGGAGAAGGAAGAGACTGATTGAGTCGAGAGCCTAGAATAAGAAAAATGTTATTGCCAAGCTATTTAAAATAAAACTTCTAAAGCCTTTTTAAATTGCAACATCTTGAATAAAGGAAAGTGCTGAATTATGTAAAAGCAGGCTAAGAGCCAACATCTGGCAACAGTAAAATCATTTTGTAGGCAGGCAGTTTCCATGCAGCAAAGAGACCTGGCCCTGCCTGCACCAAATAACGGATCTGTGAAGATGTACGAGAGTTGTGTTTGCCAGAAGGATACCCTGGGCTTTGAGGGAAATTTTTTCCGTCATTTGATCTTCTAATACAGCCAGCTGAGATGAGTTATACTTCTCCCCACCAGGAACCTCGAAAAAATTGCTCAAACCATACGCTCATTCCTGCTGAATTGGAAACAAATGCCCCAGCCACGCAGTTAGGCTTTGAAATCAAATTCACCCCAGCTCTTCCTAAACTTCTATGAAGGGAAACAAAGCTTTTTCCTGTGTCTGTGACTTTAGTCTCTTTGGACAGGCTTTTTTCTTTCTTTTTTACTATGTCCCTCTTCTCCCCTACTACCACAAATAGATTGCGATCTTTCATTCCAGAAGGCCACATCACAAGTCTTTCCCATCTGTTAACTATATGTTGTTTGCCACCATTAGGTCACGCCACTGAGAATGGAATCTCTTAATTAAGCCCAGAATATAAGAGAACAACTAGACTTACATAGATTTTCCCCTCTGCTCCTCTTCTAGAATTTTTTTTTTAATAGCCAGGGTGGAGATGGTCTGTCCCTAGTGCAGAAGATTTACAAGAAGTTCAATGCCTTTCAATTTGCATAATCAGGGGTTCTGGTCCTGGGTACCTGTACTAGCTGAATCATTTCCAAACACTCTTAAGAGAACCACTACTCTTATGTTTTTGCCTCGAAAGGACCACCCAACCTAATGATTTTTATGCTCAGACATATTTTGTATTGTAAATATCAGCCATCCATTTTTTTGCATGTGAACCACTTAAGTGATTCATAGGTGATAAGAACTTGTGAAAAAGGAGTTATCACTTCAAAACTTCCAGTTCATTACAATCTTAGAAGGACAGGATCATATGCAGACACATACTGGGTCCTATCAAGGGCCAAAATGTTGTTACAGTATGAAGTAAGAACTATCCCAAACTGGCTAAAATGAAGAAAAACAATTAATTGCTGGTTTGGCATTTATGGAAATATAAAATCCATCTGTGATCATCAAATCTGTTTTCATCCTTTGGGGAGAAGCACAGATCACTTTGTGGGTGGAAAAGAAATCAACTGGGCCATGTTTTTATTAACACATCTTAAATTATCTACAGAATAGTTGATTTCTCCTCCATCTCTCACCCCCATTTCCTTCTTCCCTCTTTCCTTTTGTTCTATTGCTCATTCTGCATTTTCCTCCTCCACTTCTGCTTTTGACTCCTCTGGATTTTTTCCCCTCACCCATCTCTTTTTCCTCCCTTTCTGGTTCAGTTTTCCTACTTCTTCTGCAACATATCTAAGAATCAGCAATCTTTCATATTCTGGAAGTAAATCTGGATCTAGGATATCATGCTTATGTAGTGCCTCCCCCATTCATCTCTTCATTTACTTTTTCTTTTCCTTTTTTCCCTTCATATAAGCATGTGCATGCAAATTTTCCACTTTCTTGGATTAATAATTTAAACTTTCAATGGCTCAAATGTCATCTAATTGTGGCACCCTCCCCACATAATGAACTGGATTTACTGATGGTTCTGGTGCTTTAGCTATCATTGATGTCAAAATAGGGATTGCTTGTGGCTACCGGAACTGCCTTTTTTTTTAAAAAAGCAAATCCTTTTGGGGAAAAAAATCTTCCCACACAGCTTGCAAAAATAAATCCATCAACATATATAAAGCAATACAATTAACATATCTGTCCACCTCTTATTTTACTCTTAACTTCTACTAAAGAATAATATTTCCTGTTCTGAGACTCCTCTGCACTTTATTTCTGTTTCCAATCTCACATTGATAAAGTGCAGGGAAGGGTTAGTAATCCTTTTATAGAAAGATATTCTTCCTTTTCTTTTATGTCCTTTCCTGTTCTTTTATGAAAAACTGACACAGAAGACTGCTGAAATAGTTACTAAACTGCAAACAATTGATTATGTACACAGACAATAATTAATTCATTAACGGTTCCCCAAAGTTAATATCAAGCCCCAAGGGTTGATGGAACTATCCAAGGAGTTGTTGTTGTTGTTATTTGTACTACTATTAGTTAAATTTGGAGGTCAATGAACAATCTGAAACTTCATAAAGGAGCTGATGAGCTGAAAAGTCTGCAATTAAACATCCTTTTGCAATTAAAACCATTAATAGAAAAGCACAATATATGGCACAATATATGGCTTATATCCAATGACTTTTTCTAGCCAGATGTGCAAAACTACTCAGCTTCTAGTGCTCAATTTTAACAGAATCCTAAACTCCATGACAGGAACTGACTACAGCTCTACTGTTCCTCCATCGAGTATTTGTGTTACTGTTAAAAATGGGCAAATGGATCCATGGATCATCCTTATTATCTTCATCTCCAAGTACTTTTGAGTTACAACAGCACCATCTAAAATAACTGGTGGGAGACATAAAAGATATATTTAGATGATACACTCAATGATTGATTATGTATTGTTTGTATGTTTGATTATAAAAATAAAAATTTTTGTCAGTAAAATAACTTTATAAACTGCCAACAGAGTTTTCCACTCTTAAGTATTTAACCAAACTCCAGTATGAATAAGCTTGATGTGCACTCTGTGTAACCAATATAAAACTGTGTAGGTTTCTTCAGAATGAATAGAGCAGAAAATTCCTGATGTTTATCTGAACCATATCCAAACATTCCAAGGCTCTTAAATATGGGAATTTGGCAAAGGGTTTATAGCACAATTTTTGAGGGTTTATAGAAAAATTTTATTAACTTTTGCTTACAATACAATACGAGTGAGCATGGGCTATATTGGTAATTTGCTTTTAATTAAAAGGCAACAGGTGAGATTTGTTCTTGTATCCATATCCATGCATAAGTTACATGTGGTATATAACTAATTCACCATTCTTTCCGCATTGAGAGATGGGAAAGAAAAAAAATCTGATGTTATCTGAAGTTGTGTTAATAAAATGTTCAGTATCTTAGAGGAGCACCAGCATATCTGTACCTCTCCATTAAAATAATGTCATAATTATCATAGCTAAGTAACTCAATCCTATCAAGCACTAACATGGATCCAGAGGCGCTAGGAAATCCATGCCATCCTAATTCATCCTTCTGCTTGAGACAAAGCTCAAGATAGCATTGTATATCCATGCCATGTATAGAAGATGATGATCCAGAATCCAATTGACAGGATAATATTCTTTCAATTCCATCTAAAAAGCTGGCTAGTTTAGAGGGCACAGGGCAGAATGTGTATCATGCATTGTCTGCCTTCCAAACACTGGTCCCATAAGATCTGTTGCCTGAGGCACTTGCCTGTCTCTGCCTAATAATAAAACTTTTGAATTTATTTATTATTTGGAGTGTATCTATTTATAAAAACTTTGGCTCTATTGCACTGGGAATTTTGTAAAAAAGATTGTCATGTGCTCCTGTATACCAAATGCCAAAGGTTGGCTTGAAGAAATGTATGTGTTCTCAAGATTTGAACTTCAGCTCCTATAATATCCAACCACAAAAGCCAACTGCAATATTCAATAAAATTTATGAGAGCTGAATACCAACATATTAAGGATGCCAGATTGAAGAAGAATGCTCTAGTTCACAGAATAACAGAGATATTATTTCCAGTAAAGTTTTTCAGAGATGGAGAGGCTCAAACATTGTCACTTTTAAAATAGATAATTAGTAGTTAAACTACTTAATCTGGCAATTAAACTAGTAGACAACTAATATTTAAAACAGATAACTAGTAATGTAAAGAGTTTATTTTATTTAAAATAAAGATGCGTTTTAACGAATATTTCAGTAGAAAAGAATATTTATGAATACAGCTGTTATATACATACATATGTAGATACTTTTCACTCAAAGAAAAAGAACTTTTTAAAAATTATAGACTTTTCTGACTGAAATTTTTAAAAGAAGTAAACAAAAATAAAAACATCAAAAATTATTAACTCTGTGCTGAAATTAAATACAGCCGAAATAAATCCACTCAAATAGTTGTTATTATTAAGTAGCTAAAATGAATTGCATATAAATAAGCACCACACCAGGCCACTGTATTATTAAAGTATAAACTTTTAAAAAGGTAAACTCCAATACTATAAATACCTACATGTGTTGCATAACCATCTGATTCTAGGATAGCCAGATGCTCCTTGTCAAAAGAAAAAAAATGGAGCACACTTCTGCCAACACATGTAGGAATTTTCTGAAAGAAAAGAACAAAGAAAATTACTCACAGAGGAAACTTATCTTCTCTTTCCCCCATTCCAGATGGAAGTCAGCCTCCTATTTCTATCTATTGCATTTCAAACTGGGGTAAAACTATCCAACTATAAAAAATTATAGTATTTCAGTCTAACATTAATAACAACATCAGCATCCAAAGGCATAATAGCAGAGATTTGATTAGAAGCCATGTTGTGAATAATAAATAGTCAGTTAGAAGGCTGGGTATCAAAATTCCTTTTAAGCTCCCTGTGTTTGACCTGGGGTGGGGGGCAGGGGATATGTGGCCAGAGTGGGATTGGCTAGCTTGATGTCACTTGTGTCAGGGGTGCCTGTGATGGCCCGAGCACTCTACCAACAAGAATAGGCTTCCGAGCTCTGTTTTCAGCTGCAATGGCCTCCTGCAACCCTCTGCCAGTGAAAATGGAGATCGCAAGGGCTGCATGCAACCCTCCCAAGCTCTATTTTTGCTGGCAAAGGCACTATTGGCCAGTCCTTCACTGTTTCCACGGTGACCCTGTGGGCCAGATCTAAGCACTCTGTGGGCCGGATCCAGCCCCTGGGCCTTGAGTTTGACACCCCTGACTTAGATTAAAAATCACTCAAGTAAATATAAACAGCCAGGTTTCTGGGTAAAAATACCCAGAAACCAAGTAATTTATATCTATCAAGTTTTAACTTGCAAAAGCCTCATTTGGACACCAAAGGAACTTACCCCTTGTCTCAATAGGTCCTGCCTCTTTTCCTGTGATAAGATTTCATATTCTTCTGATTGGAATCTTACTACTATGCCAGCATTATCTGGTACTAATCAAGGGGAGAAGCAACCTAGAACTAAGGAGAAATTTCCTGACAGTTAGAACAATTAATCAGTAGAACAACTTACCTCCAGAAGTTGTGAATGCTCCAACACAGGAAGTTTTTAAGAAGATATTGGATAACCATTTGTCTGAAGTGGTGTAGGGTTTTCTGCCTAGGCAGGGGGTTGGACTAGAAGATCTCCAAGGTCCCTTCCAACTCTGAATAACTCTGTTATTCTGTAATACTAGCTATAAACAACGGTGATTTTTTATATTTTCTTTTATAATATTTTAATTGGAGAACTGGATTCTCCAGTTATAGTATTTTATTGGAGAACTAGATTCTCCAATTACATTTAAGCTTACCTTTTAGGCTCCTTTTCAAGAAAAATAAATATGAGCTCTGCTGAATCAGATCAAAAGTCAATTCAGTCCAACATCCTCTTTTACATACTTGGCAACCCATGAGTGATTTGGAATTGCAGAAATGCAAACAGAAATCATTTGTCTTCTGATCTGGTTGACAGGTTGCTCAATCAACTTTTAACTCTTTAGAATTCTACGAATCTCTGCTCTTCAAAATAATGCATCCTAGGCTTAGCCCAGAAATTTTTTTTTCTGTTTTTAAGGTTGTCTTAAAACACTCATTTAAAATAGACAAATAAGCTATTTTTGTACACAACATTTCATTGGCAAGCTATGAATACTGAGTATACTGATTACCTAAATATACATTTTTGCTAATAGAGTTTTACATACATTTGATGCACCCAAAGGTGTGTGTTGCATAAAACTGGAGAGAAGAAAGTTGAGTATGCGAAACTACACCTGAATTTATATTGCATATATTCATGCAGAATAGAACTTTTGTATATAGGTTATTTACACTGAGTTAAGCAAAGCTATAGTTATTTTTCCATGACTCCAGAGTGCAGTTTATCTAGTTTGCTTGCTTGTAGAGGATTTATAATGCAGTCATGAAATATAGTCTGGTTTTATTTGGGAAAGGAAACAGATAATTACATTATTACATGTATGGTTGCATATGCATTGACTATTCCTCAACCCTATCGATTTGGAAAGTACCAAAAAAAAACTTAGAAAAAGTTATCAAAAACGTCATCAAGCAGTCAGCAGTGTTTACCTACTTACTGTGATTTAATGAGAATAAAATCCTAAGTCATTTTGTTTTTCCTATACGAACTATCTGCATTTTAACATATCAAATGTATTTTGTTACTACTTCTTACTAACATTAAAAGTTGCTGTAGAGGTGCTGTCTATAAAAATATCCCAAATCCGTACTTGGGAAATATATTTCATGGGACCAACCCAAAAGTCACAAAAGTATATATCAGCTTTTAAAAGCTGATATATACTTTTAGTATATATCAGCTTAGTTATTTTCTAATTCACTGTATCAGTAGGGACACTTGTTTAATCAAAGGTTATAATTTTAAAGACTACTGAATGGTTTTGGAAATGTGCAACAGATGTTAAGCTGAGTTAGCTTTGCAACCCTGCATTCAAGATCACAAGGTTAAGACCTCTGCCATTCTCTAATAGAATTGTGCCCCAGACTTGAAATGAAGTCATCTGCTTCTAATGATTTTGCTCAATTTAGTCAAGGAAGAAACCAGCATGTTTTCCAATATTGTGAATATCATTTATTGAAAAGGAGAATTGTAAATTCACTTCTTACAAAATTATGTGGAATCAAAATCATATTTCAGAGGGTAACACTGAATACTTTCTTGTACATTGAATTGAACAGAAAACATGGAAAAACAACAGGAGATCAATATGAAGGCATAGGGCTGTTCCTTCTAAGCTTTTCTGAGTGGTGTATTATTCTAAAGGCAAGATAGACTTTTTATTACTGTCAAACTCCCGGCCCGCAAGCCAGATGCGTCACGTGCTGGCCATGCCCACGCCCACGCCCAGTTTAGCAAAGGGGAAAAAAGTCCCGATAATCATGTGATGATGCTGTGACAACACAAGTTTGACACCCCTGCTCTAGGGCAATGCAAATACTATATATGCTTTTTAAAGACTTTTCTTAAATTTGTGATGATTTTTTTTTTACAATATAATAAATGTAGATGAAATTACAGTCGGGACACTAAATATATTTTAGTTTCTTAATCTGTTATAGTGGGCCTAGTGAATCAAAGATTGCAGAGGGAAAAATATCATAGTTCTGACATTTGCCCATGCAAAATAAATTTTGTCTGGATAATTTAGTCCTTAATATATTCATTATCCATAACAAGGGTATAAGCAAGTACAAATGATGTAAATGTTCCCCAAACCTAAGCTGCAGCCCTGCTTACAGTCTGTACAGGATGCTAAGAGTATTCTTTTTCAGCACTCTCAAAAATTCCTTTGGATCCACCTTAGCAAAAGAATTTAAAATTTTCTATTTTGCTGACCTACTGTATATAAACACCTGGAATAATTCCTTCTGTTTTGCTGTGTTAACCAGTAAACTTCAGAAGTGTTTGTATTTCAGCATACAAGGGTACAAAATCACCGCCGAGTATGAGAAAGTGGTGTGTACCACACAGCACTGGCTTAGGGACAAATCATCATGTTTTGAGGCATTTATAAAAGAGGCAAATGATTTCCCCCATTCTGCTTATAATGAAGAGACCCTTGTGCTGTGGAGAACATTCCTATCCTGCTTTATGAATTTGAAATAGGCAGCCACATAAATCAACATAATAAATAAGTCAGCCTTAAACAGAAACAATGTGTAAGCCATATTGTTATTATGGTATGTGGGAATGAAATTGGGGGAAAGGGGAGGGTAGATGCTGCCTAGGGAACAATCAGATAAGAAAGGGCATAACCAAAAGCTACATAATAGATAGATAAGGAGACTCGGAAAGAATCTTCCCTAACTTCTCAGGCTGTAAAAGAGATGGCGGAATATTTGTAAGATTCTATTGATTCTACTTAATGGGAGTAGAATTAAAGTAGAATTAGCTCATCAGCTTGTATTTTCTGCCTGATCTACCTGGGAAAGCTGACATGTTATTTATATTTGTTTGAAAAGCCATTAGTCTACATGACTGAGAGGGAATTTTTGATGCTGCAGATATTATTCAATTGCAACCCACAACATTGATATTATCTAGTCTTGCTGGCTAGAGCAGCTAATATAAATCAAACCTATCCTGGTTTGTATGGTACAGGTAAACATTGGCAATGTTACATAATCTGCATCAGTAAAGGAACAAAAGAAGAGCAACAGTCGGACAAAGAAAAGTGTACAAATAAAATTTGGTTTATATTGGTTACATCTGGGCCAAGGAATCAGAAGATAAGCTAAATAGCACACATAAAAGTAAGGTTTAAAGAAAAATTCTGGATAGAAGATAACTTGCTACATTCTTTATATTATATTCATTATTACTTTAAATAGTACCAGAATGCTACAATGGGCTGTAAGAGTAATCTTGAGACACAGGAGGAAGAGCCACAGCTTAGATAACAGTCGGAAACGAAAAATCTGAGTCTAAAGCAGGAACGGGGGTGGAGAAAACATCTCAGAATTAACCTTTTATCCTTTGGAACGGGGGGAAGCACTTTTAGACTTGTACAATTCTGTTACTATAATCTTACAATAAATATATTATTCGTTTTCTTGGTTTTAGTTTTCTGTTCTGGACTATCTTGAAGAGTTGGCACCTACCCAGAAAAGACATTAAGTAGACTTCCCAAAGGGATAACCAAAATGTCATAAAATTCCATCAAAGCATATAATTTAAGCAGTGTGAACCAGTGGTGAAATCTAAAATTGGTTACTACCGGTTCTGTGGGCGTGGCTTGGTGGTGGTGTCGGGTAATGTGGGTGTGGTCTTTTTTAAAAAACTTTTTAAACCATTTTTTCTACAATCTCTTCGGCGAAGAGGTTGTAAAAAAATGCTTTCAAAAGGCTCTGACGATCCCAGCTGAGTTGCCTGATCAGGCAACTCAGCTGGGATCGTCAAAGGCTTTTAAAAGTATTTTTTCTACAACCTCTGAAGAGTTTGTAGAAAAAAATCTTTTTAAAAGCCTTTGACGATCCCAGCTGAGCCGCGTGATCATCAGAGGTTTTTTTCTTTTTTACTTTAAAAAGCATTTTTTCAGCCAAAGAGTTGTAGAAAAAATGCTTTTAAAATTTTTTGGGGGAAAAGCCTCTGGTGATTGTGCGGCTCAGCTGGGCGGGGGGGGGGGCAGGAATTTTTGCTACCAGTTCTCCGAACCACCCACCTCCATCGCTACCGGATCGGGTGATCCGGTCTGAACCGGGAGCATTTCACTCCTGGTGTGAACATCTGATACTTGGAGTGTGTGTTTACAACATGAAATCAGCTAAATATCAGCAGCACCATATCTGCTTTGACATTCTGATATAGCTCCACAGGAGTCTTAACAAGTTCTAAATACCATAGACTTTGTCATTGTCCTGTATTGCCAATGGTGGTTTAAAATGGCGGATCTTAATTCAAGGCCCAAAGCGACAAGAGATCAACCCTTTTTTTTCTGAGATGAAAGAAGGAAAGTGTGGGATCCATAAAGACCATTTTGTTTCAGGCAGCCCAGGGGTGCACAAGAACTGTTTTGTTTTGATCACTGCACTCTTTTCCATATTTTTTTTTAAATCTAGGAGTAAACTGCTTGTGAGGATGGTTTTGCAGTCAGAGGAAAAGCAGGGCGTAATAAACTGGTTCTCAGAAAACACTTTGTTGAGTATATCTTAAGAGACAGGTATTCTGTCTTTCCTTCCTTAGTGATTTTTCTCTAGTAAGGGAAAAAATAGCAAAGTGCAAAACTTACGGAAGCATATTGTAACAAAATTAAATGTAATTTTTAATGGTATTTCATATTAATGATGTAATCCTGATGCCTTTTGCTTCTCCATCCCACTCTCCTGTCTCATAGAATGTTTAATTTTAATTTATATTAAACTCCAAA
Source organism: Masticophis lateralis (assembly GCA_030761175.1). Classification (NCBI taxonomy): domain Eukaryota; kingdom Metazoa; phylum Chordata; class Lepidosauria; order Squamata; family Colubridae; genus Masticophis; species Masticophis lateralis. The sequence goes on along the minus strand of JAUDYJ010000003.1, from coordinate 54,140,701 downwards.
CATTACAACATTTTAAAAGTATTTCTTTTGTTTACTATTTATTTTTTAACACTGCCCAGCATCTTGACAACTCTCACCAGCTTATGAATATAAAAATAAATAATACAAAAAAAATATACAAAAGAAAACTATCAAAAGAAACAAGAGAAGACCACCAGAAGAGCAAACAAAATTTTAAAAACTAACAAAAAACAACTCCACATTCACTTTATTGGAGTGGATGTAACCCTGAGGGGACATCTAAGTTTTTAATAAGTTCTGGGATATCCTAAAGCTAGCAGCTACCTTTATGGTGTTACATGTAAACTAACAGCAACACAGCAATATGATATTTTTACTATTATATATCAATAACTCATACTTTTTAAAAGAAATCTAAATGGTTACATTAAAAAAGTCATCTGGTGAAAAGAAAAGAAAAACAAAACTCAGGGAGAACAAAAAATAAAACCACCAGAAGGAAAGAAAAGACCCAAAGAAATAAAACGGAAAAATGGAAAATCATTATAAGCAAGTAAACAAAACTAATTTAATTTAGATCATATGGATCATGCTATACTGTCTGTCTTGTTTCTCCTTCAGTATAAAACTGACTCAAAGACTGAGAGTTGACAAATTGCATTAAGCTAACATTTATAATATGGGATATAAGCATTCTTTCACAAGCACATTTTTTTTTGCCTTAGTTCAAATAAAATATATGCAAAGTTTGCTGTTGGGGATATAATTTAATAAAATATTGACATCTTTAATCTTCAAATGCCTTTGAGGAGTCTATTTCATCATGGCAACATGTGTGACCTATAAAAAAATAACAAGCAGACGTGTATATTATATGGTTTTTTTAATTTATTACATATCTAACATAGATCAATAAACTATATCAACATCCACTTATGAGAATATTGTTTTTTATACAATATGAATATCAGAATATCACAGTAAAAAAGTCTGGTTTGCTTAAACACAACTCAGCCTTAATATACTAACTTTTTGTAGGGTTGCTCAAAATTATTTCATTTTTAAGCTGGGACCCTTCAATCTTCTTGCTCATGTAGTTCTATGATAATAAAAACATTCTGATTATCACACCAAGTCTGTTTGCATTTATTCTCTACAACAAAGAAGGTGAATATCAGAAATAGCCTCCTTATAATATAAGCAAAACTGGGACAGAAGAAAGAATCTATCTTGAGGATGTGTTGTAGTTCCAGATTTAAAAATTATATATTCTTTTTATTCAGTTTGTAAAAATCACATAATGTACATATTTGGTACACCAGAACAAGAAATTGATTCCACAGGAAATCTACAACTATAAGTTATTGAGATAGATCAGTGTGGTCCTGAAACCCCTGGGGTACCCAAAGCCATCTCTGGGGTCCACAAAGGGCAGCTTACATTGAAAAATAATATATATTAAAATCTCATCAAAGGGGTACAACAAAGGTAAGTTAGTGAACTAGCTATAGATGGCATATTTCAACATCAGGAGTGTGGAAGGATAGCTGATAGTCAATCCTAAATAATAGGCAATAGTTCTAAAAAGCTATTCATTATCAATATCTTCACTATCAGTTCTAATTTCTGAAATAGGATGTATCTGCTGTCATTAACTAGGCCTACTTGATATTTATTCAAAATCTTATTTTTAACTCTGCTCCTTGAGTTTCATTACCAGAGCTTGCAAATTAGAGTAACAGAGTAGTGGCTATTAGAGTTATCAGCATTGCATATTATACCCTCCATTCTTAAAACTATAGTATCTTCTTCTAATTTGATTTCTGTCAATATATATTCAGCACATATACTATATGCTGAATATTTAATTATTTATACATTAATTGATTTTGCTAGATTTATATCTCAACTTCTTCCTTTAGGAACTTGGGATATTGTATATAATTCTCTTCTCTTCATTTTCTTCCTATAACTCAGGTAGTCTGAGCTGAGAGAGAGTCTAGCCTAAAATCACACAGTGAGCATTCATGGCTGGGAGTAGATTTGAATTTGATTCTCCCCAGTGTCCAATTACGCCACAAATGAAATATGAGCACTGGATGTTTACAACTACTTTTTACAAGAACAGGTTGCTCACTCTATTTGTCATTCTATCCTGTCCATTCATATGTATGGTCTTCCTAGGCTTTAAAATATATTAACAGGATATTTTAGAGTCAGGCTATTTCAGGTCAGACCCAATGCCCATGCCTATAAGAACAATAAGTCTATTATTTATTTCAGGTTCCCCTTGGTGACTTTTTTCTCTAAGGTTCTCTTAGATTAGAGAAGGTAGGTCATTTCTCTAAGGTTAGAGAAATGACCTACTCAAACATAACAATTGATTTGACTCAAAAATCTAGATATTAGAACTGAGATAGTAGAATCAGTGATTGAGATCAGGTAACTATCCACTAAAGATTAAATAGTCCTTGCTGGTGTCATAATAATCCTTACTCTGTCATCTAATTCTCTTTGAAGACAATGGCAAACTTCTTTTTTGCTGCCTATAGCAGACATGTAGATTTGTATCTTCTGTGTTAAAAGCTAATTCTCTCTAAAACATCTAGGAATGGAGCACCAATTTTAACATTATTTCCAGACTATGAAAAAATGGTAGAATAATGTTTTCAATCAAATGAAAGCTAGAAACTATCTTTAGAAGAGAGCAAACATCTGGAAACATAAAATTCTAATGTAAAAAACATAGATGGGTGGATCCACTCAAAGAATTATTATGTTCTTGGTTTATAACATTCTTGTGAAATGGCAACAAGAAAAGTATTTTCAAGGTCATAGTCCGTAGACCTGACATAGCCAGTGCTTCAAAGGATGTACATCCAGCACAGCAACATAATAGAATGTCATTGTAATTTGTGTTCATAGCACAAATAGCCCTTATTTATTCGCTTTTCATGTGTATGTGCTCTTACTCTTCCTGTAGACTTAGAGTCTAAATCGGGGGTGGTGGGGTGGGGGTGGCAGAGCAAGGGCTCTGTTCCTAAACTGTAGTTTCTCCCTTAATCTTAGCAATAGAATCTGTGTGAATGTTTTTTGCAATGGAGATCAAGATAAATGTATGTATTTGGCCAGAGGTGGCAGGTTGCTTTACTTTCACAATATTCACAATGTTGTTAATCAACCCCTCCCCCTCCCCCCATCTTCTAATATAATACAGGATTTGGATTTCATTATGTTGTTTTTTTGAACACTGAACTTCTGGAATTGTATGTGCCTATATGTATTCTGTTTAATTGCACATTTTAATTGTAAAGGATCTGATATAGAACAGGTCCATTTTTTTAATATTTATGAAAACCTAACAATTCAGGGACCACATATACTATGAGAGAAGCATCTGACTTTTATGGAGAAAGATATACTAGATCTATTTATTTTTTCCATCAGTAAATCTGAGATCTAGAAGTATCCTTCAATCAGTGGATAAGATGTTTGGCTATTTTTATATTTGATTATGTGATATCAAGTAGTTGTTGACTCTTAGCGATGACACATATTTTCTCCATGCAATCTGCAAACTGTTCTTTCAGTTTATAGAAGAGATGTCCAAGGACCAAGTTTACAATATTTGAGAACGACCCAAACTATACTTTCCTCTTTCTTATAAGTGATTCTAAATTTCTTTACTGAAAATGATTTATATTGACAGTCTTTGCTAAGAAGTCAGAATTGCCAATAAAATGTTTTATTTTATGTCATCTTTTCAATTATAAGAAGATTTGTGAGGCAGTTCCAGACTCCTAATGATTCTTTAGTTCATTACTTTCCCTCATCTTTTCATTTTCTCCTTTTATCTCTTTTCTTAAAGTCTCATATTCCATCATGCTACACTACTAGTTAAATAAATCCCCAATTCTGCTTTTGTAGAGGTCTAATCCTTTTATTTTCTAAATCTTGTTAATCCAAAGGCTTTTCTTTCATTTTAACTATCAACTATGGCACTACTGTTTCTCATCAACAGCCACTGCAAGTCCTATATGCTGGTTCTTTTTGAAAAAATATTTCAAGTATATTTCTATAGTCACAAGATTGCAATGTTTTTAAACTCTTTTTAAACTATTAGATGGCATTTTCCTACTCTCTTTTTACTCTCTAGCACTCATAAACATTTTATTTGTAGGATTTATATCCTGCCTTTCATCCAGAGCCTCATGGCACCAAAGCATACCCACCATACCCTTATTTTTTTCCCCATGACAACCACCTTGTGAAGTAAATTGGGCTGAGAGAAAATGACCCAAAATGATCCAATGTGTTTGCATAGCTGAGGTTAGCCTTGAACCACTCCTAGGCCAAAACTCAAACCCCTACATCAAACTGGTTATTTGTGATGTATATTTTAATCTAGTGTTCATCAAGGTTAAGGTTGAAAAACCTTGTCCATTTTTTTGTAGAAGCCACTTGACCTTCTGGCATGTGGAAGCAAAACATTTTGTATAATTTTAACTAATTGGAAACATACCAAATACTGACCCAAATGTTAGCAATTTTAATTATACTGCCAAAGGAACTCTGTGGGGATCTCAAACAATATAATGATTTCCAGTTTACTTCCTTTCACTAACTTATTGATGTATACAGTAAACAGAACCTGGAGGGCATAACAGTTGGGGGGATTGAGCAACAGCAGGATATGGTAGCCTGGTTTTTGGACTGAAAGCTGTTGCCAAAGGGTCTCAGTCTGGACCAGATTTTCTTACACTGGCTTAGAATCAAGCCAGCAGGAGCCCAAGGCTGGGCCAGTTTAGGGATGCTGCACAGATGTATCCTAAGTGTAGATAATTCAGCCTCAAGCCTCTGCATTTTTCACCATTCTCAAATGCAGAACTTATATCACTTTAAAAGCTGTTTTAAAAACAGTTGTTTTCAGTTGTTATCACATAGAGGTTTCCTGGATTTCACCCAATAGCATAATATGAAATATTTAACAAGATTCCCTAAAAACTCTCCCGCCATCCTACTCCCAATAAAAGCAGACCATCCCCAACCTCCTTATTTTTTTTATTGAGACTTCTATATCGCTTCATAGTGCTTTACAGCCCTCTCTAAGCAGTTTACAAAGTTAGCATATAGCATATTGCATATTAGCATGTTGCATTAGCATTAGCATATTGCCCCCAACAATATGGGTCCTCATTTTACCCACCTCGGAAGGATGGAAGGCTGAGTCAACCTTGAGCCAGTGAGATTGATCTGCTGATCTGCTGAACTAGCAGTCAGCTGAAGTAGCTGCAGTACTCTAATCACTATGCCACCTCGGCTCTTATTTTTGGTAGGTTTTCTCCGTATAATGCCCATGACTACAATTATATTACTTATAGATCCTTAGTATTCTTAGAATCTACCAAAAAAATTCATTTAATGTTTTTATAATGTTGTCATCATATTCAGTATTTCCTTTCTCAAAGCACAGTAGACAGATTGTCCATGTCTCAGCACAGTATCTCTCCTGCTATATTATCATTATCTCCTAACCTCCCACTGTGTCAATCAACCAGTTTGCCCTGACGTCATTGCATTTTCACATGCACAAGACTTTCACTTATGAAATTTAGTTCTATAATGCATTCAAAACTTCAAAAGTAATGGTGTAATTCACCAAACACGGAGACAAAGTCCTTTAAATAGTATTTTGTAATCTCGTGAATGATTTATCAGATGCTCTGCCAGACATTAGGCAAAATTAGGATGTCCCTGCAGACATTAGGCAAAATTAAACAATTGTCTCAGGCTGCAGATTGTAAGTGGTTACGACTTTGGTAGGAATAGGATTTGCTGGTCTACTTTCCCAACAATGTCTCATGGTCCAGACTGGGATTTCTACTCCAAAGCTAAACAAAAGAACACGGTAAAATCCTATTAAAAATCTAACATCAGAGAAATGTCAAGATTCGGCATTATGTAAGATATCTGAAAACAGACCAACACATATTGATCACATCTGTAACCCACTTTCCAAAACTTTATAATGATCTCACTTTCTAGTGAGTGCAAAATTCAGTGGCATGTTTTACTCAGCTTGTATTTTCTTGGATTGCACTGTCCCTGGCTACATTTGGACAATATGATCAGTCAAGGTTTATTATGCTGAAGTCAGGCCATATAAAAAAAGATCTCAGGATTATATATGGTTCCTGATACAAAGTGGACAGGAGTAATATGGCTTGTTTGTTTGCATTAGTTATTTTTAATTGGCCAGAATTTAATGCTACGTCCAAACCTAACTTGTGATAATAAGGTACCGTATTTTCCGGCGTATAAGACGACTTTCTAACACACAAAAATCTTCTCAAAAGTTGGGGGTCGTCTTATAGGCAGGGTGTCGGTCTCCTGTAATCAGGCAGACCAGCCCGAAAGGCTTTGACGAGCCTTAAATGGCTCTAAGGAGCCAAGCTGAATTGCCTGCTGAGTTGCCGCTAATCAGCTGAGTTACACGCAAGCCCTGTGTAAAAGGGAAAAACTTTTCTTTTACACAACGCTGGCCATCCCAGCTGCTAATTTTTGCCTGCTAATTGCTCCGTAGCAAAAATCCCCCCCACCTCCAGCTTGCTTACCTTAGCTGCTAGCCCCAACGCTTGCCTTGCCTTGCCTGCAATCCATTGCATCAGCAAGCAACTAAATCTCCCTGCCTGCTTGCAGGGAGATTTAGTTGCTTGCTGATGCAAGCAACTTGTGGACTTCAACTCCCAGAATTACTCAGCCAGCAAAGCAAAGCTGGCTGAGGAATTCTGGGAGTTGAAGTCTACAAGTCTTAAAGTTGCCAAGGTTGGAGACCCCTGTTCTATTGGGTAAGTTTTTTTCCCCCTTTGGGAGCTTTAAAAAAAATAGTTAATTGGGGGGTTTTTTAGTTGTTCTTTTTTAGACCTAGCCATTTAAAGGCTAGGTCTAAGTTTTAGGCTAGGAAGTTTTAAATTTAGCTTTCATATAAAAATAAAAATAAAAATAATAAAAATAAAAATAATAAAAATAAAAATAAAAATAAAAATAATAAAAATAAAAATAAAAATAATAAAAATAAAAATAAAAATAATAAAAATAAAATGTGTGCAACTTTCTGAGATTTAATGTGTTTCTGTAGTGTTTCACTCTAACTACACAAACACACAAAATCTCACAAAGCTGTATGTGGAATTTTGTGTGTGTAAACCCACAATGTAAAAGTTGTTTTTTTGGGCTTTTTGTGGCTGTGTGAGGTTCCTGCTTATTGCAGGGGCCATTTTGGGTCTAGCACAGCTGCTTTTACATTGTGGGTGAGCCAGTTGATGTTTTTTAATTTTTATTTGGTGTGCGTTGGAAGTGGGGTCGTCTTATACAGCAAGTATAGCCCAAACCCTATATTTTTACAGGAAAAGTTGGGGGTCGTCTTATACGCCCAGTCGTCTTATACGCCGGAAAATACGGTAAGTAAAAACGTGCCATCTTCACAGGCAATGGTCTGAAGTTGGGCTTCTTTTGCAAGAATTCTCTGCCCCACTCAGCAGCCGCCATAACAAGCCAGTCATCTTAAAATGAAAACTTGTATATTTGTACAAATGATGTCATTTAATACTTGGGTTACAACTGTGATACAACTACGTAAACTACGTAATCATTTGTATCATGATTTCATGATGTACATTTGGTTATCTGTCTTTCCTTTTGTGCTCCCAAAGATACCCCTATCGCTACATGCCCCCTTCATTTAGTGGAGCAAATGCTTTGGATGCAAAAAATCCAAGTCCCCCTTGGCATCTCAAGGTAGAGTGCAAATACTACTGGGAAACACCTTCCCCCCTGCCTTTTTAAACAACATTCATTATTATGAATGTTATCATTACTATGAATGAACATTAACAACATCAACATTAATTAAATTTGCACTTCTGATAACCTTGTTCCTTGAAAAATTAAGGTACAATTCAATCAAATATGATAGGTCCTTTTACCTATTAGGTTGTATGAAATCCACTTAAATGGAGCATGTTTCTTAGCCAAGAAAGACAGATTACAAATGTGATAACAACTCCTATACACATTGTTTTCCAATATTTGCAAATGTTCTCTACTGACATTTATTTTTAAAAAACAGCTTGAGAAGAAGAAACTTCAGAGTAGAATAAAAAAAACCCATCCAGGAAGGATTTACTGAATCTTAAATTATTATTGTTGTCAACACTAGACATTATCCCTTTGGTAACTTTTTCCTCTGCAAGTTTCCAAAAGTATGTTACTAAGTCTGCTGTGACTGTCTGAATAGAAGGCCTTATACCATATTATACTATATTTCAGCTGCAGAGTTTGGAAAACCATTCCTGTAGATAGCAGCAAAAAGTTGAGTTTTCTGCATTTCTTTGCTGCCTTCTAATGATAGTCAAGATCTTCGCAATTACAGATATGGTGGCCCAAATCCATGTGCAAGTGTTGCAAATCAGACTTGCTCAAGCACTTCTGGACAGAAGAAATACTCAGTTCTGCTGCACAAGTATATGCAGTTGTAGTATATGCATCAGAATGGGTTAAACATAAAGGCTTTAATAAAATTGGGGATTTGTTTCCCAGAGACAAAAAAAGAAAAACTGTAATTATTAAATTACTTCATTCAGTGGATTCTTTCATACTTCTTGACTACCATAATCATTTACCACTGACATTTTAATACAACTGAAACAATCAAACATATAATGACTTTTTGGATGTTACTCAGTTTGGGTGATCTCAGATCTGGAAATTGTGTACTACATAATTCTATAAAAACGGAATTCAATTCCATTTAGTTATTTTTAAAGAATTTATTTTATCTGTAGTTTAAACCTGCCTCATATTGTATTTCAAACTATTCTTGTCTATTGTAATCTTTTGATATTATTTTAACATCAATATTTGTTGGTTTTGATAATGATTTGCTAAATTTATATGTTGAGTTATTAGCTCAATATTCAATGTATTACATCATCTAAATTATTAAATGGTTTCATAAAATGTTGTACATTACTAATTTGTAGTAATTGCATAGAACTAGTCCTTGATTTATGATTGGCCTTTTTTGATGGCCATTTGAAGTTACAATGGAACCCCCCCCTCCAAAAAAAACTAACAATCTAATCCCAAAGCTACAGTAGCTGCAGCATCCCCACTTCATTCATCCTTATGGCCAACTGTAGGGATGCTGCAGCATCTCACCCTTACTTATCTTCCTCCCATTCCCTGCACTTCATCTCTACAAGCATTTCCCTCCCCCAACAACTCTCCGCTAGCCTTAGACCTAATTCTCATCCCACCAGGCTCCACACACTCCTCCTCACTTACTTTTCAAAGGGTCTGAAGAATGCCGTAACACTGGAATGGATTGCTTTGTCACTCAGCCACATTTTGTAATTCCAGAACCGTGCCACACACCCCAGGGACAAACCACTCCATTTTCCTACCATAACACAGTTTGCACAGCGCTGCAGTTTTCTGCAGCTCTTTGCAGCTTTTGGAAGTATTGCACAACCTCATTAACGCAGAAAAATTAAGTGGTTTGTATGAGGGACACATGGCAATGACCCGGTAGTGACTGCCATTTTTCCCCCACTCTCTTGCTCTATTTTGCTTCCTTAATGAAGTTGCACAAATGCACACCATGTCAAAAAGCTGGAAAAAGCTGCAGAGTTTCCGCAGCACTGTGCAAATTGCATTAAGGCAGCAAAGCAGAGAGGTTTGTCCCAGGACCACATGGCACAATTCCAGAAGCATTCATATTTCAAGGACTATCTGTTCTGTAGCTGTAATCATCTCTGTGCTTAACAGCTGAATGCATGAAATTCAGTCTAAGGAAATTAATTTGTTCATATCTGGACTGCAGATACCCAGAAGCCCACTAGATGGCAGCAAAGACATAAAGTGCACACTATCTCTTTTCTCCCCTCTAGTGCCCATTCAGGTTCTGTTCAGCTTTCTCAAAATAATTTCAATAAATGCTATATCAAATATGAGTGCTCTTCATGGAGAGATCAAGGTTTTGATTCAAATGGAGCCTGCCATTCTTGTACAGGTTCAGCATGTCCCAAAATATCCCCGCTTGCATAACAAACCTAAACTTCTCTGCCTGATATCATCATCTCATCCATTGACTGAGAACTTCAGTTCTCCCTGTCTAACTGCCTCTACATGTAGAAAAGTCATTGACTTTTCTGATGACTACATAGAGACATCCAACTAGCTTTGTCACAGCAATACCAAAGTGATTTGCAATGCTTACTTCTGAGCTTGTTCTTCATGTCAGTTCAGCCAAACCTAGAATTTCCTGCTGGCCTCCATCCAAGTACTAAATAGATTTGCTTTGATTTGCTTTTTAAGAGCAAAAACGTTCAACTAGATGCTTCACCTTCCAGAGATGGTAGACTAAAAATTCTCAAAAGTGTTTATGGGGTTTAGAAAAAGACATATGAACAGATTGTATTCTTCAGCTGGGTTTTGTGAGCTCTGTTAATGTGATGCAAACAATAGGTTTGCCAGATAGTACAGTACTGGAGCTACTCATTCAGGCTTTTTGGGGGTGGGGGCGGTATTATAAAGATAACTTATAAATATCTTCTTTTTCATGAAGAAACATTAACTTCTTTTTATGGTCCTGATTTGTTCTGTTTATTTCCAATGTCCTCTGTAGTAAACAATTTGGCTCTCACGCTATCTGAAGGATAAATGTTAGCTTCCCACAATGACTGACACAAATTCTCACTCATCTCTTCCTGTGTGGTACAACAATTACTGTCACCCATTTATAATTACTTGGAGAGGCGGGAGAGTCCATCATACAAATGACTATTTTTTTGAAGTTGAGTGTGTTAAAATAGTTCTGTTTGATAAACTCTATTTTAACAGCACGTTGGTCTTTGATGGCTGCTATGAGATAAAGTCTCAGAAAAGGACAAGAGATCTAAAAATGCCTTTTTAATTCTTCTCATCCTGAAACAATGCAGCATGTCATCTTGCTTTAAGTAGATACATATGTCCTAAAATCCAGAGATTTTGACTGAGTGTGTTCCTATTTCTTCAAACATGTACATATTTTAAATTCAACAGAACTAATGTATTTGCATCCCCCACCATTTTTTTTAAAAAAACACCCTATTTCTTTAAACTTTCTTCAAAAGGATTTAACTTCCTTTATCTTACATAGTATTTTCCAGTGCAAGTTACATTGTGTTTATAATTAAATGGAACCAAAAGATTATTAGGCTGTATAAATTTTCCACAGGCAGCTTTTCAAGCAACAAAAAGCCATAGCTCAGTAAATAGGATAGAAATGGCTTAAGGGTAGATGACATGCTTTTGTAGGAAGATCATTCCATGTTCAAATCCTGGCCTCTCCAGACAGGGTCAGTAAATCTCATACTTGAAATGCTGGATTTCTGCTGCCTACTAGTCATTTTAACCATGTCAAGTTAGCCAGGCCAGTCATGCCTTATGTGTATGGTAAATTCTGATGACTCTGTACAATAGCAAAACCATAGTAAGCCCATAATATTTTCTCTTTCATCCAATGCATCAGTTTAAAATCTTAAAATATTTCATGTATGAAATCAAGAATGGGTACCCTGCAGTCCCAATTTTCCCTTCTCCCTTCTTTTTAAGTTCACATAACTTGCCAAACATTTTGAAAGACATAGGAATCTATATTTGAACGCCCTTAAATAGACTTCAACCAGGTTTTTAAAAGATCAAGAACCCCACCCCCCCACCCCCCATTAAATGACAGCAAGAAAGAGGCAGCAAAAGAAAAAAGGGCGAAAAAGAAAATGTATAGCTTATAGTTTTATACCTGATTTTGCACAGCAGGAAAGTACGCACAGGAAAAAAATAAGGCAATATCTCATGAATGTTCAAGATGCTTAGGTAATAATCTCTTTTTGGTCAGAAGGTTATGATTAGTTGCCATGGTGAAGGGCACTCACAACAGCTGTGGAGAAGAAATTTCCCATTATAAAACATCATTAGTGATAGGTTAACGCAATAACCTATAAAGAATGCAGGCTATGTGCATAGCCATTTGTATAGGCACATTTACTTTGCGGATTTGTTCAGCAGTAGTGATATATAGGGAGACAGGAAAAATTTCATACTCCTAAAATATGTCATGCCATCTTCTGCAACACTGTCATAGTACTTCCAAGCAATCTTCTACTTTCTTTGACCACAACTCAATTTCTCACAGTCTTTTTTGAATCTCAAACTCATGATTTTACATATCTAAAATTATTAAAGGGTTTAAGAAATTAATTACGACTTTGAAAGATCAGTACTACTTAGTATTGTATGTATTTTTTCCCCATTAAATTTCAATATCACTTCTAGGCCTAATTAGGCTTTGACCTTTTTTGCTTCTGAACTTAGATTTCTAATTATTTCCATATCCTCAAGTCTTCTCTCTTTCTGTGCTGAAGATACCCAGATCCTAATTATTGTACTCAACCTTATTGAGAGTAATATTAAGAGTAATATTTACCTGTCTGTTTTGAATGAAACTGTTTCATTGTGAAACATATTACTAACTTAAACCAATACAAATTACCAAATGTTGTGTTGCAAGAGGCTACATGTGTTGCAACCATTGACATCTGCAACCTATTTAAACTTTTCTTTTGGGTCCAGATCTTTGTTGGATAACAGTGGAATCTATAATGCAATTGTCTTGCCATAAAACCCTCAAGAGGAAGAAGAAGGGAAGAGAAAGCCACTTCTGGAAGAGGAGGGGGAGGCCACTCTTGTAGGATCAATGGCAATCAGAGTTTGCTTGTGCCTAGTCGTTATTTAATCTGTCATCATGACTCTCCATGTTGAATGGAATAGAATGGTGCAAGGAGTAAAACAAGAACACATTATTTAGCATCTTCTTGGAAAAGTTCTTACATCTAATAAAGCTGTTCTCAGCTCCCAAAACACATGTATCTGTAGATTACTGGATTAGACTCCTCCTAGCTGTGTTTTCTCTTCTCATAAGAGGGTGTAATACAAGCCTCCTAGATCTTTAATCCTATCGGCATCCTAGCATTGCAAGAATAAGAGTGAGTCAACTGGACACGACTTCCAACTCTCCTAACAGCAGCAAGGAACTCCCTTTTGTAGCTTCTGCAGAAGAACAACTATCTGAAATGTGCTGAATGTTCATGGATGACTTGTCCATAGAAATATCTCTGGAGCAATTCTTCAAATAGATAGGCCTTAATCTTGTGACTTTTTTCTCCAGCCACTGTAAAATATTTAGCATGCCAATTTGTAAGAGTAGTTAGAGCAATAGGAGTGTTTTTCTTTCAAACTACTCAAAAAGAGCTATGGATCAGATTTTGTGAAAAATTAATTTGAAATCCTATTGTGTGGTAGTGATGAATATATTATTGCTAAGGTTTATAAATTGTTATTGAAATTTAATTTGAATAATTAGTGTGTAAAGAATGTATGATTTAGTGGGCAAAGAACTTTGGATATTTGAACAATGGGAGAATGTGTGGATGAAAGGTCTAAAATTAACATTAAATTATAATTTAAAGGAAAACTTTCATAAGATGATAAGACGTATCTAACACCGGACAAATTGTCAAGAATGCATAAAGGCAGCTCAAATGAATGTTGGAAAAGTAAATGCAAAGAAGGAATTTTTTATCGTTTATGTTGGACATGTGACAAAGCTAAGAAATATTAGAGCAGGATTCTGTAGAGATTCTCAGTCATCCAGGTCATGGTTGTCCCAAACTATCCCCGACAGGATAGTGGAGAATGGAAGGATTTATACTCCTTGCAGACAGCTGGTCATTTTCATCCATTTAGAAGGTCATTGAAGCACTTGGAGGTTTATCTGTAAATATAAATTTGCATTCTCCACTATCGTGTCAGAGCTGAAGAAGCTTCTTGGATGAGAAGTGAAACGTCTTCAGAGAAAAAACAAGTAAGTCCAGTTGCCTCCTGAAAAAATCACTTTAGGGACAACCATGACCTGATGACTGAGAATCTCTATTTCTATCTCTATTTGCACCAAGACAAATTCCTTGTGTGTCCAATCACACTTGACCAATAAAGAATTCTATTCTATTCATTAAAAAAAGAGAAGCTTCTTGGATGAGAAGCGAAACATCTTCGAAAGAAAAAACAAGAAAATCCAGTTGCTTCCTGAAAGGCACTTTTGGGACATTAGAGCAGGATTCACATCTTAATACAGAAGATTCTTAAAATAAATATGGAGATAAAACCAGAGACTTTTCTTTTAGGTTTAGTGGATAAAGAACTTGAAAAAAATTGGAACTTTTATGTTATATTTGCTGATGCACCAAGAATACACTATGCCAAAAATGGGTTCCCCACAATGGATGAATGGGTGAAAAAGTTGATGGAATTAGCAGAGATGGCTAAATTGACTGCTTTGATTAAAGAATAGAACACAATTAATTTTGTTTCTACTTGGAAACCGTTTTTGAACGTTGTTTTTGAGGTGGAAAAAAATGAAACTTTGATTTTGGGTTTTGTTGATTAGAAATGGTTTGTTGTTATAGAAATGGCTATTATATATTACCATATAAAAGTAAAAAGTTGAGGTTTTATGTTACTACATTATTCTACTGCAGCAAAAGGAGTCGGAAGTCAATGCTTTTCTTTTTCTTTCCTCCTTAACCCTACACTTTTCTCTCTTCCCCCTTTCCTTCCTAATTTTCCCCCAATTTTCATTTTCCTTGGTACTTTAGTATTTTATACTTTGAAAAACTAATAAAATATTAAGAGCAAAGAAGTGTGTTTCTTTTAGGGTCAGATGAAAGCAAATGAAAGCCACTCTATATGGTGACCAGGTGCATATTAACCTGTGGATACAACTTATTTTCAAGAACCTCTTACAAGGCAAAAATTTACATGGTACCTTTTCATGATAAGTGGGCCTGAATGTACTTAGCATGCCAGACAGACAGTCCACAACCAATTTACACAAACATCAAAGGAATGTTTTTCTAGTGGACACTTTTAGGAGCTGACTTTTTGAAGGAGGGTTTAAATGCTGCTTCTACTTGAATTGTACAGAATTTCAAGCTACATTATAATTCAATTTATACTTTTTCTAATTATTGTTACTTGTTACATTTTTTTCCCAGAGACAATATAATAACCATGCCATCCCAAACCTTAAAACTGGGTGATACCACCATAAACATATCTGGTAATTTGGCAGCATAAGTTGGAACAGTAGGATGATGAGTTAGCTCTTCTAAAACTAATCTAATATATAGATTAATTACCATGAAAAACCTGTTTGTCAGCAGCTTTTCATCAGGATAATAATCATATGAATGCTGACACTTCAAGAAAATCCATATGTGAATGCTCATCACTCAGTGACTTGGAACTGTTGGCACATTTAATCCTCATAAGTTTTGTTGCAGCAAAATAAGTTTTAGGATAGGACTAAAGTTGTTTCAATTATTCACATTCCTGCTGCTGAGAAATTTCCATTTCCTCTCAGTTCTCAGACCTCCTGTGTCCTCAGTAAAGTTTAAAAGCAAGTGATTACAGAAAATAAAGCAAGATCAGAGAAGGCAACCTTTTGTGGAGAATCTCACAAACTCATTATGTTCATGGAAAACTGCAATTTTGAAGTAGAATATAACTCTGAATGAAGCCTAAAACGTACGAAACCAGTCAACTTAGAATATTCATCAGCTACAATCCATTATGCAAATAAAACATTAACCTATAATTCCAAATAGAATTCATATGTTCTAGTTTAAGCAAACAGAAACTATTCAGAGCCAAGAAGGCAGGATTTTAATCCCAAACTAAACTCTGCATATACCGTATGACTTCGGATCATTTAGCTAATGTTTTGGGGCCTCAGTCAACATTGCTGGAAAACTGAGCATTGAAGCAGAGTTCCATAAAAAGCCAAATGCTTCATCCAAGCTAATACATAATTGAAAAACAAAACAGAAGTAGCACATGCCTAAAACTGTAGTCATAGTCATTAAAAATGTGCTGTGCTGGGAACGTAGGGTTAATCTTTCACAGAGCATAAATCATAAAGTATTATTATAAAAAATGCAAATAAAACAAATGAGTTAGGGAGTCGTTAATAACTGCAGGTGTTTGTGCATACAGATGAAACCTCCCCACACCCTTGAAATGTCCCTTTATTGTATGTTTTAATCATCAGACGAGTGTACTTATTTAGAATTATGACTGATGAGTCTGATCTAGCAGTAAATATAAAGAGGAACAGAGTAGTTAGGCATAAATCCAAAATATTTTATTGCCATTCATCACTAAACATAAATTTCAGTAATACCAAGATGGAAGTTCTATAGAAAACCATAAACTTCTTTCATCACCTTTCAAAATCAAATCCTGTTAAGGAAAGGTGAACTTCTTGGGCTCATGCAAGCTGAAATAACTTGAAGGTTTCTCTATAATCCACACAGCCAGCAAATGAAAGTGGAGCAACCTGCAGATTTCCCTTTCAACAGGGATGCTTTGATTTTTCTTGGGGCATATTGCTAACTTTTATTTAATCCCTTTAAGCATCACAACACAGAGAACTATTGAGTAAAAAGAACGAAGCATTTTCAAAGAACATCCATACGTGGCAACTGATCTGGCATCAGCATTGCATCATTATTTTCCCACAGTGTCATCTCCCTAGGACATCAATCTTGTGATTTGTGATGCTCAAGCTTCATGCTTGAGGGGAGGGGCTACCAATGTTTCCATTCTTGGGAACTCTTGCCTCATGTTAATATCCACAAATTGAACTTGGAACTTTCTGGTAGCGTTAACAGGCAATTGTAGAAGTGAACCTGGTCTTAATTTTTCTAGACAGTTTCCCAATTCCCAAGCTTGTTCTTTCTGGTTAATATAAACAGCTTGCACAAAACTCTTGCCTCATCCTGTTTCTTAACATTTGTAGAAGGGGGGAGGGAGGGAGGGGAGCGAGAGAGAGAGGGAGGAAGGGAGGGAGGGAGTGGGAGATAAATGCAGAGGTTCTACATTACAGCCTACAACCATGGTTGCAGTTGTTGAAGAAAGTGGCTGAAAAACTGCAGATTTATGCCATGATCACAGTTTGTAAATGGTATTTCTTTTTACATGTAGAGTGACTTCTTTACGGCTGGAAAGTTTTCCCTATTACCAAGAATTTTGCGGAGGGGGTGTTGCAAAATGCACACAGTATGTACTTAAAATACAAAGGAGGGACTAGAAATTTATACCTTCTCTTTTCTCTGTGGAGCAATGTTAATACTGGGAGACAGAACACTACAGAAAGTCCTTGATTAACAACTACTCATTCAGCAACTGTACAAACTTACAACAGTGATATTTATGACTGGTCCTCAAAGTTCCAGCCACCAAAGTGCCCTCGCAGTCACATCACCATAACCCAGGCACTCATCAACTAGTCCAGATTTCTGATCACCACAGCATCCCTCGGTCACATAATTTGCAACCTTCCCTGTTAGCTTCCCACAAGCAAATTTCATGGGGTAGCTGGCAGGTAAGAAGTTGCAATCACAAGAGATCCTCGCTTAATGATCCAGAGTAATTTGCTTAACAATGGTAACTGGTAACTTTGATCACCAAGCAGCATCACTTAAGGATAGAAATTCCAGTCCAAATTACTGTGGATAAGCAAGGACTACCTGTATTGCCATTGTTCATATACTGTGTGTTGCAGGAGCTTCCTACTTTTTCACTGTACTTGTCTAGTTCTTACAGCAAAGCTTATTAATGCATGATGTAACTAGAAGGTTTGTTTATTAGCTAGTTTACCACAAATCCTGACATTACTTAGAGCTAAGAGGGAGTCACTGGACCAGGTTAACCCAGCTATCTTTCTTGCCTGACAGAGGTATAGAATCTGAATCTCCCTGCTCCTAATCCAGCACTTTCACCACTAAAATGTATTTTCTCTCTGTTTATTACAGACATACCTTTACACTTCTACATATTAATACTTACTCGTTCATTCATGCATGCTCCTCCTTCCTATTTTCTCTATCTATACCTAAATAAGAGGGGGGGGGAATTGCAGTCCACCAGATGATAATGAACTTCAGTTTCCAAATGCCCCAGCTAATATGAAGATTTGGAAGATCACAAGATTCCTTGCACTCTCTCAAATAGTTGAAACAGCGTATCATAAAGCTTTCCATCAATCTACTCTGTTTATGGATTCCATTTAATTTATTTTGTGTGAAAGGTGAAAGCCAGACATATTAATGTTGTCACTACAGTTTGTTTGTTTTTTTAAAAGAAATTACCCCTTTGAAAATTAAGGGAATTGTAATCTTAGCACATTTGAATCTAAATTGAAAAAGATTTCACCATACTATTAATACCATACTGAAGGTTTTTTTAAAAAACAATATGCTTATAGCTACGTTTCAAATTACACAGGAAAAATTAATTAATTTATAAGTTGAGCAGATCTCACTAATTATGCACATTAATTTTCTTTTAAAGAATGAAATTGAATTGAATTCCCTTGAGTAAAGAATTTGGAGCTTGTCAGAGCGGCAATCAGCCCCGTTACCTTGCGTGGGGTAATTGCCCTCATTTTGAGTTGGATCGTGGCTTTTATCCTGTTGCATACTTTGATCAATAAGACCGAAGAAACATCTAATTAAACTCATATTTATTGTAAGAAAATAAAAACATCTCACTATCTAAAACAGATTACATGTTGGCCTGACCTTAGCTGGCTGGAGAACAAAGGAAAGTTTCTAGAAGAAGTACAAAAGAATGCAATGACATGCGTAGTAGGTGCTGTAGGTACTGATAAGGAGTATGACTACGGTCAGTCTGATAGTCCAGAAATATTAGCTCTGCTGGTAAATATAAAAACGCAGTGACACCCCTTCTTTTGCCAGTTGAGCGAACATCAGGTATATCATCAGATAAGGCACATCTTCTTACGCAGATACTCGTGTTGAGCTGCTGGAAGCGGTTTGTTGAGCATGTCTGCAATCTGATCATGTGTAGATACATACTGCAATTTTACAAAACCTTGTTTCACTAATTGTTTGATATTTCTATAACGGATGTCAATGTGTCTGGACCTAGAACCTGTGAAATGTGATTCAGAAATATAAACCACCGATTCATTGTCTTCCATCACTGTGATTGGTCGGATCGGACGTGTCCAGATATCTGTGACCAAAGCATCAAACCACGTTAAAGAATTACATGCATCTGAAACACAAGCATATTCAGCTTCAGTAGAAGAACAAGAAACAAAATTCTGTTTTCGCACTTGCCAATAAACAGGACATCCATTTAAGAACATCATATAACCTGAAGTACTTTTACGTGATTTCTTATCACTTGCCCAATCAGAATCTGCATAACAACTTAATTCTGCATAATCAGTGTGTGTTGGTTCTAACAATAACTTCATGTGTTTAGTGTGCTTTAGGTATTTCAATAATTTCTTAATACATGACCAATGAAACTGTTTTGCCTTACCTACGTGTCGAGATAAGAGATTAACACTGAGTGCAATGTCTGGTCTTGTCCAACTACTAATGTATAACAGTGATCCAATAACTGAACGATAAAGTGTTTGATCCTCGAACTCAGGACTTGGTTCATGTGTCAAGTTGTGAAAATCTGTTTGCATGGGTGTCTTTGTTGTGTTAGCATCCTTCATGTTGCAATGATGTAAAACTTGTTCAATTTTATCTTCTTGTGAAAGACTAAACCCCTTCTGTGTTTTTTCAATGTGAACACCTAAATAAGTGCTAATATGACCTAAAGATTTCAATGTGAAGTATTTCTGCAAAGCTTTGGCAAAAATCTCACTCATTTGCTTATTTGGACCAATGTAAACGATGTCATCAACATAAACAAGAACTATCTCATATGCATTGTTAGATCTTTTTGTGAACACGCACTCATCAGTTTCGGACTTAATAAAGCCCATTGAATTTAGTTTGTCAGTAAGACATAAGTACCACATTAAACCAGACTGTTTCAGACCATAAAGACTTTTGTTTAGGAACCAGGTATCCCCTTCTTGCTGTCGGAATCCTGGAGGACCTCTCACGTAGATTTCTTCATCTAGGTCAGCATGTAGATAAGCGGTGTCAACATCAAACTGAAAAACTTCTAAACCAAGGATAGTTGCAGTGGCTAAAGCAATTTTTACACTTTCAGTTCTGACTGTCGGTGAGTAGGTATTTGTGTAGTCCTCAGGATAACGTTGAGCGAAACCCTGAGCTACAAGTCTGGCCTTGTACAATGACTCACCATTTGGCTTCTTTTTGATTCTGTAGACCCATCGAGTGCCAATGACCTTTTTCTTTGCTGGAGATTTTGCAGGTGTAAATACCTTAAGTTTCTTTAGACTGTCCATTTCAGCTTGCATTGCATCATACCACTTCTCTTGCTCTGAATCAGGAAGATGTTTGATTTGTGTGAAGTTATCGGGAGGAAGTGTAACATTACAAATCAAAGGCAACGGTGCTTTTGTCAGTTGCCACGAATATCGCTGTGGAGGGATTCCCTTTGTGGCTCTCTTGGAACGCCTCGGAACAGTCGTCCATTCTTCTTCCGTTTCGTCCTCGTCTTCATCATCGTCGCTAGCATCAGCATCCGCGGCTTGTGAAGACGGAACATCATGTTGGGAAGAACTGGTGGGTGGAACATTTGCCTGTGAATCTTGATCATCAGGCTGCGTGGCATCAGTAACTTCATCTTTAGGAAAATAAACTCCAGGATCATTGGAATGAATCCTGGACCAGTCAGCATCTTCCTCAAAATCAGCAGATTGGGAAGTCACTAGTCTACGATTAGAGTCAATAAATTTGCTCCATTTTGAATTGTCATCAAAACCCATAAATCTCAGTCTCTTTGCTGCTGGACCTCCTTTCCTTCTTTGATCTAAGGGAATGTTCACTATGGCGTATGAACCAAAAATACGGAGGTTCTTGAGATCTGGCTTGTAGCCATACATCATGAAGAAAGGAGTTTGATTTATCGCACTGCTCCAAGTACGGTTGATGATGTAATTTGCATATTTAAGAGCTTCACCCCAGTATGGGTTACTGAGGTTGGCGTCTTCTAAAAGACAACGCATCATGGTTTGCAGAACCCCCTGTCTTCTCTCTACAACTCCGTTATGAGGGGGAGTATAAGGAGCCGAAGTCTGATGAAGAATTCCATTCTTACGCATCCAGTCCTGGAAACGCTGAGACATGAACTCGGCACCACGATCACTCTGGATTCTGGCGATGTTTACTCCATGTTGGGTAGAGACGAGGGCTGCAAAGTCTTTAAAGATCTGAAAGGTCTCAGATTTTTCTCTCATAGGATATACATATCCATATCTAGAATAATTATCAACAATTGTTAAAAAATATTTTCTACCACCAATTGTTGGCGGAAATGGACCAACTATGTCAGTGTGTACCAAATCAAAAATGCGTGTTGACAGGCGTGTAGCGCGTTTTGGAATGGCTGCTGCTTTGGATTTGGCTTTCTTGCAGACAGCACAATCCAGAAACACCTTACACCCCTTTAGATCCAAACCTTTTGCGAACTCCGGCATTTTTCTAAGAACCCGGAAGCTGGCATGTCCCAATCTTCTATGCCACTTATGGATGCACCTGGAATGCAAAGGTTTACCAGTTAGTGAATTTGCAACATTAACAGTCTTATGAGGAACCTCAGGCTTGCTCTGAGCAACCTGTTTCTCAATTTTCTTTTTGTTGGCTTTAGGAGCCTTCGGAGTAGCAACAGGATCTCTCACTGGGACGTCTCTCTCTGGGCCTGTGCTCTCCTCTTTTGGAGTTTTTATACTTGCCTGTGCTTGCGGTTTAGCTTTTGGTTTTAAGTAATAAACACCACCAATTAACATGGTTTCAGCAACAATATCTCCATCTTTAACTATGTAACTTGCTTTCTCGAGGTGGTGAACCTGGAACTTTAAAACTCTAGACAAGTGAGCCTGACTAAGCAAACTAAAAGTTGCTGTTGGTATGTAGCAGACATCAGGAATGAATGCATTGAGCTCTTCAACATAAACAGTTCCTTTTCCTTTGACCTGACAAGGATGATTGGAAAAAGAATAAAGTTCACGTAGTTCAGGTTCAGGCTCGTGCATCTCTGTGAAAAGTTCTTTTCTGTAAGTAACATGGAAAGCTGCACCACTGTCCAAAGTCCACAAAAGCCGTCTGTCGTACTCTGGATGAGGTTGTGGATCGTAGGTTAAAGCCAATGTGGCGAGTGGAGCTTGCGAATCACGCCTTG
This sequence comes from Masticophis lateralis, assembly GCA_030761175.1. Classification (NCBI taxonomy): domain Eukaryota; kingdom Metazoa; phylum Chordata; class Lepidosauria; order Squamata; family Colubridae; genus Masticophis; species Masticophis lateralis. The sequence continues at coordinate 54,118,444 of JAUDYJ010000003.1, read as the reverse complement.
GACCACGACGACCTTGTCTACCGCCTCTGCCTCTGCCTCTGGAGTCTGTTCCTCTGGGCTGGTACGTGACGGGAGCTGGAACTCGTTGGGGACAATCCCGGGTTGCATGTCCCACACGGTTGCAGATGTTGCATCTTGGCATCCTTGGAGCATAGGTCCTTCCTCGGAAGGGACGCCTAGCTGGAGCTCTTGATGCGGGTGGTCCTCTCAAATGTGGTGTGGCTAACATCAGTGATTCTTCTTCAATTAAGAGTCTGCATATATTGTCCACTGTGCGTTGAGCAATAGGCACTTGGTTAATCTTTGTAATGGCATCTTTCCATTCATAGTTCAAAGAGTTAATGATAATACTAATCATTTGAATATCTTCAATAAGATAGCCCCTTTCTCTCAATTCTTTCCTCATACCTTTCAGTTTGGTCAAATGTCCTCCAATTTGTTCACCAGGTTTCAATTTCGAACCATGGAATTCAGACATGAGCAAACATGAAGACTCAATTGAGACAGGCCTGTAGCAATTTTCTAATTGGACCCAAATTTGTTGGGCTGTTGCATCAGGCGGAAAAGTAACCTGCAGTTCAGTATCCATGGACATCAATAATGTTGTGCAGGCTTTAGTCTCTAAGTCTCTTATTTCAGGTGTCCATGGTTGGACAGGAGGGTTAAACACCATACGATGTGTGCCTTCTCTGCGTAGCAAAAGTCCAACCTCACTGACCCAGGCCTTGTAATTCTGCCCTGACATCTTTAATTTTGACTCACCAGCCAGTGGAGCAACAGAGTATGCCTGTTGAGGAATAGGCATTTGAGGTGCTGGCTGTGGGGGCAAAGGCACTTGTTGTGCTGGAGGTGGACCAGGGGCTGGCCCTGGTTGTACAGCTGGAGACACGTGTGCATGAGCTTGTACTTGTGGCATCTGAGCTGCAATATTAAAATGACCTGCTGGAGATGCAGTCATTTGCCTTTGCTGCATTAAGCGTTGTGTTCCATCTAAAAAGACCCCAGCACCACCAGGGGGTGTTGAAAATTGAGCCTGTGGAGACACTTGTGGCATTGCAGTTTGCAGGCTTGATTCAGTTAGTTTTACTTCTCTATCTACATCATGTGAAATCTGAGAAGAGACAACTTTACTAGGCACATGTGACGTGTACACAACTCTCTGTTCTGATTTGCCTGACACAGTATCCACCAGGGGGTGTGTCTTTGGCTCTGAGAGAGAAGAAGGCAAAATGGCGGTTTTTGAGATTTCATGAACGTGGGATTCTCTCTTATCTGGCTCAAGCCTAGATAAAGCCATTTTTGCCTCAGATAGCTCACGTTCAAAAATTTCTATCTGGTCACGATAGTTTCTTATAGCTTGCTCATGAGGAGTGACCCTGAAGGTTTGAGAGGAATAATAAAATGTTTCTCCCTCTGCGTGGGAGGAAAAAGGCTTTGCCGTTTGTGGAAATTTTGGCTTGGCCCCAAGCATTTCAAAATCAGAAGTTTGAGAGCATGCATAAGTAGAAGGTTGAGTTACTGACCTCGGTCGTAGTACTTCACCTTCTGAAGCAGCTTTTCTGTTATTTTCCTCCTGAAGCTTCATTAAGACTATCTTCTCTGAGTCTTCTGCTTCTCCCACGGTTTCTTTTTCTTCCAGCTGAATGACTGGTGCCAGTGGATCGAAAGAGATCAAATCATTTGTAGAGAGAACTCTAAGTTTCGTTTGTTCTTCTCCTGCTTCTAACTGAGTGGCAGATGCCAGAGGATGAAATCTGGAAGATCTTTCCATTTCATCCTTATCTGAAGAAGATAAGAAGGGCTTCATTTTGCCCTTTTCCTTCATTTTTCCTTTTTTCTTCTTTCTCGGCATCTTAGAAGTTAATTGTTTAGTGTTCCGCAGTCACTAAATCAACTATCTGTCTAATTAGCCTAGACAGTCATGATCAAAAGTAACAAACCAGGAATAGCCATAAATCAACCATCCTCTGCTACCATTGTCAGAGCGGCAATCAGCCCCGTTACCTTGCGTGGGGTAATTGCCCTCATTTTGAGTTGGATCGTGGCTTTTATCCTGTTGCATACTTTGATCAATAAGACCGAAGAAACATCTAATTAAACTCATATTTATTGTAAGAAAATAAAAACATCTCACTATCTAAAACAGATTACATGTTGGCAAAGAATCTCCAGCCTGACCTTAGCTGGCTGGAGAACAAAGGAAAGTTTCTAGAAGAAGTACAAAAGAATGCAATGACATGCGTAGTAGGTGCTGTAGGTGCTGATAAGGAGTATGACTACGGTCAGTCTGATAGTCCAGAAATATTAGCTCTGCTGGTAAATATAAAAACGCAGTGACAGAGCTGAACTTGATCAATCAGTCTAAAATTCCTTTTGAGCCTTTTTTATTTAGAATTTATCATAAGAATAATTATTGAATGTACACTCCCCTGTACTAAATTATATCCACAAAAATCTTTCTGGATTGTTTTTGGAAGAATAGAATCAAACTATCAATTATTGTCATGTCTGATAAGATTACCTATTTAGTCATTCATGTTGATATTAGTTTGTTGTCATTAGTTATTCATTTTGTTTTGGGGAAAATGGAAAAATTACTCAATAATAATTGTTAATTATTCTACCACAGGGTAATCTTCCATATTTCCTGAGACATACAAGATAACAACACATGAAGGGGGGAGGGTGTTGTGTTAGTTGATAAATTTAAATATTGAGAATTAAAGTACATTTCTCTCTGGATCATGTATTAACAGTATAGGAAATTACATTGGCTAGGATCGATATTTCAAATAAGTATTTTTAATTCAAATTTGACTTCAATTTTAGCTATTTTTAGCTAATACAAAGTATTTCTTTAATGCCTATTTATACTTTGTCATTGGATAGAACTACAAAATATGAATGTTTAAATTATTTTTATTTCTCTTTAACATTTATACTCCATATGCATCTATGAATCAATGCTCCCATTTTTTAAATTCTTTTTTTCACCTATTATTATTTATCATTTTTCTCATTATCAAGGTACCTTTGTTTTCTTTAAAAATTATATAGTTTACCATTTATTTGCTTAAAGGATTACCTGCTGTTTGACCCAAAAAGCTTAAATATTTTTAGTTTAGTTTATAGACAGACATTCTCACCCAACAACAGTAAACATGGATTCAAATAGACATATATTTTTATCAGTCTAAATTTAGATGAGGAAATAACATGAACTGATTAATACAAGCATGGGAAAATCTAGTAGTTTGTACTCAAAGCTTTTGAAAATACAAACTTTCAAAAATATATAAGAAAACAAATGTGAGAAGTCGCTTGGATGCAGTTTGGAATGAGACAAAGTGTCACTACTTCACAATATTAAAACTTGAAATAGCTTTGCTGAAAACAGTGGAAAGAGGAAGAGGGAGGTAGAACCCCTATTCAAAAAAGTATCAGGATTCAAATGTAACATGTAAGATGAAGTCTGCAGGAAAATTCAATCATATGTCTGTTAACTGAATGTTTCTAGACTTAAAGTAAGTAGGGCTGTTATTGATAGTCCACATTGTCTCTGATCTTGTCTGGGTATTTTTTCCAGTTTAGATTGATTGGGAATTGTGGGAGCTGAAGTCCACATATCATAAAGCTCTAAATTTGAAAAACACTGATGTATATCATAGAGAATTAGATGTACCGATCAAACTCCCAAAATGATTTGTTGCACAAGCAAAATCTTAGATAACATAACCTTTATGCTATATTACTTCTGCATGTATGAATGGCGTACTGTATTTTTGAATTCTGTGACTTGCTCTTGGACAATAAGCAAGCAAACAAACAAACAAACAAACAAATCATTTGATCCTGCATTTCTCCTAGAAAATAATAAGCGGAGGGCTGTTTGTGCTAACTGCCACAAAGTTATTAATGCCAATCTGGAACATCCCTCATGGAAAAAAAGAAACCCATTAGTTCATAAAATGGAAAATTAAAGCAAAGAGAGGAAAATATGTAAAACCAATAACCAGTAATTTTATTAGAACATAATATGAATCTGTAAAAATATACCCCAAATAGTAGACACATATGAAAACATTCATATAATAGTAAATAACATTAGCTTTTCAGAATTCACATGCCTGAATATAATGCAGACCAAAATATTATTGAATTCATATTTCAATTCTAGCATTCACATTTCCTTCTCTCTAAACAACAGATTTGGATCTGGCAGCTCTTTTGAAATTGTTTTTTAATCATAAATAAAAAGTCTGTGCACAAACATTTAGACTATTTATTGATACAACATGTCCTTTCTCATAATCATATACATTCATAATTGGCATCTAGTCATTTAAAATATATTATCTAAATATTTGTTATGTTTACTTAGTACTTCCTCTTTAAAGATCCCCAAACTTATTAAGCAGTTATTGCAATCAGTGGGCTGTAAGTTAATCAGAACTAGCTAAGTAAGTTAATCAGAACTAGCTAGATCCGTGATGGCGAGCCTATGGCACGCGTGCCCAAAGTGGCAAATGAAGCCAAATCGCCCAGCACATTCAGCCTTGCCTGTTTGTCAGCTGTCCTTCACGCACCCAGCAGTGTCGAAAACCAGTGTGCTCATGCACGCCGGCCAGCTGATTGTCAGGTGCACATGCGCGTCAGAACCCAGAAGTTTGGCTTTTCCAGAGCACAATCCATTCACATGTGCGGCAATGCCGGAAACTGGCTTGCATATGCGTGCCGGCCAGCTGAACATCTGGCATGCATGCGTGCTAGAACCTGAAAGTTCAGCTTTTCCGGAGTGTAGCCCTGACGAGCGTGTGTGTGCACGCATATTTCCGTGCAACCTTTTCAGCACTTGATGCTGAAAAGGTTCACCTCACTGAGCTAGATCTATTTACTCCAAGAATAAAGATAACTGGACTCAACATTCTTATTAGTATGACAGGTAAATAATGTGCCCTCTATAGCATTTCAGAAACTCTTATTATGCTTTCTAAGGTTTGTAAATCATAATTTATGGAGGATGCTAAGTTTCTGTAGCTGCATTTCATACGTTCAACCAAACACATATGAAAATGAGAATGACACCACATATGTATATGACCATTGACCTCATTCCATTTGAGGATGAAAAAAACCTGCATATGTACCCTACTTTATAATAAATTCATCACTGATTAGAATAAATATGTCAAATATACATTACATTACAAAACATTACAATATTTTGCTGAAATTTATCTTTGGTAAAAGATTATAAGGTTCAGAATTCGTCACATATGGCAACTTTGAAAGTGAATAAAGTAATATCGCTATATTGCTCAGAAGGAAATCAGAAGCTAATAATAAAACAGTTTGCCCTAAGACCCAGTAATTATTTGTTTGATGACTGGTTTTCAGCTCTTTCTCATTGGTTCCTTGTACATTAGCTTGTGCCATTCGGTCACTACTATGCTGTCATATATTATGGAAGCTCACAATGAGTAAAAATAAATAAATAATTAGAGAGTGCTACCATTTAATATTTCCATGATTTGCTTTTTTTTTACATAAATGCTTTATGAGTCACATAGTAAATTGAATAATTAGAGGATGAAGATGTAACAATTAAGTACATTATGTATTTGGTGAATAACAGTTATCTAATTATGGTATATATCCGCTTTGTTTCTGGATCAACTGAGAAACCATTAATAGTTATCAAGCAGTATATAAATCAACTTGTAGAATCATAGGATAAGCATGAAGTTCATAAATTAAGTTCTATTTAACTGAATTAATTTCTAGGAAATAATTCAGTTGCTCTTTTTTTCATATCCATTGAGGCCTTTGAAGTATGCAGACCTTCATCAATACTGGTTAAGTATAAATCCTGGTTAAGTAAAAAAGCATTGTGAGGTTGCTATGGTTCCCTCCCCCAACATCTCAGCCTGTTTAAATTAAGTAGATCAAGAGGAGAGAAAAAGCCTTATTCTTTATTTGTACTGAGTTCAAGTAGGACAATGGATCTGTGTGGCAACGGATTAAGAAAAACAGGGTGGGCCTGTTGCGCTAGCATTGTATCCTTTTAATCTGAAAATTAAAACTATACCTCTGCTGATTCCATTATATACCACTGCTGCAAGACACTAAGAATGAGTTTTCCTTTTCAGAAAAAAAAAAAAAGAAATAAAAAGATCACATTCAGACTGAATTTCTTGTTTTCATTTTAAGCTTCTTCCAGTATCCTTTTGAGCTTCATTTTCTCCAAAGTCAGATACAATGTGCAAATCCTATTAGTGAAATTTTAGAATAGCTTTCAACAAACTGCATTAACTACCACACTGTGTGTTGCTGCTACAAGAATAATATGCAAACTACAATGTGGAGCCTGGAAATCACTGCCCTCAACCACTTTCTTTGGAATAGTCTCATTCAAAGCAAGATCTGGGAATTGTTATCAAAAATCAGGAGCACCAAACTAAAATGTGACATATGGTCATCATGTCTTTATCACACTTCCTATGTGTTTCTAATTTCCATCTAGAAAACAGCTTGGAGTGTAATAATTTCATATTTTTCAGTTTTATAACAGTGAAAAATATTTAATGTTCTTAGGGGGAAAAATATATCATGAAGATACTGGAGATTTAAGAAAGGGCTGATCTAAATTTAGGAGACAAACTATTTGACATTTTTCCAGATAATCACATCTAGGTTTGCAAGCTCATGAGTGAAATATAAATATTTTTTTTTAAAGTTGAAAAAATAAAAGAAAAATGGGAGGCTATAAACTGCAAATGTCAATGGCATTCCCTTTTCACATTTTTATGAAGAATTCCTGTTTGTATGATTTTTCTCATTTATAATTTAAGAAAATTTCTTCCAAATGCGTTCTTATTTCCATACAGCTGTGCTTTGACCTACCTGCTCAAATTTTGCATGCTGGAAAAGAAAATGGTACAGTTTAGCCTCAGAGACTTGCCATTACAATCTTTATAGATTTGTTGATTTTTGAAAACCAAAAATTATCTTTCTGAAATAGACTATTATTTTACAACTGCTACTCTTCTTTATTTCTGATTTCTGTTTAAAACAACCTACTGAGACTTTTCATAATTTCTAAAAATGTATAAGTATTTTTATTCATTTATTCCTATATTCTAAAATCGCTTGTTATTTCAGTTGTAGTTTTCTTTTCCCTTCTCTGCTTTTTTAAAAATGTTGTAATATTTCCATGGTTTCATTAACAATATGATTAAATATAGTTAAATAATTATTGAATGAAAGTGAGTTTGGTGTGGAGATTAAGAAATCAGGCTAGAAACCAGGAAAGTGTGAGTTCTGATCCAGTGGTGGGTTTCAAACTTTTTTACTACCAGTTCTGTGGGTGTGGTTTGGTGGGCGTAGCATGGCTTGGTGGGCATGGCAGGGGAAGGATACTGTAAAAACTCCATTCCCATCCCACTCCAGGGGAAGGATGCTGTAAAATCTCCATTTCCTCCCAAACAGCTGGGACTCAGGAGGCAGAGAATAGATGGGGGGTGGGGCCAGTCAGAATTTTTACTACCGGTTCTCCGAACTACTCAAAATTTCTGTTACCAGTTCTCCAGAACTGGTCAGAACCTGCTGAAACCCACCTCTGTTCTAATCCCACCATGGGCACGAACCCACCTGAGTGATCTTGAGCTAGTCACTTTTTCTTAGAACTAGGAAAGAGGCAATGACAAATCACTACTGAACAACCTTGCAAACATGAAATCTACAGGGACTTGTTCAGGCAGTCTCCAAAAATCAGACACAACTGAAGAAAAAAAATAATGAATACAGTGTTTAATTTAATCAAGTAATATAATTGTATATAGTTCTCCAGATAAATCAGAAATTTCTCTAAAATTACTGTAATATGTTCTACATATATTATCCGCATCTTCCAGTAATCTAATAGTTTGATAACATTTTTTAAAAAACGCATTAGCTTAGCACAATCTTACGATTATAAACTGTACAAAATTATAGTACAAGTCAGAAGTAAATGAAGATTCTCAGTCATCCAGATCACGGTTGTCCCAAAGGTGCTTTTTTCAAAAGGCAACTGAACTTTCTGGTGAAGAAAATCCAGTTGCCTCTTGAAAAAAGCACTTTTGGGACAACTCAGAAGTAAATGTTGCCTGTCCAGTGATGGCGGATTTCATTCTTAATTAATTCCATCTTTGAGTTAACCATCTTTTCTAACTAAAGTGGAGGGCTTTTGTTTGGACCAGAAATAATTCTGCATCAAGATAAGCAACTATCTTCCTGCATTTCTTAAATGAAACATGTCAGGAGATATACCACATATCAGTGGTAAACCAGACTTTCTCAAGTATTAGGTAGAACCTGAACCAAATCTGGCCCCTGCAATACTTCTTTTTAAAAACACAATCCTATAATTCTTGTATTAAGACTACACATATGCATGCTATCAACATATATTTAAAAAAACAAGAATTTCAATATTGAAAATAAAAATAGATAATGCAATCAATCAGTATTGCCTGTGCAATGAACCCACTGTCATTTCTTTCTTATATTAAGAATAAACCCTCTGTAGTCTGTGAAAGGAAGCTTTTATTTTTAACACTAAGGGTTTATTTGTACTTTCTATTTCAAGCACAAAAATATTGTGGACTTTCTGTAGTGTTTCCATACATCTGTTTCTTCATATGGCTGCTCCAGAACTCTTGTTTTGTTAGAAACAACTATGCTGAAAAGAGGTGGGTATCTATGGCATCTTGATGCCAAAGATAAAGCACAACTAGTGCTTTGATATTATGTAAGAAAGTACATTTAGGTTGTGGTGTTTTTCTCAGCTATAAGACAAGCTGCACCTGCCAAAAATCCTGCTTCATCCTGAATAAATAAATATGCTGACTTCCTTCTTTCACAGTTAATTAGATATGTGTTATGCCATCTTGTTCTCTTGAAAAAAAATCAGTCTGTATTGCTAAGACCGTTACTGAAAGGCAGAATTTCATACAGAAGCAGAATTTCACAAAAAAGCAGTAGTAGTTTACAGAAATATTTTTTTTTCACTTTGGTATTAAAGCACACAATTTGCATACTTTTATGATTTATGCACTCCTAACCCAAGAAAATCTCAGTGAGTTAAGCATATGAAAATATCCCAAATTTGCTCTTGCAAAGTGTATTGCACTTAAAGATCATTCTAGGAAAGAATATTAATCTTTCTATTTTACTGTACATTTTAAAGGGTGCATATGGAAGAACGATGAATATGATCCTACACTAAAAGAAAGATACTTTTATGTGTCATTGACCTTTGGAGGTCACAGGGATTATAGAATTGTTTGAAGTCAGGGAGGAATAGAGTGAAGGAACAAGGGGGCTTTCATACCATGATAAGATGTTGTTGTAGATATTTCAAGACCAGCTCGCATATTTTTCTTAATCTCTTTCTTTAGTGAAAAGTGTCTTTTAAACAATTCTTTGAAAAAAAATCAGTCTGTCCAGCTAACAGAATATAGTTATTGAAGTTTATTGTTTTTAAAGTAACATAAAAGAAGTTGTCACAATATGGTTATTTTTCTCCAAGTGTAACCCTATTTGAATAGTTGGAGGCAAGGAACTGAACAGTTGAAAACCAATACAGAAAGTTTATTACTTTTTGTTTGCTCTGAACCCACCCCTATTTTTCCTTTAAAGAGAACACTGTTATTTCCTACCTCTTCATTGTCCCAATTGGCACAAACTTGAGCATTGCTCAAGATATCCTCTTTATATACAAGAAGGAAAATGCATGGAGAAGGGTACAATGAGACTACACTGATAATCCAGCCACAACATGTCAATACAGCATTGGTCCCATCCCTGGATGTTTTTACCAACAAATGTTAAGAGGATAGTGTTCATGTTAAGTATGGATGTATAGACACATGAGCTGCTTTCATGGGATATTATTCTCAGTTTATACTCACGTACAGGTGGAATTAATCATGCAAGTCTTTTCCACCCAAATATTCTCCAGCTGGAAATTTTGAACATATAAGGGATGAAGTCGCATTTTTAGAATTCCCACCATTCTGCCCTTGGCAAAGTTAGGAAAGATTTCCGAATATTATCTTGTCAATTCAGTCCAATTCACACAAGCTGCAAGTTCATTCTTCTCTTTCTCTTAATTTTTGCTCAGATCCCTTTTTGCCTATGATCTCAGCCTAATTCCTAATTCCAAGTTACAATGTACCAACTTGTTAACTATGCAGCAGAAAGATGGCTGGGCAGGACTTACCTGGATTTGCACATCCAAGGAAAAGGTCATAGAGTGGTCTATTTGGACTGAGGAAAGGCAGTATCTAGTAAAGATAGCATGAGATGAGCAACCAGGCTATTCATCCTGTTCTGGTCTGTTCCACAGTACTTCTATCAAGTGTTTGCACAGCCCTAATAGAGAAAAGCATAGCTCTTGTTCAGTTCTTCCAATGTTACTTGATTATATTTATACTTCTCAAAACATTTGAGTCATTTCATTATGCTCTTTGGTGCTATGAGGAAAGGTCTGATGGCTGCTCTTTTGTGTGTGTTGATGTTGTTTCTCCTCCCCTTTTCCCCACAACAACAACTCTGCAAAGTGAGTTGGGCTGAGAGAGCACAACTGGCCCAAAGTCACACAGATGGTTTTATCATGCCTATTGCAGAACTTCTCTTATTGCACACTTACTCTTTTATTCAGAAGAAGGTAGAGTTCTTTTTCTTTTAGCATATTGTATTAAATCAACTATTAATGTTCATACACCATGACTGATTAAAAAGAAAATCTTGTGATCTCAATCAATTGTGGTTTGTAAGGCAAATTATGGGTTAGTATAACATAGGGAGTAGTGAGGGGAATTTGAGGAACAAATGATCATCTGAGGCTGAAGCATATCCAGTGCTCTATTGGATATGATGGCCCTGATACTAGCGTATTCCCCAGATATACTACACAATTTTTATACTTCATTGTTGTTGGCAGACTTAAATTCAACATACAGCTGCCAAATATTGTTTCAGTATGAGCTATTGTATCAGGAGGTAATCTTAGAAGATGATCTTAAGCTTTAGTACTAGATCTTAAGTTTTTATTACTAATTATTTGGATAGTTGTTCTTGGGTACTATATTGTCTGTTTGTATGTATGTATATAAGGTAGTACTGAAGTAAAGCAACATATACTACTATTAGTCCATCATTGTGTGTAAAACAAAGGCCATGTTCACAAACTCCTTTCTGAAGCGGTGCTCCCAAAGGTGCTTCTTACAAAAGCCAGCTGGACTTTCTTGGTTTGGTTTGGTTTTTCTTTTGAAAAGGTTTTGCTTCTCATCCAAGAAACTTCTTCAGTTCCAACTCTTCAGTTAGAACTGAAGAAGCATCTTGGATGAGAAGCAAAATACTTCCAAAGGGGAAAAAAACCCAAGAAAGTCCTTTGGGACAACCATGACTTGGACGACTGAGAATCTCCATACATAATTATGAATGGTTGTTGTTGCCTAATTTAGAGAACACCTCAGAGAAGAGAGAAATAAATTTGATCCCATCTTGCAAGTCAGCAGGTCTTAATATGACGCTGGAATAAGTATAATGATAATTGAGATGCCTATGACAAAGAGAAAAGTTAAAAAGAAAAAAACTAAACGTTACTGAAGTGTATCTTCAGTCCACGTCTATTTAAAACAGGTGCTGTACTGTTTAAATTCATTTCATGGCATCCAGTAAAGAAATGCAAATATCAAAACAAAGCAGAATCTTTGAGGGGAGGAACCATATGCATTTACTAATGTGTCAATTTATTTATTGGATTTGTATGCTGCCAGAGATATAGTGGCTTACCATATAGTTTCTAATTATGTTCTCTATCAAAGAAACACAGCGTTAAGTCAAATTCTCTCATAGCTCATAAGAGAGCCAGTCTGGTTTAATGGTTACGGCACCAGGCTAGAAACCAGTGGACTGTGAGTTCTAGTCCTGCCTTAGGCACATGAAAACTAGCTGGGTGACTTTGAGCCAGTCACTCTCTCTCAGCCCAGTCCAAGGTAATTGTGGAGTGGAAAATAGGAGGAGGATGGAGTATTATTTATTTTATTTATTTATTTATTTTCTCATACTTATATGCCGCCCTTCTCCCAAAGGACTCGGGGCGGCTCACAGAAATTAAAAGAATAAAAACAATAAAAGTAATTACAAAAATAATCAATAAAGTTCCCCAATTAAAATCACCCATCAGATCAGCAAATTTGTTGGAAAAGCCATGTCTTCAGGTCACGGCAGAAAGAGCGGAGATTGGTGGCTGTCCGGAGCCCCGTGAGTAACCCATTCCAAAGGGTTGGTGTGCCCACAGGGAACGCCCTCATCCTGGGTGTCACCAGCCGACATTGTCTGGCCGATGGCACCCGGAGGAGAGCAGTCCTATGTGAGCACACAGGGTGGTGGGAGGCAGGCAAAAGATGGTCCTGTAGATACCCCAGGCCCATGCCATGTAGGTGCTTATAGATAAGTACCAGCACCTTGAAGTGGATCCGAAGGACCACCGGTAGCCAGTGCAGCTTGAACAGGAGAGGTGTAACATGGGAGTAACGGGAAGCTCCCGTAACAACCCACATGGCCGCATTCTGGACCAACTGGAGCCTCCGGGTATACCCCAAAAGCAGCCCCATGTAGAGGGCATTGCAGTAATCCAGACGAGAGATAATGAGGGCTTGAGTGCCTGTACAGAGAGCACCCCTGTCTAGGAAAGGGCGTAACTGGCGCACCAGGCAAACCTGTGCAAAAGCCCCCCTGGTCAAGGCCGTCAGGTGGTCCACTAAAGATAGCCGCAAATCCAGGAGGATTCTACTATTCTACATCTACTTTCTACATCTACATCTACTATTATAGTAGATGTTTTCATAAAAAATAATGTGGAATAAAAATAAACAACCCCAATTTCAACAACTGAAAAGCAAAACTCCCATGGTGAAGGATTTGCAATGTAAACAGACATTTATTCACATAACATTGGTTTTCATTTAGTTACAGTGGCATTCAACCCAGTTTGTACAGGTTTCCTGCATATTGACTGATTGAAGATTAACTCCTGCTTTTCAAGCACCACTGGATCAAAGAGTCTGAAAAACAGATTAAGTTAAGATGGCATGAGCAACAGCAAAACTAAAATCTCCAGATTTGGAAACAATATGTACTTGCTCAAGGAGCCGCTGTGCAATGTAATGGCTGAAAAGACAGGAGTTCTGAAATCCCCTCTTCTCAAATGGGTTTAAAATAGTTCAAAATAATATTCACTGATTCTCCCTGTCATTGCACAGCCAAGGAAAACACAACAACAAGTAAATGCAGTCTCTCCAACAATTCTCCTTTCCAAAATATTGTTTTTTCATCTGCCCCCAAAAATTCAAATGAGGAAGTAAATAAATCCATATTATATTTCTACAACATAGAAGCAATTGAAATTCAAAATTGAAAATCTAGAGCAAAGTCATCTTTAAAAAATAATTCACTAGCAGATTATTTTACAAGTGTTCCAAACTGAAAAAATAATGAGATTTGGGAAAACAGGCTCCCCTTTTCAAAGCTATGTATGTCTAGTTAAAACCAATTATCTTTGTTTTTATGTGTTAAACAAGTATGCAAATCATCTCTTATGATTTACAATTGAATTATTTAGCGTTCTTTGATACATAGGCCTTGCTTGTACTACCTTACTGATCTTAGCACAACCTTGTTGTTAAAGAGGCAAATATGATGCTGAACTACAGTATATGCTAAAACTTGGGATTCTGACATCTTTCTGGAACTATGAATATACTGAGCCTGGAGATTAATTAAGGAAACTTTTCTGTGTTGTCCATTTCAAAAAATGGCAAAACAGAAAACTGCAAAACTATTATATTATAATCTGAAAGTGCAGTTTCCCTATTTCTGAGACAATTACTCTATGCTCAATTAGTATGGCAAGCATGGTCCAATCTCAATGTCTTACACCTCCTTCTATGATGGGTTCCAGTTTGGGTGAAAGGAAACTTGGAAATGATGCATCTGCCTTTCCCTCCATTATTCCCCCAATTTCCCTGTTTTATTTCTCAGCAATGAGCTCAGCAATTCCCAAAGTTCAGTTGCTTTCTTTCAAAAGGCAACTGAACTTTGTTTTGCTAGAAGATGTTTCACTTCTCATCCAAGAAGCTTCTTCAGTTCTGACTGAATGATGGAGAATGGGAGGTGTCTCACACACTGAGCTTGTCGATCAGAAAAGTTGGCAGTTCGGTGGTTCGAATCCCTAGTATAGTTCTCCTGCATGAGTAGGGGGTTGGACTAGATGACCTCCAAGATCTCTTTCAACTTTGTTACTATTACTATTCCTTACAACTGGAAGTATTTCTGCTATCTTATAACCTTCAGTATATACTACTGTACTGTCCAATTCTCAGATCAATATGGAAGACCATGATTGATTTATAGTTAGAAACACAACTTTCTGTTCTAATCCTAGTTGAGAAAGAAGAGGAAAAAAGAATACACAGCTCAAGGTTTACTATGTTTCTTCCATGTATCAAAAAACTCCAGTTCCCTCTAACACCTGAATTGAGGCAGTATCATGGATAAAACAACATCCGTAAAACCATTTGGTTTCCTTGTCAAGAAAGCTACGATGAAGAGCACAGATCTTACTGAACAGTAACTTTCTGTGATGACTTTTGCTTCTCCAGCTAAAATAAAAACAGTGCATTAGGCCATCATAAACAAAGACTCTTTCCATATCCGTTAGAACAAGTGTTGTGCTAAGGATATCCTGCTTTGCACTTGCCTTTCCTCAAGTTCTGGAAAGAATTTTAAAAGGATTTTTATCTAGAGTGGCAGACATATTTACCAATTAAATACTGTATACCCTTCCAAAGGTTTATCATTAAATCTATTTTAAAGGAATGCTGAAATAAATTAATGAAAATTTCACAGAAAGTGGCTGAGAACTCTTGCACTATTATATGTGGAAGGCACCAATGTAATAGTGGGAGGCATCTGTCTCACAAACTGAATCCATGCAGGTTATTGCTGGGCATATCTGCAGTATATGTCAGGCAAATTATCTCTGGTATCATGGAGAAAAGATCTTTTCTTCATGATCTTGCTGAATGGATCTTGCTCCCAAAATGTTTTATGTATTCTTGCAGACCTTCTGTTTAAGAAACTTATATTTTGAAGGCAAAATAATGTGCTATAATAGTTGCTGTGGGAAAGCAGCAACCAAGACAGAACTGGATATGTTATTTAATCTGCTTTCAAGCCTCTAAATTAGCCTGCTACTCTAAATATGGTTAAAAAAATAGAAAACATTGGCTCAATAGCTGCAGCTGTATAAGTGCAGTCCAGCTTTTCTACATGGCATTGGAAAAGTTACTCTTTTTACCTTTGCTCTGGACTGCAAACGGTCTTGGGTAGACTCTGGTTCTTCCTTCTGAGTATTTTATTCTAAACTGATTTTCAAAGTCCTAAAATAAGTGGCTTTGCTGGAATAATGGCTATGCCCCTGGGGCTGATGGAAGGTGTAATGTTGCATGTGGAATCTCTGGTCATAGCAAAGGCTGGTTTGTTTTTCCTCTTTTTTCCAAACAAATTTGTCAAATCTGCCTTTGCTAAGGTCCAAACTCAAAAGGAACTGGGTGAATCCTACAGTAGTAATTCAGATGATTAACTAGGCATGAGGTAGGGAAGCTGTACGAATGACTTGAACAATGTCATTGAACAACTTTAGATCCACTCAGAAATGGACTTCCCCATTGATAGCAGGGCAATCATTGTTAGAAGGCCCAATTATGTGTGTTTTCAGCATTTTTTGAAATTCTCACTTAATCCCTTAGTCTTTTGAGGGATTATGTAGGGCTCAACCTTACTTCTTTGCATCTCTCTTATTTATCCTATGGTGTAAATGCCTGGTGATTTATTTCCATGCATCAGATTATTAATTATTAATTGATGATTTTTTAAACTTTAGGTTGGTCTGCAGGGCCTCAAAATGAGGATCTTTCTTAGATGTATCTAACCAACAGGAGTAGAGTCTCTACATCATCTGCTGAAACAGTAACAAGCATCTGTACCTTCCCTTCCCTTCCTTTTGCTTAGTAAATTGACAGAGAATATTTTTACCTTTCTGACACCAGAAGGGTATCTCAAAACACTGGAGAATTGCCTCTTTCATTGCTTTACAATTCCCAGAAACTCCCATGCTGAAATAGATATAGGCCTGCTGCAAAGAAATGAGAAGTCATGTTCAGATCTGTAAGTCTCACCAAATTACATTCAATTTATTTTTTTCACTCTAAGTTATGGTAGTAGGTGAAGGATTTTTATTGTTAGCAAAGAGCATGAATTTTGGGGGGGTTTTGGATACTGTTTTCTCTTGGTGTTGATCGCACGTAAGATAGCATGGACTCAGTCTATTTCTCCTCAATATGGCAGAATCCTACATCTGCTGCCCTTTACCTAACACATTGCCTTGGTTTAATCCATAGCCACAATTAAGAATAGTGTTTCCAAATTCTTGACAGATGTTAATCTTTAGGATTTGGGAACAAGAAATCAGAAATCTCAGGAATACCTGAAATCATAAGTTGCAGAATCTTTTATTTTTCATAACATTTTTTGTGCTTTTAAATAATAGTGACAATAATAATAAATACAGAAATATTTTTCTGACATAAGAATTATACTAAGGTTTACTCTAACTCCCAGTATTTATTAATTTGATATATCCTGCTTTTATTTATTTTTAATTCAAGACAACGTACATACCTAATGTTTCCATCTCCTATTTTCCCCACAGAAACAACATTGTGAGGAGGCTTGGGCAGAGAAATGTCTGGCTTTTGATTATTATGAACTAATGTATTGTGGCGTGACAAGGTTATATATTTCAGTAATATGTCAAATGGTCTCTAGCTGATATAGATATTTGATAATAGAAACATTAAAAGAAGGGAACATTAACATAAAATAAATACCCAATAAAATCATTTTAAAAATTCAAAAAGAATAATACAAATATTTACAACTGAAAAGTTATCATTCTTAAAATGAAATTTTAAAACACATAAAACATTAATTGCTCTGTTCAGCAGTCTTAATTTTTGTTTTGTGAAAAATATTTCAGATGTAGAAATCCTTCTTTCACTCTCTGTTGACATTGGTTCATTCTTAAAGAGTATCCAAAACCATCTTGAAGTTGGATATTAAGAGACATGTTGCTTCATTTAAACTCATTTCCTTTTTTAATGATAAAAATGTTTTGTCTGCTTTCTCTGATTTTGGTTTTGCAAGTTGATGTCTACATTTCTTTTGCTATTTCAGATTTTAAATCAGGTTCTGATTTCGCTTTGCATTATTGCCCGACATTCACATCTTCTCTTTAAAAAGTATTTTCCTTTAAAAAGTATTTCCGTTACTGATTTTGCTAATCATTCTTTTTCATTCCTGCTTGCCAAAGCAAAGTTTGTCCTTTTCCACCTCATATCCTAATGTTGCTTAAATATTTAAGCAACTAGATATTAATCTCTGTATTTAAGCAATTCATTTCTGATTTTGGAAGCATATTGCTCAAACTGAATTTTATTTTTTCAAATCTTGAAAAGAAACTTAAACATTTATTTGTTAGAACATTTGTATGATGCTTACTTAATGGTTCAGCTGCTAATTGAATAGTTTTTCAGAAATTTAACAGATCTCTCACAATTTCATAATAATCCTCTTTCCAATAGTGAATGAACTTCAGTGTCATAAAATATTTTTATCAGATTTAATATCTTTAAAAATCTCCCAATCAATCCTTCTACCGGTAATTTGTTCCAGTGTATTTCACAGTGCCAAATGACTTGTAATTCATTTTTCACTCGATTAGTTATTGCTGCAAAAGAGTACATACAATTTTATTAAGGATTTTTACAAAGAAAGGCAAACTAATTCAAAGTAAGAAAAAGAAAAGAAAAAGAAAGAAATCAAGGAAAAAGTTAAAAGTGCAAGAAATGGCAAAAAGTAGAAAGATAAAAAAGAAAGATACACATCTTCCTTAAAGCATGTTATAAGTACAATTATAAATTTATTTCTTACTCTGTGGTTACAACATAATTCCCTTCTTTCTATAATCTAGCTTGTCTAATCATCAAAACCATAAACTATAAATTCATTTTTTCTGCTTTATGTAAAAGGTTGATAAGGGGTCTCCAGTCAGCAAAAAACATAGATATTGTCTTTTTTTTTTCTGATCAAAGAAGTCAATTTAGTCATCTCAATGAGTTCCATCATCTTTACCAATCATTCCTCCATTGTGGGTGGTGCCAGAACTTTCCAACTTTGTGCATACAATAATCTTGCTGCAGTTACCATGTACAAAAATAAAGTTCCATGACATTTTTCCAACTGTTTGTCAACAATCTCAAAAGAAAACCTCTGGTGTCAGTTATATATTAATCTTTAAAATCTTCTGAATCAGTGTGTGTATTGAAATCCAAAATTTTCTAGCTTTTTTACATATCTATAAAACTTGATAAAATGTCCCTTCTTCTAGTTCACACTTCTAACATAAATGATACATTCTAGACAATTTCTCAGGTGATTTATACCAACAGTGTATCATTTTATAAAAATTCACTTTAAGATAATAACATAGTGTAAATTTTAATCCTTTCTATCACAAATTTGACCCATTATTCTATATGCATATTTGTAACCAAAATAAGAATATTTAAGCAGTTTTACAATTTTTCTTACATTAAAAATTGCTGAAGAGATATCATCTTGCATATCAAACTGACCAGCTTCAGTTACATTAATTGAATTAGACTTGTTACTTTAAATCTTTCCATATTAAGAATCTGTATTGTATTCTCTTCTGTGGTTGGTTGTTTTTTGTTTTTCATCTTTCTACATTTGATGTAAAATACTTTTGTTCAGCAAACTGAAGTTCACTATTTTATCTAACTGCTGGATCTTGGTGATAACTTTCTGAATTTTTCTATAATTCTGCACTACCACTTATTTTTGCAACTACATACGTTTCAAATTTTAATTCAAAGATGTACAGTATTGCCTCATCTCCTTACCATTTTTTCTAAAACTTGTTCTGTAAAATCGTTCCTTAGAAGTTGTAAGCATGGGCTCATCAATTATTATCAGAGTTTTTTCCCCTTTTCATGCCATGAATATGCTCAAGATGTCTATAAAATCAACTACTTGATGAAGCTTTACATTGCAACTTTAAAACATTTCTGGCAATGAGCTATTTTTCTTTATCTTTCTTAAACTACTCCCAACATTCTTTATATCAGTTATTACAGATATCTTAAACATAATAATAAATGTTATTTAGTAGAATTATAAAGAACTGTAACTGTAGCAAATATTCAAATACTGAAAACCACCAGCAAACATTATTGGGTAATAGTCAAATAGTGTAGCATTAGGGAATCCTAGCTAGGTTAATGGCACTACATAGAATCCCATGACAAAATATTTATTTGCAAGAATGACTCATTATTGTTAGGAGATGGGCAGTGAACACATACTTATAAATGGTAATAGCTATGACATGCAAGACTGATGATTGTGATACTTCTCTTCTCTGTGCTCCTGTTTCAGTTCTTAGAAATGTCAATCTTAACTTTTCACTCTGCAATCAGTATTTCCTGCTCTTGACGTCAACAGAATCCTGCAAACCAGTAATGTCTATATGAGGATCCTTCAGCTTTAATTTTTACAGGACAATTACAATACTTTTTCCCATTTTCCTGGGGTGGGGGGTTCCTTGGGAGTCAAGATTCAGAAAAACATAAATTTCCCAATTAATTGTAGGAAGGAATATCCACATAGCAACACCATTTGAAGCAACTTAATCTGCTTAGTTCTGAAGTGGTGTTTTAACTCTTATCCTGATACAATTAATCAAGACATCCGAAGGTATTTCTTATGTTAAGGATAATCATGCGGTCAGACCTTGAGAGCCATCCAACTCCTGTTGGCCACTATGGTTGTTAGAGGCACACTCCCTCTCTTCCAAATTAATTTTCAGTTTGTGCCAATTCTTTGTAACAACTATTGCTAAATATTCAAATCTTATCTGGAATAATATGAAGTTGAGTAGTCTCTACACCATCTCTGTAAATGTTTACCAGTATTGATTAACATGGCAGATACCTTTACCAAAATCAATTTCCAATATTGTTACTCTATGAAATTTATTTAATTCAAAAGGCAATTGGGGTTACGTATTATTGAATGGTTTAATAAAAAGATTGTACTGTCTGTAAAGTTATTTAATTTACTGTATTTTTATATTAAGATGTCAAATATGCTTTTCTTTCTAATGTACTACACTTAGAAAATCTCTCAAGTCAAGTTCCACTCATGGTGACCCCATGGATATATTAGGTAGTTTTTCTAGTAGTAAGATGGAAGTGATTTGCCACTGTCTTTTTTCAAGATGTTTTTTGGCTTTCCAGTTTAATCTATAGCCTCACACTTATCTCATACACATAGTAAGCAAATGAAACCTTGTTTAGACTATGTCTGAAATCAGACAAGATTGGATTGGTTTGGCCAACCTCTGTAGCAAACAGGATAATGTTTACTACAGAGGTTGGGCAAACTATGTCTAATGTCTCTATTGAAGGGGATGACAGAGAAATATCAATAATTTCCTCTTGTGCTAGGAAATCTAGCTGATTACCGTATTTTTCAGAGTATAAAATGCACCTTTCCCCCCCCAAAAGAGGGTGAAAATCTGGGTGCGTCTTATACACCGAATGCAGCCCTGCCCACCTGCCGGCCCCCAACCTCTCACAGGTTGTCAGCCTCCATGTGTCACATATTCCAGCGGTTCCAGGCGGCAGGGATCCTCATTTCCACTCGGATTTTGATAACGAGCAGCACATATCTTTTTATCCATTTAAAACAAACCCTATCAGTCTATGTGCATTTAACTGGAGTGGGTGGGGTGGGGGATGATTTTCATGGGGGCAGAAGAGGGACTTGGCACCAAAGGCTCCACTCTCGAGACGCCCCTGTCTTCCTACGCATAGCCGTAGGTGCTGAAACCCTGGCTTTCTCGCAGCAAGGCCCGATAGAGACACAGCAGTTCAGTCCTCCTGGACACTGCCATCTCGTAAACACAGTGCTGGGCTTACCAGCAAGCCCCTGAGCCTTTGCTGCCTCGATCGAAGCCTGATTCTGCAAGCAGCCTGGGAAGCGCCACAACAATTTACTGAACAGACTGGCTAGAATATCCTGGGGTGTTGATGCTAACATCCTACGAACAACAGTTGGCTTTGGTTTATTTGACAGCTGAATATTGTGTCAGTGTGTGGCTTAACAATGCCCACACCCAAATGATCAATATCCAACTCTGCCAGACAATGCATATCATCTCTGGCACATTGCATCTGTTGTGACCTAGGCCCAAGTAGTTATTACCAGACACAATCAGTCCTAAACAAACATATTTTATTAGAACAGCTTCATTCTCAGTTTAGTCCAAATTAATTCTAAAACAAATTCTTCATAAACAGTCCTTCGGTCTTATCACCAACCTTTGTCTTCTTTAGCATCCTGCTTTTCTTGGCAAAACCCCATGAAGTTCAGAAGCAAGAGACGCTGACAAGAAACAAATGTAGCAATGTTGCTTTCCTACAAAGATCCCAAGAGCCATTGCTGCTCTTTTAAGTCTTCTGGGAGGGGCCAATCATCTCTTGGCCTTATTCCTGAGTCGTCCTTTTTGCTTTAACAGCTCTTGCCTTCTGGCAGCTCTTTGCATGCATGCACTAGGAACAGGGTCCTCCTGTTCCTCTGTCTCTCCGCTATCCGCCTCTGGAGGCTCCAGAGTCCATGCATTACTCCCAGATGGCCCTAGACCCATCTCTGCCTCCGACGCAGAGCCCTCGTCCGGGCCTTCCCCTGACTCCAGGACTGGCCCATTGTCCTCTTCAGCCTCCTCACTGTCTGACTCCACTGCCAGCTCTGCAGGCTGCTGGCGGACCACAACAGCACCCCACTTCTGTGCACTGGTTACCAGTAGTGAGCAATATCATACCATTTCACATTAGAAGACAACAAACTCTCATTCAGCTATGGTCAAGGATGCTGAACAACAAGGCCTTCCCTATTTACCAGGACAATGCACAGCCCATCCTGTAGGCTGGCTTGGAAAACAGCTATTCACTTATCATTTACCCAGTTTATTCCTGAGAATGCCTGGAGAGAGGTATGGTCCAAGGTACCTTATTGTAGCCTGGCTATTAGTGATCCCTGTACCAAACTACCTGGTTTTGACCTGCTTTGCTTTGTCTGGTAAAAATTGAACAGAATTAGGTGCCTCTGCCCTGTACCAGTGGAAATGGAAAAATCTCCCCTTGCTGTAATTGTACTGATGTGCAAACTATTAAGCATATTGTGCAAAAGTACCCACAATGTATGTTCTGTGATTCCCTAGAAGATCTGCATGTAGCAATGCCAAAAGCAATCCCTGGATGGCTGAATTGGACAGCCAGTTATGAAGCCACTGCCATACCCTATAAAAATGTTTTACCTATATGTATGTTGCCTATGTTACTCCTCTTCTATTATGTTCTCATCATCCACGAAATAATAACTTATAGAAATGATCTCTAAATGCCTTCTCAATTACCATTTTATCAATGAATCTTTAATTTTTGTTTAAAGAAATCTGCATTTCAATCTTTAACCTACGGTGGCAAACTACTCTTTGTACATCTATAAGATGAATATACTGAGGACGCTGAGCCATTCAATAATTATCATTAAAATACTAAATTAGGATGATGGTTTTCCATAAGCAAAATCAAACCAACCACTCCTTCTCTTCCTCTGTCAAGAACTACTGGGACCTCAATGTTTTAATGTTCCACACAAACATACCAACATCATGATAAACTACATTTAAGAATAAAGTTCATTTGAAAGATGTCTAGTATTCTTTAATTAATTCTTTGAGAACAAAACAATATTCTGAAAGTCAGCAACTTTTTGTCCTCACCTCTTAATGAACATGCACTGATCAGGAAATACCAATGCTCATAGGTAGGAAAAACTATGTGGGTGGTGTAAAAACGATGCACCCATGCCTCTGGGGAAACAGATGTTGCCACTGATTCATTTTGCAAGCATGCCGGCTAGAATCTACATCTGCCACAAGTTACATTGACCCAGTAAGAAACTGAGCAATTGCAAATGAAAGACACACAAACACACTCGCACACCCACATAGCCTTCCAAAATACAAAGGCAAGATGCAGTTCAAAGCGAGAGCTAAAAGCTTTTGATGTTGGTTTTTTTAAAATCTGTGATCTGCAATAAAGTATAAAATGGTTTCTAATGAAGTCTGTAAATGAGAATCTGCTTCATTAACAGCTTGGCAACTTGCCTATACAAGAATTAACTAAATCATACATATCCCATAGGCAGGTCTTCCCTGATTGTAGATCAATTACTGAAATAGTGGTGGGTGGAATCTTACAATGCTTGGTTACCTTCCTAATTTATAATGAAAAGAAAATTGCAAGTACAGAGAAAATGGGAAGAGAGGGTGGGAGTGGGAAAGGAAATATTTAAGCAAACTAAATAAAACCCGTATAAAAGTATCATATCCAACATGAAATCACCCACTCAAAATATGGGAATTATTAGAATAATTCTACAACCAACTAAAGTAAACACTAAGCAAAATTCAGCTATGAGGTTGTTCACAATTCACCCTTTAAACAATTATGTAATATGTATCACAAAGCCAGGAACAATTTGATACAACCCTGGGAAAAAATGTGCCAGTTCGATTCAACATCTAATAAAGGAGGTAATTACACTATGGGGGGGAGGACTCTTTTCTTGAACCCCTGAAATGAGTTTTCTATCCACTGAATTATAATAACATTAGAAATTTGTTTTTAAAACTGAGAGAAACACAAATTCCTGAGTTAGCTGGATGGGCAGGTCAAATATCAGACTTGGGATTATATTCTGCTCCATATGTCAAAAACTGTCAGCTGAACAATAAACTGGGGGGGGGGGGAATCTATACAACCATGGCAACACCTGAACATTATTTGCAATATAGGCATTTGCCTATCTCTAAACTGATGAGACACATATCTGTGTTCAACTTAAGAGATGATGCTAAAGAGGACTTTACATAGGATCAGGTAAAAAAACCACACAATTTCATTCTCATTCATAGATATCAATGCACCAGAATAGTTTAGTTTAGTTTAGTTTATTTATATTTATTTGCCACCCTTCTCCCGAAGGACTCGGGGCGGCTCACAAAGATAAAACAATAAAACAGTAAAATTACAACTAAAATACTCAATTAAAAACCTCAAAAGATTAGTTAAAATTCCCATCAGATCAGCAAATTTGTTGGAAAAGCCATGTCTTCAGGTCAACGCAGAAAGAGTAGAGGTCGGGGGCCATTAGGAGCCCCGTGGGTAAACCATTCCAGAGGGTCGGTGCACCCACAGAGAACGCCCTCATCCTGGGTGCCATCAGTTGACATTGTCTGGCTGATGGGACCTGGAGGAGGGTAATCCTAGGTGAGCACACTAGGCAGTTGGAGGCAGGCAGAAGGTGATCCTGCAAGTACCCTGGGCCCATGCCATGAAGGGCTTTATAGGTAAGTACAAGCACCTTGAAGCGGATTCAAAGAGCCACTGGTAACCAGTGCAGCTTGCGCAGGAGAGGTGTAATATGGGAGTAATGGGAAGCCCACGTAAAAACCCGCGTGGCTGCATTCTGCACCAGTTGGAGCCTCCAGGTACACCCCAAGGGCAGCCCCATGTAAAGAGCATTGCAGTAATCCAGACGAGAGATGACGAGAGCATGGGTGATTGTATTGAAGCATCCCTGTCTAGGAAAGGGAGCAACTGGCGCATCAGGCGAACCTGTGCAAAGGGCCCCCTTGTCACGGCTGTCAGATGATCGACCAAGGACAGCCGCAAATCAAGGAGGATGCCTAGATTGCGAGCCTTTTCAGAGGGAGTAACTCCCCCCCATCCAAAGTAATGGGGGCACTAGACCATGAGATGCCGGTATCCACAGCCACTCTGTCTTGGAGGGGTTAAGTCTGAGCCTGTTCCTATCCATCCAGACCTGTACTGCCTCCAGGCACTTAGACATCAAGGAAAGGGCATCCCTAGGTTGGTCCAGGATGGAGATGTAAAGCTGGATATCATTGGCATACTGATGATACCTCACCCCGAAACTACGAATGATCTCACCCAGCGGCTTCATATAGATGTTAAAGAGCAAGAGGGAGAGAACCAACCCCTGAGGCACCCCGCAAGTGAGGAGCCTTGTGGAGGATCTCTGCCCCCCCACCCAGACAAACTGCATGCGACCCGAGAGATAGGAGGAGAACCACTGTAAAACGGTGCCCCCTACTCCCAACCCCCTGAATCGCCGCAGAAGGATACCATGGTCGATGGTATCAAAAGCCTCTGAGAGGTCAAATAGGACCAGGATGGAGGAATAACCCCCATTCCGGGCCCACCAGAGATCATTCACCAGTGCAACCAATGCCGTTTCCATGCTGTGTCTGCGCCTGAAACCTGATTGGTACGGGTCTAGATGATCCATTTCCTCCAAGAATTGTGGGAGTTGGTGTGCCACTACGGACTCAACAACCTTCGCTGTAAAGCAAAGGTTGGAGACGGGATGGAAGTTGTTCAAAATGGCTGGATCCAGGGCTGCCTTCTTGAGAAGGGGTCGAACAACGCCTCCTTAAGGGTGGGAGGGAAGACCCCATCCCTCAATGAAGCATTGACAATCGCCCGGACCGGTCACCACTCGGGTTGCCGCAACAAGCCAGGATGGACACGGGTCCAACAAACACATGGAATCTACCCATAATCCTGTCCACTTCGTCTATGGATATAGGGTCAAAGTCAACCCAGATGTTACCTTCAAGACCAGCTCCCATCTCCTTGTCAGGTCCTGCCCAGTCGGAATCTAAACTCATCCGGATCTGAGCGATTTTGTCTTGCAGAAATTGAGCAAAATCCTCAGCACTGCCCTGCAGGCGGTCCTCCCTCGCTCCCTAATTAAGAAGAGAACGGGTCACTTGAAACAAGGCTGCTGGACGATTTTCTGCAGACGCAATGAGAGCGGTGAAATAATCATATTTCGCCACTTCCATCACCACTAAGACCTAATATAGGTTCTTAACTGTGCTCGATCAGATTCGGAATGGGAAGATCACCAACAGCCCTCTAGGCATCTCTTCCGATGTTTTATCTCCCTGAGCTCCGTGGAAAACAATGGAGCCACCCAGGATCCCTGTCGGAGGAGAGACCGCAAAGGGGTGATTTGATCCAATGCCCCAGCAGTGGCCCATTCCCAGGCATCCACCAGGGCCTCTGGCAAATCGCAAGATAGATACATGGGAAATGTCCCAAGCTCCATCAGAAACCTATCAGGATCCATCAGGCACCTGGGGCGGAACCAACAAATTGGTTCCGCCTCCCAGCGGTGGGGATTAGCAGATAGGAAATCTAGTTTAAGGAGGTTGAATAGAAAGTTCCCTCCTACCCCAAGCATTTATCCATTGCCCAGAGATAAAAATCAAGTCAAGTGTGTATCCACCATTGTGAGTTTGACCCTGTACAACTTGAGTCAGGTCCATGGCCGTCATGGAGGCCATGAACTCCCAAACCACCTCAGATGTCTCGCCGGCTGACGGGAGATTAAAATTCCCCACAACCATCAGGTTGGGGAGCTCAACCGTCAGTTCGGCTAAGACCTCAAGCGGTCGGGTAGGGCTGAGGATATGCAGCTGGGAGACAAGTACATAAGCAACAGACCTGACTGTACTCCAGGGTTCCATTTCAACAATAGGGATTCACACCCACCTATCTGAGGGACAGTGACCTCCCTAGGTCTAAGACTTTCCCTAATAACAACCGCCACCCCCCCCCACCCCTTCCATGAGTCACGGCTGGTGTAATGCACAGAAACTTGGTGGGCATAGATGAAAGAGAGGAACCCCTCCCTCCGGGCCCAATTAGGTCTCCATAATACAAACCAGGTCTGCGCCCCCCTTGTGCATGAGTTCATGCACGAGGGGGGCCTTATTCACAACGGACCTGGCGTTAACATACACCAGTCAGAGTCCAGGCTTCCACACTCCCAACCCCCCAGGGGAGCAGGAAGAGCTAAGAGAGCCGGAACACGCCACCATCTGCAAACAGTGGGGCCACGCCCCATTGATGTGATGCCTCACATCACATCAATGCCTCACTGCCTTTGCCCATTCCAACCACCGTGGTAACAGAATGACCCTCACCCCACCGTACCTCGTCTGACCCCCCCCGCCCCCCCCGGCCCGGCCATCCAACAGGCTGAATTACTGATCTGCACAGCAATGGACCCCACAGGTCCATTATTCACAAAATAACCCACCCCACTCCTGGAACCCCTTAAAATTTTAACTAAAGATTTAGACAGAAACCCCCTCCACCTCCTCTTCGCAGCATGCCATGTGTCCCTTTTAGGTTACTTTAAATTATATTTTGACACTGTCATGTTATCTATTTCCAACATCCTATTATAGCACCTGACACTTCTCTTATATCAGTTCAATAAAATAAATAATAATTTTTAAAAATTCCCTACGGGGGAGGGAAATACAACACTGGTAAAAACTATCACTGTTATTTTCATTGTCAAGACTTCGCATCTCAATGAATTAGATTTTACTCAGAACTTGCAGAGAGTTATAATACTCACCTGTTGCTTGTTACAATTCCTGGCTCTTAATAATAAAATAATTAACAAAGGTATATATTTGCTATTTTTTCTTCATAATGTTTTTATTGCAAGTGCAAAGTCTGCTTTTTTTCAGATCAACCAAATGTTGATTTATTGGTTGTGACAAGAATTGACAGACTATCTTGTTGCCCAAGCCTGACATTGTGGGCTGAATGAAAGTGACTGGCCCAAAGTCACCCCGCCGATTTTCATGCCTAAAGTGAGATTAGAACACTCAGTCTTCTGATTTCTAGCCTGGTGCCTTAACCACTAGACTGTCTCTCATAAGTATTTTATAATAATAAATTTATTATAAGCTGAATTTAGCCACAAACAAATCTTAAAAGCAAAAATAATCTAAAAATGTTATTTATGTATTATTCCAGTTATTCCTATGATTTTTAATTACTTTTCACAATAAAGAACCTCATGATTGCTATTTAGATTTTTTCTGTTGATGTACAGTATGTGCTAAGTAGTAGGATTTTAATGCTTTCAATTTACATATATTAATCGCTTTTAATAATCACCCAAATTCAATCCTTTTTCCAGTCTAGGTTTTAAAAGTCTAATAACACTCTGCAGTCTGTAACATAACATCTGGCTTTTCTAAAAACAATTTTGTTTTGTTCTATAGCCTCATTCTTCTCTTTTGTTTATTTTCATACTTTACCACTGTCTTTTAAAATGTCAAAATGCAAATATGAGTGAGGAAAAAAGACAGTTAAATTATATCCATATGGACTGTAACTAGCTGTTTCTAAAGACTTAAGCAGTTGTTTGACCACAATAAAAAACATATGAAAATTAAGGCTAGTATTCATTCACTTTGATGCTGCCTTTAGTCCTTAACAACCTCTGCCTGAACAAGTCTAATGCATTTAAGTGGGATTAATGCTGGCTAGAACTTTTAGCAACTAAGTTTTTAATTTTAAAGAAGGGTTTTTACAGTAGAATGTTTCATATATATTTGTATCTGCATTTCATTCCAAATTTTTGCCATGTAAATGATTTACAACTTGTAGCAAACAAAACCTATGAATAAGATGTCAAACAAAGCATAGAATGTGTAACTTTGTATTATTATGCATTACTCAAAATAACTTTGTCACATTGCCTCAAAACCATAGGACTAACTTTCGAAAAAATAAAATTGTTGACCTGCAGTGACAACTCAAAGGGCCCTCCAACAATTCAACACTTAAATGAAATAGTTTATAGCCATGATGGTGAACCTATGGCACGCCTGCCTCGTGGCACGCAAAGCCATCTCTCTGGGAATGTGAGCCATTGCCCATCGCTCTTCCTTGTTCCGGGGCATCACGCAGCTGTTCTTCCCGCAGGTGGGAGTGCTGGAAATCGGAAGAGCAGCCGCACCATGCGCATGCACACGCCAGCAAAGTGATTTTCTAGTTTCTGGTGGCAGGACACCTGGTTTTCTGGTTTCTGGTGTGCATGCGTGCGTGAATACCAGCTGGAACCCAGAAGAACAACGGGCAACAGCTCGCATGCTCAAGATGCAGAGAGGGGATCCAAGCAGTCGCTTCCTACGGAAGCAGAGCTGTCAGCCAGGATGGGTGGGGTGGGGCTTCCCTCTCTCCCAATTGGGCTTTTTGCATGGCCCCAGCCCTCCAGCCTGCAGCACTGACACGCATCCACAGTCCAGAGTGCCTGGCCAGCTTGGGCACCCCAAAAGAGTAGCAGCAGCAGCTGCAGGACAAAGGGCAGGAGTGGTTGGCCAGCCTCTGCAGCTGCTCCCCCGCTGGCAAGCCAGGCTCTCAGTTGCGCCTCCATGTGTGAGGAGCTGCACTCTCCTCTGGTCCTCCTTTGGCAGCTCGCCTCCCTGATGGCAGCTCCTCCTCCAGCATCTGGGCCGGAAGTGGCAGCGCGAGAACCACCTCACCCCCTTGCCCCCAGCGGCAGCAGGAACTGCAGGCGGGATGGCCGACCAGGGCCAAGGGGTGGCAGCGGTTCTCACGCTGCTACTTCCAGCCAGGATGCTGGAGGAGGAGCCATCGGGAACGTGAGCTGCCCCAGGAGGGCCAGAGGAGAGCACAGCTGCTCATGCATGGAGATGCCGCCAAGGGCCTGGCTCTCTGGCAGGGGAGCGGCTGCAGGGGCCGGCTGATCGCTTCTGCCCCTTGCCCTGTGGTTGCTGCTCTTCTGGGGCAGCATGGCTGTACCAGAGCTGAGTCTGTGCGGGAGGAACATCTGTCCAGCATCAGGGTAAGAGGGCTGCACTGGCTTGTTCTCGTGGCGGGCTGGGGATGTGCTTCATTGACACTCTTCCGGTTTCTGGCTCATGCATGCACACCAGCCAGCTAGTCTTTGCGCATGCATGCACACCAGAAACCGGAAGACCAGGTGGCATGCGTGCCAGAAACCAGAAGATCATTTTCCTGGCACACACATGCATGCCGGGTGGCTGCTCTTCCGGTTCCCGGCTTGTGGGCGTATACACACACACACGCTCACTTTCGCCAATACTGGTATATAGAAATCTAAACCCATTATTTAAATAGGCATTAATGCAACTCAGTTATGTGCATATTTTGAGTATATATGCATAACCCTGTGTTAATATTAACTTGAAGAATTCCATTCAACAATCTCAAATTCATATAAAGCTCCATGGAAAGTTATGAAATTTTTAATGAAAAAAATCATGTTCGTGACTGCTTCCCAATATTTCACCAAATCTTTTTAAACTGTGGAGGAACTGGCTCAATAGCAGAGGAGATAGTCTAAAGAAATATTAGAAGTGCTTTGGAGATACACTGTACAGCAAAGCACCTCTATCATTGAACCTGTTCATCCTGGCTATTAATAATTAGACGAAGAGAAACGAGATTGACTAACTGGATCTAAGATATTACAGTGCTTCTTTATGAGGCAGAAACAGTTTACTGATTACTTCTATTAAAAACCTCTTTCAACCAGGTGATATTATTAACTAACATTCAGTTGTTAATATTCCATTTTGAGGGAAAGTCTTAGATGAGAAAATGGCAAATTAGCTTCAGGTACTTTTGCCTGAAGCACATTGTCTAGATTTAATTTAATTCAAGCTTCAAGACTGGGTTAGGCACTGACACATGCTTCATCATCAACCTTATTAGTGACCTCTTACACTGAGAAATGCAAAATTGACTTCTTTTGACTTCTCAATAGCTTTTGATAGAACATATTATGGTATCTTGCTAGAATGGCTGTGCAGATTGGGTGTAAGAGACATAGTAAATATTGGTAGGTTTCAGAAAGTGGCACTGGGGAATTTATGTTTAATACCATGGCAATTGTGCTATGGGATCAAAAATGATCCATGGGATTTCCCATGCTTTTCAATAATCATATGAATTCACTGGATTAGAGAATCAGAATTTGGAATTGGGCCCCTGACAACTATCAGACAAGTAATTAAAGGTAACTCTCGATCTACCGATAACACCAATTCTGTGAGAATAGCACTGGTTGCTAGTTGGCTTCTGAGTGCAATTCAAGGTGCTGGTTTTCACCTTTAGAACCTATGACTTAGGACCTAGATACATCTTTGCCAAGGAGTTTCTATCATTCAGTATGAACTAGTTGAGAAGACACTTTCAAGTCCCACACATAAGGAATTGTCATTACAAGGGACCATCAGAGCATGCCTTTTAATTTGCTGCCCTTTTCCATTTGACAATAGCTCAAGAAATGTATGAATATTAAGTTGACTGTGTGAGTAGTCTCTTTTATGTACTCCCTGCCATTTATTGGTGTATTTGGAATATTAATGTAAATAACATTAAAATTTTAAAAAGTACATTTTGATAAATACAGCTGTGCTACAAGTATATTTTATCAAACAAACAAGTAAAATATTATTTTGATAAATAGTTTTTCCTTTGGAATTTTCAAGACAGCCTACATGATTCAGAGAGGGATTTCCCCTTATTTCAGGTTGTTAAATGTTGCAGGTCCAAAGTAGCCCAAAGAATTATATAATTAGGGGAGAATTGGATCTCTCAGGATCCTATCCTACACCTTAACCACTGTAGTATATTGACTCTCATTGAACAAGAATATCTATTGGATAGAATATAGATGCTTGGACCACACAATGAACTTCCAGGTTCTAAAGACTACAGTAATGTGTTTCTTTAACAGTCTTGCCAATAAATTGAAAACTAGGACTCAGGATATCACATCTTTCTAAAGCCTTTATATTTTAAAAAATAAACTATATCTATTATCACTCCACCAAAAAGCTTTCGTAAACCAGCTTTTTGTTTCATATGTAACACCAATCACTTTATTAACAAAGTGGGTTCCAAGAAAATAGAAACAACTCCCCCATTTCTTTCAACCTTTTATATGGCTCCCTGTGTGCATGTATGCATGTAAGTGTGTGTGTGTCTACACATAACATTAAGAAATTATTTCATCATCAGAAAAAGTAAAATTAAGTTATTAGTGAGGAGATTTTATCTGTAATTTAGCAGGGCTACCAAACATGTATACTAGAAATACAGACAATCTATAGATGGCAACAGAGTTAGTTTCCTCTATCTCTTTACTGTGGTCTAGTTGTCAACTGGAGTTTTGCAGCCAACATATAGGAGCCATAATTAAGTGATTATATTCTGATGTCAAAAGAAAAATATATCAGTGAAGTGAGTGAGTGAGTGAGCATCTCGGTCGGATAAAGAAATAACTATTTCCCTGTACTGGTATAAAATACAATGAAGTCTACGTGTGTCTCAGTCATACGAAAGTATATAACTCTAACTACTCATATCCTCAACTGTACTTGAAGGTTAACAGTACTTTTCTGTATATTTCACAATGCATTTTCAAGCCCAATCCTCTTTCTCTAATACAATACTTGCCCCTCTCTCTAGCACATGCTAAGAGAAAGCAGCAAAAGCCAGGTGTCTCAACAACAATAGCATCATCTTCATATCTCCTTTCTTCTGCAATGCCTCCATAATAATCTACCTCAACATGCTTGACATACCTCTGTTGGACATTGTTCTACCCTTCTCGGCTCTCCTCTCTCTTGTGCATCAATTTAAGGAGCTGATTGTCCATCTGCATGCCACTAGTGGCACACAAACTGAAAAATATTGTCCAAATAATCTCTTCTGATATCTTCAATCTTTCACAGTTTTTGCCTTCATTTACAGAACTTGTCTCGGTTCATATTCTGTTTCTTACTAGGTTTTCTCTTCCGTTTTTTTTAAAACTGACCACCAGACCACATTCTTTCCAATGGAAAATAGTGTGGTTGCTCTTTTATATAATTTTGGTTAGAATCCCTTGACACATGACTTTCAGTTATATCAATATCTGCCAGCTCATTGGTTTATAAGTATAAGCCAATGAATGGCATAAATCACATTTCTCAATTTCATCATATATAAAATAGCATTTAAACCAATTATAGGCTGTCAAATGTAAAGTTAATATACAACAGCTATTTGAGTTGAGCTAGAACAGATTTTTTTCATTGTTCTTACTATTTAGAAGTGTATCCTTTCAAAATGCATTCTTATTAGTTTTATATTTTAAAATCTACTTTTATAATATTTAGCCTATTGTTTTCTCCAATTATGTTGAAATCAATTGCACACATTCTTAAGTAAGAATGCAAAAGATTGCAACCTTACTATTTCATGTTAAATAATAAACTTTTTAAAATGAACTTTTCCCAGGTTGTACAAAATTAGTATGGAAAGTAGAAGCTAAAAAAGGTTACAAATGTTTTGTGTGAATCTAATATGTAATTTTTTGTTCTCTTTGGCAGCATACAATCATATAAAATGGTATAGTCCCAGCATTAAAATTACACATTTCTTCTGAATATTGAGATTAGTTTTATAAAGAAGTATGTAAAATTATTACATCTTATCTATCTAAAAATAATGTCCAATGTACATACGCCTGAACAATACTTTTGGGTGGAAGTAAAAACCTGTTATCTCTAATAGCCAGATAACGCCTCAAGCCCCAGGTTAAATGTAACATCTGGAAAGATCTACGGACATTGTCTTCATTCTTTTCTTTCAAAGAATTGTAGGTGGGAACAGGTTTTATGAAGAGATATTTGAGGATTAAAAGCAGAGGCTGGTATAAGTGAAGGCGCCAAACATGTCTGTAAGTCAATCAAAGTAATACAACGTAAGTCAATCATGCATTTTACTTACTGAAATCAATGGAAATTGATTTCAATGGAATTAAAGCTTGACCCACTTTATTTAGATCTAATTGAATAAGATGTTAAAACCAAATTATCTTTGGGCATAGAAAGATCCGTGCATTTGCTTATGTGTGAGCACATATTCTATGCAGTTAGGTGCAGGCTCTGAATCTCTAAAACAGGTATAAAGGTATAAACTATGGAAGTGAACTGATGTCCATAAAAGATAATAATTATATGCTATTAAATTAATGTCGACTCTTTGCAACACATGTAGATTTTCCCTAAAATGACTGTCCCCAATCTGATTCTTCTGGTATTCCAACAGTACACCATTGCCAGACTAATTGAAACTATTCACTTTGTACTGTACTTATGCCCTCTTTTTCTCTTTTCTTCTACCTTGCCCAACATTAGACTCTATAAGAGAGTTAGACCTTTGCATAATATGTCCAAAACCTGAACATTTGAGTCTGGTCATTTGTGTCTCAAATGAAAATTCTAGATTGATTTGTGATATGATTCATTTCGTTGCTTTTTTGCTATCCAAGATATTTTCACAGACTTCTCCAATATAAAGTACGAAAGTGTTAATACATTTACTACCCTGTTTCGTCAAAGTTCAACATTTGCTTCTTCCATGTGCCATAATAACTTCATAATATTTTAAATTAACAGTGAGTGAATTTCTGACTGAAAGAGACCATAGGTTGTTATAGATGCAAAACATCTAACGTTTTTTAGGTGCATAAAAGTCCTGCTGCTTAATCTTGTGAAACCACCTATAGTTCATGCATGAAAAGCTTCAGCTCTTAGATATATGAAGCAAACTAGAGAAAGGAACAGAAAAATAGTATTTATTTGTTTCTTATCCTTATTATTACTGGGAAGTTTTTTTGCAGCTAAAACAATTTAACATCTGTCACACATCCCAACAACTAGCCTATAACAAATAGCAGCATTATCGACCAGTAATTACCTATGTTCCTTTGAGGATTTAAGGAATATTCACTAACCAATTTTGGGTGTGTTTCTCCCAGCCATTTTGGATTTTGTGAACACTGAACATTTGTACCTTTTTTGAAAATCGATAGCTTAGTAAATATAGCTTTGGAACTTTTGTTGTCATTATTAATCCCCTTTCTCTGGTTTTTTGCATAACCAGAGAATCTAATTTAATCAATAGTGAAGAATTATGCAAGGTGAAAGATATGGATATCCTTTAGGCTGAAACTATCTGTCTTTCTACTGCCAGGAAATGTTATGTTATCTGGTTTGGCTTTTATTAATTCATAGCTTTCACTAATAAATCTCTGTGTCCTACAGCCAGAGATTTTCAACAGAGATTAAAATCCAGGAAAAGCTTCCTTAGGTGATGGAAGAATTTGAAGAATTTGAAAGCAGAGTGGACCTATGGAAAGCTACAAAGAATCAACACTGGATGGAGTCAACAAAGGAGCTGGCTCCTCAGTCTGGCGAAAGCTTGCAAGTATGAAAATCATTGAATAGATTGCATATGGGTACAACAAGATCCAAAGACACTCTGAACAACTGGGGCTACCTGGTGGCTTTGTCCTTTGCGATAGTGATGACCTGCAGACAACAACACATATGTATACCTGCCCTTTGTGTCCTGATCATTATACACTTGAAGACCTCATGACAGTGTGTCAGAATGCAATTTAAATTGCTAGTTTCTGGGCAAGATCTGTTTAACTTGTACTTATTTTAATCTTATATTTTAAATTTTATGTCATATAATATGTCTTATTTTAATTGTGATGCTTCTGACATGAATAAATAAACTAATAAACATGTGTCCTGCTTTGCTAATATAATTAACTTGTTATTCATTTGTTTTCCTGAGGGATATGAAAGTCTAACTCAGATAGAAATAGATGATTAACAATGGTAATTTGTATTTCCAAATATGAGGAACAACAGCTATGGTTTGTTTCTTTAATCCCGAAGTCCTAGGAATACCTTAATTCAGCTAATGACTCCTTGCACATGACTGGAGGTAATCTGTATCTTTGCAGATTACTCCTTCATTTTATTTAACACTGTCTTTCATGTCTTTAACATGTCTTTCAAGTTACATCAAGTTAGAAAATAGACAGCACAAAAATTACTGCATCTCTATGGCACTGTCAAAAGGGATAATAACAGAACCTGGAAAACTTGGCAGAGTTTTCCTTCTCCCTTCTTATACTGTACAGAATCAGATGTGGTTATTTTATGT
The DNA here is from genome assembly GCA_030761175.1 of Masticophis lateralis. Lineage (NCBI taxonomy): Eukaryota > Metazoa > Chordata > Lepidosauria > Squamata > Colubridae > Masticophis > Masticophis lateralis. Next base: position 54,082,223 of record JAUDYJ010000003.1, on the reverse strand, counting down.
TCTTTCCCATGCTTCCTTCTTTTCAAGGATTGAACTGTCTTTTACTTGTTTATTATTCCTTAATGGTTCTAATAACTATCAACATTATCTCGCCATTCCTCTCTATATAGTGATATCTCTTTATCACTGTCTATATTTATGCCTTCCATTCTTCTGCTTTTGATGAGGACTACAATGTCATTAAAGGGCTTATGAAAGTACTAGACTTTATTGTGGATTTTTGAGAAATTAAAAATGCCCTGACTTTTGACTATCTAAATCTATCATAGATCAGGTTTATTAGCTAACTCAGGAATGTGTTCACTTTATTCATATTTGTATGAAGGGCAAGATATAAAAAAACAACAGAGACAGCTTGAAAAATGTATTTTTTAAAATGATCACCTCTAGCAATAATTAATATATAAACTCAAAGTACTGAAATACAGCCAAAGATGAATTGAGCACTATGCCTTCAGAGAAATAAATTTTAATGCACTATTAACTTTCATCTTCAGGAAGATGAAGTATACATTCATGTTTTAAAAAACAACTGGAGGCAAGCATGTTAAGCAAGCTTCAGCTTGCAAATCTACCTAATTTTTATTTTCAGCTATTTATTTTGGTTTTTAATTATTTTCATGCAGGAAGGATGCAACTTCAGAATAAAAGAATCATTATTTCAATTTCTATCCTAACATCTATGAATAGCTATAATGCTCTGGGTTTTACTTCATTTAAAACTTTCATAGAATCCTCCTATCATTAGAAAACTGAAAGTCACATTACAGCAAATTGCTGGCTTTTGGCAAAATTGAGCATTGTTGAGTGCAATGGAACTGTATGATTTGTGTTTGAATGGTCGAAATATTTGCAATAGCTGCTTCAGGAGTTCTAGCTCTAGCACATCATTTTTCCTGCCAATAAGCCTGATCAGGTTCTGCTTCAACTGGTCTGATAATTGTAGTAGCACTGACGTCCCACAGGTGCTTTTTCAGGAGGCAAAAGAAAAAACAAGAAAGTCCAGTTGCCTCCTGAAAAAGCATATTTGGGACAATCATGACTGAGAATCTCTACAGACTTTTAGTAGCACTGATGATACTTATGGCAGATGGTTTGTTAATACGTTATCTGGCTACTGTAGAGGCTGAGATTGAGTAGAGTCTGACATTGTCAATTAGAAGAGAGAAATAATGTATTAATGAAATCAATTTTAACCCCACCTCCTTTATTCAAAGGAGAATAAAAATACAAACGTTAAAGTATTTAAAATGTAGAATTTATTCTCAGCAGATGCTTTTGTTTAGTTGGGCTGAATTTGAAATCATTTATTTAAAATGAAGGAACTTACCATCTGGTAAAGAATATTTGGTAGAACTCTGCATATACAATGTGAACATTTCAAACCCATGAAATATCTGCATATTTGAATATCCTAAAAGAAGTAACAGAAAAAATGGAAGATTTTAAAAGGAAAGGCAGGTTTATATTTTAATGCTCTTATTTTAAACTAGACAACTTTATATTTTAATGCTCTTATTTTAAACGAGACAACCCATGCCCTGTTGAGTCATCATTTAAGAAGTATTTCCTCTACCTAAAGAGAGAAACAGAATGACTACTGGTGGGCAAAAAAGCAATGGGAACAGGAGCAACATTTAATACCGGCTTCCCCATTAAATAAATCTTCCTTCCTTCCTTCCCTTTGCAGCAGGCAAATAAACGGCTGCTGATGGGTGTGAAAGAGAGCAAGGGATTGCAAGCATGGCTGGCCATAAAGTCACTCTTTCAGCGCCATTGTAACTCCAAATAGTAGCTAAATGTAATAGCTGTTAAGCAATGACTGTTTATGACAATTTAACAAGCTTATGTTCATTCCAATTTTCTCCTTCACATTATTCTAAAAGAAAGTGACCCATGAAACAGTTCATACGAACTAGTCAGATTTAATCCAAAATAGTTCCACCTAAATCCTACCAATAAAACTCAATATTTGAACTTTAATTAAACTCAATTAAATGCTCAATCTCAATCCTACCAAATCAGCTTAAATATTTAACTTATTTATGGACCAAGCTAATAATATATTTATGAAATAAAATAGCCTTAAGCTATGGGTTTATCTGCTTAGCCTTGTTCTGCAAAATTATGTGTCATCTAGTCTGATTTAGAAATTTCTCGGTGAGACTTTTGTTAAATGGGTTAACTGTTCCCAGGTCTATCCTTCATTACGTTCCCAGACCAAAAGTGTTCTTTAATTGCTTTAATCCAATTATATTTTAAGAGAGTCAAAGAACATGGTGTAGAAATTCAAAATCATGATGAATATCTGCACAGATTGCCCCAGCATCAATCAGTATGGGCCATTAACCAATTCTTGGAAGGTAAGAAAGCACAGTATCATCTCTCCTTGTGTCCACCTTACTGAGAAGGCAACCTCCACTCAGAATTTCCTATTATACATCAGAAGTTGTATTTTTCAACTTGTACCAGCAAAGATGAAACTGTCTGGTTCACCTTTTGCATTTCAGTTTATTATAGGCAACACCGCTACTCTATCTGGTTTCTGGGCATTGTGGCAGGAACACTTTCTTCCCCAATACTTGCTGCCTTCCATTTTGTTCTCAACTGGTAGGCTGCTTAAGCTTTTTTTATTTGTTTTAGCCATGGAGCATTTTTAATGTGTAAAAAGACTTTCCATACTCTGTTTTTTAAACAGATGAAATTGGCAAGATTTCTGCCAGTTTTCCCTTCTTTCTATTCCATGCAATAGAAAGAGCTTTAAAAAAATTTTTTTAAAACAGTCTATCAGATAGAAATGTGTCAATTACAAGGGGAAACAGTGGAGGGGCCAGGTCTCATAAAAAAAGGTTTATCAATGTAAATTGCATGTCTTAAAAGATCCATTTTGAAAAAAGCAATTGATACTTGCTGTCCTGGCACAGCTGGAATCCACCAAGAGGGGAAATCCACCAAACAAATGTGATAAGTAGTATGTCCATTCAGAATCCAATGCCACCATTTTGGCCAAAGCCAAGAAGGGGTTGAGAAGTGGAGATTTCTCAAGCTGGGTCCATTTCCACCTGGTTTGTATACATGTGTTAAGTAGCTTAAAGTTGCAAGCAAGACAGAAAAAACACTTTTTTCTGGTATTTTATAGGTATTTTACTATAGTTTCAATGCTTCTAGCATATAGATAATAATGCTGCTAGCCAAAAAAAAATTCCACTTACGTCCCATTAGCTAAGGAATTTAACACTTTTGAGTATATTGTGTTCCAAACATACAATATGTGTGACATATGCAAGCAGACAGTGTTGGTTTTATGATACCTCAGGGTGATCATATTTTCCCACTACTGCCCACATTCTCTCAACATGTTGATGCAAGTGCTTCTCAACAACAATTTTAGTTCTTTTCTGTATGTTTTGGATGCAATATTATCATATAATAAATGTGGTCATAGTGTAAATCTTGAGGTTTTTTTAGTTTCTCAGTGCAACTACATAGTTGCAAACTAATTGTCTCAGATGAGAATGGATCAATTTGCCACAGCAAACTCACTGCGGCCAATTCACCACAGCCAACTTGCAGCGGGTGAATTCACCACAGCCAACTTGCTGCAAGACAGCTCATGGCGGGACAACTTAACAATTCTATTTAATTATTTAAAATAAATAAAAATTATTTTAATTTTTGCCATTCACATTTTATTCTTCTTTTGCACCTTTTCTTTAATGATTCTATTCCACCATATCTTTGATATTAGTGTAACTCTTGTCCCTCGGCATTATCCTGTGGCGAATTGTCCTGCAGCATGTTGGGCAAGGCAAGTTGGCTGTGGTGAGTTGGCTGTGGTGAGTTGGTTGTGGCAGATTGGTCATGGCAAGCTGGCTGCAACGAATTGTCATAAACCCATCTCAGTCGACTTCAGAAATCTACCCCAGTACTTTTTACAACCTGATTACAAAAGCTTTTTTTTTCCCTTTAGGCAGCTTCACAAGCAGACTTGAAATCTCAGTTTACTTGATAAGAGAAGATTCCTTTCCCCAAAATATTTTTTTCTTTGAGTTGGGGAAAGATGTCATCTTACATTTGCTGAAAAAAATAGAAGGCATTGTTGAAAATAAGGGAATAAAGTGAAGATTTAAACGGCTACAGACATCATTACTGAAAAGTATGACTGCACCTTTTCAAGATTAATCATTGTTTAGCATGGGATATTTGCAAAGTTTTTTTTTAGATTCTATATGTAATGTACAAGTTTTTATTCCTGTTGAGTTTCTTTTTCCTAATCTTCATTCAGTTTTGTTCCGTTTTCCATTTTCTTCATTCCTACTACAGTTTGTCACCACTTTATCCTGAAAGGGAAAGGAATGCACAGGTGTGCTTTCATATTTCACTACATAAAAGTTTCTGAGAGAGAAAACAGATAGTATATAATTGCTGTGGGTCAATTATATACTATCTGTTTTCTCTCTCAGAAACTTTTATAATTGATTGTTTTGTTTGATAATGCTAATTTTAATCAATAATCATACATTTAATTACTATTTGCATTTTTTGCTATGCAACCCTTTTGCAATGTTGTCTCTGGAAAGTATGTAATACATTCATACACTGATGAATAGATTAAAAATTTAACTACGCTGACCACAATTTTCTACTGTTGTGTTTATATATAAAAATAATATAAACAAAAAAACATATCACTTGTATACATTTATGGCAGAAAGGAACCTCATTATTGGGTTCAATTGGAATCGGCAATCCTAAATTAACAAATGGTAAGCTTGGACATTGAACAAGATTTGTGTGTGTCTGCATATATTGTCATATCTACCTTTTTGATGGGAACCATCCAATTGTCCCTTCAGATAAAACAGTACTGCAGATACTCCTTTTGGATAAATATAGTAAATTAAAACTTAGCTTCTCCCTTCTTTAGATATTTTGAAAAAGCTTATTTTGATTGTTTTAAATATTCCAAAGAAATAAGAGAAAGGTTGTGCATTTTTTCAATGGCAATTGCCTCAAGGGGAATATCGATTTAAATTTAGAACTGTCAATCTGGAAACTAAATTTTAACTCTGATTATATATTGCTATGTATTTTGACAATTATTTAATGTGCTTTATCTTCTTGCTGCTTTTCATTTAAGTTGTACTTTATGTATGGGTTTTTGTAAATAAATATTAAATGCTATTTCTTCAAATGAAAGCAGCAATTGCAACAAGGCAAGCTGTGTTCTCAATACCACTTTCTTATAACCTTTAAAAGTTATAAAATTTTAAAAGTGGCAGTATTTAATACAATTCAGGATGTTCTCTATTCTTGTACAATGAAACTGTTATTTAAATTGGACACAGGCTAAATAAGAGATTTGCAGCTTTATAGCTAGATCATCTATATGTTAACTCAGATGTGAGCACTACTATGCTCAGTGAAATCACTCTCTGTTTTAAAGCTAATAATATTTTTTTTAATTTATTCCAGCAGCACAGTTAGTAGCAAATAACTGTGGGAGATATGTCTAAATCACCTTGGGGAACCATATTGCCCATTTGTGTTTTAAAACTTTACATTTATGGTAGAGAAATCAAGGAAGTTACCTTAGCATGCAAGGGAAGTTCAGTGTTTCCATTTCTATTAACAGATTTAACACCTTGACATTTTGCAAAAGTAGAAAAATAGACAACTAATTTATTATATTATTACATATTACAAATTATTATAATTTATTAGGTAGCCATACCATCTGAAGTAAAAGCAGGAATCGGTTTACCTAGAATGCATTATATTGCTATCACCAGAGAATCCATTTATGACAAACTGATAGAGAACTTATATCCAATTAAAATAGGGCAGTTAAAATGTTATCAGGCATCCAAACCCACTCTGCTAGGATGAAAGGCAGACTTTTCTCCTGTTTCTGAAATTAAAGAGGCACAATAATAATGAACATTGGAAAGATTTTAAAGGACAGTTCTTATTTGCTGTGGCATAGAATCTTGTCTTTTATGCACCAGTCCATGAGAGTGTACAGGTACTTCCTGTTTTTCCTTCTCATCTTTTGCCCTCTAGACCATAGATTTCTAAGTCTTTGTATGGAAGACACAGAAATATGAATCAGAAACACTTTGCATCTTTGAATATATTAATGACAGCTTAAAAGTGCCCTGATTGCCTTGTAGTAAACATTATCTGAAATTGTGATATGGAAGATAGAAAAACCAATAGTAATAAAATTTTAAATATTATATATGGTTTTTATCAGTGGTGAAATCCAAATTTATTTACTACCAGTACTGTGGGCGTGGCGTGGCAGGCATGACATGGCTTGGTGAGCATGGCTTGATGGTCATGGCCGGGAAAGGATACTGCAAAATCTCCATTCCCACCACACTCCAGCAGAAGGATATTGCAAAATCTCCATTCCCACCCCACTCCAGGGGAAGGATACTGCAAAATCCCCATTCCCTCCCCACTCCTGAGAGAAGGATATTGCAAAATCCCCATTCCCACCCCACTCTGGGGCCAGCCAGAGGTAGTATTTGCCGGTTCTCCGAACTACTCAAAATTTCTGCTACTAGTTCTCCGAACTGCTCAAAATTTCTGCTACTGGTTCTCCAGAACCTGTCAGAACCTGTTGGATTTCACCCTGATTTTTATGTTTTTAATAGTACTGTATTTTGCCCAAAGTTGTTCTGTGAAAATGATGGGCAATTTTAAACAATTTGATAAATAAATTTTATAAACAAATAAAATGTGTGCCATCTCATTTTTGTACATTTGTGTTGATAAAGAGGTATACAAAAATTGAATTCAAATTTCTTTGAATTTATATAAACGCTGACACAATATCTTGTACCATGCCTCTACAGTACATATTTCTGATACATTACTGAGCTAATTTCATTTTCTGAATAATAGTAATATATCCCAAATTAATATGATAAATGTACTGTACATGAAGTTGAAACAATGGAATAGAATCATGACAACCATCTGCTTTGGGTCAAAATATATTGGGTGAGAATATAAAGTGGACTACTATTATATATAATACAGTGGTACCTGGGCACTTGTCCTTGGTCCATGAGGCGCAACAAGTACTAAAAACAAATCATGTGCAGACCATGTGATCCTCTGTTTCAGCTGGAAGGTCTTCCTGTCTGTCTCTTTTCCTATGTCAGCAACTCTCCAAGCATGGCTGACTTCTTGTCCTCCCTCTGTCGCTGTCCCCCACTTCCTTTTGCAGCATGTCAAATACCAAACAAACAATGAATACTGGGACATTTCCACATCAAAATGCATTGAGTATCAAATTCAATGAGAAACTAGAAATTGGCTTTCCCTCCTCCTAATCCAACATTTATATGGGTAAGATATCAGACCACATATTTCATGAAATTATTTTAATGGAATTCCATGGATTACAAAATTCTAATATTTTTAAAATGTTTAAATGTTTAAGCCTTAAGGTTTCTTTCTGTAAAGTGTTGCTAGTCCATTTGGTTGTGTCCTTAATAATAAGTGATAAAATTGGGAAGATGCTTTCAAAAAGTTTGTGTGTTTTAGTTTTTTTTGTATTAGCTTTATGGCATAAGATGGAATATTTCCTTTAAAACCCATTTGGAAGTCCATAAGGCAATAAGGATTCAATAACAGTTTGAGAAATAGTATATTTTGGATTAACCTAACTATTATATTAAAATAATGTTGTGCGCTGCCTAGAATTGTCTCTTGTGACAGGGGCAACTGTATAAATTTGATGAATGAATGAATTATTATTATTATTATTATTATTATTATTATTATTAATTAAATTTATATACCACCCTACTCCCAGACGGGACTCAGGGCGGTGAACAGCCAGAATAAGATACAATAAATACAAAAGTTAAAAAATCATATTAAAACAAATTAAATAATTTGGCTCAACAGTTTTAAATTTGTAAAACATTTAAAACCCAATATAAAGGAGGTTAAGCCAGCCCAGCTTGTTCAAATAAAAATGTTTTTAAGGCGCAGCGAAAAGTACACAGGTCCTGTAACCTTATCTCAGGGGGGAGCTCGTTCCAGATGGTAGGTGGCCCCACAGAGAAGGCTCTCCCCCTGGGGGCCGCCAGTCGACACTGTTTGACCGACGGCACCCTAAAGAGACCCTCTCTATGGGAGCGGACTGGTCGGTGAGAGGCTGTTTGTGGCAGAAGGCGGTCCCGAAGATACCCTGGTCCTAAGCCATGAATGATATACAACTAAAAAATACAGGGCATCCAATTAATGTGACCTATCTGTAGATAAACATAGTGGAAGATATTTATCTTTAATTATCTGCCATGTTGCATTGTACTACAATCCATTATCTAGATCAGCGGTCACCAACCGGTGATCCGTGGACCACTAGTGGTCCGCGAGAAAATTTTGGTGGTCCGCAGAAAAATTATTTGCATTTTTATATTTATTTATTTATTTTATTTATTTCAATTTATATACCGCCCTTCTCCCCGGGAGGGGGACTCAGGGCGGTGAACAACCAAATTTAAAACACATATAATACAAACATTAAAAGAATGATAAAATTAAATTAAATTCATTGGCGTTCCAAATAAAATTCTAACCCCATTAAAATACCCAATTTAAAACCCCAGGAATCAATAAGAAAAATTTTGTTAAAACCCCATTAAAACAATCAAGCAAGGCCGGCTTGTTGAACTAAATACATATTGCACTAAATACTATTTATCTTTTTAAAAAATTCATATTAGTAGTCCACGGGATTTAAAATTATGAATTTAGTGGTCCCTGAGCTCTGAAAGGTTGGTGACCCATGATCTGGATGACAGCATTTAGTGGCACTTGTTTTGTTTTGAACTGCTAAGGAAGTTTGGAACTGGTTAATATCTGATGGACTGGGAAGTTGAAACAACAGTTCAGAAGATGTCAATAGCAAATCGTTGTACTTTCGCCAAGAAAACCATATGGAGATGGGTATGAATTCACCAAGAATAAAGCTCAACTCCAAATAGCCTTCATCTATAATCTTGGGGCAAAATTATGTATTTATTACATTTCTACCCCAACACAACCAATTCTCAGTGTGATGCAAATAAGTGTTTATTCAACAACGAAAATCTGCCACTCCTGGGCAAGACTGGGCTACACAACCATCTAAGACTGTTCATTCACCTCTGCCTCAAACTAGAGAAAAAAAATGCTTTCATTCCTTCTCAGTCAGAGGCTGGGATGATGGAAGATTGCTTCGCTGGTCAGAAACTCGGTAGGTCCATGCCCCCCGCAGACATAGCGCTCAAATTAGGGAACAATGGAGCCCACCGCTGCCTGCACACTTTTCTATCTTCTCTACACGTGACACAACTCCCAGGGCAGCGAGGACAAGAGAAGATCTGGAGTTTCCCGAACAGAGACAGCGATTTAGTTTTATTGTCAACAGTGTGCATGAAGCAAAACAGAGAGCCGTCTTTTTCTCAGGAGTATTACATAGTAAAATCTATTAACTTAAAGATACCACATCTGCCCGCTGTTGTTCTTTTGCAGCCAAAGGGGAGGGAGAGACCCCTCCTTTTCAAATTCTGGCTCTAACGTCATCAGCTGTTAGGCCCCGACTTGTTTGGTGCCCCCGATCAAAGGAGGGCTGAAGCGGGTACGCAGCCTGGGCAGGAACTGCCAGATCCTCCCTTCGAAGACTCTCCGCTCTTTGTAGTCTCCTTTCAAGTCAAGGGTGTCCAGTTTCAGGCGGCAAGCAGTTCGCCCCGCCCGGCCCCGCCCCGGACCACTCAGACCCCTCCCTTCTGGGGTTGCGGCTGGGAAGGGAAATATGAAGGGGAGTAGTTGTTGGTGCCGCCGCCGCCGCCGCCGCCGTTGCCGCTTCCGCGCTTCAGTAAAAGCCGCAGGAGGAGACGCGGAGGGGGAAAAAAGACGGCGGTCTGCGCCCAAGGCTTCCTCTGAGCAGGCAGCGGCTTTGGAAGGCCAAAGACCGGGAAAAGCTTGGGAGCTGGGCGCGCGCCCGAAGCCCCTCGCCTCGGCCGGCACGAGGCGGACCGCCTTCCCTTGAAAAGTTTTGGCCGGCGGTCGGTGGGATAGCTAGAGGACTGAAGCCCAGGGCGGCAGCTGCCTGAAGACGCTGGCGCCTCGCGCTGCTTTCTGCATTTGGGGTTCGCCCCTAGTTGGGAGGGGAAGGTGCGAGGTGCATTTGGGGTAGGTTGGATCCCGTCAGGTGGGTTGCGCGGATTTGGACTTCATCCTTCGCTCAGAACCTTCGGTCGCTCTTGCGCTGGGTTTCGTCTTTTTTTTTTTTTTAATGATTATTATTACTAGAGCGTGTTTCGAGCTTCGTGTGGGTGAGAGGACTTGCGGGATTTGGAAGAACTTCAGCGGCGCGGAAGAAAGGGATTATTAAAGCAAAAAAAGAAGAGAGAAGATTTTTTTTTTAAGGGCGCAAAAAAAAAAAAAGTTCGGAATAGAGAAGCTATTGAAAAGCTGGAAATGTCCTATCCCTGCTGCATCTTGGTTGGGTACCTGTTCCTAGTCCTGCTCTTGCATGGTGAGTACTCCAGAAAGAAACAGTAATGCATCTGTAATCATCTTTATATTATTCTTGTAACAAGAGTAATTTTTGCATTTTCTAGCCAGACTTCGGAGAAGGCTAGAAAAGCTACTTTTTGCCTTAACTTCAAGCTCCTATGTATGGTAATTGCTAACACTGTTCTTATGGATAACAATATTTTTTCCCTATAAGGTCTTCTGTCATTTCAAGCCTTTTGTGTTGTAGTGGGAAATGATATTTTAAATGTTTTAGCTGTACAGATGGTTAGAGATATTAGTCTAGTATTTAATGGAGGTATTCTCATGACAGCCAGGTCTCTTATTTTCCTGGAAAACTGAAAGAGGTACATTGGTGAACAATTTAAATATGCAATATTTGCAAGGCTGATTTTTTTTCTTAAAAATATCAGCTCCAGAAGCAGGAATTGCTGTATAAATGCATTCATTATAAAGTCTGTTTTTAACAGTTGCATATTTGATATATAAGATCCTAAAAGATCTAACACAGTATTTAGGTAGAGAGAAATTAATATAGTCCCATTTTTGCCTGTTAGAAGTTTCATAAAAGTGCTTCCCATTTTATTTTCTTAAATGCTTACCTTAATATCACCATGGGCTTAATAGAGAGGCCAAGCTGACTTGATGATGAAATGCCAAGATGTGTTCTAATTGGGGGGGAGGGGTGTCTAAAAGTTATGTACATAAAAGTAACAACAGTTTTGTTACTTTATGTACATAAAAGTAACAACCCCAAGCATTTGTAGAATTTACATTCTGTCCCCAGCAATGCCTAGCTCAGCACTCCACAAACGAGTAATTAGACCCATAGTGGTCTTTTGTAGTTTGATCCTAAAATTGGTATCCAAGAGTACTGAACACTGTTTTTAAACATACGGTTTTTAGTCATTGCCAAATCCTTTAAATTCATTTTAAAACAGAGATATAACCTCATACTGTAGTAATGGATTCTAGAAGCTACATCATATGCTATGTAAGAAAATACATTTCTTGGCCTGCCCTGACTTTAATGTACATTAATGTGTATTGCAGTGTTATTCCACACTATTAGTGATGTAATGTACCTCTGTCATGATCCCCTCCAGTTTTCTTCTTTTCTAGATTGTAAAATCCACTATTTTAGTCTTTTCTCAACTGCATCATTTTTGCGCCTTTTCCATTATTCTAATGTCATTTTTGAGATGGGATATCTAGAACTGTAACTAAAATTGTAAATGATGTAATACCGTACATGTCTGTAATAGTGTTATGATATATCTATCTTATTTTCAGTCTTTTAAAAAGTTTTTTTTTTAAATTAGATTTATATGCCACCCTTCTCTGGAGACTCAGGGCGGCTTACAATGCGCTAGGCAATAGCCTTCATACTTTTGTATATTTTATACAAAGTCAACTTATTGCCCCCACAAACTAGGTCCTCAATTTACCTACCTTAGAAAGGATGAAAGGCTAAGTCAACCTTGAGCCTGGTGAGATTCGAACTTTCAATAATTGCAGACAGCTGAATGTTAATAACAGGCTTTTTTTAGTCTGTTGTTGCTGCAAAATCTGGTATTTGTATTCCCTGATACAATAATCATAGCTGCTTCATATGTCATCATAGTTCTGTCTTCATTATGCATTATATTACTGCATTATTATTTGACATATGATTTTAACATTTAATATTCTGTTTGTGATTTGATTATCTTTGTTTTCAATATGAGAGTGCCTTCAATATTTGTTGTATTTGTTTGTATTGTATCTTAATTGTATTTTTCCATTCTGAATGATTTGATTACATCTGCAGCCTCATTGTATCTTGTTTTCTTTATCTATTACCAGACCAATATCTGCCCACAAAAAAAATTTTTTTTCTGTTGCTTCCCTTTTGCATTAAAGGAAATTTCAGGGAGTTTGAATCAGTGAGAGTAAAGTAAGGGAAAATTCAACTGTGCAAAAAGCCCATTTACTTGTTGCATCCAATTCCAGATCACAATACATCCAAAGGGGATTTACTCTTTTAATCCCCCTTCTTATTCTTTAATTATTAATCAACAAGAGGACTTTTAAGTTTGTATAGGAGCTTATGTTTATATGGAAGTCTGTTAAAAACAACTATAGATTTAAAAAATTGTTAAGAACAATGGTAATAATCTGCAGCAAGACTTGTTCTCATCAAATTCTAGCTTTGGCAATCTCCAATTTAGAATGTTCATAAAAGTTTGTAATATTTTATTTTAAGTGATAGCTGAGGAACCTCTGGGTTTTCCACTTATGATGTCTGGTTCCCAGCTAGGATAAATGAATGATTGGAATTCTAATCCAGTAACATTATGTTTTCCACCTTACCCTAAATGTTGTTTGATAGAAATGTTTATTTATTGGATGAATGACTATCTGCATAGCTGTCCAGAAACTGTTAAATTAATAAAAATTAGTTTAAAATCAGCATTTGAACCTAGATGTGGATTTTATACAGGTGTTTTCAACACATAGATGTTACCATCCCATTTGTTTGGGCACTCTCAAATGCAGAAATGCCACTCCATCCTGATTAAAAAAATCTGTACCTTCTAGGTAACTTGTTATTTTATAGATAAAAGGACTGCTGTAAAAAAAAAAGTACTTATTCTCCTCTAATAACTCAGCACAACATATACAGACTACATAAATATATATGGTTGAAACAGACATGCATGGACGCCAAGGTGTACTTTAAAATTCTTTGGTCTGGGAGTCTAGAAGTTAGAATGGAAGGTTTGAAGTTAGAGGCTAAGTAAGGAGAGAAGGTATAATTACAGGGTTAGACTCATAGGTTCATCTGCTTAGAATTACCAAGCTGTTTTAAACTTTGGCTGAAATGTGAAACAAATCAGGGCCAGTAGTCAGATCAAAACAGCCTCTGCCAAGAGAATTTGAAATGGGGAGTTTTGCTTGTCCCTCCCTCAGAGTACTATCAAATTGGGAACATGAGAAAAGAAAAAAGAGGGAGGAGAAAGAATCAGTTGTATATACAGTAAGCATAGAAGTGAAGAACGTAATAGAAAATCATAACCCTTTTGCATTGAAGTAAGGACAGACAATTGGATGGGCAATACTGGCCTCATGTGTGGGTGATTTTTTTTGTTGCTAAATTTATGTAATATTTGTTTATGAATAAAGGAATCTATAAAGTAAGGCAACTGCCACCTTTATTTTTTATATAATGCAGCTAACTGAAGAATCTTATCAGTTTCTGGTATATATCTTAAACCTTTTATTATTGTCATTAAAGATTTCAGATCATTTTCCCCCCGGAACTAATATCCCTTAAATCACTCGTTTTCAATCTGTGTGTATGTGTGTGGGCGCGTGCACGCGTGTGTGATTTGTATGATACACCAAACAGTGTCAAACAGCTGGGGTCCACCTTGGGAAAAATAAAAGAATATTTTAATGCTCATATATATATTCTGTCATTACATTTATAATTTGCTGTCTTAGCAACTGTAGTCCTTGAGTTGAGACTACAATTGGGATCAGAATTTCCATTGCTAAGCAAGGCAGTTGTTAAGTGAGTTGCACCCAATTTTATGACCTTTTTTGCCATCATAAATAACCCACTATAGTTGTTAATTGAATCACGCCACATTGTTGTTAAGCAAATCCAGCCTTCCTCATTGACTTTGCTTGTCAGAAATTGGCTAGGAAGGTCACAAATGGTGATTACATGACTCTGGGCTGTCATAAAAAACATGTTGGTTGATAAGTGCCAGGATTTTGATCATGTGATCATTGTGTGAGTACCAGTTTTAAATCACTTTTTTCAGTTCCATTGTAACTTCAAGCAGTTGCTAAATGAATGGTTGTAACTTATATATATATATATAATAGATGATAGATAGATAGATAGATAGATAGATAGATAGATAGATAGATAGATAGATGATAGATAGATAGATAGTTAGTGGCGGGAGGCTCCACCCACCCACCCGAACATAATCACGGATGCTCTGTGCATGCGCAGTAGGTTCTGTCCATGTGCAGAAGCGCCGCATGCACTCACAGTCCCGAACCAGTAGCGGAGGTAAGTGAAAACCACTACTGGTTTGGTGGGATATAAATTTAGGATTACCCAGTTAATTAATTTAGGACAGAGGACAGAAATATTACATATAATTAATTTAACAATTTTTGTTGCCTTGAGATGTGATAGATTTGTTGAATTAATTGGAGAATAGATTTGTCAGACTATTAACCCTGATAATCATGCAGGAGTTGCATATTCAGAAATAGTACATTTCTGAACTTCAGTTTCGTACATGCAAATACACATTGCCTCCTGTGTCTTGTTTATGGGTTTCCTATAAGCATCTGGCAGACCATTGTTGGAAGCAGATGGCAGAGATAATCTAAATGGACTTCTGATGTCTTTGATTTTTGTTCTAAACATGGAGAGGCTTTGTCTATTATTTCTATGACTCATACACTCTGAATCTTTTCCAATTCCACCACTGGTCAAAACTTGAAAATCTTGTCTGGAAGATTATATCTTTCGGAGCTGCATAATAGTAATATTACATCCCAATCTCTGGATTTTGCTTTTTCTATAGCAGATTCAAGCTAAATTATTCCTTCAGGTCAATTATTAAAATTGACATCATTAATCACTGATTAGACAAGATAAAACTTTAAAAAATCTAGATTACATAGTTGTATCTAACCAAGCAGTACTACATGTGGCAATTTGTAATTTATTATATATTTTATATTAAATATACAAAAACTGCTATATATTTAAAAATTGAAATACCGCTAATTTCCTTATCTACTGACATTATGTAATGAAGTAAAACATAAATTGAGAAAATTCACTGTATAGAGGGAAGGAGAAAAAAAGAGAAAGAGAGCATCCTATCTCAGTAATTTAGAAATGACCTTTAAAATCCTATATTTATTACTTGTTAAATGTTAAAGAAGATTTGAATCATGTGACAACATTTTTCTGTTATTGAAATTCTGATTAAAATGAGCGGTAAATGAATTCAGAACAATGGGGTTACTTTATTTTACAATACACTAGGATAGCTTCCCAAAATAATTAACAATTATACTGTACATTAAATGTAATTTTGCTTTCTCAAAATAACTATTACTATTATACAGAGTTTCCAGCTAGTTAACATGAAATAGAATGTTTGGCAAATATATACAGTATATGGTACCTATTGTAATTGACTCCTTTAACTACATGGGCAAGTTCATGCAAGGTTTTTCAGAAGTGATTCGTCATTGCCTTGTTACTAGGTCTGAGAGAGAATGACTAGCCCAAAGCCACTCAGCTAGCTTCATGCCCGAAGCAGCACTAAAACACACAGTCTCCTAGTTTCTAGCTCACTACTTTAATCATTTCATCAAGCAGGGTCTCATCCCCCTTTTTTCTTAAATAAAGAATTTTCATCTACATTATTTAAACTTTCTAAATTACTAAATACTGAATTTGCCTAACAAACTCTGCTACAGACTTTCATGGGATGCAGTAAACTGTTGCATTTTGTTCATTCTATGTTCGCTTAGCTGCTTATTATGGTTGGTCACACCGTCAGCCAGATGTTTAGACAGGATTTGGCATTTTATCCACCCATCAAGTCCTTCCCAAGGACCTGGGATAGGCAGATGTTATTTGATGGTGTTATAGTTAAAGCTGTTCCAAGCAAAGCTGCCTTTTGCTGATGATGATTTTGCCAGTACCCGATGGTGGTACTCCAGTTATTTTGGGATTGTACCGAATGTGTCTATCATCATTGGTACTATCTTTGCTTTGCTGACTTACCATAGCCCTTCTTTTCAGGCCAGATATTTTTATAATCTTACTAGTTGTTAAATTTAAGAACTTTTACATACAGATCATGTATTCTATCACTGAGTTTTAGCTCCTCCCCTTTATAAACATTTTTCCTTTAGTAAATTTGCATCACAATCACAGATTTAAACATAAGCAAGAAAACATAATATGGCCATTGCTCAGCAAAAAATAATATATTTAGCCATTCTCCGGTATCTTGCAGTTCCATTTTATATTTAAGTCCTTGCAAAAGATAACATGTTTTGAAGGGATTTATACTGAAATATCTATTGACCCACAGAGGGAAAATAAGTACAGAATTTCAGAAGAGCATCTGATTATCCTGTAATAACTTGGCTATAATAAGTTACTGTCATTAGAAGTTCATGCAACTTTCATTAACTAGCTCCAAATGAAAAATATTTGTTCCACATTGTGCAATCTCCCATCTTTCTGAATTAAGTAGGAAAAGTTACTATGTTATTAATAATTTACTAATCAGTTTGTATGACCGTCCAATTCACAATTGTGACTTTCAGCAGCTAGCATCAGCAGAAAAACACACAAACAAAAGGCAACAAAATGAATTTTAAAAAGACACCTATCCTTAACTGCAATCACTCTTAACTCTTACACAACAGGTTTGTCTAACATCCTACTCCAACGCCTCAAAGAAGAGCCCCTCAAACTAACCACACTGCTTCATTCTGGACCAGTTGTCTCTTCCAGGTGGTCTTCAAGGATACTTAATGTGTAGTTTGCATTGTAGTAGTCCAAACGGGAAGTGATCAAGTTTGAGGGATCATGAACAGAGCTTCCCAATCCAGGAGCTGGTGCAATTAGTGCATAGCATAGGTTTGTTGAAAGACTTTCCTAGCCATAGCAACCACTATGGGATAGGAGTTATGAGTCCAAGAAGAGCCCAAATGTGTACCAATTCTGTTTAGGAAATCACTACCCTATCCAGAAATAATGATGGAAAGTCCTCAGCTCTGGGGAGCCCTAAAACCCACAGCCATTTGGTTTTGAAGCCTATTCTTCTTCCAGATCTTCATAGCCTTCAACACTGGCAAAGAATCTAGGTGGAATCACTTGGTTGGCCAGGGATAAACTGGACAACTGAGCAACTGAGCATCATCAGCATATTGATGTTACTTAATCCCTTACCAAAGAAGCACCTCATCTAGAAGCTTCATATAAATGTGAAATAAAAGTGGGGAGATGAGCTCTAAGGAACCGCACGAACAAAGGCCTAAAACTAGAGTCATCTTCCTACCAATATGATTGGAATTAGCCCACAGGGAGGAGGAAAATGACGGTAACACCATTCGCCCCCCCCACTCCTAATTCTAATATCCTATGCTGATCCAGAAGGATACCATGATTAATGACACTTATTTTATTTACTTACTTACTTACTTAGCCTGTTTCCCCCAAAATAAGACATCCTCTGATAATAAGGCCAATCAGGCTTTTGAGTGCATGGCAATAAGGCCAGGCACTTATTTCAGGGTTCAAAAAAATATAAGACAGGGTCTTATTTGGGGGGAAACACGGTACTTACTTATTTACTTACTCCAGCCGGCTTTATTGAAGGTCTGACAGATGAGAGAGGGTAGTGATAGATGTTCTACCTCTATCTTGGCTAACCAGAAATTATGAGCAAATGCAATATAGCACGGGTGTCAAACTTGCCATATTATGTTGCCATCACTTGACGTATCACAGTGTTTTTTCCTTTTGGAGCTGGGTGGGTGTGGCCTGCACAAGAAACATCCGGCCTGCAGGCCGCCAGTTTGACACCCCTGAAAATATAGCAACAAATATCCTAAAGCATGACAAGTCCTTTCAGCAATGATTTGGGATGCAGGGAAAAGAAAAGCTCCATTACATGTAACTCAGAATTTTGTAAAACTTCTGACAAGTTTCTGCTCCAAAAAACATGCTGCAGAATGTAAAGCTTTATATCTATACTCTAATAATAGGGTGAATATTCACAGGTTACATGTTTTCCTTATTTATTTATATACTATCTTTATTAATTTTATAAATAATTCAAGGTGGTGAACATACATAATACTACTTCCTCTTCCTGTTTTTCTTAACAACAGTCCTGCGAGGTGGGCGGGGCTGAGAGAAAGTGACTGGTCCAATGTCATCTAGCTGGCTCTCAGGCATAAGATAGACTAGAACTCACAGTCTCCTGTTTTCTGGCCTGGTGCATTAAATATTAGACCAAACTGGCTCTCAGTGCTCTCGTGCTAAACCTATTGAACCATGGAATCGAATAGGCCAAGTCTTAATTTCTCTTCATGAAAATAGTTGCTAATGATTGCAGTGACTTTTTATACATAGTTATTCAAATGTTCCTTGCATAAAATTTGTAACCACAGTGAGTATAAACTTGAGATCTACACATATATTGGGTATTAATATATCATATAATTTTTGTATAATTGTATCAATTCAGATTTCCCTCAGTTTCAGAATTTTAGAAATGAAATAGGAAAAAAATTAAATGGCAGTTCTATATCTCAACTTTGAAAGGCATTTATATTTTTACAATGTATTACAGGATGAAGTGTTTTCATGGGATATTGTATACTGTTTATAAAGTATATAATAGAGATATTGTAAGTATATAATAAAGACTTGGTTTTCCCTTTCCCTTTACAGTGATTAGCAGATCAGTGCTACCTTGAAAGTAAACTAATCCTGCTATAACTTGTCCAAATATATATAAAAGCTATTTTCTAAATATGTTCTAGCATAAACAAGAAATTTAAATGTATACAAAGAAAGAAATTGAGATCTACAATTAAACACAACTTGATTATTTAAAAGAACAATCTTGTAGAATGAGAATAGAAGAGGGTGTTGAAAATAAAGGAATTACTATGAAGTGCAAAAGACTCAGCAGATGCTCCTGATGTCTTTGAAGATTAGTTATAGCTTGGAAGGGCTGTTTGACTATGAAATTTAACCCTTTTTGAAATGGGCAAACAGGTGTCTCTTTTCTTTCCTCCCCTCTTTCTCTTCCTTCTTTTTCCTATCCCTTTTCCTTTTTTTTTTTTTTTGCTGTTTCTTTCAAGAAGGTGAACAAAGTGTGAGTGTGTACGTGCATGTGTGTGTGTACATGCACAAGTGTGTGTAATATGTATAATATCGATTTCTGTATGAGAAAGAATAGTTGAAATATACTGGTAAGCTTTCAGTACTTTTGTAAAAAGTGACATTTATTTTACTGGCAATTAATTTGATTTAATAGCCATTAATTTAGTCAATATTAACTCCTTTCATCCCATCCCTGATTTTTGCAGGGGAAGGGGGAATGATAGCTGCTGGCAGGTATCCATATCGGCACACATAAAATCATATATGTCACTTGTACTCATTTACTGACAAAGGGGCATTTTTAGAATAGGCTTCAGCTGATTTTGGCAACTCCAAGTTGATAAATTTGGAAGCTGGGCATTGCATAAAGTTCTTTTTCCAACGTAGTGATAGCATGCATGTAATTCGGTATTTATTGGATCCAAGTATTACAATCCATCATTCAGTAAACTTTTCAGAATATCTCTGCAGTCTTTCAAAATTTGCATTCATCATAATCTCCATTTCAAGCAGATGGTCAGTTTCTAGAGGCCTGCATTCAACTATTTCTCATTGCCAATAACTGAAATTTATTTTTTATATATTTATTTTTTTTATTCTTCATTCACCAGAATGCTTATATTTCATCTTTGATTATCCAGGGCTGGGAGAAGGTTCTGCACTTCATGACAGCAGGACTCATCCTCAAACATCAGAAAAGAATGTGTGGCGAACTTTCAAGGAATCACAGTGTCATCACATGCTGAAACATCTTCACAATGGAGCTCGTATTACTGTACAGATGCCACCCATGATTGAGGGACATTGGGTCTCAACTGGGTAAGTTTATAGGCAAACAAAATGATCATATTGGAAACACTACAGGCTAAAATACTTTTCACTTGCAATCAGTTAAAGGATTTGGGTGCATTAATTTTTTTCTTCCCCTTAATGATAGTAGTCTGTGTTCTTTTTCTTTCTCTTTCTCTCTCTCCTTCCCTCTCTCTCCCCACTCTGTCTCTCCCAACTCTTTCCTGCCTCCCCCCGCTCCCTCTCCATAAGTATTAAAATCAGTTCTTATTGTAACATGTGGCTGTTGTGATGTCTGCAGAATTTTGTGACCACAATCTCTGTTTTAGCCATTTCAAATATTTTCTATCTTCCTTACTTGGAAACTGAAGCGTAGCAGAAAATTGTTCATATGCTGTTCTTGTGTTGGGATTTAAATATTATAAGATCTTCTGAATAAATTCATGACTTCATGTTTTATCTTCTGACATTTGTACAAATTCATTTATAAATTGAAATTACAGAGTTATAGTTGACAACCCACGTATGTTTAATTAACATTATAGATATTCTTGTAGAATAAGATTTATCTTATAGTCTTGTTTTACAGTATATCTAAATTATTTCTTATGAATATTCTCCAGGCATACAGTTCCTTCAAGTCTAATCCAGCAGTCCTTATTCAGGCAAAAGCCACAGTTAAAGTTAATGGGACAATTATTTTGATAAATACCAGTCTTCATTCAAGTTACTAAAAAGTCCTGGTAGAAGCTATAGAAGCTCATTTCTTAGGCAAATTCTTATTTATAATTGGCAAATAGGCAAATTGGTTCATTTTATACATCTTCTTTTGCATTTATAATCTGTATACAACCGTTTGATACAGGTATTTGTTTAGTATATTAGTGTAGCATATGTTACATTATTAATCTAGAATACATTTATGCTATCGATCTAAAATTTGGTGGATGGGTTCAGTCTTTTTATTGGAATGTGGATGCATCTTTACAGAAATTGCATTAAACTATCTCCATACAGCATATCATGAATTCTTAATATATAATAAAGAGGGAGAAAAAACAGTAAGTAAAATAGGAAAACAAAGTATAGTACAACAAGTTGGAAGAGAAATAAAAGGCTCTTACCTGAAGTGTTCTGTTAAGAAACCAAAGCAAATATTGTTACATATAGAAGCATTAAAGCTCAAGTATTCCAATTATCATTATTATAAATACTGTGAATAGGTTGTTACTTAGAGATGTATTAATTCCAGAATCTGTGTTGACAATAACTAAGTTTTATAATTTCATACCGTAACAAAGTTTTTTTTTCCTGTTTGACTATAGTTGTGAAGTTAGAGCAGGCCCAGAATTCATCACAAGATCCTACAGATTCTACCATAACAATACATTTAAAGCTTATCAGTTTTACTATGGAAGCAATCGGTGTACAACCCCAATCTATACCTTGGTTATCCGTGGTAAAGTCCGCCTTCGTCAAGCATCCTGGATTATCCGAGGAGGGACCGAAGCAGATTATCAATTGCATAACATTCAGATCATCTGCCACAATGAGGCAGTAGCCGATAAACTAAATCAGTTGGTGAATCGTACATGTCCTGGATTTGTAGCAGATAAACCTTGGGAGCAGAATGTGAGCTATGATTTATGGAGAGAAGAGAATGGCTATGAGTGCACAAAGGCACTGAATTTTGCTATGCATGAACTTCAACTGATTCGAGTAGAGAAACAATACCTTCACCATAATTTAGATCACTTAGTAGAAGAACTGTTTCTTGGAGACATCCACACAGACCCTGCTCAAAGGATGTATTATCGCCCATCCAGTTATCAACCTCCACTCCAAAATGCCAAGGTATGTGAACATTTCAGTTGTATTTCCAAGACATGTAAATGAAGTATGTTTTTAAAATTACTTGGTCCAAAGCTTGAGTCAAGATCCCATGCAGGCTTTGTCTGTTTTCCTTATCAGGGTTGCTTATCTTGTCTGTTAGGTATGCCTTCTAGACGTTATTATCCTGTTTTATCTTCCTATCTGACAATCAAACTGCTATTTTCCCTTTGCTGGCTTATCAACCATGTTGCCACATTTTCATGTTTTTTTTAATTTGCACCTTGGATACAGACTTGGAGGATACAGACTTGGAGGATACAGGATCAAATCTGTTTCATTCTGGGTAGATTGAACACGACCACATGTTTGTTGGACCAGTGTTCCTCCTGGTTAGTGCTGGCTTCCCAGGAGGTGACACGAGCGATTATAAATGCTTCGTTGGGTGAGGATGACTTCCCCACCATCTTGAAAGAGGCGGTAGTGAGGCCTCAAGAAGCCTTCCCTGGACCCAGCAGTGTTGGCTAATTATCGTCCAGTCTCCAACCTTAGCTTTGTGGCAAAGGTTGTCGAGAGTGTGATTGCGCAACAGCTCCACCAGCACCTGGATGAAATGACGTATCTGAATCCGTTCCAGTCGGACTTCAGGCCTAGGTACAGCATGGAAATGGCATTGGTCACTTTGGTTGATGATCTCTGGAGGGCTAGGGACAGGGGTTGCTCCTCTGTCCTGGTCCTATTAGACCTCTCAGTGGCTTTTGATACCATCGACCATGGTATCCTGCACCGGTTGGAAGAATTAGGGGTGGGGGGCACTGTGCTTCGGTGGTTCTCCTTTCTCTCCGGCCGGTTGCAGTCTGTGTTGGCAGGGGGGCAGAGATCGACCCCGAGGCCCCTCATATGTGGGGTGCCACAAGGGTCAGTCCTCTCTCTCCTTTTGTTCAACATTTATGTAAAGCCACTGGGCGAGATCATGAGTGGTTTCGGGGTGAAGTACCACCAGTATGCTGATGACACTCAGCTGTACATCTCCACCCTGGACCACCTCAACGATGCCCTTGAAGTGATGTCCCGGTGCCTGGAGGCCGTGTGGATCTAGATGGGGAGGAACAGGCTCAGGCTTAACCCATCCAAGACCGAGTGACTGTGGTTTCCAATGTCCCAATATAGTCAGTTAATGCCATCGCTGACTATTGGGGGCGAATTGTTGGCCCCCACAGAGAGGGCTTGCAACTAGGGCATCCTCCTGGATTCACGGCTGTCTTTAGAAAAGCATTTGATGGCCGTGACCGGGAGGATTTTCCATCAGGTCCGCCTGATTCGCCAGTTGTGTCCCTTTCTGGATTGGGACTCTTTACACACAGTCACTCATGCACTCGTCACTTCCCACCTGGACTATTGCAATGCTCTCTACATGGGGCTCCCCTTGAGGAGCACCCGGAGGTTCCAACTGGCGCAGAGTGCGGCCGTGCGGGTGGTTATGGGAGCGACATGGCGCTCCCACGTAACACCTCTCCTGCGCAAGCTGCACTGGCTCCCGGTGGTCTTCCGGGTACGCTTCAAGGTTTTGGTTACTACCTTTAGAGCGTTCCATGGCTTAGGACCTGGTTATTTACAGGATCACCTGCTACCACCAGTAGCCTCCCACCGGCCAGTATGCTCTCATAGAGAGGGGCTCCTCTAGGTATCTTCGGCCAAACAGTGTCAACTGGCAGCCCCTAGTGGGAGGGCCTTCTCTGTGGGGGCACCCACTATCTGGAACAAGCTCCCCCAGAGATACGGTGGATCCCGGATCTGCGCACCTTCCGCCGCGCTCTCAAGACCTTTTCATTCCATCAAGCAGGCCTGGCCTAATCTTTTCCCTTTTTTCTTTTAATAATGTAAATTTTAATCTGTTTTAAATTACTGGGGTATTTTAAACCTGTCTGGGCCAAACTGTTTAATTCAGTTTTATTCTGTTTTAAAATTTTGTATATATGTGTTTTATTTTATGGCTGTCCACCGCCCTGAGTCCTTCGGGAGTAGGGCAGTATATAAATCCAATAAACATAAACATAAACATCATGTTTTTAATATTTTAATTGGAAAGAATGTTGCAATGTATCATTCTTTTCAATATATTTACAGCAGTGGCATCTGGAATAGGTAGTGAAATACAAAATGATAAAAGGAGTATCATGACATAGGCCCTGCATCTAATAATGCAGTGTAACATACATGTACAAAAGGGAAGGAGCTTGCTGACAGAATGCAACAATATTGCTTTTGTCCTGTTGACGAATAGACATTGCTGCATGCTGCTTGGCAGAATGTTTTCCTTGGTGGCAAAGAAGCATTGATCCGTACTCTCAAAAGTTTCTGCTCTTTAAAAGCTGTCTAATGGTTGCAAAAGAATATGTTGCAGAATTTCCTGAAAAACTGTGTGGCCAGTTACCCAGCTACCCAACTGAAAGGAAATTTCAAATTTTATATTTTATTAAAAGTGAAGTAGTTCATATCTACAAGAAAGATAAAAGTAGAATAAGGTAATGGAAAACTTGTTATCTATAGATTTTCATAATGATTGTGAAAAAAAACCAATAAATAATGTATAGTGGTTCATTGCATTTCATAAGTTTTTTTCAAGGTCTAACTTTTTTTCACCTTTTATGTACTTTATACACTTAATTTGTTTTATAATATTTTCTTCTCACTGTTTATCCAAAATATATTCAGAATGGCTTATATGTCTCCCCCTTGTTGCCCCCGAAAGGAAGACGCAAAATGGGAGAAGCAAAATTTGTTAAAATGTATTAAACATTAGTCTCCCAGCAGAGCTGATAGTATCTCTTCCTTCAAAATTATAAAAAATATGGAAATTATTAAATGGAATCTCCAGTGCTTTCCTTTTGAAATGAATTAAATATTATAAAGCAGCAAGAAATGGGCAATCCTCAATGGGCAGCATTTGTTTATATCAGGCGTGGGGAACGATGGGCCCTTTATGACTTGTGGACTTCAACTCAGGAATTCTGGGAGTTGAATCCACAAGTCATAAAGAGGCCATCATTCCCATCTCTGCTTTATATAATCTTCAAACATCTTTGGGTCCTGATGATTTAATAGGGGGTGAATGGCATCCATTTAGAGTAGATTGGGGAACTATGGCCCTTTTACGACTTGTGGACTTCAATTCCCAGAATTCTCCCAATTCCCCATCTCTGATTTAGAACATCATAAATTGCAATGAAAATTAAAGGGGCAACTGTTGGTAACAAAATGGAATAACACAGATTCAGGATAAGCATATCATCATATGAATCAAAGAATAAAATTTTTGCCTTACAACTTTTCATTGAAAATGTAGCATCCAAGACCCAGGAGAATAAAAATATAAATGGAAGCAATTCCTGAAAATATTTAATAGCATTTTCTCTCTCCAGCTATCTGTTCACATTTTACAAGCTGCTCTTTGCTATCAAGTTTTTCCTTTTTATCTCTCAGTTAATACCGCAATTATTACAATGCCGACCACATTATATTGCAATATCACAATAGATTTTGATATTTGCATGGAGTGTGATTATCATTAAAGCCCCAAAAAGGTTAATGCTAATGGGGAAGACTTTTACTGAAAGAAAGAAAGAAAAATGTCTAAGAAAACAGAAGTGGGAGAAGAAAATGATAGCAGTCAACAGCAGGGACAAGAGCTTAAAGTAGAGTTCCTCAAGTGGTGATATATGTGTCCTTCAAAATAACCTGAGGATCATTCCAGCATACTGGCAGTTTGGTTTATTGATCAGGAGAATCAGAAGCACCATTCAGGAGGAACGTACTTCCATACTACAGCTAGAGTAAAGAAGCCCACCCAGTTACCTGTGTTGATACCTAGGGAGGAAGGTATCAACACAGGGAGAAGGGAACTTGGGAGCAGCTGACAAGAATACAGAGAGTGGTACTTGGTCATGAGATTAAGATTGTATAGAGTAGTGTTTCTCAACTTTAGAAATGCTAAAATGTTTGAACTTCCCAGTTGGATAGGGAATTCTGGGAGTTGAAGTCCAGATACATTAAAGATGCTAACATTGGGAAACACTGGTGTAGAGATTTATTTTTGCATTATGGAATAATTTGGTGATATATCATGTGACTCCAATGCAATGGAGCACACCAATGTAAAATTAATTTTTCTTCTGAGTAAGGTGTTATCACAAGCTTCTTCAATACTTCTTATAATTATGTCTAATAATTATTATTATGACACCTTTCCTAGTAATATTTTTTTATCTTAGAATTATACAGCGGTAGAAATTAATATATATTTACACATTTTAGCTGTAATGAAAACCTCAATGAGCTATCTTATTCACAAAAATATACGTAGAAATGAGAATATATTGTTAAAGTTTCACAGTAGGGCTATATATCTTTTCTGATATCATCTCAAAGGAATGTACATAGCAATTGGAACCACATCTGAGATCACAGTTGTCATCAGTTAATTCCAGCAGAGTCTTTCAGAGTTACTTTAAGTTTATTCTTTAAACATTTTCATAATGTTTTGTAGAAATAAAGTTCAACAGTACATATTTAAGTGAAGCATATGGCATTATTTTAGACTATACAATTTTATTGTATGCAGTGTTACAAATTGTTTTATTTTCATAAATGTGCAATAAGAGAACAGAAGAACTGGCTGTCTGGTTCAGATCCAGAACCCTTGAAATGTTCCATTTCAAGCAAAAGTGCAGATATGACTCTAAGGTCTTTGGGTCAGACTGTGCAATTAAGTTAATATGTGTGGGGGGAGGGGGATTATTGGGCAGCTTTCCCCAACAAAGCATCTTCCAGATATTTAACTACAAGAATACTCTGCCAGCGTAGCTAATGGGAAAATTGGGAATGCTGTGATAAGACTTAAGCAAAAGTAGAACTTCTATTTGAAATATAATTGCATTTTGAAGAAAGAATTCATGTGGCTGCAAAGAGGATATATTATTTTTCTCATGTCCTACTTTTTAAAATATTAAACTTGCCTTCAGGTTGTTTTATATCTCAACAGTACAGTTATGAACATATACTTTTATATATATAATTTTTCCTGGGGGTAATTATTTTGAAAGCATAGGTGACACTTTTTCATAGAAATGTGTCATATTCTAGTTTCTCATACCTCTTTTTGTAAAAGAAATAAAAATAAAATAACTTTCACAGAAATATTTACCAAGTGGCAATTGCACTTTGATTACTTATGAGGTAAGGATAAAACAAGACTTACATTAAATATAAAATGACGTGCATAATGATTATCCTTCTGCCTTGAATTACTTTTTCTAATGACCCACAGCAACACTGATGAAAATCAATTTAAATGCTGGACTATATTTACAACTTCTCATTTTAGCTGCTTTTAGAATTGGAAAAGAGAGGCATTAAATCAACTTTTTGCACCAGAATTTTGGCAAAACTGAAGCAAACAAACAACAAAAAAACCACACACACCCCTCTGAAGAGAATCCATTGTAGAGAATCTGCCTAACAAATTTTGCTTGATGATCTGTTTTTAAATTGTAAAACATAAATATAATCCTATTTATAACAAAGAAAATTGTTTAGAAGATTTTAAAATTGAGAGATTCCATTGCCAAATTGCCAAAAAGCAGAACAGTAATCCCTCAGCGCGTTGTTCTGAAAATTGTCATTGAAATAGGATCTGCACTACCATGATACAGGGCCTTCACCTCCTATTCAGACTGTCTGGCGAGCAAGAGGTATGTTCAATATTTTCAGGGCATTGATAGGTTAAGAAGAATCAACAGAATTGCTATCTCTGTCTTTTTCCTGACACAGATCATTCCAGTTATTTCTTTTTGATAATTAAGGCTGAAACCAGTTTGAAAGGAATCTAAAAACCATTTTCACGCAAGAAAATCTGTAACTGATCAGTTACCACCCTCACAAATACCTTGCCTAGCAAGGGAGTATTGACCACTAGTATGCAACTGTTTTCATCCACTGGGTCCAGGTTTTGTTTCTTCATGAACAGCTTGATCATTGTTTTTAAAGAGGTGGACATCACACTCTGTCTGAACAAGGCAAGTACAACTTCCTGCATCCATCAGTCCTGAGCTACTTTAAATGAAGTTTTTGTACTATTCATCTTGTATTATTTTCTATTGGTTAGTAAACGTTAGTTAAAGCCTTGTTAATAAGGGACTATTTCCTGGGCGATACTGACGTTTCTTTCCAGGATTGGCAAATGTTTCACTGTAGATACTTTAGATTTATTTAATTTGAGTTGTCCCTGACCTTTTCTGGTTCTGTGTTTCCCATATTGGTGACTCACCAGTATGGGAAACAGAGCAGACCAACGTAAAGGTTTTACTTTTGAAAATGGGAGAGCAAAGTTTGAGGGTCTACACGTATTCCCACTGAAAGGTATGCTAATCTCGATCTCCCATATCTTCCAGGACATTGATATTCCAAGATATTCATAAATAAATAAATATTAAATATAAAATAATAAAACTAGCAGCCTGACCATCTTCCTTTCTGCCATTTAATTAGGATTGAGCCATTGGTTTTCTTCACTGGTAGGTGACAGAATAGAAGAGAAAGAACTTCAGGGAATTCAGTTACTATTCTAAACCTGTCCTAATTTACACTTTATGAAGTCAGCAACCCTGAGTGGCTCTGCTTCTGAGACATGATAAAAATAGGCTGTGGGAGCAGCACTTATCGTATTTTTCGGTGTATAAGATGCACCTTTTTACCCCCAAAAAGGGGGTGAAAATCTGGGTGCATCTTATACGCTGAATGTAGACGTTTCTAACGGTTTCTGCCACCCATCTCCCAGCATGCAACATTGCTCATTTTTGGCAATGTGAGGATCCCCACTGCCTGAAACCGCCGGAAAATGCGACGCACAGAGGCTGACAACCTCCCAAGGGTAGGTTGGGTTGGGGAGAAAAACGCCAGAAAACGCGATGCATGGAGGCAATGCTGTTCTTCCTCCCCAGTTCCCTGAAGCAATTCGCAAAACCGCCCACCTTCCTTCTCCTTTTCTGCAGTCTCACTTTCTCTTCCCTACTAGCCAGATCGTCTCCTGGGCCAGGAGCAGAAGCTGACTGCCCTCAGCCTGGGTAGTCTGGAGAAAAGGCAGGCTAGGCAATGAGTACCTTGCCTTACACCTCTCCACGCAGAAGTGCCTGCTTTGCAAAACCATTGCCTCCATGCATCGCATTTTTCAGCGTTTTCCCTACCCGATTCTCCAATACAATTTGCAGAACTGCACGTCCTTCTTCTTGGTGGCTAAAGAAGAAAACTCTGGGCACATTGAGAAAGCACATTCTCCTGTTGCTGGAAGAAGGTCGAAGTTGGTTCCCCCCCCCCTCCTTTCTTTCTTAAACTGAACTGCACTGCTTTTATGACTCGTTGATAAATGATCCTGGGAGAAAGCAGCAGCCGCCGCTGATCTGTTTCGGGTGGTCAAAATGCCAAGTGGCTGTGGGGAGCTGAGACATTTCTCCTTCACACCGCTCCACCCCCCACAGCTGCTCAGTGCAGTTCAGTTTAAGAGAGCAATGGGGGGGGGGGAAGCAACCTCAACTGCAACTGGAGTCCCTCTGGGCATGAAGACCATTTGGAAGGAGAAGGTGGCTGAAGAGGGAGGAGTGTAGGAACAAGGTGTAAGGACAGGGGGGTGGGGGAGACTGCAGGAGAAGCAGCCCTTCTCCCCTTCTTCCAGCAACAAGAGCGTGTGTATTCTCAACGTGCCCAGAGTTTCCTTCTTCCCCTTTAGCCACCAAGAGCTCCGAGTTCTTCCAAGATCTGCCTGGAAGCAGCTCCAGCAGTTCTGACGGCTGCCTTCATAACTTGTGCGAGGACTGGAGATCCTCACCCCCTATAGCAGCAGACTTCTCCTTAACCTCCTGAGATAACTGCCCCCATGAAAATCATCCCCCACCCCACCCAGTCCAGTTAAATAGATAGGATTTGTTTTAAACTGATAAAAAGTTTGTGCTACATGTTAACAAAATTCAAATGGAAGTGAGGACATCGCTGATCCAGATGCTGATAGGCAGAATTCTTTTTTTCTTGTTTTCCTCTCCCAAAATTAAGATGCGTCTTATACTCCGGTGCGTCTTATACATCGAAAAATATGGTATATCAACATTTAGTCTCAAGCATGGGAGGCTAGCATATTAATGTGTTGTAAAGAAGAGCCCTAAAGTGTAGGATTGACTCTATGAAAGTAACTTAGGTCTTTGTCATGTTTGTCTTTGCACAGTTTGCACAGCAATTTGAAATGGACAAGGAATTAGTAACCAGCAGCTACTTCACTACTAATATAGCATTTATAGCACTGGTACTTCCTGGACCAATTGCAGTTTCTGGACACTCAAATGAGTAAACTGCAGTAATCCCAATATTAAAGTTACTGACTATGGTTTATAGCTCATGTTAAGACAAAAAAAAAATGCTATATAGGTAAGTGTTAGTGTCATATTTAGGTGGAACACCAATCAGATAACTTGATTCTTATCAGAAAGAGTCAAAGGCATCTTCCAAATTTCAAAATTCAGCTTGTAGAATCAGCAATAGTAGATCTTGCCTCATTTGAATTCAGATTTAGCTTTTTCTTCAACATCCAGGTCCATTATGTGTCCATACACTGTCCACAAATTGAGTCCTAAAGGGCCAAGCAAGAATATTTCAACAGCACATTTTGATATCTCTCAGAATAGTGTTTTAGAGAGGGAGAGAAGTAAAATAAACTGTTCGGGACAAAGCAGCTGAAGTAAGTCAGATGTTGCCTTTCAATTGTTTTCTCATTTGAAACATTTATTATTTTACATTAGGTAGAAGATTTGTATTAACAAACATACCAAGCATTATGTTTACTATTAAATAACTAAGTGGATAATATAGACCATTTGCCACAGAACTAAAGATGTGTTATTGTTTTCAGGCAGTGATTGGGTAAGCAAGAGATTACACTGGATAAGGTGATTACAAATTGGCAAATAAGCAAATAAATAAATAAGGACAAGAAAATTTCCTGATAAACTATTGTAATGATGTCTGAACTGCATAGATCAAGATATAGTAATTCAGCAATATATTGTTTTAGGTGACAGTATATTTTTAATCCCATACATTAGTTGTGTTTAAAGCTGTGCTGTAGTTTTTAATAGCATGTTAGCATTTCGAACTATCAAAGTATAACGAGGATCTAAAAGAATGTTTTTTAAAAATACCCTGTTCAAAATTAAGTGAATCTATACCAAAAATAATTCTATAATGGAGTATTGGCTACTCCCAAATGTCTCATAAAGCTATCATTTATACAATTCAAAATACAGAATAATTCTGACTTGGCATGTCTTTTTCCTTCAGTATTTGTAACTGAACATTTTATGAGCTTCAAGGTTCACAACTAAGTACTTATTCTAAAGCAAATCAAAGTCAGCTCAAATGAAAACCATTCTCTTAGTTTTGTTGCCTGTTTGTAACTCTTTAGCTTTTTAATCAAAATACAAATCAGTTCCCAATCAACAAACTGGAACTGGCATAGCTTGACACAGGTTATTGGATAAAGGCTGATACACATCAGAGCATCTGGACATTTTTATTGAAGCATTCTGGGATGTAGAGAAAAAGACAGGAAAAATAGTAGTCTGGTATGTTATGGAGAAGTGGCTTTGAGTAAGATTTGGGATTTAACATAGTATTTCATATTATAATCTATATTAAATAGAGAAAACTAATACTTTGCATTTGGGGATGATTAAGTATAGAAAAAGGAAGATCATTCTCCTGAAATGGTTCCACTTGTAAAATGCAATATTTTGCATCTGTGAAATGGGAAAATGCAGATGCATAAAACAGGATTAATGACTTGTAATCAAGAACTATATAAAGTATAAATCAAGTTAAAAGTTTTGATTTTTGTTCTAGAATACCAATTTTTCTTAATAATTTTGCTTATAAATTTCAGATTGTGTCATGCATTTCCAGATTCCAGATTCCATTTAACATAGCACAGTATTTTCAAATGCAGAATCTAAGTGATTTCACATAAATCAATTTTATTACCTAAAGTTTAGTGGTCCTTTAAACAAAGTTTTCTTGAATTGAGATACAGTATTTTGGCAAGGGGGAAAATTGTTTTGGTAAGGATCATTTCCCTAACCTATCCTATGCAATTTTACATTTATCAAGGAATTAGGATGACTTAACTTTGTTCCTATAAACCACCATAAGGAAAAAAAATACATCTCTTGCATAGAGTTGTAAGAAAGATCAGAATGTTTATTTTCACCATTATTAACATAACATACTAAGGCTTGTGAATGCTCAAAGGCCTTTTTTTAAACAAAAAGTCTGAAGATTTATTTCCAGCATGGAAGTTTTCAAGAACCGTGACCTCTTAAGCAGGTAACTCTAGTTTGGTCTCATTTTAGATTCTAGCCACATTTAAGCGCATGACCCATATGATATGTAAAGATTACGAGCATTATGAAATGAATTGTATTTCATACATTTTTTTAAAATGGCCATTTTTTAAAAACTTTCAGAACCATGACCATTCGTGTATAGCGTGTAGGATCATCTATCGATCAGACGAACAACATCCTCCAATTTTGCCTCCAAAGGCGGATTTGACTATTGGATTACATGGGGAATGGGTGAGCCAGCGCTGTGAAGTACGTCCTGAAGTACTCTTTCTTACTAGACATTTCGTTTTTCATGACAACAATAATACCTGGGAAGGTCATTACTATCATTATTCTGATCCAATCTGCAAGCATCCCACCTTCACTATTTATGCAAAAGGCCGTTACAGCAGGGGTGTACATTCAACCAAAGTGATGGGAGGAACAGAATTTATCTTTAAAGGTAAGATTCTATTATCTTCAGGTTCATATTCTTTCATTCTGGGTGAGATGGTAATGCAATAAAGTTACTGAAAGAAATGAAATTTGAGGCATGTTTCCTCCTCTTGGTTGTGGGGAATGATTTTAAACCTCCTTAGTGCACTAGTGGGTTTTTGTTTTTCTCACCTAGCACTCACCCATGCCTGACTGCTGTGGGCGCTAGGTCGGAGAATATCAAAGTTACACTGCTTCTGTTTGCCCATTTGTATTGTAATTCAGTTAACAGTTTTGGAGGGTATGTAAGTAAAGGCAGTTAATCAAGGAAAGTTAAAATATGCATATTATTAAAGGGAAAAGATAGCAAGGGCATGTTTATCTTCTAGGTAAGGAGGAAAAATACTGATTTAAGGCCGTTTTCCCAATCTCCTGCCTTTAGCTTTATTGTGTTTATACCTGCTGGAACTATGTTTTTCTGTTGACTGGAGAATTCTGGAAAATATCCTAAGGTGCTGAGGTTGAGATACACTAGTTTTCAGGCAGAACTATAAGCCCAATATATTTAAAGGGCACTGAATTAGAGAAGGCTGGCATAATAGAGAAATTTGGAAGCAACTTTCATAATGTAAGTGTAAGAGTTTAATACAGCTCTTAGTTTGGTTGAGCAAAGTTTAGCCCCTTGATTTCACACGGTGTGCAGGTAAATGCCTGTCAGCTCCTTAACACACACATATCCTTTCCTAGGATTGTGCTGTCATTCTGCAGGGCAACCACACAATCCTGGGAAAGGCAAAATTGACTTGTGGCATTTCCAACAGGTGCTGTCTAAAAGCTTAAGCACGCACTTGAAAGTCCTCTTCCCTTTGAATGAAAAGTGTTCTCCCATCATATTGGCTTTTGATCTATATTGAGATGTTGGCTTTGGGCCAGACAAACACATTATAACACTAAGTCTACAGAGGTGATTAACAGCCTTTACTTTGCCTTTTTTTAAAAAAAAATCAGGTGACATGACAAAATTTAAAATGTACCTTTTGCAAGTTAATTATAGAGTAACCTCCCTGGCTAAATTGGTCAGTTAACTGGTCACAAAGGTACATTGACTGAGATTAGTACCATAAAAGTGAATTTTTAAAATGAAATTACATCCGTATGGATAATTGCAAAGAACTTTTTGCTGGTGTTTGAGTTTTATATATGATGTTGACACCAGATTTGAAATGGAACCAATGTCTGTCCGCTTGAGAATTCTTTTGAGGGAGACTATTCAGTTCAGTTGGAAGACAAAACTAAAATCATTTAAATTGCATTTAGTCGTTCTTCTCAGAATCAAAATAACTTGGCTCATATAAATCAAGTTTATTTTTCCACAACACTGGTCTTTATACATTATCATTCCTCAGGAAATTATGCTAGATGAAGGCTCAAAAGAGGATAATATACTAATGGCTGCCATTCTATCTGATGCTTACTTCCCATTTGGCTACAATTTTTAAAAGAAATTCAATTGAACTTTTGCATCATTCTCTCTTCACAATATTTCCATAAATACCAGTTTATAAATTTGGCTGGACAAGAACATTAAAAAACCACAAAAATTATCTTCAGTTTTCCTACTAAGAAATTGATTTTTCAAATGGAGCATTTTTTAATAATGGGATAGTTATATGCAAACCCTGAGCTGTGTTAGTTTGTTGAATGCATTTAGAAACATTTATGTTGTTTTACAAATGAGTAGATCACTTGATCTTAACTGATCCAAAAATAAGTCAAAAATTGTAAATATAGTGACTGATGAGTAGATATATTCTACACTTAGTACATGCATTTTATGGTCTAATTCTAAAATTGTGAAAGGTGTTGAATTTTAGAAAAAAGTAGAATTACACCAGATGAAAACATTCATGTCTACGTACATATTATTTTTAGGTAATAGAAGGAAAATAAATTTATCCCACCTTACTCTTCTTGCCAGCAAGTGAGATAAAATTATAGGATTTCTGCATTTCTAAGAGTTTCATATGCACAACTGTTAAAATCAAACTGCAAATTACATTTATCACATTTTTGAAATAAAAGTTTTTTTTCCTGGTGCTACTTTATCCTAATAAAAGAAGCCATAAGTCTTTGTTCTTGATCTAATTTTCCAAGAAATAACCTGCATTCTCCTCCCAAGTAGTATTTTCAATAATGTATTGAAAATACTACTTGGGAGTAGTATTTTCCCAAGTAGTATTTTCAATAATGTATTAAAAGTGTAATAGAATTTTCAGCAAAACAACTACACGAGATTCACACAGAAGATTGAATCCTTTGTTTTTCAAAATGATAAAATTTTACCTGTACTCTTCAGACTTCATTACTATAGTCCAAGCAACAAACCTAAACTAATAGCTCTAGCAATTTCAGTGTTTAATCTCATGAGTAAGCTATCTGGAAATTATTTATACCTAGGTTAAAGAAAATTAATAAGGAAATTTGAGCAATATTGCTTGTGGCTTCACTCCAAGGTCTCTTTAAGATAAGTTACATTAACATCAGGAACCAGCATGTTACTGGTCTCATCCAGTGGTGGGTTCCTCCCGGTTCGGCCCAGTCTCCCGAGCCGGTAGCAGTGACAATATGACGTCACTGAACTAGTTCTCCTCCCCCGCCCCCACCCACCCCCGTTATTGTTACCTTTTATTTGGCCCCACCCCCAATCTATTGCTGCCTCCTGAGTCCCAGCTGATGGCTAGAGGGAAAAAACTGTTTAAACTTTTGCCGCAGGGCTTCAAAGGGCCGTCCTACAGCTGATCAGTGTTAAAAGAAAACAAACGAGTAGACCAATGCCTGCAAAAATACATGAGTAGACCAATGCTGGCAAAAAATAAATGGGTAGATCGGTACACCTCTGCAAGCAGTTAAAAGCCTGGTAGACCAGTACCTCTGCTAAATCCTACATAATTGTCACATGACCACCAAGCCACGCCCACAAAATAAGCCACGCCCACAGAACCAGTAGTAAAAAAATTTAGAACCCACCCCTGGTCTCATCCTTATTAGAATTGTCAGATATGGGTAGCTAGATGTCATGCCCTCTGTTGGGAATTATTGGGAATTGAACTCAAGACCTTGCAGATGGATGCCTATATACAGTATAACATAACATCTGTTTCTCTCCTCTGAGACCTTAAGGGAAGGTGGACCTTATATACCATTCTGATGGCCTGTAAAAGAAATATTTTCACCATAAAATATTCTTGTAACAATTTCTCCTAAAAGTTATCTATTTCTATTTATCACTCAGTTCCCTCCATTTAAATCAAATGCAACTACCCACATAAAAAGAAAGCTTCAGCTGTGCAGTCTACTCAGAGAGGACATTCACAAAAACTTGGCAGTAATAAGCAATACAATTATGTATTTGTAAATACTGTCCATGCTAAATTTCTAAAAAATGCATTTTTGAAATACTTGTTGAGGAACAAAATCCATTCAAAACTGCTAGCTCATTGCTTTTCTGGGTCCACAATATCCACACATATTGGATGCAACAAAATTACTATACTGTGTTCCAGGGACATCATTTATTAGTCATAGATCAATAGACAACTGTGGCTTGTCATGATTAATACTGCATAGTTATGCCACTTGTTTGCAACTTAGAAACTACGAGTACTAATCAGTACTGTCACAAACAGAAACTAATTCTTTTGAGTGTTTTTAGATTTTTCTCCACAGCATATATTTCACGCATACATTCAGTAACTATAATGTGAAAATACTTTGAGGGACATAAGGAAGATGGAGCTAAAAGGAATGCTATCTTTAGCTGCATGAAATGTATTTTGTCTCCACTGCATCACAGTTTTTCAGCAGTTATTCAGGGAAGGGCAGTAACATACTTTTCTACTTGGTTGGAATTGTCCTGTTGTGGAAGCACTGCCATCAATCAGATCAGATGTTTGTTCTTAGTCAAGCTTCTGAATTCATTACAGCAACCCTGACTAGAATAATAAAGAAATAGAGAGGCAGAAACAAACAATAATGTCTGGACATAAAGATGGAGAGGTGACATTTTAGGTCCCTTCAAAGCATTATTTTAAAGCTATTTCTAAAGACTGAGCATATATTGAGAATATCCATATATTATTCAAAATACTCTGCTTAATTCTAATAGTTAAGACTACAAGAAACATCTGTGTTTGCAATAGTGGTTAATATCCATGTACTTTACTTTTATGATATCTGAGATATTTTCCCTTGGTGCATACCAATGCTTCTACAAGATGTAGATAGTAACATAGGCACCTTTAAATATTAGCCACGTTGATAGAGGGTACATTTGTTAACATAAGTTAAACATGAATTCTAATGGAATCTCAAAGTTTAAAAAGTGGTATCTAAAAACCAGTTGCTTAAAAGGAAATAAAAAGTGGAATGGTTGTTGACTTTTTGAAAGGATCTTGAATACCATTGGAAATACAATGTTGGAGCAGATGGGCAAATGTTGGAATACCTTTGAAGCAAATTAACTTTAGGCCTATTATAGTTGTATCAATTTTAATGTATAAAAGCACAGTTTAAAGGAAAACTATAATTTAAATGTAAGGATTTTGATCATGTTCACAAAATAGCATCAATTCATGACTGGACTATTGCTATACTTCAAAATATAATAAGCAATTTCTTCTCTTTGCAGTGAACCATATGAAAGTTACTCCCATGGATATAGCTACAGCCTCTCTACTGAATGTTTTCAATGGAAATGAATGTGGAGCAGAAGGATCCTGGCAAGTTGGGGTGCAGCAAGATGTGACTCACACAAATGGATGTATTGCTTTGGGAATCCGTCTGCCTCACACAGAATATGAGATCTTCAAAATGGAGCAGGATGCCAGGGGGAGATACTTGCTGTATAACGGCCAGAGGCCTAGCGATGGATCCAGCCCAGACAAACCAGAAAAAAGAGCAACCTCCTACCAAATGCCCTTAATCCAGTGTACATCAGCAGCCCCAAAAATGGAAGGAACATTAGAAGAAAACATTCTAGGATGGTATAATAATGGAGCATCAGCAAGCAATTCCTGTGCATTTGTGCTAGCCACAATAGTTGCTATTTATACTGTGCCTCACTTGGACCTTCTCAGCTAGAACATTTTGAAATTTCTCAGATCAGGACAATATAAGAATTGGGATTCATGAGAATGGCAAAGGGCATTTTTAAGACAAGAATAATTATTTTCTTGATGCACTTGAATGCCTAAGAACTTTTGTTATTTTTTCATGCTTTCCTGTATTTGAATCATGAACAGCACTCATTTCTTTGAGCTTCACCCAGTCTGATCTACGGTTTGACATAACTGCACAATAGTAATTGCACTTTAAGACTGCAGTTTCTTTATTTCATGTTAAAAACTCTGTTACAACTAACCAAAACATATTCTGCAACCTTTCTTCCATCAGCTTTGCTGTTGCAGTCCACTGAATTAAAAAATATTTTTTCACTGAATTGAATTATCAGATATTATACTTTTATAGTGCCAATATTAGAAAACTGCCTTTCTTAAGCTACAATGTACATATGTATATACAAAAAAATCAAACCATGGATTTATCTAAATATTACTTTTATAGATTTTACGTATTAAATGCTTAGAATAAAAAAACTGAATGATAAATGTAAGATCTTCAAACATTGAAAATGTAGATTTTGTGAAATTAAATTCAATGATGCAGAATAACACATGACACATTTTATATTGTTGCTCTATATATGATAATTTAATGTTTTTCTGATTTCAAATAACTTGTAATTAAAATTATAAAGTAAAATGGGGGAGTAAAGATTACAAGATTTCTCAGTTAACAGCGAAAGTATTTTTAAAATATATTTTCATGAAAGAAATATCATATTCATTGCACGTATCTTGAATCTCATTTTATTAAAGTGGGAAATTAATTAAAACAGGGCTAAATCCTAATAAATGTCATTCTTTAAAACTAAGAACATGTAGCAATTTGTTAAAGAACAGATTTATAAGCAACTTAAGTCAAATTGCAAACTTACGTTGGTTGAGCAAAGTAGAGGCATTTTAGATGAAGAGTAACTCCATCTTTATTAGTAATAGGAAATAATACACTACAAATATGTATCATTATTCTTTTTCTTTAGATTCACAGCTCCTTATCAAATATGACAAGTCCAGAAAACACAGTATTCTCCAGATTGTTTTTTTTCTACAGAT
Source organism: Masticophis lateralis (assembly GCA_030761175.1). Lineage (NCBI taxonomy): Eukaryota > Metazoa > Chordata > Lepidosauria > Squamata > Colubridae > Masticophis > Masticophis lateralis. The sequence continues at coordinate 54,043,032 of JAUDYJ010000003.1, read as the reverse complement.
GTGCATTTGTGTGTACTTATGCACTCACAAATGCCTACATAGTTGCCATCTTCTAGTATGCATGACAACTACCACTGTGCATAGAAATAGCAATGAAACAGAGCATATGGATAAGCTGAACCACCATTATATCACAAAATATAACAGATAGCTCTCTTACATCTTATAAAAAAGAATCCAGTATATAAGTTATGATTTAGCAATTTTGTAACTTCCTTAATTTTAGAAGTCTAATTAGAATTAAAAATACAAGAAAAAGTTAAAGTAAAGCTTATCCTTTGAAATTAAAAACTTTTAAATATGTCATGTTTAACATTATAGCTTATAATTTATTCCCTTTTTAATAAAATGTATTATTGAAAGTATTGCAAAGATCTGAATATGAGATTAAGAAAATTCTTACCTATTTTTTCCCTAGTATTACGTCAAAGCTCAATAGCAATTCTATTAAGATTGCTTTTTGTTAATATTTTTGAATCTTTACAGCTAGCAATATATGCAGAAAATAGTACATCATGATCTTTATTATTTCTCAAACATTTCTAAAAATGATTTTAAAATATCACCTACCTACTTAACTTTGGAAGACAAATGTATAATTCTGCAATAACAGTTGTATTTAAACCCCATTATTTTTAAACTGACACGGTAGCAATTTAGTTTTTAATTTAACAGTAAGAAATAGACGGCTTAATGTGCTTGAACTTCCAGTCAGTATTCTTTACTGTATTCATTTCCATGTACTTTCCACATACTATTTGAGGATATGTGCATGTTTATTGATACAATTTCCTCTCCAAAATTTCAGTTTACATACTGAGCTGATTGGCAAAACCCTTCCACTTTTATATTTAATAGGGAAGATCATAAGGATATCATATCTTTAAACTGAATCTTGCGTTAAAACAATGTAGTATATAATTCATTCTATTGTTTAATGCTAATAAAGGGACTGAGTTCCGAAATTTTCATTTCTGCCTGGTATACTGAAATTTACACTACTGCTGGTATAAATAATCTCCTTCCAATTGTATGGAAAAGAAACAAAATATACTAAAACCAAAGGGAATGGGCAGATCATGAAACTATAAGCTTTCATTAAAATGTAACAAAAAACAAAAACAACCTATAAATGAGCATTCACAAGATGTATGAAAACCACGGACATTCTTAAAAGCAAATTAGTATCATTTGAAATATTCCATTGATACACTGGCCACATATTAATTTCCAAAAAGAACAGAGAATTCATTTATATTAAAGGCATTTATTTAAATAATGAAAACTGCATGTAATCAGGTGTATTTTCTGATGTTGACAGGCAAATGGATTTACATGTGTGCAAAACTACACCTACTGTATTAAAACCAATGCAGTAATCCTCTGCACTTAAAGAGTGTTGGACTATGCGATCAGCAGGCTGCAATTGCATGGATTCAAGTATGGTTCCACTTTTTGGAATTAGATTGTAAACTGGCTTTATATTTACGTATGTAAATATACGGAATTGTAAGGAATTGTAAGATACACTTTTTCCTTATATTTTATCCCTGTTCATTTTCTAATTTAAAGAAAAACTCAAGAAACTTGGGAAACTCGAGCACATGTTAATACCCTGAATATATGAAACTAATTACTAGAAGAATAACTAATTCTTCTAAGTAGAGCATGTTTTTGTCAACTACAGCTGTTTCTTATGTGTTGCTATCCAGATGTGTTGAGATTGAAACTCCCAACATTCCCTTAGGAACCATGGTTACAAAATCTCTTAAGGGTGCAAGCCTATGAAAATTGTTCTGTTAGATTGTACGATGAAACATTTTGCTGTTTTACAAAAAAGTGACATGCTATAGTGAACATTAAATACATTCTAGTACGAATTAGCAAATTCACATAGATAAAATGGTGCACATAAAGCAGGGCTGTCAAACTCCCGGCCCACGAGCCAAATGGGTCATACGCTGGTCAGGCCCATGCCCGATTTAGGAAAAAAGTCCCAATACATCGTGTGATGCTGCTGTGATGACGCGAGTTTGACACCCCTGACAAAGTAATTCTGGTAGAAATTAGCTTTTATCTTATTCACTTAGTTGAAATTATTTATATCCAATTATCTTTACTTTTAAAATAGCAGGGCATGCTCACAAATAACTTGGCATGACATTGCAGTTAAAGTTCAAAATTTTCATTTTGCTCTTATATTCTGAGAGGATATATAAAATCTTCACCTACCATTTAATATTTCCAACTGAGAATGTTTTGAAAAAGTTGCAAAGTAAATCCAAATTTTATATTCATTAATCTACTGCTGTGCAGTGGCTACTCTGTAATGCATTAAAAAAAGGAATATGGCATAAGCATTTTTTTTAATGAACACAGCAAGATGATTTATGTAAAACAACTATTAGCACAAGCCTGTGCTAGAAACCAAAGCTACACAGAAAAATGTTCCAGTGCTTCCAACAAGAATTAAATGATTAACAAGAATTAAAATATTGCCATCTAGTGGTATCATCTTGCCTCCAAAAGATGGATAGATTTCATAGTAGTTACTATACTTATCAGTCAGGGGCAGACAGCCAAACACTGTGATAAAGTGTGGAATAAATAAATGAAAATGTATAATAAAACGTAAATGGGGAAAAAATCCTCTGGTCTAGCCAACTATTAGATAAAAGTATTACTAACATCTAGATTGCCAAGAGAAATCAATTTTAAAAAACCGGGCTCTTTTCTAAATTTAGTTTGGGCAACTGGTTTTCAAAAGCATGTTGAAAGCAAACTTCAATTTATTGTACAATTCATCTAAACTTTTATTTTAGGACTGATGGTACATTAAAAAAGATAGTGCACAAATTAAGTTGCATCAGAAAATAGGAATTGTTAGAATTATATTCTAAGCCTGGCAGTCCTTAAAACACCCATTTTGCATATACTATTCATGTAACTCCTTGGTGTATATATAAAAAATGTTGGTCAACCCTGACTTAAAGGAGACGGGTGTCCATAGGCTGTGGTCAAGAATCAGGATGGTGGTGGCTACAATGGTGTGACTGTCATGGTTTTTCTAATGTACACATTTTATGCATCACAATTGGTTTATTTTAATGTGGCACACATAAAAAATGGGCAAAGCTTTTATTGCATTCCTGCAGACATCTCTGTAAGGTGATTTTAAAAACAGTTAAAATGAAAATGGCAACAGGAAAACTAAAGTTGTGATACAACATATTTTTTTCTGTATTTAAAGAAAGGCAATGTAAGATTTGGAAAGATTTACGAACATTGAAGTTGTTGAACATATAATGTACAATTCTGTACCTTATAATAAAGAAAACAATTTCTGTTTTGTTTCTTTCCCCAATAATTTATAGGTCTCATTAGCACTAAGAACACAAAAAAGATAAGAACGGCACTGAAAGCTTAAACCACATGCATCAATCCATTTGTAGCTCATCCCATAATCCTCATTTGATCTATTTTTGCTTTTGAGTTGAAGAATGTTTAAACTTGCAGTTTTTCTGAATAAAGGCAAGCTTGAGACAGGTGTCTTCTTATTCAAGAAGCCCCAAACCCAAACTAACAAAATAAATATAATTCTGCAAACTAAGATTTTATCAACTCAAGAAGTTTAATTATGTTTAACAAAGCTCAGTCACAGTAATAGAGAAATAAGCAAAACAGAAATCTTCACAAAGACGTAATTTTAGATAATTTCCGATATTACCTATATAATTTTTACTTTGATAGCTTCCATGTAAACCACTTTCAGAATGACTGATAAACGAGGGTGTCCATACTCTAAGAACGTATTTCCCCAGGCATCCTTTCTAGTTTAGGGAAACGGCTATCATAAAAAGAGCACTCAAAGAGCATCAAGGCAGCAGCTCAATCTCAGAACATTTTCACTGTGAATACCAAGGTTTATATGCTGACATTTGGGAAATGGCATAATATTACATACAACTGAAAAAGTGCAGAGTAAGACAAATGACAAAATATATGCAACTTTTCAGAGAAACTTTATGTTTAAACAGCTAGATTAATCAAATCCAGGATGGCTTATTTTTTGTATTACACTGAATGCTTATTTAAATGAGCATGTATGAAATATGATATCTCAAAATTATATCAAACATAAATTATTAACACAGCAAACAAGATGTTCAATATGATGTGATATTAAATTTAAGTACTGTAGTGAAAATACAGTTGTCTAGCTTCTTCAGTTTTCTGGAATCAGACTGTATGCCAAAACAAACGTTTTCTAATACAAAATACTTCTACATGTATGTTGAATCACTAACCTAGAAATAATTAATTTGCTTTTGCTACATATGTAGGCTGTCTGAACTTATTCTATGATCACATGATTAGCGCTGGCATGTTTTAGAGAGAAAGATGCAAACGGAGGCAAGTGAAAAGGATTACAATTCTAATAATTTCTTGCCTGAAAACTGATCATACTACTAGAAAATAATCTGTTAGCAACAACTTTGGGTCTTACAAATGTTGTTACTTTATTACAAGAGCATATAGATTGCCACCTAGTGTATTAGGCTGAACAATACAGGAAAAGTATGTGTAATAAGATAGTATTAGATAATCATCAGGGAAAAGGTTTGCTTTAATTCATAAATTCACAAATTAGATAAAAGAATACAGTTGCTGAGTCAAGAACAAAATCAAACAGCCTCTCAAATTATCCATGTGTCTTTTCTGTTAGATAAGAATATGCCTATTCTTATGCAATTGCATTGATTCACAAAATATAGTTACTTATCTGAGCACAAATTTCAACATATCCCAACAAATCAGTATTTACTGAATATGATAATATTCAAATCCAATGGCCAATTTTATACACGATTGCATAACAGGCTATGTTAAAGTTTTATTATCCAAGAACTATGGGGCACTCTCCATATTTTCTGCATTCTGGGTTATGTTTCTTTTATAAACCTTAGTTTTAGTACAGGTCTTTTAGATGTTCAGGAATTATAATCCAAAACTATTTGTGTGCGTGAAGTTGCCAGCTTCCCATTTCATGAATACCAAGTATTAATTTATTTTATAAACTTTGCACTCAACACAACAGAAATATCTTGTATTACAAAAACCAATGAGTACCATAAATCCTTTGCAATTTTTGTGAATGTTCACTCAGTTCATAACTTGTAGGGTTATTTTCTCAATATCTTTAATACTACCTGAATGCACAAGACTTTTGGCAATGAGAAATTCACTGGAAAACTCATTTTAATGTTACTTAAGCATAATTATTTTCTTTGAAATCGATTAAACAGATTTTGGGCAGACCTTTCTTACTTTGCAAGAAGCAGACAAAAAAATATTTCAGGACTTTTAAATAATTCTGCTTTCTGCTATAATTTGTCATAAGCAAAGCTTTAAATATAAAGCTTGCATCATGCAAGCTGCAGGAGCCAATAATTCACTATACATAAAATCTACTACAGTGAACACACTGCACTTTCTGATGGAAGCACTTACTAACAGGAACAAGTATGTTCCTCACATTGGTGTACACAAGCAAACAGGCAAAGTTCTAACCATTTCAGGAACAATTTAATCCATATTACATAAATTCACTAAATACAGTTGGTATCATCCAGAATTACTCCTGAGAGCGAAATAGTTCAGCATTACATTTTATATACAGTTATGAAAGGATTATTAAAAACTAGAAGCGCATCCACAAACAGGATTTTCTCACTTTACTTACAGTAATTATTGAATCATTCCATAATATTTGTCTTTGAAAGCCTTGCCCTGCTAAGTGGTCCAGCTAGGACCCTAATTCTACACTTATGATCATATTATAAGCTGTGGAATGCTTTTGTTATTGTTGTCTTTATTTTATTTTATTTTTGGCAAGAGATCTGCCAAGGTTAGAGTACTTCCTCATACTATGTTTCGCCACAGTTCTGGCTATCTGTAATAAATTCTAAGTTCAGGCTAATAAATGCTAAAGTATTTAGCCAGTGCAAACCGTTGTAGCTTTTGTTGAATAGCGAACATATCTTTGAAGCTTTCTTCTTTCACAGAATTATAAAACGTATCTAGAAGTTATAGCCTGTACATAAATCTTCCTTGTAATCTCTTTCAGTGATCAACTTCCTTCAAGGAATAAATGCTTTCTCCTGATGTACCAGTTACACAATACAGTATGAACAATACTACTGCTTTTAGAACCAATTAAGTGAGAACCAGATATGAGCACGCTTCTTCAAGTCACCAAAGTCAGAATGCAGATACCAGAAAACACAAAGAGTAACTGTATTTGCATGCTTTTGAGTGAAACATCAGACAAGTAGTTTGTTCATCATCTTCTTTGTAAATTGCAAGATGTTTATAAAAGTTTATCACAGCGAATTGTGATGGTACATGACATAAGTAGCTCTTCCATTAAAAAAAGCATTAAAAATCAAAGGCAACCAAGATTTATATTTTTCCTAGAACAGTTCTCAGCTATGTAAAATCTACATAGCACTGTTTCATTATATCCAAGCACATACAAAATTCTGCTTATAAGTATAAGCCTTTCCAAAATATCAATTTCAAATACTTGCCTATGATGGATTATGTAGAATAGCTGTATTGTGCTTTTAAAATCATCTATTTAATGAAGTGAATACCAGAAATTAAACAAACTGAAAGATTATGCAGAAAAAATATTCAGACCAAATAAAATGAATTTTATAGAATTAAGATATGCATAGCTAACAGGCAGCTGTGCCAAGACATTTGCTGAACAAGGCTTAATTTTTTCACAAAACTAAATGATCAATGTTTTCTCAATCAGTGTTAACTTTGGGTTATTTGGAAACAACATAGGGATTGTTCTTCTATGGACAATTGGCCTAAATAAATCTGGATGAAAAATCAAGATACAATTGATTCCATAAATTTAAAAGAATATCAGTGATACAACAGAAATACCTGAAAAACCCAAAATACTAGTTTTAAAAAGTAAATTTAAAGTATGTATCCCATGTCCCAAAACAAATCAAATTCTGACCTTTTCCTAAAAAGCCAGGTAATTTTACAGCTGCTGCTGCACAATATGGAAACTGCTACATTTCTTCTGAAGCTTCACTGGCACCAGTCTAAGCCACAACTAGTGAACAATATAAATCTGTGACAAGAAGCAGGCTGTGTATAGCATATGTTGTAAAATCTTTCTAAAAGAACAATTCACAGAAACAAGCTACCCATCAGAAAGTCTGTTAACAGTTTTATTATTTTGTTTGTTAAATACCATGGGACAGGGCTGTCAGGATGATTATTTTTTTCTCCACAACCACCTCACAAGGGTAAGAAATTCTGCCATGATATCAGCAAAGTAAGGTGAAGGGAAAAATGTATACACTAAGAGGAACATTTCCCCACAGAATGCCTCATCATTTTTCTGAACAAGCGAATTAGCATTCTAATAATCATTCTTTCCAAGAGGCAAGAATAACAGATAAAATTTGAAAAGGATTATTAAAATAACATTTACAAGACTTTGAACAATTTTAACTCTTATTAAAACCACAAAAAGAAAGAACAATTCTTTATTTATGAGTTTTCATAAAGGACTGAATGTGCAACTGACACCTGCTATTAATGAATTAATATACAATTTTGTCCAGCAGCCGAACAGTTTGTCTTTTTATCGTGTTGTCTAACCGTGCAAGATCATTAGAGGCAAAGCCTGTATGATGCTGTACACAAAAATGGTCACTTTGGCCATACTACCAATGAAGTGGTAGGTAATTTTTTTTTTTCTGGCCAAGAAAAAAAAGGAAGCAGCATTCTGCATGCTTCTCTCTCTCTTCTCTCTCCCTTTCTACAAGATGAATTTCCCTAAAAAGAATCCAATGAAAATGGCTGCAATTACAACAAGGAGTGAAGGAAGAGGGTTGGAGACATTATCTCGGAGGGCCAAGCCTGACGGTCCAGGTTTATCTGAGTGTGCCACCTTTCTCAGTCTCAAGCCTTCATCCTGAAAATACATGGAGGAAATTAATCAACAGAGGAAAAAATCACGAGACCACATCAGGCCCAAAGATAATCAGGACGCATTTCACAGAAATATTTCAATGCTATCATAGACTATTTATTCATGTATTCTGACTTTAAAGAGTGATACTTAACATAAGGGGGGCATAAAATATTAACCTTAAATAAAAAATAGGAACTAAGAAATTTTCCCATCTATATGATTACTAAAGTAGTATGATTAAATATTTAAAATAATTTAGAACAATGATTTACTGGAAACATTACTACTTATTTCAGCTTTAGGATTACAAATGGTGGCACAGAGGAACTTCTAGACTTTTAATACCATCCCAGCTTTACAGAACGTTCAAGAAGAAAAACTTAAGCCTAAATTCACTTTTAATTCAGAGACTACTAAATTACTAAAACAACCTCATTCACATTTTAAACACATTTTTATTTTTCTTGATTAATGGAAGCTCAACCTAAAATCTTTAAATATAAGGTATACTGTATGTGATTAATTTATTATTTTAGTAAATTTAACTGCCTTAATTCTTAAAACAAATTCTTAAAACTGCCTTAATTCTTAAAATTCTTATCATCATTATTTACTGGATTAGAATTCTATCCTTCCAGCACAGAAAAACTATTATAAACAGTTTGATGTAAACAATTTTTAAAACTGTATTTCATGAACAAATCTGTAAAATCCAATTTTACTGATGAGATTATTATGTATTATGTATCTTACTCTCAGATGTCTATTTTCCTCTGATAGTTTCACGACATCTGCCTGAAGTCTTTTGCATTCTTCCACTAGCTTCCTTGTTTCAGTGTCATTAAGTGAAACACTATGTGATTTTGGCACCAGACCATCTTGCTTTGTTGCATTCAGTATTGGAGCAGATTTACTTGTTTCTATTTCATTCTGGAGATATTAAAAAAAAAAAAACCAGATTCAGAATAAGTATTTCAATGTTAATGTCATTTATTACCTTTTTTAAAATGCAGATAATTTCCAAGAAGATAAATATGAAAGGGGTTTGAGAAGCAGAACTTTGTTTCGAAAGTAGTATTTTTAAGTGACTTATAAAAATAAGATGGCACAATAGAATGATATATTCATCCTGCATTTCATTCCAAGCTAAATCTCTAAAGAATTAATACATTTATCCCCAAGGATAAAATAGATATAGAAACTTCTCAGTTGAGACAAAGTTCCTGAAGAGATTAGGAGATCATGAAAGCTTCAAAGCTTCCACACTCCTTCTATTATTTTCTATCTCTACTTCCACCAATTAAAATTTAAAGCTAATCATAGCCAACATTGATACAAATGTAGCTTTGAAAACTGGGAAAGAAAGATGGAAGAGGGATATTTATAAATTGCATATCATTTAAATCGAAGTATCAGTGGCATGGTTTAAATGTACACAGAAAGTGCTATATACATAAACAAAGAGGCCAGTCTGAAACACGAATCAATAAAGTATTTTAAGCAGATTTTTGTCACAGTAGATGCAGTATAAACAATGTCTGCATTTTTCTGCCAGCAATTACCAGTTTCTACTGAAAGAACATTGACTTAGTTATTTGTTTTCCCCACTGCTCCACCACTACTGTGGTAGTCCCTAAGCTTTATGAGCAGACACAGAGATACTGCAGTGGGGGGGGGGGGGGGAATCCTAACACAAAATTAAGTTTTCTAAAATTTTCATCTTTGTGATATATGATATGTCATGCCCCCTTGGAGCCTGAATCTGTGGGGGAAGACGAGCTGGAACCTCAGCAGACAGAGATTGAAAAGGGGGGGGGGGGTTGTTTTCTTCGGAAAAAAATGGGACAGCTTGTAGACAGGGAGGAACAGGGGCAGGATGAACATGAGAGACAGAGTTCAGGCGAGGAGCAAGAACCACTCCTCCTGATCCAAGAGCTTGGAGAGTGGACAGAAGGTGTGAACAGCACAGACTGAGCAGGCTACTCAGGAGAAGAGTGCCCTGTCCAACTCCACAAGGCACACCTGGGGAATGAGACTTAAGAAGATGCTGTGGGGAGGGGCATTTGTCAGGAACAAACGCTGAGTTCCAGAAGTGTTGAGTGCCAATGTTTGAACTTTCCAAGAGTCCTTGCATTCTTTCTGGCGTTCTGAACTAATTACCTGGATCTTTTGCTTCCTGAGCTCCTTGATTTGTCCTGCTGGATTTATTGCTGTGCAGCCCCAGTGTACACAGCACTGGGCTCGACTAATTGAAGCCAGAAGCTGCTTGAGGTTTGTGTAGGGGTTTGTTATCACTTTGCTCTGGGACTTGTAAGAAATGTGAGACCGTTTGGGGAAATTTGGAGCAATAAAGAGGAAGTTTGAACTGCCAGCTGTTTGTGTAATCTCTGTGCTGTGCCCTGGGTCCCCCCCCCCTCTCTCTCACACACACACACACACACACACACCATGCAATTTCCTTTACTTTACTCAATATTCTTGACATGTCTGTTTTTTAAGTAACATCAGCAAATCCACAAAAACTATGCTTAGTAAAATTCATAGTTTAGAAATGAATAAAAGTATCTGTTCTCATTAATACCATGCCATGGCTTGGTTTTGCACATGAATCAAGCCAAACATTCAAATGATTATACCTTACTTAATAATCTTTTATTCTATTCTTTCCCTTCATGCTAAGTGACAGAACAAATAGAAAAATCTTCTATTAACTACAACTTCCTGTTTCAGCAAGAAAAAAATGATGCTTAATGTCATAATTCCCAAATGGGGAGCTACAATGAACTCATAAGGTCACTGCAAAGTATTTTAAATTTCCGAAGAAAAACCTGACATCTGTCAGACATTGCACGAACTGCTAGCCTAGGAGCACTATGAAAAAATTACCAAGACATAAAGGGCACCATGAACTAAGAGGGAACCTCTGATTTAATGGATTAGAATAAACAATGATAATTTTAAATCCTGCCATCTCCAAAGCAACAGTGAACTACTTCCTACTTTGAGTAAACTGTTGACTGAAGAGTCCTGGGTTTATTTAATTTCATCAGAGAACAAGAGAGCAAAAGGATTGCATGAACTTGTAGAAACCTTGTTCTTATTTATTTACCAGATAAATATCATCCCAACTAGTCCAACACCATTTGGGTTGATTCCAGTTGCTGAAGACGGCTGGTAGAAAAGTTCCCCACTGACTCTACTTTAATTCTTAATTATCAATTTTGCCTCTTCCAAACGATATATTTCATTTTGCCTCCTTCCTATGCATCTCAATCCTAGAAATTTGAAGCAGTCCAAATTTCACAGGAATATAAATGATGCAAATTCTGAACATAAAGGTATGCAACAGAAAATAAACTTAATAATGTAGCTTGGTTTTCATTTTGACTGAACTGAACATCCTTGACTTTGAGCCTCTTTTGATATTTTTCTTAGCTAACTGCAATTAACCACTTTAGAACTAGAAAAATCTTGAAGCTTTCAGCTCCCTCAACAAACCTGATCCATCTTGTGATTGACCTCACTGCCTGGTTCCATCATGTCAATCTTCTGTCTATTATTTTCAGGGTCCTGAAGAAAGTTTCTGTTGGCTGGAGTTATGTATACAGAGCTTGATGAAGATAAAACCTGAGATGGCAGGTAAGACATACCCTCAACACTCAGGAGATCGCTCACTTCAAGGCTTAAAGGAATGACTAAACCAACGGTTAAAGGTTCTAATCCATCCCCCACCTATATCCTCCTAGACCTTCCCAGACCAATGGCCATCCAATCTTTGCTTGAAGACCTCCAGTGATAGAGCACTCAAAGAGACTGGCTCTTCTACTGTTTAATATTTTTCAAGATAAGGAAATTCCTCCTTATTTGAAGTTTAAATCTCCTTAACTATGTCTTCTCACCAACTTTCTATAAAGCAATATTTTGATAACTGAGAGAACTGCATCGCAAGTATGCCTTATTAAGAAGCATGCCTATTTTGTGGCTTTCCTTATAGAATAAAGCTTAATAATAAAGGAACTGCTTATAAATATAACAAACTAATAAAGCAATGTTAAAATAATTTAAAATGTAAACTTCCATTTAGGGTAAACAAAGTGCCTAACATTTTCTGGATATTTCATGCAGTCCCCAAGTACCTTGAGTATAATCCTACTACTCCCAAAATTGTTAACAATAATAAGCATTAGTAGTAGTAGTAAAGTAGTAGTATGCTAGAACATAGAATAATAGGGTTGGAAGGGATTTTGGACATTTCCTAGTCTAACCTCCTGCTCAAGCAGAATACCCTATACCCGTAATGGCGAACCTATGGCACGGGTGTCACAGGTGGCACGCGAAGCCATATTGGTGGGCACGCGAGTGTTGCCCTAGCTCAGCTCCAGCGCGCATGCGTGTACCAGCCAACTGATTTTCAGGCCTTGTGGTCCCACCGCAAGACTTCTGGGGGGGGGGGATGGGGAAGGCTGTTTTTGCCCTCCCCAGCTCCTAGAAAGCCTCTGGAGCCTGGGGAGGGGGAAAAATGGGCCTATTGGTCCCACTGTGCCATCACGTGCCAAAAGCAGGGGGAAGTGGGGAAGGGAGTCATGTGCGCATGCGCAGGACGGGGCGCACTGAATTATGGATGTGGGCACATTCACCTGTGACCCTCTGACGCTCCCCCCCCTTTTGGCACGCGATGGCAAAAAGGTTAGCCATCATTGCCCTATACCATTCTGAACAAATGGTTGTCCAAACTCTTCTTGAAAAGAAGAGTGATGGAGCATCCACACAGTTTCCCTTCCCTTTTTATTAATACTTACTACTATGGATACTAATAATAATGTTAAAACTTGTATGCCACCCAACTCTGGGCAGCTTACAAGAATTCAAAGTAAAACTAATAAAATCTTATCTGCCTTTGACCTGATGGGAGTTTTGACAATGATTCTGTACCCTTTCCAGCCTCATGAGTATCAGTAAATCCTTTTTCTGAAAACAAGTTTTCTTTTAATTGATACATGGTTCACTTCCACAAACCTATGCTATGAAGATAACCAGTGTGGCAAATAACACAATGTGTGGTGTTTTTTTTTAAACAGGGGAGAGTCACATCTCACTGTTATCTCTCGGACCTAATTTACTCAATTGAAATAGGATATCATGTACTTTTCCCATCAAATACACCGAATGCCAGATCAATGTGCTAATAAGCAGGATATAACATTGGATGTTATTAGTTTCACCAGAATCTTTTTTATCTATTACAGGACTTAGATGAAGCTCTGATCATGCTATACAATAGTTCAGAATTACAGATAGTTATAAAGGTAGCTTAGAATTGCTGATAATTCACAAACTGACTATCACCACTCTGGATGTAAATCAAGAACCTTCATTCTTTCAAGAAGACTGAATAGGATCAAATTTCTTTTATCCACTTCTAGTAGTTATTTCTTATTTCTTCTTCTGCATATCCATGTTTCTTATTTTCTTTTGAGATGTACCCATTTTTACAAATTATAAACTTGCGCTTATTACACAGACTAAATGGCTTTATTGATTCCAAGCCAATTTTTACTTTGACTAAATTTACAACATATGTTAACATAAAAATAGTGTGATTAAAAGTTTACAAAAGCACAATATTTTTACATTAGAAAGAAGACTGGAAAGCTTTAGCGATTTTATTAAAGCACTAATTATAATCTCTATATTTAACAATATGCAAAAAATCTAGGCAAAACATTAACTTTTCAATATATCTTTTACTTACCAGCTTATCATTTTCATTAGGCATTTCAAATACACATCTCAATTTGGAGTCCATTAAATCCTCAGATTTTGCATCCTTCCACTATGACAACAATGAAAAACATTAATTACGTTACTAGATGTTGCCAAATAAATTTTTATAATGTATAAACTCTGCTTTGCATACTGATTTTCAAGAACTAGCAAGGTTTAGCAGGCAATTGGTCTTTAAGCAGGAAATCTAGACCTTAATCCTTGTGATATATAAATCATTCCTCATCAAGCATCAATATTTTTTGTAGTTTTGAATAGTCAGTTTCCCTTTACATTTGAACCAAAAAGCTACAAATACCAGAATACTGGTAAGCTTATTTCTGAAGCCATGGTTTGAAATCTATCAGAGATGTAACAATCTCCTAATTCAGATGTAAAATGAACGTACACTGAATAAAACCAATAAAGATGTCTATATTCATGCTATGCTGAGAAGAGGAAAAGTGCCATGTGCAGAAATATATATTCAATTATATCGCTACCACATAATTTTAAGTTTAACTGCCCACACAAGGTTATTTCTAAGACGATGGACAATGTATATTTATGAATTCTTTTATTAGGAAAGAAATTTGACAGGCACATTCCCAGCAGGAGGGAGACTGCAAAGCTGTAATATTGTAGATTACAACACAGATTCAGAGAAGTTGGAAAAGCTTTGAGATATATGAGACAAAGGGAAGTCAAGGGGGCTGATTTCAAAAAAACTGAAAAGGAATTCATATCTGTCCTTTTATTAAAAACTGAAATTGTAGATATTTACATACCACTGCTTCCATATCTGTAATGTTTGTAGGGGCAAAGATCGTCTGTACCATAAACTTATGTTTACTCTTCTCATTTGGATCATAATCAAAAGGCTGTAACATAACTGCATAATAGACAAAGTTTGTATTATACAAAAGTTTGCAAACTTTTTCTTGTGAACTTTTAATTTTATTGTAAATTCAGAAAATACAGTGTATACTTCAAAGTTTTTTCAATAACCAAATTCTTTTATTATGTATCAGCTGATCCTTATTTTCTTGTAATTAGCTACACTTTATAATTTGAAAAATAAAGTATTATTTCAAATATTTGTCATCTTTAATTTAATAATATCTAGTCTCAAATGAATATAAATTCAGAGAAGAAAAAAAAAACTGTAGTTCCACTAAGAAATAAGAAAAGTTTTGTTATACATAGTATTCAATGTTTTGTAGTACATTAAAGATGATCAGTAGCTCTCAAATTAGAGTCCAAAAATGCTTGGGGGGGGGGGGGGTGTCTGTTGAGGATAGAATGAACTAGTCATTTTATAAGTATAGGTGATGGAGAAATGAATCTTATTACATAAATAGAACTCAACACATATTGCATTGAATAAGCTTTTTAGTACACATTTTATGAAGAGTCTGAGAAGACAACTTCTCAGCCAATTTATTTACTTTATACAACAATGTGCACTTGTTCTTCTCATTAACCATTAGAAAGCAAAGTAAAGATAAAACAAAATACTCTTCCTCCCAAAAGGCTGGATAGCTTCAACAGATAAAAACAGAGCTCATATAAACATTTGCCTAAACAGGATATATTTTGCCCTGCAGAAAGTATTACACCTGGTTCACATACAACAATTAAAAAACAATCCAAAGTATTTATTTAGGCTTATCTGAAAGTATATATTGTAAACCAAAGTTTATTACTTAAGATTAGTTCATATATCACACTGACCCAAATCTGAACAATTCACATTACAACTTTTATCTTAAAAGTTGCCTGGAGGTCACACGGATCTATATGTAGATCTATATATAGATCTATATAGAGCCTGGATAGCTTAACAGGCTAAAAGCAGATAAAGCCTGTTATTAACATCCAGCTGTCTGCAATTACATCAGTTCGAATCTCACCAGGCTCAAGGTTGACTCAGCCTTCCATCCTTTCTAGGTAGGTAAATTGAGGACCCAGTTTGTGGGGGCAATAAGCTGACTTTGTATAAAATATACAAAAGTATGAAGGCTATTGCTTAACGCATTGTAAGCCGCCCTGAGTCTTCAGAGAAGGGCGGCATATAAATCTAATTAAAAATAAAAAAAATAAAAATAAAAAATCTGTTTGGAGAGGAACAGGCTCAGACACAACCCCTCCAAGACTGAGTGGCTGTGGTTTCCAACGTCCCGATATAGCCAGCTAGCACCATCGCTGGCTATTGGGGATAAGATCTTACCCCCTCTCAGAGAGGGCTCGCAACTTGTGCGTCCTCCTGGACTCACTGCTGTCTTTGGACGATCATATGACAGCCGTGGCCAAGGGGGCTTTTTATCAGGTTCGCCTGACTTCCCAGTTGCGTCCCTTTCTGGATTGGGACGCCTTGTGCACAGTCACTCACGCCCTTGTCACTTCCCATCTGGATTATTGTAATGCTCTCTACACGGGGTCCCCTTGAGGAGCACCAGGAGGCTCCAACTGGTCCAGAATGCGGCCGCATGAGTAATAATGGGGGCAACTCGTCGCTCCCATGTAATACCCCTCTTGCGCGAACTACACTGGCTCCCGGTGGTCTTCCGGGTGCGTTCAAGGTGTTGGTTACCACCTTTAAAGCACCTCATGGCTTAGGACCTAGTTATCTACAGGACCGCATTCTGCCACCAATTGCCTCCCACCAACTGACACGCTCCCACAGACAGGGCCTCCTCAGGGTGCTGTCAGCCAAACAATGTCGACTGGCAACCCCCAGGGGGAGAGCCTTCTCTGTGGGGGCTCCTGCCCTATGGAACGAATTGCCTCCGGACATACCAAGAATCACCGACCTCCGCGCCTTCCATCATGCTCTGAAGACCCTATTATTCCAGCAAGCTGGTTTGATGGGATAAATGATTTTAACTGGGTTTTTTAAAGTGGTTTTAAAATGGTTTTAGCTGGGAGTTTTAAATTCGGCCAAGGATTGAATTATTTTAATACGTTTTTAATTTTGTCTTGTATATTATTTTTACCATGGCTGTTCACTGCCCTGAGTCCTTCAGGAGGAGGGCGGTATACAAATATAATAAAATAAAATAAATAAATTAAATAACTTAAATAAGGACCAACTGAGCCTTCCAAAGCAAAAAAAGAAAAAAATAAAAAATCATAATGATATAATTATTAGATGAATTCACCTAGCAAGGTACTAGCCATTTATGCCCTATTGCTAGTGTTTTCTTCTAAAAAAAATCCAGTGACTAGTAAACTAGTTTAAATGCTAAAGTTTTAATTTCTACTCATGAGAAATACCATGAACAGTCATGAAAACAAACACATCACTGAAAACTCAATCCAGGTAATATTTTATACCTTCTCACTCACCACAATCTACAAATGCAAAACTATAAGAATAAGACTCAGTATGTTCCTTCCCTAGAACAATTACCCCCTTATTCATTCCCCACGCATACTATACTGAAGATACAATTTTGCCATTTATGTACCTACACAAAAATTCCATCTCTCCACCCTATTAAATATGGGACAGCTCCAGTCAGCAAAATTCATTTGAACCAATAGCATTATCCTGTTAAAACTACCCTTTAGATAGAAGAGTTGTAATACGTTGAACATGATATATTTATTTTGATTAGTTGTATATACTTTGCCTATCTAAGTAGAGATTAATAGAGTTAGATTTTCTCTGCCTAGAACTGACCTTACCAGATTGACAGAGACCTTCCCTGTAAACCTTTGATAGCTACAAAAATGGTAGATAGGGCAGAGGGGGAAACTGCTTTGTATATTCACTCATAATTATCATGCTTACTTTAACCTAGTTACCTTAAACATTTCAGAAGAATAGACAAAGATATGTCAATGACAAGTTCAAGGACATCTGCCATAATTTAGCAAAATGTAATTGATATTTGTTTTCTTTTATTATTTATATTAGAATACTGAAAAAAAATCTTTTCCACATTAATTAAAAAATATTGCTGATGGGAGGAAACATGTAATGTACTACAAAAACAAAAGGTGACGTATTTATTAACAAATGTTTATATTATAAAGTATCTTCATTATTCTTGCTTCATGTATTATTGCTTAACGCATTGTAAGCCGCCCTGAGTCTCCGGAGAAGGGCGGCCTATAAATCAAATTAAAAATAAAAAAATAAAAAAAATAAAAATTCTCTAAAGGCAAAACTATTTTTAAGAAACTAAAATATTAAGGCAGCCACAGTAGAAAAGCATGAAATCACAGTACCCTAGTCAGAATAATTTTTCTCCTAAAACAAGGATTAAGAAAATGTTAGTAGCACCACCTTGTGGATCTGTAGCGAACATGTTGATAAAGCACTAGCAATGTTATAATGATGTACTTGCCTGAAAGGATGACAATTCTTAATTTAAACTAATCTCTCCCCAAAGGAACAAAATAAAGGAATTATAAATTCAGACCCGGGTTTTGGCAAATGCACAGCTTCTTCTTCTTGTCATCCTAAAAGCTGCCAATTCCAGCTCAAACTGGTGGATAGCTTTTGCCTTTTAGGGTCAACCATCAACAGTAAAGCATGAACACTCTAATTCCAAATAAATGTATGCAAATGACAACTTGTTTATGAGTAGGCATATGTGCATCTGCATATAAATTTGCCATAAACACTGTAGATAAATTGACTTCCAAATTTCTCTTTCACACACATATACACACACATAAACACACGGATTTAATAACTATTTTATAGAAATTTATTAATTCCTATAAAACTATAATTGCCTGTAACGTAAGATGCTTCTTTTATGAAATCAATTAACCCCTCTCTGCCTACACTATTATCTCTCATACAACTAAGTATTCTCTGCACAGATTTTCCTTTGGTTTTTTTCTCCAGAGGAAAGGGAAAAAACTGATAGGAAGAAGAGAGGAAGGGGCAACTGCACTAAAAAGGAGAAACAAAAAGTGGGAGAAAAACTTGATATAGATAAGGGGAAAGAGGCATCAAGGGAAAATGGAGATATTTGTTTAGGTTAAATGTGCCAGACAAGCAGTCCTTCTCAACACTCAACCCATCTAAAATGGTGCTTCCAATTCACAATAGATTATTTGGGGTGGTAAATTCATATCATGTAAATATGGTGTGTTATACATACATACATACATACATACATACATACATACATACATACATACATGATATATATATATGTGTGTGTGTGTGTGTGTGTGTGTGTGTTATATATATATATATATATATATATATATATATATATATATATATATATATATATATATATATATATATATATATATATATATATGTTATTATCCTAGTAGGTTTTCTTCTTCCTGAAGGTGAATTAAATGTTATTTCCAAAAAGAAATCTTAATTGGTGTCTGGGGGTGAGGGGTTCATTGAGGAAGCATAAGGTGGTTATCTGTATCTTTCTTTCAAACTTCCTTCTCTGCTCCTATTTGGAATTAATTATATCAAACTAAGTTAGTGTTTTTAGAGCTTTGGTAAGGTACAGGTGAATAAACAAACTGGCTTGATTTTTTTTGTACTTGTGGCCTCTTACTGATCTACACTTATTCTGGAGCAAAAGCTAATGCTACTGGTCCATAGAAACCTAGAAAAGATCTCTATATCGAATATCCCAACTAACCCTCCCAAATAAAAAATCAAGATTATTATTTTCTTAATCAAACTATTAGGCAGAGAATAAGTAGTATAAATGCCAACAAATAATAATGTGGTTAGTTTCATCTGATATTTTAAATGATTCAAATAATAAATATATCATTTATTAGTTTTTTATTATGCACTACCTAAATATTCAATACCTTCTATAAATAAAAAAAGCCCAAAAAAGGAACAAAATTGTATTTAATATTTTTACCAGATACAGTTACTGAAGTTCCTGGGTCAATAATTCCACTATTTGGTCGCACACAGTATCGACGAGGTGCTGTAGTCTTTACTTTAAAGCATACTTTTCTCTCTGATGGATTTCGTAGTTTAAGATTCGTGGTGACTACATCTGTAAAAGGACCTGTAAAAAGTTTCAAGGATTATTTTTAGGAATTAATTCTTAAACATTTAACAAAATGAAAAATCAACAGACTATTCTTAGAAGACTGTAGAATGTGACAAGTTAGCATGCTTTTTTAAAGTGTTTCAATTCATTTTTCACTGTTTGTACTATCACTTCTACCTGTGTTCACAAAAATAGAACTTTTCTTAGCAGTTCTTTCATGTAAATTGTATCAATCACTCTACTGAAGAACCAAGAATCCCACCCAAATAGAATTTTTTATATGTATGAAGAAATTTTCTTATTACATTTACCATCTAATTTTAGCACCAAATTTTTCGGAGTATAAGACACACCGTTTTCCCCCCAAAAAGAAGGTGAAAATCTGGGTCCATCTTATATACCGAATGTAGCTCCACCCACCCGCTGGTCCCCTTCGGAGGTTGTCAGCCTCCACGTGTCGCATTTTACGGCAGTTCCAGGCAGCGGGGATTCTCACTTCCACTTGGATTTTGATAACGAGTAGCACAGATCTTTTTATCCATTTAAAACAAACCCTATCATTCTACGCGCGTTTAACTGGAGTGGGTGAGGTGTGGGATGATTTTCATGGGGGCAGAAGAGGGACTTGGCACCGAAGACTCCTCATCTTCCTACCCATAGCCGTAAGTGTTGAAAGCCTGGCTTTCTTGCTGCAAGGCCTGACAGAGATGCAGCACTTCAGTCCTCCTGGACGCTGACATCTCATAAACACAGTGCCGGGCTTCTCTGCAAGCCCCCTGCGCTTTTGCTGCCTCCGTCAGAGCCTGATTACGGAAGTGGCCTGGGGAACCACAGCGGTTAGGACTCAATTGGCGAAAAGGGTGCTGCGCAGGGGGCGTAAGGCAAGGCGCTGCTACCCAAAAACACTGCTGCTGTGATCTCTGCCACCTGGAATTGCCCGAAAACGTGATATTCATTTTTGTCTCCACACACCTCATTTTTGAAATTGGGGAGGAAAGTGTTTTTGGATGGCAACGCCTGCCACACGCTCCCTGCGCTGCCACCTGAAAACACTTTTCTCCCCAATTTCAAAAACAGGGCTTGCGGAGGCAAAAAAAAAAAGAGTTCCAGAAAGCAAGCAGTTCCTGCCGGCACTGCCACCCAAAAACACTTTACACTGTTTTCCAACCCTTTTAGTCTACGTATCTTCTCTTGGATTTTCATAGAATAATGTCAACAGTTCCAAGAAGGCTCCACAACCACTTGCACTTCTTAGCTGACCCTGAGGACACAGATAAGCCTCCAAAGTGGCCTCAACGATTTTCTAAAAGACTGCAAATGACCAGCTGTCTGCAAGGAATATAAACCCTTCCATTCCCCATCCAGTCAGGGCTGAAGAAGCTTCTTGGCTAAGAAGCAAAACATTGTCAAAGAAAAATAAAAAGTCAGTTGCCTTCTTGAAAAAGCACCTTTTGAGAAACCATGATCTGAATGACTAAGAATCTCCTTAGACAACAATAAAATATTAACTCTAATCTTATATCTATCAATATATTTAATATAGGTAGTCCTTCTTTAAAGTCCACTCATTTGGAAGTCATCAAAGCTATGATGGCAGTTAATGAGAGGAACCTATGGTCCTCATAGTTACAACTATCACAGCATCCCCCAATCACATAATCGTAATTGGGGAAACTCAAATTTTAGTCCTCCTTTAGGCATGAAAGCCAGCTGGGGGACATTAGAGCAATCACACTCTCTCAGCCTTAGGATGACGGTTCTGGTAAAATCACTTCTATATAGTCAGTAAGAGACATTATAGGACCATAACAATAACTATAGCAATAATGACAATACATACACACACACACACACAGCATGCAAACTCTTGAATTTTGTTTTTAACACCACTAGCCAAGCTGTATGCACAGGACCGTAACACTGAACTAGACCATAGCAGTCAAGAAATACATTACTGACTAGCACTTGGCAGACCAGCCCTCAAAGCCTTGGAAAAGGGCTGTGTCTATACCTATAATAATCAGAATCATAGAAGCCCTGGTATTCCCTGTGACAATGAAAACAAAAGGTAGACTTTAAAGAAGCAGAATAGAAGAACTAACAAAGACTTCAAAAATTCCTGGGAATATAATGGATAGCCAAGAAAATATATTAATTGATCAATGAACAAATCAACCAAGTGTTCTTACTCAAGGCACAAATCATCTCAAGGCACAGACTCAAATTATCTTACTTAATCCACAAAAGGTGGAATCAGCCCTGTCACTCACAAGTTGAAGAGGCAAAACATAGTCCAATTTCTAAAGTCCAAAGGTGAGAAGAAGGGTTAGTAGAAAAGTGATTGAAGCCAGAGAGACAGTCCCACACGTCTGTCCAGTCTGAAGAACTGAGTCAAAACTGGAAGCCCCTAGCAACAAGGGCAGGACTTAAGAACTGTGACAGACTCAGTCCTTCAATCTGAACAGACGAGTACAACCCATCCCTGGCTGCCGTCTCCACCCACAGTGGAGAATATCTTACTTCTGACACCTTATGCAAAGACCCCACTGTCTGAAAAGATTCTAATGCTAGGAAAGAGGGAGGGGAAGAAAAAGGAAAATCAGCAGCAAAGTGGATAGTTATGATGGCAAAAAGTGCACCATTGGGAGGCTTGAAAGAACAAGCTAGGGCAGAAACCTTTTTGGTGCCAAGTGCCCAAAGCATGAATGAGCCCCCTCTGCGCCTCATTTTGGGCCTGGAAAGTGTCCTGCCCTCCCATGCATGTGCCCCACCCCACGCACATGCACGGCAGAGACCCAAAGACCAGCTGGCTGGCGGGAGGCACACATGCATGTGCAGTGGAGCTGGGCTGGGGCAACGGCTGATGTAATGTAATGAAGATGGTTCTATAGGTAAGCTGGTCCATGTCATGTAGGGCTTTAATGGTCATAACCAACATCTTGAATTAACTTACTCCCAATGCAGATTTCACAGCAAAGGTGTTATATGCACCTTCTTTGGGCATGCAAGATTGCTCACACGGCCATATTCTGTACTAGCTGAAGCTTCCAGATACATTTCAAAGGTCACCTGTGTAGAATGCATTGCAACAGTCCAAATGGGAGATGATCAGGGCACGACTGACCAAGATGAAAGGGCATAACTGACACACAGCATGGTTGAGCAAAGGCCCTTTTAGCTATAGTTGCCACTTGCTCTTTAAGCAGGAGCAATGAGTCCAGGAGGACCCCTAGATTACACATCTTTTCTGTCTGAGTAGCACAACTTCAGTCAAGACCAAAGATGATAAACTCCTGGTTCCAGAGCAGCCCACTAAAAGCCACACTGTCTTACAAGGATTCAGCTAAAGTCTACTGTTCTCCATCCATGCCCTCACAGCTTCCAAGCACCACAAAAAACATCCACAGCATTACTCACTTCACCAGGGACAGAAAATTGGACTGCAGCCACCCAACATACTTATTGCTTAAGAATGTTCACTTACATCAGGAGTCACACCAGAGACCTCAAATAATTGTCAACTCGAACTATCTTATAGGGTTGTTAACATTAGAAAAAGTGAGAAAAAACAGCATTATTCGTGTCACCTTGAACTTCTAATTTAAAGACAGGATCTAAATCTAACAAATAAATAAATAAACACATTACATTTGTCTTCAAATTATACCACTATATAAATTTTAAAATATTTTCAATGTTTTTTTCAAATGAAACATTCAAATTTCTTCTCAATTTCTTCAAATCTTGATTTCCATATCTATATATATATTTCAGATTCAAAAATAATCTGAGCATACTAGTATTTCCAAATACTGGGTAAGACCTAAGGGGAATGAAACGTAATCGTAATACTTCACAGTATAATTTACAGATTTCACAGGTATTAGTGCTTATTATCATACTACAAATATCCTCAAAATAGCAAAAATTTTCCAAAGGACCTACCAAAAGGATCATATGGTATATTCATAAATGTGATTAGTTTGTCATATAAATGCATAACTCAGACAGCACTGAGGAATTTAAATCAAAACAGTTCCAGATTTTTTCAATCGTGTTACACATGTCCAGAAGACAGGATTAATCTTCTCTTCTGATCACTTAGATCAAGCCTATCAAACTGGTGGCCCATGGGCTGGATTCGTCATGTGCAGGCCACACCCACTCCGGCTCCACAAAGGCAAAAAACGCTGTGATGTCACAATACATCATGTAATTCAGCTTGATACCCAGAGATGAAAGTTTACAGCACAATAAGACATCTTTGGGAATTTCTCTTTTGTATTATTCTTACAACTCAGCAAAATGTTGAAAAGGAATAAAAACCCAAGACTGTGTTCATCTGTCCTTTAACAGAATAATTCTCAAAAAAAAAACAACAAAAAAAAAAAAAACAAAAAAACAATGGGACCACATTTGGTAGGGCAGAAGTCAGCAAATGAAAGTTTGAGTTCAAATAGTTGTAAGAATTACAAAGAAAATCCAGAAAAAATATTTCCCAATTTATCCTTATGGTAGATAGTGACTTGGAATGTGACTGACAGCCCCATTCTAAGTCTTGCTCCCTCCTGATCATCTGACCCTGAATGAAGCATTCATAGTCTGCCTTCTGCTTCCAAGTGCTCATGTATACAGACAACATCTATACAGGTAGTCCTTAAATTCTGACCAGTTAGAACTGGAACTTCTGTCACTAAGCAATGAGATCATTAAGCGAGTCACCACATGACCATGCCTGACTTTACAACATTCTTTTGATAGTTATTAAGCAAATCCCGCTTCCCCCATTGACTTTGCTTATTAGAAACACCCTGAGAAGATCACAACTAGCAATCATGTGACTACAAGAAGCTGCAACTGTTGTAAATACATACCAGTTGCCAAGCACCTGAATCCCAATCATGTAACCATGGGGAGGCTATGATGGTTGTAAATGGGAGGACTGGTCATAAGTCACTTTTTTCAGCAGCATCATAACTCCTAATAATCACTAAATAAGTGGTTGTTGTTGGGAACTATTTATGGCTAGCATGCTGACTAGCAGGAAGGAATAAATAATGAGAAAATGAGTCAGAGGAATTCATCATAAAAATTCCAACAACAGGACAGTCCTCATTCCAATTACATATAGAAATCTACACAAGTACAATTTATGCACATTGTTAATCCCAGGAAAATGTATGCATGCAAATAAATGCACACAATGCATTCCACATAAAAAGTAAAATGCCTCCTATCACTGCTACTAATAAAAGACTAGAAAGAACTCCAAAAACCATACTTTATATACCTTGTTTTTCTCCTATTTACTGCAGGTGCACAGGAAAGAGGCTGAAATGCTAAAATATATTATTTAATCCTACGTATATATGCCATATGTGTACATACATATTATATAGTATAGAGCCGTGATGGCAAACCTATGGCACGCGTGCCGGAAGTGGCATGCAGAGCCATCTCTCCAGGCACACCAGCTGTCGCCCACTGTTCTTCTGGGTTCTGGCGAGCTGGTCTTTGCGCACACGGGAGCACCGGAAAGCGGAAGAGCAGCTCCCTGGCATGTATGTGCGACGTGGGAAGCTGAGCTTCTGGTATGTGCACATCGGCCAGCTGGTCTTCGCATGTGCATGTATGCCAAAAACCGAAAGACCAGGTGACAGGAACGCATGCACACACTGGAAACCAAAGCTCAAGCTTCCCAGTGCACGCATGCACGCCAGGGAGCTGCTCTTCCAGTTTCTGGCACTCCTGCAAGCGCACATGTGCTCTCCTGTTTGGGCACTCGGTGCCGAAAAGGTTCGCCAACACATTATTTACTATATATACCCATGACGACGAACCTATGGCACGCGTGCCACAGGTGGCACGCAGAACCATATCTGTGGGCACATGAGCTCCAGCACACATTGCAGCTGACTTTTGGGCCTTCCGGGCGCATAGGAAGTCAGGAAACTGGCCGTTTCCGGCTTCTGGAGGGGTGGGGGAGGCCATTTTCCCCCTCTTCACATGCACAGGGGGGCGGGGCGTGGAGGGCATTGAATTATGGGTGTGGGCACACACACGTGCAACCCCCCCACTTTCGGCACACAACAGCAAAAAGGTTAACCATCACTGATATATACTGTATGTGTATGTATACACACACACACAGCTCTTTTGAAACTATACACATTCAACCTCACTTACTGCATTTGAAAAAACACCCAGAGTCCACTTTCTGCCACACATTTAACTATAACTTCTGTATATTAGAACTTTACACACGCCTTTAGATGTTCTTTCCTAGTTTGCACATGACTTTTACAGCCAGGTATCATGGATTGAGTAAAATGTGGTGAAACACACTTAACAACACTCTTGCTTAGCAACCAAAACTTTGGGCTCAATTCTGGTCATAAGTCAAGGACTATCTCTGCCTTCCTCTACATGGCAGCCTTTTCCTACTAAACTCTTTCTCCTTTCTGGCAATTTTCCTCTCTGTTAGAGGAACCAAAATAATCCAGACGATATAAAGTTTCCTGCTGGAGCAGGGGGTTGAACTAGATGGCCGCCAAGATACCTTCCAGCCTAGATTGCTGTGCTGTTTCAAAGCGTCTTCTGATGCCACGTCTAGTGCCAGGGTTTGTGGTCCTTCCTTCCTCTTCTTCTTTTTTCCCTTCTCTTTCTTTGTCTTTAACTTTCTTTCTTCTTTCTTTGTCTCTGTCTGTCTCTCTCCCTCCCTCCCTCCCTTTCTCTTTTTCTTTCTCTCCCTTCCTATTTCTTTTTTTTCTCTTTCTTGTCTCTCTCTCTCTTTTTCTCCCTTCCCTTTCTCCTTCCCTTCCTCTTTCAAAAGCTAGGACAGTGAGACCCACCTGAGACATGTGAGGCGGGAGGCCCGAAAGAAAGCGCCTGGTCTGGGCACACACACAGCTCTCCCTGACAGAGCCCTTCCCGGGGAGCAAAGCAAGAACTTACTGATACTGATGGCGAGCTCCAGCCATGGCAGCGGTGGGCGAAAGTTGAGCTCCAGGGCGGCAGCAGGCAGGAACGGCTGGGGCAGGCGAAAAGTGAACTCCAGGGTGGCAGCAGGCAGGAGAAAGGTGAGCTAAAGGGCAGTGGTGGCGCTCCAAGAGAGCAGGCGGATGTCCCGAGGTTGCACATGCACACCACATATGCAGCCTTTGGACATCTGCCCACCCTCCTGGAGCAGCGCTGCTGCCACCCCTCTCAGCCCCAGAGTGGCTGCTGATTCTCCCTCAGGGCTGCCAACCTACCCACTGGCCGGGCCGGAGCAGAAGTGGCATGTCTTCCCATCATGGGCTGGATGCATCACCCACGTTGGAAGGCAAGCAGGCATGGGGGAGTGCCTGGAAGGCCACATGGAAGGCATGAAAGCATGGCAGGGCCACAGGGAAGGCAGTAGGCTGCAAGCTCCCTTCCCTGCGGCCCGCAGCCCCAACATGCTTGCTTTCCTTCCAGGCGGTCCCCATGGACAGGCCTGTCTTCGTAGGGAGTAGGGGAGACTTTCGCAAGCAGCCTGGCCACGGGGACCGCCAGAAAGGCCATATGGGAGGTAGGGAAGCATGACAGGGCCACGGGGAAGGGAGTACAGGAGGCAGGTTGGGACGGTGGTCAGGGGCAGCATAGCTAGGCGGCAACTCACAGGCTTACCTGGCAGGCAGATCAGGGCTGCTCAGTTGGGGCACAGTACTTCAGGCAGGCAAGCTGCAGAGCAGAGACTGTGCGCAAGCGAGGATCCACACAGTAGAAGTGAGGAGTGACTGGGCGGGGTGAGCGATGGGGCCAGCCAGAGGTCGCTACTGGTTCAGCAACCCAGGCCAAATTTTCCCTACCGGTTCATCTGAACCGGTGCATACCAGCTGAATACCTTTGCCCCTTTTGACTGATACATAAACTGTTATCTTGAGATGCAAATATATTCCTATGGGGATGATTGTAGAGGCTTCAATCTTCCAGATTATTCTACTGCAGACATAAAGCAGTTGAACAACTATTTAAAAGTCAAATTCAGTTCAGAACTAAATTCATTAAGAAATACAACAATACCTTCTGTGGCCTCAACTATGACAGTAAATTATTACTTATCTTCAGCAAGGCAAGAAAGTGTACAATATTAATTACTTTCTACAAAAGGTCAGTATTAGTAATTTCAGAATTTCATTTATTTCTATCTCCAACTTTTTAAAATATAGATCTTTATGCACCATGTTTTCATTTTTTAATCTGCAGGATGTTGCTGTAGTTAGTTGCGAAGTCGTGTCTGACCTATCGAAACCCCATGGACAACGTTCCTTCAGGCTTTCCTGTCCTCTACCATTCTCTGGAATCCATTTAAGATCATGTCTACTGCTTCAGTGACTCTATCCAGCCACCTTGTTCTCTGTCGTCCCCTTCTTCTTTTGCCCTCAATCTTTCCCAGCATTAGGCACTTCTCCAGCGAGTCCTTCCTTCTCATTAGGTGGCCAAAGTATTTGAGTTTCATCTTCAAGACCTGGCCTTCTAAAGAGCAGTCAGGGTTGATCTCCTCTAGGACTGACCGGTTTGATCACCTTGCTGTCCAAGGGACTCGCAGGAATCTTCTCCAGCACCATAGTTCAAAGGCCTCAATTCTTTGGCGCTCAGCCTTCCCTTATGGTCCAACTTTCACAGCCATACATTGCAACTGGGAAAACTATAGCCTCGACTATATACACTTTTGGGTGATGTCTCTGCTTTTTAGTATGGAGTCTAGATTTGCCATAGCTTTCCTCCCCTGGAGCAAACGTCTTTTAATTTCTTGGCTACAGTCGTCATCTGCAGTGATCTTGGAGCCCAGGAAAATAAAATCTGTCACTACCTCCATTTCTTTCCCCATCTATTTGCCAGGAATTTAGAGGGACGGATGCCATGATCTTAGTTTTTTTTAATGTTGAGTTTCAAGCCAACTTTTGCACTCTCCTCCTTCATCCACACCAAGAGGCTCTTTAGTTCTTCTTTGCTTTCTGCCATTGAAGTGGTATCATCTGCATATCTGAGGTGGAACGTTGGGATTTATCTGAATGTTTGTTCTATGTGTGCTGCAGGAGAGTCCAAGCAATGGGTTAACTTCGTCTGATTGGCCAGAGACTGAGTTGGAATCTGTTTGGCCATGCCTCTTCCTGTCGGCTGAGCTTCAGTTTTTTGACGAAGACTTGGATCTAGAGATGACGTAGCCAGTATAAAGAAACAATCACCCCTGGACACTGTACCTTGATTGGAACCAGGGCGGGGTTGGACTCTCCTGCAGCACACAGAACAAACGTTCAGGTAAGTCCAATGTTCCTTCTGTACACTGCTTGGAGAGTCCAATCAATGGGATATATTCAAGCTAAGTATCTCTAGGGCAGGATGTGTGGGGGAGGCAACCCTGTTCAAAGTGGCCAAGTCCCACCTAGGTTGGGATGGGTCTAAGCTCTCTGTGAAGACTTTTCAGGTAATTATTGGATATGCTCCCGTATACTCTGAGTTGGATTCTGTGCAAGTTCATGGAGTTCACAGTAGCCTTGTCAAATATAGATACTTGAAAAGAATGAGCCAGTGATGGCTAACCTTTTTCAGACTGCATGCCCAAAGCACACGCGTGTGTATGCGTGTGCCAAACTCCCAAAATATAATGTGCATGTGCCCTATGCATGCATGAACGGCCAACATGCACCCTGGCCATGCGTGTGCGGCCATGTGCGCCCCGCCCCGTGCATGCACACCAGAGACCCAAACACCTGCTGGCCAATGGGAGGTGTGCGTGCATCCGCAGCAGAGCTGAGCAGGGTAGATGGCTCGTGTGCCCACAGAGATGGCGCTGAGTCCCACCTGTGGCACGTGATCGCCATCACATGCCTGAGAAAGTAGACACGATTCTCGGGGCTGCTAAGTGCAGCCAACTAATGAATCAGTTCCAGGTTCCCCCTTACTGATTAAAAAGTCTGCTGGGAGACAATATATTTTTGCATTCAGTGGTAGTGAATGAATCCTTGAAGGAAGCAGTAGCTTGCCAGTTCTTAATGAGGCAGGTGTCTGCCCCCTCCTCCAAGTTTCATCCTTGGATCCAACAATTCTAGACAATTTTCATCCTGTCTGCAACATTCTCTTTTTAAGGTTAGGAAGAGGTTTAGGTTTCCTTTTTAGGGAAGACTGTTGAGGAGGTGATCAGTTTGTAGCTACAGACCACCCTTCAGGATATGGATTATTTTACCCTTTTCAGTTTCAGATCAGATGTAGCACTGAAACAGCACAGATCATACCTATAGATGATCCACGGTAGGACTGGAATGGAGTTTTCATCTGGCCCATCTTGATCCATCCCTCAGTGACTTTTGATACCATCAATGACATGGTTCTCTTTCCTCCAGAGTGGTTCATATTGATGTTAACAGGAGTTTAGCTCTGCATTCCTGCTTTAACAGATTTCCTCAGAGTTCCACTCTTTCTCCCTGTTCCTATTTAACATCTAAGACTCATTTGTTAGCGCAGTTAAGTATCATCAATATGCTAATAATATGTAATGTTATATCTTTATTCCTCCCCAATCAAATTAAGTTCTTTTCCAGAGCCTGAAACCTGGGGCATCTGGATATGGAAGAACAAGTTCTGCTCAACCCAACAAAAAAGGAATGACTGTGGATTTTAGTGTCATGATCCCTTCCCCCTACCCCTCTCAAATTTGAAGACTTTCCATCATTAGATCTAGCATTCCCATAAACAGAACTTGGTAACAATTTCAGGTTCCTCTTGGACTCACAATTCCTGTTTGCAGCAGGTAGCAACCAGGAGCAAGAGATTCTTTTGCCTAACTCCATCTTGTATATCAATTGTGTCCATTCCTGGATTGGGAGGCCTTTTCACAGACATTTATGCCTTGATTATATCTCGGACTACTGCAACATGCTCTGTATCCCTTGAACATCATATGGAAACTACGGTTGTCCAGAATGTACCATGGCTGGATATAGCACATTACGCCAATTTAACATCACTATTTCATGAGATGCACTAGCTTGTCATAATTTCTACTGCAATTCAAAGTACTGGTTATCACCTATAAAGCCCTTCATAGCACAGAACTACTTTATTTGTAGAACCATCTATCTTCAAATATTTCTGCTTTCCTACAAAGTCAGATAGAACAGTCAAGTTTTGGATCCCGTCCATGAAACAGTGACTTCTAATAAAGCCCAATAAGCATGGCTTCTCTGTCATGGCACATGCCCTTTAGAATAGTAGACCAGCCACGATACAAATAACCTTGATTCTTCTGTCTTCCATAAAACTTTAAAAGCAAAGCTTTTCCCAAGCACTAGATTAGGATGTAGGGTAAGCCTATTAGGAAACCTAGATCAAGATTTTGATTTATTTTTTTTGTTTGACACTTTATTTATATTGTTTTACTGTGATTCTTTTATATTTATGGTATACCTTGTTTTGTTTTTAATCCTAAATTAGCTGTCTAGAGTTGCATTTTATGAAGTGGATGGCTATACACATTGTTTAAATGATAAATCTACCCTGTTTTTCCCAAAATAAGACATCCTCTGATAATAAGCCCAATTGGGCTTTTCAGTGCATTGCAATAAGACCAAGTGCCTATTTCAGGATTCAAAAAAATATAAGACAGCATCTTATTTTTGGGGAAACATGGTAACAATATTCAATGGGAGCACAGTACCAAATATAATGAGTAGAGAGGAGATTACAAAGATATGAGATGATAAGTGTACCAATTTAAGGTCATGATATTCACTTAATGATCATAGTGATTCACTTAATGATTGCCACAAAAATTACTGTAAAATCAGATCCAGTCATGTGGTTGCCTCAACACAACCAGAACAACTTACAATGGGAAATCCTGTCTCAATTGCAATCATAAGTCGAGGACTACCTGTAAGATTTTTAAAACTACTTAAAATGTTATTTAATGAATGAATGAATGAATTAGATTAGTTTTAAAATCTGTAACACTTATTCATTTTCACTATCCAACCAACTATTTGGACATTTATTATGTTAGAAGCTATACAAAATGTAGTGAGTATTAAAATGTGGAAAAAATTACGCTGAGCTGACCAGGACTAGTAAGTAGCACGAAAGCCATCTTTAATGCTATCAAATGCATCAAATTAAGAGCATACTATGCTTTCAGATTTCTAATGTGCTTTTAAACATTAAATAAAATTATCTCAAAATATGTTATCTTCCCAAGTTATACATAACATAAATTGCTTGCTTCAGCCCACTCCACATTCAAGCACTGCCACCTGGAAATTACAAAAGGTGTCATTATATCAATATGATCATCGGCTGTAGCTTCCAAATTTAAAAATACTTAAAATATATGCTACTGTGCTGATCAGGCAAACCCCATAGGAAACTCCTTCAGTCTCTCCACTCAATCATGCAACCAATATTCAATCCCAGAGAGAAGCTCATAATGACTACAAAAGTGAAGCCTCGAGGGTGATAGAGAAGAAGAATCTTACCCTGGTTTGCTCAACAAATCAAAATTGCCAACAAAAACTGTTGTCTGTAGAGAAAAGAACAATCAGTGGTATATCTTCAGAAAGAGAACATCTGATGGAGCCAATTTGGTATGTATGTACTCTTTGACTTAGAACCACTTATTTAATGATGGTTTGAAGTTACGAAGGTGCTGGAAAAAAAGTGACTCGATCCATTCTCAGTTATGACTGTTGCACCACCTCCATGATGGCATGATCACAATTTGGGAACTTGGCAATCAGATCACATTTATGATCGCTGCAGTGTCATAATTTGCAATCTTCCCAGCCAACTTCCAACAAGTAAAGTCAATAAGGAAAACCAGATGTGCTTAATAACCATGCAATTTGCTTAAGGATCACAGAGATTTGCTTAAGAACAAAACTACAAAAATGGTTATAAAATCGTGTCTGGTCATGTGATGATTCGCTTAATGATTGCACTGCCTAGCAACCAAAATTCCAATCCTAATTCTGATAATAAATTGAAGACTATCTGTAGTAGTTAAAACTACAAATTTTAGTCCTGTTTTAGGCATGAAAGTCAGTTGGGTGACTTGGGACCAGTCTTGTTCTCTCATTCCAACCCAATTCACAGGGCTGTTGTTGTGGAGAAAATAGAAGGCATGAGTATTAAGTATGTTTGCAGCTTTGAGTTATATATTAATAATGCAGGATAAAAATCTAACACTAATAATCTAGAAGAAGGAAAAAGCAAGGGTGTGGAAGGAATAAGCAAAATGAGATTAGAAATAGTCACATGACCCTGACTGGTTTTCAGGAGAGCGCTAACAATCTTTCTCTGGGATTAAAGATGAGTATGTGACTTGGAATCAAGAATATCTTCAAGGAGAAGAGAACAAGGCCTGCTTATGGAGGAACAGGCAAATACTCTATGGAGCCAGGGATGATTTGTTTGGAAACCATGGTAACAGCTATGTTAGGTGTCTGGATTGAAGAGAGAAAAAATGTTGAACCATGACCCATAAGTCATGGTGAGTTAATGGGAGCTACAAAGAAGTGCTTCTAAAACTTTGGTTGAAGGCTGCAATCTGAGGGAATAAGGACCAGTTAACTGGAGAATCGGGTTAAAGAAAATTCCTATTTTAAACGCCTTATCTTAGCTATTCAAGCTAACAAATGTTTTAGTTTTCCTTAATTTTATATTTTTAAATACTAAGACTAATGATTGATTATGTTTTCACCTCCTCACAAGGCAATTAAGCTGCTGTTTTCTGGCCACAAACCTCAAAGTTGTTAGAGCCAGAAAGTGATGCTATAAAGAGTTGCATCATAATTATTATTGTGCTCAGTCTTGCAGTTGAGTTAATTTGCTTGCGCTATAAGAACCACATCTCTCACACAAATGTAACTGTACTATTATGTAACTGCTTAGGTCTATTCTTATATTCATTCAGTTTAAGGCATTTAAGAGTAGAATTGTGTATTGCTTGCAATTTGAAGAACACAGATTAATAACAACTGTTAAAACATTAGGGCAGGTTATTGTCCTAAACATTTTTACTAATTCTATGTTTTTGTTTTATGGATATTTTCCTAGTTTGTTACTGTGAATAACCAGAAATCCTTAAGGCACAACACATCAATCTGCTATGTATGGTATAACTTAATTAACTTCTCCACCAGTACTGCCAAATGTTTAATATCTGATATTTTAAACCTACTTCTTATATTACATGTAGACCTATTTTCTTTTGTATTATTAGAGATTCAGAAGCAATCTGAATTTATATATATTTATAATGGGCGGTTAGGGTCTATTTATTCTTAACATCTATTTTCCAATCAAATTAAAATTTTATAGACATACATTTGCTATGTAATGAGCAATTTTTGCATTTTAGCACTAAATTTAATACTTTACTTTTGTCCTCTTGAATCTTAACTTTTTGGCAAAGGAAAGTATACCAATAATATCGTTCTTGGAAAAGCATACCGCGAGCTATAAGATAGATAAATCTAAAACCCCCATGGAAAGAGAGAGGTACTTTTGTAGCTCCTGTGAAAGCTACACCATAGTCATAGCTTTCTAAATCTAATAAGGGTATGGACAGTTCCTGGGTATGCTAGAAGAGGATTGGTTGCAACATCTTTCCATTACCCATAGCTCCAACTATGCTAGTTATTCTTATATCACTATTTTTAGTGGTTAAATATTTTTTACACTTGTGTAACCAACTGTATTTGCAGTTATATATTTCATTATTAATACCACAAGCAAATGTGAGCTATACTTCTGAATACGTATTCAATGTTCACAGAAAATCTCAACATCAAGCTAACAATGAATATTTAGTAGTTATAAACCAGCATATATACTAATAATCTGTAATATCCTATATGGATTAATTAAACAAAAAGGTAATACAGAATGTGTGTTTCAACCAATTCCCTTTAATAAAAAAGTTACTATATGTAACATAAAATTAGTAATTAACTTTACTTGAAATATCTAACATTCTTGTATTATGTCAAACCCATTAATAATTGTGTTGCTACTGGTTTTCAAAATTATGAAAACAGGATTAAATCTTTTTAAACATTTTAAACATTTAGAAGTTTTTTAAACTTTTAATACCGATATTATTTAATATTTTCCATTCTACAAGAAGAATCGTGGAAAGAATAGCCAAACAATGTAATGAAATCAAGCTGCATTAATTTTCTTAGCACAGAGGAAGTTTTAGACAATCACTTGACAGGGTTGTTGTAGGGAAAGTAGGAGAAGGAAGGTATGTTGCATATGTCCGCCATCTTGAGTTATTTGTAAAAATAATAAAGGTACGATACAAATAGATTAAATTAAATTAATGGTGATTTGACTAAATCACTTGATATCCAGAATGGAATAAGGTTGTCTGCTGTCCCCTTTGTTGTTTATTTTGGTTCTTGAAGTTTTGAACAGAGATATTACACAACATAAGAGGATAATGGGTCTAAAAATTAAAAATAAGATGTTTAAATTCAGAGCTTTTGCTGATAATTTGGTTTTGATTTTACAAAACCCTCTGAAAGGGATTGAGTTTTTGATTAAAACATTGAAAGATTCTGGTGCACTAGCAGGTTTTAAAATTAATTTTAAAAAAAGATATTGGTAAAAATATGACTAAACAAGATCAAGACAATCTGATGAAAAAAATCAGGTTTTAGAAATTATCTTTAACAAGGTTAAATATTTGACTAGAAAAATATGAATTGTATGTTATTTCAAAATAATGTTAAAATATGGAATGAAGTTTAAAAAGATAGGTTGAGATGGAAAAAATTGCAACTGTCATTGTTGGGAAGAATTTTTGTGATTAAGATGAACGTTTTACCTAGAATGTTATTTTTATTCCAGACAATACCTTTATTTTCATCTGATGTAACATTTAAGCAGCAGAAAAAAGATATTTCCAAAATTGTTTGGCAAGGCAAGAAACTGAGAATTAAATACAAACTGCTAGAGGATGCTAAAGAAAGAGAGGAGTTAGAAGACCAGATTTTGAAATTGTATTTTGCAGCTTGGTGTTTAATATGGGTGAAAGAGTGGGTGACTTTAAGAAATAGACAGCTATTGGAATTGGAAGAACATGATTTAAGACATGTTGACACAACTACTGGCATATGATAAAGTTAAAGTTAATGTAAAAATTTTAAATCATTTTATTAGGCATACCTTACTGAAAATTTTGAATTGGCATAAATCTTAAGTGTTTCCTAAAATTTCTGTCACCCTAAAAACCTTTTATTAGAAGGGAAATTGCACTTAAAACGCTGATCTGCTACATTTTTCCCAAGGAGTAGTTAAATGAAAACCTGGAGTTGGAAGACTTTACATGCCATTGGAACTTGACAAGACTAATGAACTTGAAAATGTTAAGACTGATTTTAATATTGAATTGTATATAAATGATGATATTATTGCTAAAATATATTAACTTTTATTGAAAATTAAAACAGGATAAACAAATGAAAGACTATATAATAAAATGGACAAAAATAAATATAATATATAGGTTGGTCAATAGGAGAATATTGGGGAAGAAAGGGTTTAAATTTACATTGAATTATAATCTTGAGAATTTTTATAAAATGATGTATTCCTGGTATATAACACTGGAAAAATTGTGAAACATATACAAGGGAATTTCAATGATTTGACAATTAGAATTACACAGGATTAAAGAAATAATGTAGACAAATGCTAAACTTATACTAAAAGTTTATTTTTTTATTCATAGCTCTACCAAAGAAAGTCAGAAATTATTATAGTTTGCTTGAATTTTTTATAATTTTAACCTCTTTTTTATTTATATTCTTTTTTACGTTCACATATTTTGTGAGCCACTCAAAGCTTACATTTTGCTTTGGCCCAGAATTCAATGTGCTTTCTCCAAAGCATTAAACATGAGTCAGTGAAACTTACTACGTATGTGTATGACACATAGGTAAAACTTTTATTAAGATCTTTGACAAGCATACATACATATATATGTATGTATAAAAAAATATAATATAAAAAATATAATATACATTAAACATGGCAGTTAAAATAAACTGTAAGAATTAAAGAGGATGAAAAGAAGGGAAACATTATCATGCTAAACATTATCTATGGTATCGGAGTTACATGGTCAAAGATATTTGTGGAAATATATTTACCATCGATTACTGCTGAAGGAAATTGAACCTGGCCAGAGGAAATGTTTTGTAACATTTGTTGTTTGAGATTAACAATAATTGGTTTGGTGGCAAAAGAGTTTCCAAAACTTATGTACCCTTCATGCTAAACTAATGTCCTATTACTATCCTATATCAAGAAAGCTCTCCTTCAATGATTTTTTTACTTGGTTATAGCCCATCTTTTATATTGGCTCATCACAAAAGCCATAGGCTTCTAGATAGATTGGAAGTGATCTTTGTTAATGAGGGATATTAGGCCTATTGGCTTAAAGAGTACTTTTAGTCTGTAATTTAAAATAATGATCCAAATCCTATCCTATTCTTCATTCTAGTCTTAAAACTGAGTTAGACACACATTTAGGGACTTGCATGATTAATCTTAAGAACTTGGTCTGTATCCTCTGGGCTGCAGTTAGTGTAAGGCCTCACTGGAATCCCAAATAATAGTTATACTATTGCTTTTGCCTCAGAAAGTCTTAGTGGAGTTGGAATATAATGGCCAGCTTTGCAGAAATGAAAGGACAATTCACTGTGGCATTCCTCTAGACAACCTGCAATATGTGTGCCAAATGTGAATCCTTGTATTCCAACCAGTGAAAGATACTTTCTCAGTAGTTAAAACATTTGACTTGTTTAGTCATTGCTATACCAACTATGCTTTTGAGACTTTTATTAAAGAATCAATTTTCCTTTTTTCACAATATTGAGCAAAGGACTCTGCACCCATCAAAGAGTATTGGTGCAATAATGACAGAATAACCATGTCGTCATGCAGGAGAAATGAAGGATGCTCACCAGCTAATTTTAGTGGGTGAAAGTTGCCATTATTGAGGTGCTGTGTAAATTACAAAATAATGGGGCAACAATGCAGTTTAATCCTTGTATTGTTGAAATTGAGTAGGCTAGCTGCTCTTGGGAACCAAATCTTACCCTCGAGTTGGTATTGCTGTAAAGTTTATATATTAGGAGAAGCAGTCATTTATCTATGTTGTTAGATGGTTCTTCTTCCATCTAAAAAGCTGAACAAAAGATTCAAAGCTACATTTCTCCACTAAGTGTTATAGGATTATCACCTGGTCTATGGTAGATCTTGCTGGTCTAAAACCAGCTAGGATATTGCATGTTTGACACTACACTGAAATGTCTTCATGATCTATCTTGCCAAGCTTCTACAAAGACTCCTCTTAACAATGCCACTACAATTTCCTTTCACTGAAAATATCAATGAATGAACCACACATATTCAAAGCATTTGTATGTTCTACCATTTGAGCTATGTTCAGAAACAAGAATGACCATCTTGCATTATGCTGATTCCTCTAAAAATATTAATAAACCGATGGTTCAAAAATATGAATATATTCACTCACATTCATAAAAATATAAACTCCATGAACCTTATAGGAAAAATATATTTGATCCTATGCCAATTTCACATAATGAGTAAAATTTTCATATGAGAGCTTTCAGAACTTTTTCTTAAGTCCTATCCATTTAAAATACATTATTTTCCCTAAACTATAAACAATTAAAAGGCAAATCCTGTAATAATTCAGCAAACTAATGTACTGTTATCTTGTCCTGCATATCCTTTCTCAACATTCAATTCACTTTTGAGCAGAAAGCTTTTCCTGTTCAGAGTTTGCATAGTTTAAAATACTGATCCCCAACCATTCAATTTTTGAAATTAATTTTTTTCTTTAAATTACTCTGGAGGCTTTTATAGAATTATTATTTAATGCAAAAAGGGCTATAAGAAATATATATTCAAGTCCATTTCCCACAACTAATTCATTCTGTTAAAAAGCATAATTATCTAATTTTAAAACGATCTATAAAATCTGGAAGTAATGACGAATACAATCTTACCAGAAAAATAAATAAATCTTATTTTAAGTTACCCTTACCTTGCTCTTAATTTAATAACTATCACTGTTCTTCTAATGGAGCCAATCAGTAAGTAACATTTTTATCACGTATTATATAACAGTCCTACAGGATTTCACATCCGAATTTACTGTACTAAGCATTCAACGGACATCCAAGGTTTATAAAGTTATCCGGAGTCTTCCACGCCGTTTCATCGAACTGCAGCTGGAACTCCCTTTAATGGAGCCATCTATCAGAACACGAATGCAATTTATAAAGTTCAAAATGCAAAAAAGCATAAGCGTTGCAGTGGAAAACGCCCTGAACTAAGTACATACACGACACATCAAAGGGTGTTGGTGCAAGGTATCGCCACTCTTTTACGGTCGTATACTCGCACGGACAAACCGCCGCGGTCATGCCTGCATACAGTACTGTATTGTATGCTGTGTACTGAATGAAAGGCAGCAACCCCCTTCGCCAGCCCCGGTACAAAAAACAGAAGGCTGCCACAACCTCTGAAAATACAAGACGCGTGGAGAGCTACCGCCACAGTCCACAAGCAGGGCATTTTCTGCAACTTGGGCCTCTCGTAGCCAACGGGAGGGCGGGGAAAAGTCGACCGGGAAAGACTCGGTGTCATGCCTGTGACAGGGGCCATTCCCGCCTCATAGCAGGAGGGACACGGTGGTTCGCTGGCAGCTGAGCGTCCCGGGGCTCAGAGACGGAAGGTGCTGCGGTGCAGCAAAAAAAGAGAAAGGAACGCCTGCCAGATTTTAAGGCAGCTCCTGCCAAAAGCGGTTGGGCTCCTGAGCCTCTCCCCTTCCACTGGCGGACCTTGAGCAGCCGCTGAGGGGGGAAGCAGCAACCAGAGGCGACTTCGGGGAGAAAGCCAGCGAACCGCCGCCTTTACCGCTCACTACAGCAAACCCACCGGGAATTGGGGCGGGAGAGGCGGGGAAGGGGTGTCGTAAAGACAAGAGAAGAGCAAAATGGCGACTGCGGCGCTTCGTCTTATTCCCCCGAATCGACCTCCTTCTCGGGCCTCAGAAGGGAGTGTGCGGGGGAGGGGGGGGCAAAGGAATAGCTCGGGCCTCTTCGGGCTACCCCCCCTCATCTCTCCCCCTTCCGCAGGCTCTTGCGCGCGGGAAGGATCCGGCAGAGAAGGCATACGGTTTCCTTCCCGGCCTTCTCGCTCTCGGCTCTCCATTCGTCCACCGGCCTATTACCGTACCTTTGAATTTTAGGTCGGTGGGAGGATCGAGCACCAGGATCTGCTCGTGCTTGGCCAGGACTCCGGCGGCCGCCATCGCTGCTCACACGTTCGCTGACTCCAGGAGGAAGGAGAGGGAGGGCGGGGGGGGGAGGACGTTCCGCTAGGGAAGGAGGAGGGGGAGCCTTCCGAGGAGGACTTGCGACGGCGGCGGCAAGGCTCGCAGCCGCCCCCTCCTCGTAGCCCCGCAAAGCACGCGGACGCAGAAGCGCGCGGGGTCAGCCGCTGCTTTTGCGTTGCTGTCCTCCCGCCTCCCTTCGCTGCCCCTGGAGCAACTGAGTCACTGGTTCCCCCAGCGCACTGCGATCAACGCCAACTCTGGCGCGGGCACGAGGACAGCGGCCGAGAAGTTCGAGCACCCGCGCGCCAAGCCGTGCGGGGAACCGCGCGGGCGCGAGCCAAGACAAACGCCGCCTCCGCGCGCTCCCCCTTCCACCCCTCCTCTCTCTCTCTCTCTCTCTCTCTCTCTCTCTCTCTCCCGGCTCTTGCTGGTTGACAGCTTCTCTAGGTGGGGATCGCCGCCGCTCCGGGAATTGTCACGCGCGAGAGAACGTAAAGCCCAAAGGCAAAGAGTCAGTCGGGAGGGTTCTCCTCCTCTGCAGTGGGGGCAGCACCTGACGACTCGGCTAACCAGAAAGGAGAAAACTGACTCAAGGACGTTAGCTTCAACGTCGCCGAAAGCCAGCGGCTTGATTGCTGAAACTCCACGCGTACAGCGCGTACCCGAATTTCGTTCAGATGCATGCCGGGAATTGTAGTCTTGAAATAAATGGGAGAGAGGAGTTACGTTGCGCGCCTTTAGAACTTGGCTCTCGACTTCAGGGAGTGCTAGTTTGCTTCAGTGATAATTCTTTGTCACGACTGAAAGGAGGAGAGCTTGAATTCGGGCTGCACAAATCCAGATGACCTTTAGGTGTCGTCAAAGAGTACTGCTTATTGTGCCATCGAGTCGCTTTCGACTCCTAGCGACCACACAGAAATAGTGAGAAATACTGAGATTTTGCACTTCTGATAGCGCTTTCGTTAGTTAGCTTCTTAATGAAACGAACATCGAATCTCTCTTTATGCTACACTAACATAATGCGGAGAAATCTTTGTTAAGTTTAATAAAAAAGGCATTTTCCCATGCTAAAAGAATAGAATACAGTACAATGTGCATTTATCTGCAAAGTGCAAAGTGATGCCACAGTTTACTTATAATTTATTAAACAAACCAGAATCAGTTGGCTTTACATATTATTTTAAGGCAATTGTAAACAAATTAAATTATAGCATAACAATATTCTAACTTCAGTGTTCCCTAGACTGATAGCTTTTTAAAACTACTGATGTGCCATATTTTTGCACAAAATTGATACTTAATGGCCAAAGGAATATCACATAATATTTACCTTATGATCATGGCTTAAATTTGTTTGGAAGTAGATCACACTGAGATGATAATGAAATTTAATGTTAAATTAACGTTCCAACTGTCAAATGTGAGAGCCCAATGTTTATAATGAAGAATGAAATGCGTAGTAAAATACTGTACTGCCTGTATAACTGAGCACCAAAGATTGAACCCTTTCAGTTTAGCAGCTGATTTTAAAAAAAAATGACATGTGCTGGCATTTTTCTCTGGACAGGGTATAGATGCTTACAATTGACATGTAAGCTGCAAAAGGATCTGACCTAATATTGATCAGCTAGGAAGTTGAAGATACCCAATAATTTACTGTCTGCAGATCACTCTTTCCAAAGTATGAATTAATAATAGGAAATGAGTTAAACATCAAACCAAAATAACGACCCGTGGGAAGGCAAATATATTTTACAAAATGCTATCCAATCATGTGCAGTCTAATGTCAAGCAGACATTTTCATTCCAATAATAGCTAGTGTTTGCAAAATTACCAAACTGAATTGCACACTCTTTAATAAATGTACTTTACAGTAATGTCAAGCTCTTGGCAGTTGACTCAGACCAAAAAGCAATCCTTTTCACAGCCACAAATCATACCAGATCTTTTTACCACTATTTACTGAAAAGAAGGGCTTTCGGCACTGGAATTATGTCTCATTTAATAGTGATTTCTCTAAGAAAATTAATTCCTTCCATAATTTCTAATGGATTTTCTGTGAACTGTCAAGGATGCAAATCTTGTTACTGATGAAGCTGCAAGTATCTATTAACTAAACTGTTTCTTGAATCCTTTTCAGCGTAAGAGTCATCTCAGATAAATAGTCATGCATTGTTTGAGGTAGTCTTTAGGACTTGCATTCAATCATGTGTAATCCAATGTTTATTTCAGAAGCAATATATAGTTCTGTTTATGACCACAACTGAGCCCCAAATTTCTGTTGTTAAGTGAGACATTTAAGTGAGTTTTGCCCCATTTTATGACCTTTCTTGCCACAGTTGTTAAGTGAATTGCTGCAGTTGGTAAGTCAGTGAATCTGGCTTCCCCATTGACTTGCTTGTGAAAAGGTCACAAAAGGTGATCACGTGACCTTGGGACACAGCAAGTCAAAAATATGAACCGGTTGTCAAGCATCTGAACTATGATCACGATTGTGGGGATGCTGCAACCGTCATAAATCTGAAAAATGGTTGTAAGTCACAGTTTTCAGTGCCATTGTAATTTTCGTTCCTAATTGAACTGTTGTAAGTCAAGGACTACTGTACTATCAAATGAATGCTTCCCATCTATAAGGTCATCTTAGAGGACTCTCTTTTGAATGTATAGACATATCAGTGGTGGGTTGCCCCTGGTTTGCACCGGTTCTATAAAATCGGTAGTAAAACCGGTGGGAGGCTCTGCCCACCGACCCCAACATCATCCAAACGCTTCTGTGCTTGTGCAGAATAGCGTGCGAGCAAAGCGCGCACGCAGCCCCGCTGCAAACCGGTAGTAAAGGTAAGTAGAACCCACCCGAGATATATGGCTAAGAACATCCCAAGTTTTTTGTATTCCTTGGTTAGAAATTTGACAGTATCTTGGGTTCAGAAAAAACTTTAATTAGATATCACTGAAAGCAGTCATATAGAAGAAATGTATTTGTGAATACATAATACAGAATGAATCAACATATATTGTGGAAAATGCTTCCTCTGTTCCTTATTTGCTTCTGCCCTCAGAATAATCAAGCATTAATGAATGTAGCATAAAAACAGTCTTGTCATTTTGAGTTATAGTTCTTGGAAGGACAGCTCCTCAGTCATGGAGGAAATATGATTTGGGGTAAGCTAGACATTATTTTAGCACAGAGTGGCATGTAAACATAATTTCCTCTCTATGTTTAACATTATTCCAAACTTTTGCACAGATAAGGAATTTTGATTTAGAGAAGAGCTTTAGCATCATTTATTTTATTTGGAAAATTTATATTTGGAGGTTCGATAACCATATTTCTTATCATAATTTAAGTAAATATAGTATGAAAGATGAGTTGTGAATGGCAATTATCCAAATTAATTTTTCTCTCAGTAAAACCAAGAAGTCAAAAATCTATTCAGGATTACATTCAAGAAGTAATACTATACATGCTATCCTGAGCTCATAAAAATTGGGATAGAAAATAAATAAATAAACAAATAAATACAATTCATTTTTTAATTAATTAGCTTTTATTTATTCTATATTGAACTTACTATGAATAAATTGCATAATTGCGTGCAAGCAACTCTGTGACATATCACAGAATCATAGTGCTGGATGTGCCCTCAGAGGTCCTCTGCTCCAGCTCAGTGCAAGAACTGCTAAAGCATTTTACACAGATGATTTATCAAGCCTCCAAAGACCTCCAGTAAAGGGGAACAAATCCATTCATGAGGCAATGTATTAAATTGCTTGATAGGTCTTAACTTTTAGAAATTCTGGCTAACATCTAATCTGAATCTCCTTCCCTTGTTATTTCAAACCATTGGTTCTGCTCTGATCTTTGAGGCAATAGAAATCTTTCCATTCCTTCCTCTGTATGTCAATTCTTTAGATACCTGACAAGTGCTATTGTCTTCCCTTTACTTCTCTCTTTGCCAGATAAGTATATCAATTCTTTTAACCATGCCTAGTAGAAACTCATTTCCAGTGCTCTCACCATTTTCATTGTTCTTGTATCTCTCATTTTTTATTATTGTCCTTTTTAGACTGCAATGCCAGAACTGGATACAATATTCTAAATGGGACCTAACTGAACTGTGCACCTGGAGCAGCAGTGAGGAAAGATTTGGAAATACAGTGTTTTCTCAAAATTGGCCCTGGTTAAGAGTCTATGCAATCCTGAACTAGATGGGAGAAGAGGTAAGAGGTTCAGGTTACCCCCCCCCCCCAAATCCTTCAGGAAATATTTAGCTGCAGGTTAAAAGGATATAGCTTCAATTTGGCAAGATAAGCCAAACTTGGATGGAAACTTGGGTTTGGCTTATCTGTGGATAGGCTTATCCACAAGCATATATTGTACAATAATATGTATTAATAATATGTATATTGTACATACTTATTATATACAATATATATAATATAATATGTATATATACAATATGTATATTGTACATACTTATATTGTACATACTTATTAAAAGTATTGTATTTCCCATATATTTTTAAATCATCCATAGATAAAGGGACCTTTGAGGCTTTAGCCAAAATATCATGAAAAGTATGAGTCAGCTTATTCATGGGTGGTGATTTTCAAATGTTATGTTAGTTAAAAGTTTTAAGGTCAGTTTATCTGTAGATGGGAGTTATAAATGAATATATGTCATAACACTTGTTTTTT
The DNA here is from genome assembly GCA_030761175.1 of Masticophis lateralis. Classification (NCBI taxonomy): domain Eukaryota; kingdom Metazoa; phylum Chordata; class Lepidosauria; order Squamata; family Colubridae; genus Masticophis; species Masticophis lateralis. The sequence goes on along the minus strand of JAUDYJ010000003.1, from coordinate 53,998,152 downwards.
TAACAGATAAATGAGACTTGGCTCCCATTGAGCTTGTAATATACAGAAACAACCAGATCTTTTACATATTACTATCAAGTCAGGTTTCCTCTATTCTATACATTTACCTCCCCGCCTCCCAGATTTTATATTTCTTCCTATTAAATCTCATTGTGTTATTTTTGGCCTAGTCCACAAATTTATCTATAACTTTTTGAATCTTCCTTTTTTTTTTTTTTTGAGTGTTAATCACTATTCCTTCAATATATTTTCTGAGACCTTGACAATCTTTCAGTTTCATAATCATCCTCATTCTTTTAGTACCCCAGGCTGTAATTAATCTGGTCTTTTCTCCTTGCAACAGATTCACAGCTTCTTTGCCTTTCTTTTATTTTTGTTCCAAAATTATATTTTCCTGTTTGAGGTATTTCTCCCAAGATTTACCTTATTTTAAACTTTGGTCTTTCTGACACAATCCTTTCAGTTTCCTGCCAGTGTTATTAAAAAAACCAGAAGCGATTTATGAAATATTTATTTCTTTTCAGCTGGCTTGTATAGTTTTATGCTGTAGTTGGAATCGCTGAGTCTTCTGTTGAATTATTTATAGGCCACTGTAACAGTGATACTAATGAGAAATTTCTACATTGCAGCTTGTAACTGATACACTCTGCATACGTTCATGTGTTTTTCTGTCCTTCCTTTTTTCAGTTCTTATACTCTTTTTTTATTACTTGTTAACCTTACTTATATAGCCTTTAAGAATATAAGCAGCATTTGGAAAGGCAGAAACACTGCTTTTAGCATCCAGGTCCTCCCTGTGGTACAGTATGTTCAAAGCATTATAAGAAGAAACATTGTGCCAAGGATTATTTGGCCCCAATACAGCTATCTATCTCAATACTTGAAGCTTTGCCACAATTACATAAACACAATGCCTGAGTGAACTGGTGGATCTGTATAATACTTAAAAGAGGATTTATTTCAGAAACCTCTTAAGCCCTTTACAGAATAGAATGAGCACAAAAATGGTTTTTCTAGATATGTTGCCACGAGTCCTAACAAGTTCTAATAAGCTCCAATTTATTTTGAAGATATTTCTTTGCCCCATTTTATATGGCAAATATAAATTATTTCACTGTTACTATATTGTCTAATTTTTAATAAGCAATACTCTACTTATATGTCCCCAAACACAGGAGATGTATCACCTGTTACTTTAGTGACTTTCAATGCCTGGGTCTATGATTCTGCTGACTGACATAAGGTAAAATCAAGGCTTCAATTGCTTGGAGATCTTTCAGCAGATTGAGAAATCATCTGGCAGAAAGTCATTAGCTGCTTTATGCATTGCAATTTCTGCAGTGAACAGAAGGTTGGGATCTCAAAGATCCCTTCCAGCTCCATTTAGTAGTCAGGCCTTTCAAGAAAAATATATTATCATTAACCATTGGTATGACATTTTAGCTATTTTATTTTTCAATATTGTAGCAAAACAAAAATATAATTTGTCTATACAGTATTGTCATTTTTATTGGTTATATGAGATTAGCCTTTACTTTTATTACAGAGGTAAGTACTGTAACTTCATAAAATCCATGAGCCAATTTCTTCGGCTAGATGCTGTTTGTGTGAAAGATGTGGAGAACTTTAAGACTCATCTTCCATCTACTTTCTTCTCCAAATAGAAGCTTTCAGACAGAAGGTGCCATTACATGTTGTTTATTGACTTTCTGTAGCCACATAACATAATTGGTCAGTATGGAATAATGAAATAAGAATGCTGGATGAGGCCTTTCATTGACCCAACACACTTACTTACCTTTCCAAATCTCATATAAGGATTTTATATTCACCTTCATATCTATTACTGTATTGGGCAAAATGGTAGAAGTATGAACTTTGAGATCACTTTTTATGGTCTTCAGGAAATTATTACATGCAGTTCTATGCTGCCCAGGATCCTAGACTCTGACTAAATTAAAAATTATGAAATCCCATAATAAACCACTACTATGCTAATACAACAACTTGGCAAATTACAATATTTATATTGTAGAACAACCAAATCAACCTTCAAAGGGTATAATAATAAAAACATATGGCCCAATTTTACTGTAAAATTAACACTATAAGAAATAAGAATTCCCCAATCAGATCTATCAATCCAAATCACTTCCCCATGCCTGCTTGAGTAGAAATGTCTTGGCAGTTATATTAAAGACCAATAGAAAATCAGGCAAACTTTCAGTGGCAAAGTATTTCACAACTTTGATGCTATCACAAGGTAGGACTGTTTGGGCCCAACTATCCATGTTACTTCAACTGAATTCCAAGCATTCCCTTCTGGAAATGTGCATGGAAAGAGCAGAATTATTTTGAAAATAGTTCTTCAAATACTTGGAACCAAGCCATCATTTTATAGGGCAAAACTAGCACCAATGATTGCAGCTGAAAATTTATTGTTAATCAATAGTGGCATTACAAAACAATTACAGGAGTGGCTCTTACCCACTAACAGTCCATCTTTTGTACCAATTGCTGTTTCTGTATTGTCATCAAAGAAAATCCCACTTAAGAGCGTATTATAGTAATCTTTCTGAAGTTTTGAGTCACTATTGTCAGAGTCTCTCAGTTAAGGTGTAATGGATGAAACCTGTCCTGAACGTAATCTCTACCTGTTGTTTAGCAGGAGTTGTAAAGTGCAACAGAACCATCCAATTGTGGAGTAGCTCCTTCAGAGAAAGTGTTACCCCTATATAGAATAATGATTAGATCAAGATTACAGCTTTCTTACTTTTTAAAGAAAGAACAACTTAATTTGCTGGGATTCAATCTGAGCTTCTTTGGTGTAATCAAGGACCAATAGACTCCAGATCAAAATTTACATGGCATTTCTGGCCTGGTTTGGGATAGAAATATGCAGATATTAAATACCATGGAGAAGAGGGCCAAGTCCTGTGATGCTCGTTAGTGCAATCATGGGTTCAATTGTTCCTTCTCCATGATGGAGTATGAGTAAGGAGAGAACTACTAAAACCCACTGCCTCCCACTCCCAAATTCTGCAGGCAAAGATTCTGTGCTTAATAGCATCAAAGATGTTTTAACAGGATTAAGAGGGATATCCTGCTCTGCCTGCATCATCCAACCCTAATGAAAATAATCAATCGGAGAGTAACCAATGACATTTGATAGCTTGGGTTTGATTGAAAGAGATCCAGATTATCTGTTTCATTATGACTTCCTAAGTGAAATCTCACTATCTTCTCCAGAATCTTCCCCAAAATAAGGAAAGTTGAGAAAATGTTGTCTAATGCAGCCATATTTAGAGATGATCTCTTAGGGGAGGGGGTAAATTATTTCAAAGCTGACAACACAATCCTCTCTCATAAAGAGTATTGATTACTTTCCATTTCCATATATGCCTGCCTCTGTAGATGTTTTAAGTAGCCAGGCAGGAATGAGTTGAGCCATAGGTAGCAGAGCTCATATCACCTAGAACCCTATTTACATTTTCAGATTTTTTAAGATCATCTAAAATGACTTCGCAGTTGGTTATCTCAATTATTTTAAGATTATCCAAGTGATGTCTAACATATTATAATGAATAGGTTATGTTATCTATGAAGAAACTTGCAAGGACTGTTCTTCAGTTACATTTAATTTTTGTTATCTATGAAAGACCATGTCACAGAAATTACAAACATTTATTAGTATTGCTTACTAGAGGTTAAATTAAAACATAGTTATAGGCTCAAATCTTGTTGGCAATTGTACAATTATTATATGGAGCAAACAATATTAATAGAGCAAACAATATTAATAGATTATAACATTCCATACATTAATGGGTCCAGCCCATTCAACATTTGATATAAACAATTCAAAGAGTACAATGCATTATATTTGTTTAGGTTTAAACAAATCTGATTTTTTAAAAGAAAAAATATGTACTGGATAGAGTATATAGCTACATAAGAAGCAAAGTGCCCCGTGCACTGAAACATTACTACAATTGGTTATACTATATAATGAAAGACTATAATTAAATAGTGTTGACCTGGATATGAATAAAAATAATCTGTGAATACTTAACAGAAAAAATAATTGAATTCTCTTGCTTGAGTAACATAATTCTACCATTTCTAGAAAGATAACTTTTCATACCATTTTATACCATCTAGCACACAAGCTGGTATGCTACTTTATTTATGGAGAAAGTAGGAATCAAACCTACTGGAAGTGCAACTTTATTTCATTTTACCAATTCTTCTCACTCCAAAAAGACCGTTTATGAGTCCTTTTGGAATCTGAAGAGGTAGGTTACAGGATACACACATAAGGGTCTTATTTTCTCTATCTTCATTATTGTTTTCGAGGCAAGAATTGATTCTAGAGAATTCTTTTACAGAAAACATTTCAGTGGAACACCATAAAGCCAATCACAGGCATTGACCCTAATAGTAGGGATTTACCCTACACACATTATTCCAATTCTGGTATGTCCAGTGGGTTCATTTTCAAGAATTTTCTTCTGAGTCTAATGGGTGGCCCTCAGATATTGTAGATAGAAAAATGTTTGTTTGTGGCCCCATGTCTCTTTATTTTGCTTTGCTCACACAATATTCGTGATTAGCTGAAACATAATTTGCTAAATTAACCCATTTTCTTAGTTCATATTTTCAATTATAAATAAACCACATTCCCACAACATATTTTGGCCTACCATGTTATGCAAAGCCAGGTGTAATCTGAAGGTAAGGATTGTTTTGTGATGAGAATTTTTCTCCCAGTTAAGAGGGATATGAAACACATTCATTTCCCACTCAACTAAGATTTCGATTTATTTTTATAGCAGGATTTGTTTTGCTTCACCTTAACTACAATACTAAATACGAAACTAGAAATCAAATTAATATAACCTGCCAACTTCATACATAAAAGTTAAAATGAAAGAAAACAAAGCTTCCTATCAATATTTTACAATGGCAATTTCAGAAGCTCTGCAATTGAATAAATATATACTCCGGAAAATATCACGTGGCATTGATTGGGCTTACAACTACATAAATAGATGTAATATTGTCTTGTTTTTTTTAATCTATTCATTGAATTGCACTGCTCCTGAAGTTGCCACTGTAAAATATCGATACTAAGCTTTGTTTTCTTTCCATTTTAACTTTTATGTATGAATTTGATTCTCAAATATTTATTTTCTTTTCTTATATGCCACCGCACTGTGTATAGAAGTAAATATTTGGCTGAAACTGCAAAGAATGAGCCCTAAATGATTTAATATACTATTTTTTCTAATTCTCTTCCACTAAAAATTATACTATTTATTCTTATGTCAATCTTCTTAGCAGAATTGGATATGAATTTTGGCAGAAAATTTCAACCCCAAAAAAGTTATTCACTAATTATTGTCAAAGAAAGATAATCACAACTTTCTTTTAAGCTATATTAGGCAGTTATTCTAATTTGATTGTTTTCACTGTCAAAAGAACAGAGGTATAGCTAAAGGTCTGTATTGTATAATAGAAGAATGAGCATCGAAACTTCTTCACAGAAAATCTATTCTATTCCTTCAAAAAGAGTTTTCAAGGCCTTTTTTTCTGTAGCCGCCCTGAAACATTTATGTTGAAAATTATGATTCAACATGAGCATCCTACAGATGGTAAAAAATTAGTGTCGCCTTTCATTTCTACATAGAAATATTTTGTGGCTTCACAACTTCTACAAAACAACATCTAAACATGCAATTCTGTAATAACAAGAAATATAAATATGCTACTTCAAGCAGGTAGTCAGATTAAATAGTAGTTGATATTCCTTCTATGATTCTACCCTGTAGATCAGTATCATATGCAGAACTAATTATGTACTATCAAGTCAGAATTGACTCTTAAAAGACCATACAGATAGACAAGATTGTTTCATTGCATAAGTTTAAGAACATGAAAAAATGCATCTATAGAATTTCCAAATTCTATATTTGTCACTTTTTACTATTATAAATTTTATGATGGAATCTTTATTAGTTAACTACACATGTAGCAACTTCAACATATATGTAATTTACAATAAAAAAAACATGTAATAAAATATATCAGTACTGTAATGGAATGGACGTTGGTCTTACCTGATACGTCCTTTCTCGCGGTTGAGAGGCCGTCTGTCAGCGTGGGTTAACTCCCTCTATGCTGTATCGGCTGAGTCGACTAATTTGCATAGCTCCGCCCTCCTAGCCCCAGTGTTTCGGCGAAGGCGTAGTCGTCGACTGACGTGTCTTCCTAAAACGATAAAGAATCAGTACTCACCCCCCCCCGGGATGGAAGGGCCGGCAAAAAAAGGGAGGGTCTGACAGACGGCCTCTCAACAGCGAGAAAGGACGTAACAGGTAAGACCAACGTCCATTCTCCGCCTGAGAGGGCCGTCTGTCAGCGTGGGGACATACCAAAGCCGAATGTCCACCAGGGAGGGAAGACCGGCCCTATACCGTCAAGGATGATGCACCGTCTGTAGGACTCGGCGACCGAATGCCGCATCTGATGAAGCGAAGGAGTCCACCCGGTAATGGCGAATAAACGGAGAGATAGACGTCCAGGTAGCTGCCCGGCAGACTTCCTCCAACGGTGCCCTGGTAGCCCAGGCAGCTGACATTGCCGCACTGCGCGTAGAGTGAGCTGTTATCCGCGCAGGAACCCGGAGTTGTTGACGGTGGTACGCTGTTGCTATGGCCGCCCTGATCCAGCGACCAATGGTGGAACTGGACACTCGGGCCCCAATGTTCTCAGTTTGAAAAGACACAAATAGAGCTTCAGTTTTCCGAAGAGAAGCTGTGCGAGAAATGTAAATTTTCACTGCCCGGCGGACATCAAGTGTATGCCACGACTTCTCAAGGCGATGAACCAGGCGCGGACAGAAATTTGGTAGCACCAATTCTTGAGATCGGTGAAAAAGGGTATTAATTTTTGGCACGAAGGCTGGGTCTAAACGCAGAACAACCCTGTCGTTATGAAAAATGCAGAGGTCCTGACGAATAGAAAGCGCAGACAATTCGGAGATACGACGGGCCGAGGTAATCGCTATTAAAAAGGCCACTTTAAAGGATAGAAAACGGAGGGAAATCAAGCGAAGAGGTTCAAATGGAGATTCCGTGAGAGCCCGCAGGACTATGTTTAGGTTCCAGGATGGGTAGCGGTGAACCACGGGAGGCCGCAAATTAGAGGCTCCCCTCAAAAAAGTCCGGATGAATGGGTGTCGGGACAAAGGGCCCTCCGAACCTCCCGACAATATGGTAGATAGTGCCGCTACCTGACGTCGTAGCGTCGCTGGGGACAAACCAGAAGAGAACCCCTCCTCCAGGAAAGAAAGAACGTCAGATACAGAGGCAGTAAGGGGATCCCTCGAAGAGCGCGAACACCAGTTGGAAAAGACCGACCAGGTGGTTTGATAGATTCGTCTAGTGGAACCACGACGGGCAGCCAACATGATGTTAATGGCTCGTGGTGAAACCTTGGCTTTGCTCAAGATGCGCCGCTCAGCCTCCATACGGTCAGTTGAAGTGGTGTCGGGTCGGGATGACAAAGGTTCCCTTGAAATAAGGCTATCTGAGAGTGTGGGATGGACCAATGAGGGGCCACTGAGAGCAACCGGAGATCCGCATACCATGGTTGACGGGCCCACCGGGGAGCGACAAGGATGATTTCGGCCTTCTCCTCTAGGAGTTTCCGGATGCACTTTGCGATTATCGGCAGGGGCGGGAAAGCGTAAAGAAGCCCCGGAGGCCAGGGACTGCGAAGGGCGTTCGTCGCTTCCGCCCGAGGATCCCAATAACGGGAAAAGAATCTGGGAACCTGATGGTTGCTGGAGGAAGCGAATAAATCGACTACAGGTATCCCAAAACGCTCTGTTATTTCCTGAAAAAGAGCCGGTGGAAGGGACCATTCCCCGGGATCCAGTACCTGACGGCTCAGAGCATCCGCCTGAACGTTCAAGTTCCCGGAAATGTAATCCGCTGTTAGGGAATTCAGGTGCCGTTCCGCCCAAGTTCCCAAGCGAAGAGTCTCCATGAGAAGCAATTGAGAGTGAGTGCCGCCCTGCCGGTTGATGTGGGCTTTTGTGGAAATGTTGTCCTTTAGGACTAGAATGTCTTTGCCCTCCAATTGGCGTTGGAAATGAATGAGGGCTAACCGTACTGCCCGGAGCTCTAGAAAATTGATGTTCCTGAGACGCTCCTGATGCGACCACAGCCCTTGCGCTACATGATGTTGAAGATGCGCCCCCCATCCGAGAAGACTGGCGTCTGTCACCACCGTAAGCCGCGGCGGATCGCAGAAACACGATCCCCGTTCTAGGGCTCGAGACTTCCACCAAAGGAGCGATGCCGAGACTAGGGGAGTCAGACGTAGCCTGATAAGAGAAGAGCCACGTCCAGAACGCTGAAGGGGGAGCAGGAACCACTGAAGGCGCCTGCTGTGCAATCTAGCCCAAGGAACAATACCGTATGTAGAAACCATTTTCCCCAACAAACAGGACAACATAAAGGCTGTGACCGAAGATTCGGAAAGACACTGCGACACTAAGGCCCTGAGACTAGATTGGCGTTCAGGAGACAAGAAAACTTTCAAGGAAATAGTATCAATAACCGCACCTAGATGAACCAAACTGGTGCTAGGGGTTAAATGACTCTTGGGAAAATTAACTGAAAAACCGAACTCTTGAAAGGAGGATAAGACCATGGTAACATCCCTATGAGCCACAGACAACGAAGAGGAGAGAATCAAAATATCATCTAAGTAAAATTGGAGGCGAACCCCCAATGAGCGGATGTGCGCTACCAGAGCCGCCATAATCTTTGTGAAGACCCTGGGAGCCGAGGAGAGTCCAAAGGGGAGGGCCCTGTATTGATAATGCTCCCCCAGATAACAAAAACGCAAAAACTGTCTATGGTCTCGGGCAATGGGCACGTGCAAATAAGCCTCTGTAAGATCAACGGAGGAAAGAAAATCTCCCTGACGAACGCACTCCAAGATGGTAAACAGGGAATGCATCTTGAACCGGTGGTACCTGATATACCGGTTCAGGGCCTTCAAATCTAGGATGGGGCGCCACCCCCCAGAGCTCTTCCTAACAACAAACAGTCTAGAATAAAAACCTAAACCACGTTGGTCTATCGGCACAGTTTGAATTGCCTCAATCTCTAACAGGTGCGAAATAGCCGAAGAAACCAACTCCCTCTTGACTTGATCCTTAGAAACAGGACAAGGGAGAAAAACAGGCGGAGGGGGAGACACGAACTCCAGAGTAAGACCAGACCTAATAGTACTAAGGACCCAACTATCTGAGGTGACAGATCCCCACTGATGATAAAAGAGGGCCAGCCGGCCTCCAATAGGGGCGCTCAGAGTGGAATCAACGGGACCTGCATTGGAAACGCCCCCTTCCACCACCACGAAAGGATCTCTTGGCTGGAAACCGTCCCCCCTGACGAACCTGGGAATCCTGGGCGGGAGTTCTAGCAGGAAATGAGCGCTGGAAACGTTGCTGGTAAGAACCAGACTCGTGGGCACGAAAGGGCTGCATTCGAGGAAAAGCAGAGAATCTATTGTCCGCCCTGCGAGACACTGATGGAAGAATCTTGCGCCGATCCCTAGTCTCCACCAAAAAGGGATCCAGGGCTGAGCCAAAAAGATGACCTGAAGAGTAAGGGGTGGAAGCTAGCTGCCATTTACTTTTCATATCGGCATTCCAATTCCTGAGCCAAAGCAACCTGCGAGACGTAACCGAAGAGCCGAGAGCCTTAGCAGCAAATCGGGAGGCATTTAAGGTGGCATCAGCTGAATATTCAAGGGCAGCAGTAATTTTGTTCAGGTCTTGACGTGAACGAACATCGGAAGCCGGAAGGCGCTCCTGAAGCTGCTTAATCCATAACAAGGCCGCTCTATTAAAAAAAGAGGCTGATGTAGAGGCCTTGATGGACCAGGCCGCCGCCTGGTGACCCTTAAGGAGCGTACGCTCCGCCCGTCTGTCCTCCGGACGAAGGGAATCCTCGGCAGGGCCCGTAGGATGGGAAGAATTACAGAGGGCCACAATGGGTGGATCCACAGATGGAGGGGAAAGTAAATCCGACAATGCCGGAGCCGAATTATAGAGTCGTTTGTCCAGCCCGTTAGGGCTGGGACCAGCCCCAGGAACCGCCCATTGTCGAGAAAGGACATCTAAAAATAACTTCGGAGCCGGAATGGTCTCCGGATTAACAGAAGGCTCCGCAAACATTGCTGAAGCAGGATCGACATTGGCTGGAGGGGCGGAGTCAGAGGGAACAACCCCCAATCTGGTAGTGGCAATGGCCTTATGAAGCAGGGAGCGAAAGAGCTGGGGTCGGAAAAGGCCAATAAAAGGCGTCTGCTCAGGTAAGGGACCCTCGTCATCTGACAAGGCAGAGTCAACTAAGTCCTCCTGCTCCAACACCGAGGCCTGATCTACGGGTTCCGGAGCTTCAGAGACATCTTGTTCTGAGATGGAATCGTCCAATAAGGACGTGTCTTCAGGCTGGACAGGAACCTGGACTCTGTGAGACTGATGTGCCACCTGAGGTTGTTGCACCATCTGAGGCCACTGAGGGGCAGATCCTTGCTGAAAAAACTGTGAGAGGCCTAGTCTGAAGGCCCTTGCCAGCATATTCTCAAAAGCCTCAGGAGAGTGAGGCTCAGAGGCGGTGGGACACGGAATTGAAGACTGATGTGTCCTCCCAACAGAAGGCCCAGGCTCTGCCGTTGGAACAGACTGGAACATAGGCTCTGTGCCAGGGACTGGAGTAGGCCCCTCCTGAATGGAAATGTCAGGGGAAAGCTCTCTAAGTGAACTCCCTGCTGTGGAGGGAACTGGAGATCTGGCCCTTATGGAGAAGCTCGCGGCCGGTAAGGAACCTCCTTGCTTGGCTTTAGAATGGGCCTTATCAAAGGCCTTCTCCATCGCTTTGTGGCGGCGCTGCTCATCTCTGGACTGTGAAGCCTCAGAACTCCCTTTGCCCTTGGTCTTCTTAGAGCGTTTGGAGTCTGAGGGGCCACCAGAAGATCCCTCTAACGGGTCCCCCTGAGCTGATCTCTTGTTAGAGTGCGAGGGTTTAGAAGGGCGAGCCAAATCCGAAGCGTCCGCCATGTTAAAAGGCCTCCTGAGGAAAGAAAATGGCCACCGCTAGAAAAAGAGCGCGAAAAAATGGCGACGCGCTCCACAGCCGCCTCAGTGAGATAAACGAGGCTCCGAGGCGGGAAAGGAGCTGGTCGCTAGCCAAAGGGCGTCTCCGCGACACTTAAAGGGCTCCGAGAAGAAAGCAAGCCCCAAGCCAGGTGAAATAAGCCTCCAGCGAAAGGCTGTTAAAGCGGCCACCAACGTTGCAGGGGAGGTTGGGAGACGCGCCGACGGTAAAACGCCGAACGATCCACCCCCCCCCGGAACTCCGAAGCCGCCCGGCACTTACTCTCACGAAGACTCCTCAACCGACTGAAGAAAGAGGCAGGGTCTCCGCCCTTAAACGCCTCGCCTCGCGCTGCAGCGCCCACGGAAAAAAAACTAAGAGGCCGCCGATCACCTGGCCTCCGGCGCTGTCGCTGCCCGGTCAAGGCCGGTTATCGCAGCGATCCGCTCCCTCGAAGGGAGGAGAGAATCCAGTAGAGCTGGCTCAGAAAGGTGTTAAACAGAGCCAGCAAGCCAAAAAGTCAAAAAAAAAAGGCGTTTAAAATCTCGCTCAGGTCTAAGCTGGGGAAGACACGTCTGCCAGCATAGGCTGAGTCGAAAAACTGGGGCTAGGAGGGCGGAGCTATGCAAATTAGTCGACTCAGCCGATACAGCATAGAGGGAGTTAACCCACGCTGACAGACGGCCCTCTCAGGCGGAGAATATGTAATAATCTTGGGGAAGATATGCTTTTTAAGAAACAATCCAACAAGAAAGTTAGGAGCCCCCAGTGCTTAACAATCAAAGAAACTTAGGAAAACCCCACTTTAAAGGCTCAAGGAATAAACAGTGGTGGCAAGAAGTTTGTACAATGATACCTCGGTGCTCAACAGCTTCAAAACTCGTTAAATTTGCTATACAACACATTTTGACAAAAAATGTTGTCCCAGTATTCATTCTTTGTCTGGTACTTGATGAACTGCGATTGTGAAAGTGGGATAGCTGTGGACAATGGACAGGAAGTCAGCCAAACTGGGAAGGTCATTGACATAGGAAAAAGGACAGACAGGAAATCCTTCCTGGCCAAAACAAAGAGTTGCATGGTAAGTCATGTGGCTTGTTTGGCACTTGTCATTTTTAGTATTTGTCATGCCTCCCCAAACCATTTAATAATGAGTACCAAGATATCACTGTACTTTCAGACTTACAAGATTTTGTTATTGTAGTCTTACAATAAAGTAGAATTAGTTCATCTAATCATCTGGAAATTGAGTCATGGAAACTGGACTTATTTCCTTGTTGGCTTGAGATGTTTTGCTCATCCAAGCAGCTTTCTTAGTCTGAACAAGTCACTGGAATGTACTGATTCCTCTCACACCAACCTCAGGGTGTCCTCCCCAGATTGTGTGTGATATGTTGATGACGTTTCTCAGTCTGGAAACTGAGTCATGGCATCTAGTGTTTCTTATCTGGTGTATCTGGCATGGCTGACAGTACTGAGGTCTTTCAATGAGTGGTGGCTATTGTTGTTTGCATTAGCTTGGTATGGTATCAGCTTTACTCAATCTATTACAAAAAGGACTCAGATTAAAAAAAGGCTGTCTGTATTATTTTCAACTTCCTTGGACTCCACTTTGCATCTGTATTGTTACTAAGTAAGAAACAGCCAAATCAAAGATATAGATGCAGATAACTGCACTAAAGGTAAAGAACAAGAAAAAATACAAGTATAGAACTGATGTATTCAGACTGTCAGGTTGGTGTTAAGTTATTTCAAATTTGACTGAATTCAATAGAAAGTGTATCCTGGTCTTTTTTTGGCCTTTGATGAAATGTCTGGTTACATTTAACATGCAGTATTTAGTATATCCAAAACCTCTGCTTCTAACTTAAAAGTGTTTGCATTTCAATGATTTTGCTTTTCCAATGCAGAAGTAACAGTTTAACATTTACCTGAATTATTATTGTCATTAGATTTTATCTGCATTGGATGCAGAAGTGTAAGTACCTCATTTATACCTTTAAAAATAATTCTAAAAAATCATAGAAGCCAAATCCAGTAAAATAAAATGTTCTTTGTTTGATTAAAATACCGTGTATAATAATTCTGTAAAATTATACCTTACAAGAAACATACTGAAAATACAAAAAAAGATTTGTTTAAAAAAATGTACTTATTGCTTCTTTAGAATAGTCAACGGTTTAAACAGATTATTCCAAATAATCTGAGTCATTGTTTCAACCAGTTTACTGCTTAAACGAATTGTCTAATTCTGCAGAACTCATTGGAAGGACATTTTTCTCCTACTAATCCCATCAATAAAGAATACTGATACTACTGTTTTTAGAGAGTGTACCATGTTGTTGGCTTTCTGAAGTCCGTGGTTCAATAAATAAATGATCTTGTTTTATTTTCAAGTGCATTAAACCAGTTCTGGTTTGTTTAACAGCATTTTCGTGTTGTCTGAGCAGTCTGCTTCCTGAGTTTGATTGTTCCGCTGTTGCCATTTTCATGAGTTTTTAAAGGTGTAATCTGCCAGCCTTTAAAAGCAAAATAAAAAATACAAATAAAAAAATAAAAAAAATAAAATACATACAATTGTTAAAAACTTACAGCTTATCTAAATGCTTAAAAATAGGGTTGTCTCCTTTTAAATCTTTAAACTAAAAAATAAACTTCCAGCTGGTAATGGAAATGGATTGAATTTATGCTCAGGTACTTTGCTTGTTTGGGGACCTATTCCCACATCTTTTGATTATTCTATTGCTTGTTTTTCTGCTAACTGGTCAGCAGAAATTTTCTTTTGCCTTTATTATTTTTAAATCCAGCTTCATTGTTTAAAATGATTGCTCTTCAGTGGTAAATAGGTCCAAACTTAAATAAGAGATCGGTAGGATACCCATCCAATCTCCAAAGTTTCAGGAATTAAGGATATATGCTATAATATTCTTTAAAATATTAATTCCTGAATTTATAACATACGAAAAATAATTCATTCTGAATTAGTATAAAGTGAAATATTTTGAATAATACCTCTCTAGAAGTATATTTATATGATTCTCTGTGAAACAATTACCTCTTTCATTGTTGTCCTTTCATGAGAAATAAACTAGGGCTTTAGCAAAGCTGTGACCTAAATAAGAAAAGTTTTTTAAGTTGTACAAGCTTAAATATGCAAAAACAAACTCTAAGTTTACTTACTGATTGCTTGAAAGAGTTCTTCAATGTTAATTGCATTTTTGGCACTAGTCTCAACAACAATTGCACCTATAGATTCTGCATATTCTTTGGCATCCTTCATAGGTACCTCCCTAAAATAAAATTTTAGAAGTTTAAATTAAGTAGTTGTGCAACAGAATGTTTGGTTCAACTATAATATTCTTCATAATTTGAGCACATATAAATATTCATTTCTTGTTTCACATATTCAATAAATAATAAATAAATAAATAAATAAATAAATAAATAAATAAATAAATAAATAAATTCAATAAATAAATAAATAAATATGAGAAATATAATTACTTCTTGTTCTCCCCAAATCTAGATGATGGAAAGAGGCTGAATGAACAAAATTATTTTGTTGTACATTGCAATACAACACAAAATCTGTGTTTTCGGACAGCATTAGGTTCTGTCTAGTTTTCTTTCTAAAGAAAATTGTGACTGTAACTCCCAGACATTCCAGCTATTGGGCTGGCTGGCTGGCTGGCTTATTTTATTTATTTATTTATTTATTATGCATTTGTTCCATAAGTGGCTTATATCAGAATAACAATAATATTCTTTAAAATGTATTTTAAAAAATTCAATGAGAGTTCAGTTAATAATTTAATGAACATTTTAAAGAAAAATTCAAATCTACTTATACAGAATACAGAATAACAGAGTTGGAAGGGACCTTGGAGGTCTTCTAGTCCAACCCAGTGCCTAGGAAACCCTACACCACTTCAGACAAATGGTTATCCAACATCTTCTTAAAAACTTCCAGTGTTGGAGCATTCACAACTTCTGGAGGTAAATTGTTCCACTGTCAGGAAATTTCTCCTTAGTTCTAGGTTGCTTCTAACCTTGATTAGTTTCCACCCATTGCTTCTTGTCCTGCCCTCAAGTGCTTTGGAGAATAGCTTGACTCACTCTTCTTTGTGGCAGCCCCTTTGTGGCAGCTACAATTAATTGATCACTGAATAAAAAGGCTTTTATTTTCAATTATTTTTCTTTGCTCAGTTTTGAAATAACTCAATTCAGGTTTTAACTTTTTATAAATATTTTCCATATGCAGTGTTTTATAGATCTTCATGTTAAAGAAATCAGATAATGTATTTGTGTTGTATGCTAATGCATTTTTGCAAAACAGGAGTACGTAAAACATTCCTTACAGGAACTTTTCAAATGCTGTTCTAGAATGATCCATGTATGAAATCTATCTTGATATCCCCTTAAATAAAATTTAATATTTCATTTTGAGAGATTAAGAATTCCCCATGTTTCACATAAATCATAACATTGGAAATTTTAATATTTGATTATGTTTCACACTTTCCTTTTTCTTTTTATTGAGCTCTTTTAAGTTCAACCTACCACGTAGATAAACTATAGATCACATTTTTTCAAATTCCTTCGTATTTTCTACAAGAATATAACTGGTACTTGGTTCAGTAAATAAACTAGTGAAAAAGTCTTGTATATATTTTTTTAAAAAATTAATGTTTGGATTTGTATAAATTTAAAATTAATAGCTACCTTAATAAAAATAATAATTCATTTTATTTGAATCTGAAGCAAAACATTATTTGCCATACTACTGATGTCTCAAGTCTAATATCATTCCATCTATACAGTATTATATTTCCGGATGCATAATTATATATTTTTTAAAGTTTTAGCTTCATACACTCATTTTGATACTACTTTAAACGTCTCCTTTATCAAAATAAACTACAATAATTTTTCTCTTTTGTATTCTCCCACTTAATTTATTTTCTGAACTTTTATCTTTTAAATGCTTTAACTTATTCCATTATTATGAGATCCAGGATAATGAAAGAAACCATCTACTCTACATGGACCTAACACTAAATTGAAACTGATCTAAGTTAATGTTTATTTTAAATTAAATTAACATTGAAGTATTGTGTAACTTATAGTGTGTAGTTTCATATGAGTTGCAGAAGGCTGCTTCTGGTTTTGCATTCTCACTTTTGGTTAGAAATCTTTCCTACTCTTCCTCTTCTTTTTACAACAGGTCTAAATATAGTCAAGCTAATCAAAACTTGAGAAATGGAAACTTTGCCCAAACATCAAAAAATAAGATTATTTAAAGTCTTAGAATTCAGTATTATTGTTTTGGACTTAAATTAATAGACATAATTTTAAAGAACTTAAAGCAATAAAAAATGTTAATGACTAAGGAATACACAAAGGGCTTCACTGTGCCTGAACATCTAATGGCAGGAAATCATGTGGTTCCATCAAAGAAAAAACAACAACCCAGAATTGTAACTGTGATTTGTTCCCACCATTAGAGTTTGTATCCAAATAGCATGGCCTGGAGCTCTTCAATTTCATAAAGCAAATGTATGAAAACATGCTATAACGTTTTTTTATTCCTTTTCATTATTATTTCTAAATGTTTCTCTAAATATATTGACTAAGGTAAAATATAAGACAAATCCTGATCAACCATAAAGTAAGGACTTCATACAGTTATTGTGATTAAGGTGTGGGACCAATGTTTAGCCCTCATTCTACTTACTACACAGCTCAATTAGTAACACTGGACTAGCCCCTTGCTCTTAGTCCAACAGAGGTTTGTTGGTGTGAGTATAAAATTAGGGGAAATTCATTTTGCCATTTTGAGCAATAATTCATAAATGAAATAAAATGTATTACCAAATATGGAAATGTTTATTCCTAAAACCTAGATCTACACAATAAATCCTGATAATATACTGTAATTTACTGGTATGTTTTAACACAAAGTATTTTCTGCTTTAATATTTTGTTGGGTTTATTTAAGAGATTGTCCACCAATTATCCTACACTTTACTCTTGCTTTTCAAAATGTATGGAAAGCTAGATGTAACTGATTGAAAGGTGAGAACCCTTTCTAGTGGTTATAATGAATTGGATTGTTGATTACATTTACCTTCTTACTGTGTTTTGCATTTGAATTTTTAATAATGGTTTTAGCACGAGTATTTGAGTGTTTTATTTATACAGTATCTATATGTTTTCTAATTGGTGTGACCACCCAGAGTCCCATATGAGAATGAATTAAATAATTAATAAGTATCGTAACAGGACTAGTAGTTTTACAGTATATATGTTAATCAACTACTAAAATGTTGTCTTTTGCAAAAATAATTCATTTTTAAAAAGTTGAGTTCACTGGTTTTTTGTATAATCTATCATCAGCCATAGATTTAGAATGTTCCAGTGAAAGAGATGATTTGTTATTAAAAACAAAAATAGAAGTTTGTTCCAATAGAAAGTTTATACACAATAACAACAAATCTGTCTCAGTGATTACATACTTACAGTAAGTTGTTCCCCCAGAAGAAAGTTAATAAATACAAAAAAGAAAAAAAAACATTTGTAGTCATTTATATAATTAAGAATAGAGACCACATCCAGGCTAGAGTTTTTGTGTATTTGTGTATTGTGACTAAGGCAAACAATATACATACAATTTTGCATGGGAGTCTGACAACAGAATATACAAGAAGCCTCCAAGTACTATGGACAGAATTGGACACTCTGCAAGTGATACTGAAGGTATGTGCAATGTTGGTTCCCCTGCCAGGAGAAAACTCAAGCTATATGTAATGGAGGTGCAAATCTGTGTTTTTATTGGAGGAGCAGTTGAAAGAGCTTGAAGAAAAGCTCAAGTTTGTTTCTTCTCAGCAATGCCAAAGAAAACTGAAGGCCATGAACATGGATTGGAGACAAATAACAAAAACTTAACTGTTGCCCTTTCTAGCAGTGTGAAAGGATGCAGTACATGGGCAACATAAAGCCATTGTTACAGGATTAAGTGACAATATCCAGCAAGACAGAATTCTAATAGTATAGAGCTGTGTTTTTCAAGTTTGGCAGCATTAAGATGAATGGATTTCAACTCTTCAGTATTTCCAAGCCAGCATGCTGGCTGGGGAATTCTAGCAGTTAAACTCCACATGTCTTAAAGCTACCAAGTTTGAAAAACATTGGTATAAAGGAAGGCAGGGCACCATAGTGAGGTCATCCCCAAATGTTTTATTAAAGGCATCCCAGTTTTGAGGATTGAGTTGTGAATAAATAAAACAATTTGGACAAAAAAGTAAACAAGGCTAGAACATGTTTAAACATGTTTAAGATGGAATAGTATACTACTACTGTGTTTCACCAAAAATAAGACCATTTTATATTTTTTTTGAACCCTGAAATAAGTGCTTGGCCTTATTTTCAAGAAGGTCTTATTATTTCGGGACGTGTGGAGCAAGTTGGGGCTCCTCTTGCCATCTTACCTGATTTCCAGCTCTGTCTCCCTAACCCAGAGGAAATGGCGGGGACTGGCTGCGCATGCGGTTAAATATTTTCGGGGAGGGCTTATTTGGGGGGGGGGCTTATTTTAGTGCATGTGTTCAAAAGCCCGATTGGCCTTATTATTCGGGAAGGTCTTATTTTCAGGGAAACAGGTACTGTTATTTTGAAACTGTAGACATGCTTATTTCTTATATTAAATAAATAATATTTTGTTATTATTTTCACTGGTTTAATTTTTTAATTTTAAAACCATATAAAATGTATTTCTGTATTTGTCATATTGTAGAAAAAGCAATGGAAAACTGAAAAAAGTAAATATATCAGAATATATACCTAATATCAGAGAGATCACACTTGTTTCCAGCAATAGCCATTACAATGTTTTCAGGACCATGTTCTTTTAATTCTTTTACCCACTTCTTCAGTGTATGAAATGAATCCTAAATTAAATACATAAGTCAAAATGAATTTACTAAATTGAGGCATAATATTTGAAGACAATGTATAATGTATAAAATCCATAACGGTACAAACAATCTAGAATACCAAGCAAAATGAGATATGTTTCTACTGGCTCAAGATTGATTCAGCCTTCCATCCTTCCGAGGTTGGTAAAATGAGGACCCAGATTGTTGGGGGCAATATGCTGACTCTGTAAACCACTTAGAGGGGGTTGTAAAAGCACTATGAAGCGGTATATGTTAAGTTCTATCATGCTACAACCAGCCAACAAAAGTTGTATAGAGATACTCCATGACTCATAACAATATGTGTTCATAGAAAAATCTCTACATCACATGCTTCGTCTCTATATATATTCAGAAAATACATACAAGTATGTGCGAAACAAATAAAGCACTCATGTTTTCAGGACATGCTTATTAATGAAAGACTTGTTCATGGTAAGTAATAATTAACATCTGCAAAAGAAACACCTGGAGCAATATACTATAGCTATATAATCCAGTTTTTAATTAGACAAAACTTTCACAAAAATGTTCTGGGAATCAAAAATACATATTCAATTTTTCAGAATTTTGCAAAAGGTAGCAAATTATGGGATATAAATAAAAAGCAATGCTAGTGATAAACACACACACACACACACACGTTCTTAGTCTACTCAGCAGAATGAGAAAAATAGACATCAAATACAATAAAGCTAACTTTTATTTTAAAGTAGGCAGTTCAATTTTTATTGCTGTCTATCAACATCAGAATTGATTTTAGTTGCAATACTAGATTACAACAGACTTTATCAAAGAATAATAAGAATAAGAATAAAGTTTAAAATACAGTGCAGAATGAATAAATAACAGAAAAATACAAAAAAATATGATTACAAATACAGTTAAGTATTTGTAATAAATATTACGACATTACATTGTGACATAACTCCAGTAAGACTTATTCCAACAGTATACATTCAAAAATGTGGATTGTCTGGTCTTCTTAAATTTGCAATACAATAAAGCAAAAATGGCCATGATAACCAATATAACCAATCATACCCATTAGCAAATCTTTAATACATTCAGTTTCAGAACCTGCAAATGCATCAATATCCAAGCCCAGCATTTATTGTGTCATAAAACTGCCAATGTGGATTGTAATATTTGCTGTCTTTAACTGCAGGCAGACAGCAACTCTTCTATGAAGCTTACCTTTGAAATAGGCAAAAAGCATGGCTTATACAGTTAAATTACTGTGCTGGTTAATGACCTCAATGAAGTTAAATATGTTAATAGATGTCGTGCTTTAATAGAGCACAGAGGAGAGTGGATAAGTACTGTAAAATTAATCTGTTTTTCCTAAAATGATAATACCATTTAAACATTTCATATATTGCACCAAAGTAGCTATGTTAGTTATGATACCGCTCAAGGAAAAGTCATGGAGATTTTTTTTCTGTGCCTAGCAAGAGAAGAAATATATGTCTCAGTGTATTTTTTAAATTTGTTTCTTTTCCAGTAATATGAAGGATAAGAATTTGTTAATTTATTCTAGCTAAATCCTTCTCCTTGTCTATTCTTAAATGAATAGCAAAAGTGCCTTGAGAGAGATGCAGAAGTTTTCTAAGAAAATTAACTGTTGGAATTATTTTCTCATTTCAATTTTCCTCAGTGCAAAATGTGTGTACTACAATTATGCTATACAACCTCAACATGGCCATGTTGTGTGTTTGGTATGTGTTCTTTGGACAGTGAATGAAGCAGGCCAGGAGTATGTACCCAAAGGGTATTTCTAGCAGGGACATCCAAAGCACAAAGATCACCCAAGTTGTTCTGCTAAGGTGAGCAGGTACCTATATTGGGCAGCTTTGATATAGGA
Organism: Masticophis lateralis; assembly: GCA_030761175.1. Classification (NCBI taxonomy): domain Eukaryota; kingdom Metazoa; phylum Chordata; class Lepidosauria; order Squamata; family Colubridae; genus Masticophis; species Masticophis lateralis. The sequence goes on along the minus strand of JAUDYJ010000003.1, from coordinate 53,977,135 downwards.
AAGTGATGCAGGCATATGATCATTTTAATGACAATGGCAAAGGCATCAGTTTATACTGCCTGAGAAAAGACAACCACTCACACTTTACCAGAAAACCACAGGAATAAAGAGACGGTCAATTGTGGGATGGATAATAGGCCTCTTAAGTCAAGTGGCACTCAACATGCTTCTGAAGAAAACTTGAAGATCTTTCAGAGTATGTGTATGACATAGATATATTAAAGCCTTCCAGAGATCAAATTGCTGATGTTTCAATATAGAAAAAGGAAATCCAAATGTGTGAAAGATAAAATTGCAATGGGAACATGTAAGAAGCTTGAATATGGGGAAGCTCAACAAAAAATAATAATCAATTACATATTGACATTTTGGGCAAATTTAGATTCAGCTAGACAGAAAACCTTACTGTTTATTACTCAAGGCATGAAAAACGAAGAAGGAACTATGTCGCACATTCATACAATTCCGCCAAGCAATTTTTTTTGGTAGTTATGGGCATTTGTTGATTTTCATAGAGAAACTCACAAAGATCAAAGTTTGCAAAGTGACATTCCAAATTGAGAAGTAGGCCTCTAAACCTGCCTGAAAAGAATTTAACTATTTTACTATTTTATGAAGCGACTCAGCAAAGTTCACACTGTATTTGAGAGATGGGGAAAAAAACATCTGTTTACAGTCCTTGAAGCATTTCATAATGTGTCAGCTAAAATTCAACACAAATAATGTAAAAAACAGTATCCCAAAGTACACTTAATGTCACCTTTAAAACCCCTCAATCTCAAAAGATTGCCTACCCCTGTTTAAAAGATTAAAAGAAAATAATGTTATATTTTAATTATCTTGATTTAACAATGTCTAAAAAACTTATGAAAATATAATTTACTAACTTTTACACTGGATTACTCTCTAAGCCTGCACAGTAGGATGCTGAGACAAAAATACAATGAGCAATTATTAAATTGGATTTTTGAATAAATGTCAATAATGGCATAATAGTAAGCTCACCTGGTTAGTTATGTCATAAACTATAACAACTGCTGCTGATCCACGATAGTACATAGGTGCCAGTGAATGAAACTATGAAACAGAGAACAAAAAGTTATGTCTTGCAGTTATGTAAGTCAAAAAGGTATGATAGTTTAAATTAATATATTTTCTTTATCTTCCCTCCCAAATTTACTCATCTAACAGCTGTAAATGATTTACATCAAGTAACAAAATGGATTAAAATAAAACCATAGCACCCCAGAATATTTTTTCCCATACAATGGGATAGGTCATCCTCATTAATCCCAAATGCTTTCCTGAACTGTGGTTTTCAAGACTCTTCTGAAGCTCCATAAGGAGGTTAACAGAACATCAGGGACAAAGAGTTCCACCAAAGGGGTCTACCACAGAGAAGACGCAACATGTTGATTCCTATAGGTGGCACTCAAGTGATGAGATCTTAACAAGTTTCTCTTCCAGCTTTTGAAGGATAGGCAGATTCAGCCCACAGCAGAAAGTCCTGAAAGTATTTAAACTCAGCCCATTCAGCTCTTTAAAGATGATAACACTAGTAGTTAATATACTTCCTGAAGTAGTAGAATCACATTTGTGGATCTAGATATGCCCACATCTGTTTGGCCTGTGATCTACCCTGGGAAAAAGAGAGAACTCTTCTTACTTTCCCTTTCTTCAAACAAATATTTTCAAGCTGAAGAGAGGATGTGTATTCAAACAAAAAGACAGAAAAGGAGTGAAAGAGAGAAAGAATAACTGCACCTGAATGTGCATCCCTCAAACCAGTACTTTTAAAATTACTTGTTCCTGCCACATCCAATGGATTACAACCAGTATCTCCTAGCCCTAATTTAAGACCCATCATCATTTTTAGGGAGAGTGCAATTCTTGCTAGACTTACTAGACTTAATAGAACTTCTAATTTTTTTAATTCAAGGAAGCACAGCTTATTTTTCAAGCCATAGAGCTTGCTAAATAATCAAGGATCCAAGAAAACATCAGAGAAAAATACCTGGCCATTCATATTCTCATTCTCTCTTTCTCACACACACACTCACAACACACAGATACATACTCTGTCAGACATGGAAGATCAGGTCTATATGTGGAGGTCCAATTAAACTGATTGATTGCTACTCATGCCCGTGCAAAGAAATCTTCTCAACTAATAGTTAGCACCTGCTTGGAATTAGATAAGGGTCAATGGAATTCAAGGGAGATTTGATGTAGTTCGGCTGTGGCTATGTAAAAATTCTAGGCTGATCCTTCTTTTAATACCACCTTCAGGTTCTGCCATTCCTACACACACACACACACACACACACACAGAGAGAGAGAGAGAGAGAGAGAGAGAGAGAGAGAGAGAGAGAGAGAGAGAGAAGACTTTTCAGCTTATAAAAGAAGAGAGTTAATTTTCTGCAATGCAAGGAAAGGCATTTGGGATTAATTAATTGAAACAAAAAAAATAATGTGAGATTTCATTAAAAACACTCTTTGTTTTACTTTCAGAAAATAGTATACTTCTTCACAATGATTATTCTACTAAGTTCTGACATTGTTTAATACAACTTTTAAAAAATCTAAGACCTCTCTAAAAATATTTTTTTTGCTTTCTTGGCATAGTATGCTATGTGGAAGAAGAGATAAAATATTTCCTTTTTCCCCAAGATCAGGAAATCTCATATTTTCAGCAAAGTATGATAATTAGATGGAGCAGCAATAAGCTACTGGTAGAAGTCAATAATAGCATATGGTGCTCAAGAAACTGTAATAGAAGGCTTAGCAAACAAGATGTCATTAAGTTAACTAAGAACTTTCCTTGCCATTGTCAAATAAAACTATATTAGTAAGCGAAAAACATATCTCAACCATGATACTAATTATGTACAGAGCAATGTACCAACTTGATCATACCATAACAATTTATACATACACATATGAACAAATTAGCATTGTTAAATTAGTTACATAATCCCTCTCTTAAACTAACTTTCAAAACTTTCAGACAACATGGTCAAGCCAACTGATAAGATGAGCAGTTTTGTCAACAGGACAAATGGGAAGGAATTAAAGGTTTGAATTAATAGCATGATGTTCTATAGAGGAATTATTGAGTTTGTCATCTGCACTTCTATAACTGTCTGGTTTGGTTCTGCAACCCAACAAGACAGACACAGACTTCAGAGGATAATTAGAACTGCAGAAAAAACAATTACTATCAACCTGCCTTCCATTGAAGACCTGTATACTGCACAAGTCAAAAAGAGGGCTGTGAAAATATTTGCAGACCCCTCGCATCCTGGACATGAACTGTTTCAACTCCTACCCTCAAAATGACGTTATAGAGCACTGCACCAGAACAATTAGACACAAGAGCAGTTTTTTCCCGAATGCCATCACTCTGCTAAACAAATAATTCCTTCATACTGTCAAACTATTTATTAAATCTGCATTACTATTAATCTTCTCATTGTTCCTATCACCCATCTCCTCCCACTTATGACTGTAACCTTGTTGCTGGTATTCTTAAGATTTATATTGACTGTTTCCTAATATGATTTTATTGCTTATTTGTTCCCTATAACTATCATTAAGTGTTGTACCTTATGATTCTTGACATATGTATTTTTTCTTTTATGTACACTGAGAGCGTATGCACCAAGACAAATTCCTTCTGTGTCCAATCACACTTGGCCAATAAAGAATTCTATTCTATTCTATTCTATTCTATTCTATTCTATTCTATTCTATTCTATTCTATTCTATTCTATTCTATTCTATTCTATTCTATTCTATTCTATTCTATTTAGCAAGAGATAATAATGCAAGCTGTCCTTTCACACCATAATGAGATGGCTGGCTGATTGCAAGAGGCCAATCATTAGATCCCTCTTTAGCCCACCAACAGACAGCAGAAGAGTCTGAACCAGTTTTGAAATAGATGGAAGTACATTGGATTTTAAAGATACCGGTATGGAAGGAAATTCAAGTTTGTATGGCAGGTATAACTACTTCAACTCCTTTCCCTCGAGGCCAATTGTAGGAAATAAAAATATCATGTCAGCAATAGGGAGAGAGAAAGACATGGTAAGTAGCTCAGAGATTGGACCATTAGATGAAGCCTAGAAGATCCTGAGAGAGCAGAAATTAGAAGATTCTAGTGGTTCAAAGTTTTTATCTTTCCAGAAGCCGGGAACTAGAACTTGGCTGCATATTATTGTGATTCTGAAAGTGTCAATATGTTGATAATGTAGTGTTCTGTTTGTTTAATCTCTATTGTACAATTGTTTCTGTTAAACAGAATTTAGATTACTGTGATGTTTAAAACAATATAAACATACCATGCCTTCTTACCTTTAGTATCTATGTTACAGATGCTAGTTCCCTCTGCTTTATTAACAAATACAAAATATGGCATGCAACTTTCTTTAGATAAAAACTCATACTCACCCTTTCCTGACCTGCTGTGTCCCAGATTAGAAATTTATGAAGCTCATTCCCACAAGGGACTGTTTTAGTCATAAAAGAAGCTCTAAAATTTGCAAGAAGGGTGGCACATAAGCAGAGTTTACATTAAATTACTGTGCATGTATTTGCTAATTAAGAAAACAATATTTTCAGGAATCTAATCTTCACAAGGGAGAAAACAAATCATTTCTTCTTAATGTTTTAGAAATAGCAAACATTTTACTGACATTACAGGCAGTTTAAAAGTTAAATTAAACATAATGATGCATACATGTAGTGCTATTTTTAAATAGGAAAATAAGTTACTTTTTTCTAGAAAGAATTCACATTTATAAAATTTGAGATTCTAGAAGGATTAATGAAGATGAATGACATAGCCACTTAAACTACACTATCCTATCTTGTTAAAATGTAATGAGTTGCAAAACTAAATTGTTCTTTTAAGTCAATAGCAATAGCAATAGCACTTAGACTTATATACTGCTTCATAGTGTTTTTACAGCCCTCTCTAAGAAGTTTACAGAGTCAGCATATTGCTCCCAACAATCTGGGTCCTCATTTTACCGACCTCAGAGGGTAGAAGGCTGAGTCAACCTTAAGCCGGTGATATTTGAACTGCCGAACTGCAGCTAGCTGTCAGCTGAAGTAGCCTGCAGTTGCTGCACTCTAACCAGTGCGCCACCTCGGCTCTTGCGGTCCTTGACCACAAGCAGATACATATCTACTAAATTTCAGCAGATTAGTCCTAAATATTATAATTTGATTTTAAAGAACATTCAGGTAGATGAGAGATTAAATAAAACAGGAATCTTTATTCTAAGCTATATATAATTCTAAATAAAAAAGAAAATAGTTTTTTTCCTGCATGCTAATGTTTGTTAATATTTCCTGCATAAATCATTACCATCATCTGGATAATTATTTCCCGCTTTCTCAATTAATTATACAAAATAATAAATGAGTTACTAAGGCCCAAATCAACAATTTACTATTCAGTAGCTGAATGTTGATTTTAAAACTGGAAAGAATTAGAAAAATATAAGAATTTATGAATATTTTATGGCTGAAAGAAAATAAAAATTAGTTATCTAAGAAACCTGAACATCTTTCATTCCCCCAGACATAACTGGAATGTGAAACTCTAATGGTATTTCAGAAGCAGCTTGAGGATTTTCAGAAGGATCAGTTTCAAGGCTTTAATATCCACCTGATATAGTTGTATGACAAAGAAGAGTGATGTACCAGGAAAGGCAAGGTCAAGGAATAGACATGCAGAGATTCCAAGAATGCTATTTTGTTGTAGGGTGTATTAATAGAATCCTGAAAGCATGTCCAAAACCTACACTGTGCCTTTTAACAATAAAATCAAGATGAGGCTGTTCTGAATCTATTTCTCATGCTTTCTACTTTTCCAGAGCTGAGCAACCCGTTTCTTTCTTTTTCTTTCTTCTCATTTAGCTGGAGCTAAATTCTTCCCCAGCCCTCACCATAGGAAACTATTGCTGAACCTATAATTCTGGATAATTTTCATTCAACCTCCCTTTTGGGGGGGAAATTGCAGAGAAAGTAGTCAGGCTGAAGCTTAAAAATTATCTATTTCAGTCAGGGCACAGGCAGTATGATCATTGATATGATAGAGCTAGGATGGGGGTGAATGACCATTCTAGTTCTCTTTAATTTTCATGATATATTTCTGGACCAACTACTTTCCCTTGGGTGCTTCCAATCATCAGTAATTGGGGCAGAGGTCAAGCCAAATGCTTTTAGTCGTGGATACCTAAGATTCAATGTTCTTATCACTCCTGTTAAACATTGAAGTGGTAAGTAAAGCATCATTAGGCAGACATCATTAGTAAGCTGATGATACTCAAATGTATATTTCAACTCCTGGTTGACCAGGTGATGCTGTTGAGTCTTGTCACAGAATCTGGAGGCTACTAAGGTCTGCATGGGAAGGAACTGGCTTAATTCATCCCTGACAAATACAAGTAACTATAGCTTCATGATTTTTCCAGTACCAGATATTTCTATCTTTAGTTTTGAGTAAAATTGTACTTTCCCTGCAAAAGTGTTTTGTGATTTGGGAGTCCTTCTGAACTTACATATCCTACTCAAAAGAATAGATAGTGCCTGTGGCTAGGTAGTCATTTGCACATATTGTCCTAATGCACCAAGTGCCCATTTCTTTTCATTGGTAATTTCTTCTCACAGTCATTAATGCCTTAGTCACTTGTGCGTGGACTATTGCAATATGTCCTGTATGGGAGTGCCCTTGAAGCCCATTTAGAAGCTACAGTTAGTCCAGAATTCAATGACACAAACCGTCATGGCTCTGCCTCAAAACTCTATTGTAACATCTCTGCTATGTGAGCAGCACTGATTACCAATGAATTTCTGGATGCAGTCCAAGGTGCTGATTATCATCTGTACAGTTCTTTATGGCACAGGGCCTCTCTTTCATTGTTTTTGCTCCTGCAATACTAAAAACAAGTTCTTTGAACTCAACATTTACTCTAAGCTCTGGTACATCCATTTGATATAGTGTATATTTGTTCCCTTCCCATTGTTTGTTTCAGGGACAGTGGTTGCTTTTGACAGTTGCCTAGATTCACTGTTGAGCTGGCCAGCCTTAGAAATGTGAAGTATAAATAAATAAATTTTAAATAAAAAGCACTTTTCAAAAACTGTGGATTTAAATCAGAGTAGTCAATGATTTACAGAAAAAAATCTACTATACATCCAAATCTTCTGGAAAGCCATAAGAAGTCAGCTTCTGGCATAAAGAGCTAGTTCGATGTAGCGGTTAAGACACCAGGTTAGAAACTAGAAAACTGTAAATTCTAATCCTGCCTTAGCATGAAAGGCATCTGGGTGACTTTCAGCCCAACTCACCTTACAGGGTTGTTGTTGTGGAGGAAATAGGATAAGGAAGGAATATTAGGTATAGTCACCATTTTGAGGTATTTATAAAAAATAAAGGCAGGATAAAAATATCTAAGAAATAAGTGTAATTCTAATACGCAAGATCAACCCTTCTGCCCACTTTTCAGAATTTTAAGACTGGGAATGGGAATAGAAGAATATTCCTCTCATCTCTACCCTTAAAAATATATAATCATCTACCCCAAAATAGGCCTAAATTGCTTGGTTTTGGTAGTGTTGTGGAAGTTGTGAGAGCTCAACAAAAAATTGCACGAAAAAATCAAGTAGTTTGCAGTTGGCATTAATTGCAGAAGGTGGTAACAAGTCCACTCAATATTCCATGTTAAAATAGGGATGGAACCCATAATACAAATACAGCTATCTTGAATAATGAACTTTCCCATTTTAAATTATGAAGGAATTCATCAGTGTTTATTTAACTTAACTGTACACGGTACTTACCCAATAGTAACGCTAATATTGTGGTCAAAATGATCCTGAACAAATCGAGAAACTATACTTGATTTGCCAACTCCAGTGTCCTAAAATTTAAGAAAGGAAGAATCAGCCCAATATTGTCCTGAATGCCCATCTGTTTTAAATGAAGAAACCCTTAGGTTTAGGGCAGGGGCAGGGGTCCCCAACCTGCAATCTGTGGACCAGTACCGGGCCACAACATGCCAGAAACTGGGCCATACAAACAAGCAAACCCCCATCCGTGGAAGGCAGACAGCACACGAAACCATGCCCTCTCTGGTTCATGGAAAAATCTCTCTCCATTGAACCAGTCCCTGGTGCCCAAAAAGTTGGAGACCACTGGTTTAGGGTACATTTACTTAAGAGGCTGTACTGTACTTTGTAAGAAAATGGCTGAAGGATATCAGAATATAGAAATGCTGCACCATTAGCTTCTCCAATAACAGAGGAACTCCCAAAACAGTAGTTGAAATTTTCATAATTAGGCCCGAAATAGGTGTGACGGGAAAAGTTAGAGAAGCACAACTTTCTATCTCAGAAAATAATACACCAGATTAGCATTTGATAGAGATCAGAGAAGATCTATAAGAAACAAACAAAAAAAGAAACACTTCATCTGAAAGTCCTTGCCTGAATATAGGAAGCCAACAGATTCTGTTCTATCACAATATTCCCCTATTAGCATTATTGTTCTTCCCTTTAATTCTGAATACCTACCTTCTCTGCAAACCAGCTTCGAACCTGTGTTAGAATATTGACTTTTACAGAGATTATTATATTCCAAGGCTTAAGTAGTTGTATATTTAAATCTATTTAAGAGAGCCAATTTAATGTAGTGATTAAGGCACATTAGGAACTAGAAAACCATGAGTTCTAGTCTTGCCTTAGGCAGAAAAACCAATTGGTTACCTTGGACCAGTCAATCTCTCTCAGCTCTAGGAAGAAAGTAATGGCAAACCACTTCCAAAAATATTTCCAAGAAAACTGCAGGGGCTAGTCAGGCTGTTGCCAGGAATCAAGATCGATTCAAAAGTACACATGTACACACAGACAACTAATTTAACAGGTTCTAAACAATAATTCTGGCAAAATATTACTAAATTCACTGTATTCTATTGATATCTTACAAGCTGTTGAAATGATCTGTACATAATTTATTTTAAGATCTTTGGGATCCATTCCAATGCATCCTGCATGCTTCATTCATGTATTTCGTTAATTGGAAGTACTATAGATGTACTTGTCTGACTCTAGGCAAATCTTTAAAAAGTTTGGCAGATAGGCTGGATAAAATTCAAAAGGTCAGTGTGGAATAGGCAATAGTCCATTTTATTCCTTTGCTAATAATTCATTCAATTCCTTAAAATTAAAGCCAATTATGTTACCTTGAACCATGGCTTTGTGCTCATTTCTAAAGTGAAATACTCACTCTGTGGCATATGGATCAATCTATGCTTTTAAATGTTCCTTTCTTGTTGTTATCATTCACTTTTCAAACATAGGGTAGACAACATTTTATTTAGATGGGACAAAATGATGTTTAACAAAATCAAAATTCAGAAATGCCTTGAATGCGTGCAAGGCATCATGAAATCTGAGGATTACCAATGGATTTTGGATCGCACTGTAGAGCCCAGTGTCAGAAAGCTGGGTTTGCGTCAGAGATCTTGGGTCTTCGAGCACGACAATGACCCCAAACATATGTCAAAAAGCACCCAGAAATGGATGACAACAAAGCTCTGGAGAGTTCTGAAGTGGCCAGCAATGAGTCCAGATCTCAATCCCATTGAACACCTGAGGACAGATCTTAAAATTGCTGTTGGGGAGAGGCGCCCTTCCAATAAGAGACACCTGGAGCAGTTTGCAAAGGAAAAGTGGTCCAAAATTCCGGGTGACAAGTGTAAGAAGCTTATTGATGGTTATCGGAAGCAACTGATTTCAGTTATTTATTAATAAATTAAAATTTGTGCAACCAAATATTAAGTAAAGGGTGCCAATGATTTTGTCCAGCCCATTTTTGGAGGTTTGTGTGATGTTATGTCCAATTTGCTTTTTTTCCTCCCTTTTTTGGTTTTGCTCCAATACACACAAAGGGAATAAACATGTGTATAGCAAAACATGAGTTACTGCAATACTTTTCTGTGAGAAATACTTCATTTTTTGGAAAAATTTCAGGAGTGCCAACATTTACGGCCATGACTGTATGTGTAATTCAAACTGAAACGATGTAGTAAATACCACTTATACATTCTGTGCATAATTGTCAATATGGAATCTTTCTGCATCCATGCAGTCACTTATCTTGCTAAGAGAGAAAGCTTTAAACAAGGGAACTGCCTTTCTCCTAATGTCTGCCTGTTCTGCTTGTGTTGGGTCCCCTCAGTTAAACAATGCCATCAAGCAGGACGAGAGAAACAGCCCCAAAGCATGACATTGCCACCCCATGCTTCATAGTAGGTATGGTGTTCTTTGGATGGAACTCAGCATTCTCTCTCCTCCAAACACGAGTTGTGTTTCTAGGAAACAGTTCTACTTTGGTTTCATCTGACCATATGACATTCTCCCAATCCTCTTCTGGATCATCCAAATGTTCTCTAGCAAACTTCAGATGGGCCCGGACATGTACCGGCTTAAGCAGGGGGACACTTCTGGCACTGCAGGATCTGAGTCCCTGGTGGTATAGTGTGTTACTGATGGTAGCCTTTGTTACGTTGGTCCCAGCTCTCTGCAGGTCATTCACTAGGGCCCCAGGTTTTTTTGCTCACCGTTCTTGTGATCATTTTAACCCCATGGGGTGAGATCTTGCGTGGAGCCCCAGATCGAGGGAGATTATCAGTGGTCTTGTATGTCTTCCATTTTCTAATTATTGCTCCCACAGTTGATTTCTTCACACCAAGCTGCTTGCCTATTGCAGATTCAGTCTTCCCAGCCTGGTGCAGGTCTACAATTTTGTTTTTGATGTCCTTCGACAGCTCTTTGGTTTTCACCATAGTGGAGTTGGAGTGTTTGAGGTTGTGGACAGGTATCTTTTATACTGATAACAAGTTCAAACAGGTGCCATTAATACAGGTAATGAGTGGAGGACAGAGGAGCCTCTTACAGAAAAAGTTACAGATCTGTGAGAGCCAGAAATCTTGCTTGTTTGTAGCTGACCAAACACTTATTTTCCACCATAATTTGCAAATAAATTCTTTCCAAATCAGACAATGTGATCATCTGGATTTGTTTTCTCATTTTGTCTCTCATAGTTGAGGTCTACCTATGATGTCAATTACAGGCCTCTCTCATCTTTTTAAGTGGGAGAACTTGCACAATTGGTGGCTGACTAAATACTTTTTTGCCTCACTGTATGTATGTAAAGTGCTAAGGAAACATGTTATGTATGTAAAATGGTAAAGAAGAACCAATAAATAAATAAATGAGGAATTACATTTCCTTTTATTGCCATTCCAAAAAAACATATGATTGGATATAGCAATTCTACAATTTTTTTCCATGCCTTTAACCACATTTCCAAGTTCCAAGTGCTCCTTACAGAAAATGTCTGAACACAGTTATCAATAACTGCACTTGCAAACTAACTATATTTTTGTTGCATTCAAGGACAATTCTAGAAGTGTTATTGGAAATAAAACTTGAGTGCTATTCATGATCTTTCTCTAACAATGTAGAAAATCCTTACTGAAGGTTATCCTTGGGGATGAAGGGAAGAGGACAAATGGTTTAAAATTACAGTTTTGCACAGGTGGGGAACTATGGCCCCTTTATGACTTGTAGATTTCAACTCTCAGAATTCTAATTTTGGGAGTTGAAATCCACAAGTCATAACATGGTCATAGTTCCCTACCTCTGCTTTATAGGATAGATTTTCAGGATATTTTAAATTAAAATATTTTCTTATTGCATCATATGCATTAATTTCCTAATGATTTCAATTAGTATATTCATCTACAAAATTTACAAAAGTATTTGCAAAAGTATTTGGATTATATTATTTGATGCAAGGAAAAGTATATTTAAACTATTTTATGCAGTTTGAACAGTACATTCAAAGAAACAAAAGCTCTGTGTAGAGAAAATATTTTTATTATAATAGTTGAAACAATCTTGAGCAATAGGCAATAAAGCAGTAAAGTATCATAAAACTGCCAAACTGAAAATTTTCTGCACAAAATGTTCTAGTCATCTCTGCCATTATCTGAGCAAAAACTCTCCAATATATATTCTGCAAATTAATCTATTTCCACTTGAACTTCTGATGTCTGATTAACTTATTAAATGGTTTGACGTTCAAAAGTTTTCCATGTTTTTCTTTGGAACCATGAACATCAAAAAGAAGCCAGTAATTTTTTTTTTTACTAAGGTATTCCTATTTATTTATTTATTATTATTTATTAATTAGACTTATATACCGCCCTTTTCCTTACGGACTCAGGGCGGTGGACAGCTGAGTAAAAAACCAATACATAAAAGTTAAAATATTATAAAACAAATATAAATTTGGCTGAAAATTAAAAACAAATAGATATTAAAATACATCAACTCTAACAATTTTAAAATTCAGCAGGGATCAGGCTAAACCGGCAAGCTATTGTTGTTCAAACACTAAGCAACTGATGGAGGGCTTCCCACCGATGTCCTTCTGATTTCTTGAATGTTTAGGAAGTCCTCGCTTAACCCTTCAAAGTTTTGTCAGACTTAGAAAAACTACTTATGATCTGTTCTTGAAGTCATGAGTGCTGCATACCCCCGTGGATCATCTGATTGCATTTTGGGCACTAGGCAACTGGCTTGCATTTATGATCAGTTGCGTCCATTGGATATTGGATTCATTTAACCACCATGGGATTTGTTTAGTGATTGTGTTGTTCTTTATGATCCTGGCAAAAATGGTCAACTTATGACCAAAAGAGGTGGGGGAAGAGTTGCTGTTTTTACTATTTATATATCGGTTTTTTTTAATTTTTGTAAGCCACCCAAAATTACTGAAAGTGAATGAGTGGCCATATAAATTCTCATAAATAAATAATCACAGTTGCAGTAAAAATAGTTTGGCCAGTAAAAATATTTATTTATATAGCATTAGCTGTAAAATTATATACTTTATTGCTTTATTACTAGGAACTCTCAACAACTCAGTTCTAACAGCTGTTCCTAAAAACTTGGTCTGGTTTAGAAAGATGTTAACACTTCTATTAAAAGTGACTACCTTCATGAAATGTAACATCAGTATACCATGATTAAAGTATGTTTTCCTAGACTAAATTTTATTTAAATTTTTTAAAAATGTGTACTCAGTAATTACTACTCCAAGCAAAAGTTTGTTTGTATTCTGAAGAATTGTATAAGCTTAAGTATCTTGTCTTTTCTCAGTGTTAAAAAATACTTGTATATCTAACTTTACTATTACGGTGTAAAGTTTTTTTCTAAGATATTAGCCTTTCAAAATACTAAAGTCACAATCCTATGCAGATTAATATGTAATATGTTCAGTAAAACTTAGGTAGATATTAATTTAATGAATTTCATTTTGCTTAAGGAAGATCAAAACAGGCTATGTTTCTAAATAAAAGTACAGAACAAACTATCCTTGTCTTTTTTATGAAACACAATTTTTACAGGAAAAAAAATTTGGATTTACATTCAGAAAATAATGTTCAGCACTCCATTCAGGGTGGATTTGATTTAAATCACAATTTAATTCACTAGTAAAAAGGCTTGATTTAAATCAAGTCGATTTAAATCATAATTTTTAAAGAGCAACTGTCATCTGTCCCACAGCAGCTCCTCCTCTGACTTGTTGTTGACTCACCGACAGTCCCAATATTGCAGAATATACAGCTTCATGCTACATAACTAAGCTCTATTTCATGCTGAATAAACTAAATTATGAATGTATCTTAAATAATAAACTATCTTTAGTAGATCTTTACTCCAAAAGCATTTTATTAAAATAAATTTGAGAAAAATAAAAAAATCTGATTTAAATAAAAAATCCGATTTTTAAATCGATTTTTATCCTGACTTCATTAGTATTTTTTATAAAAGATAATATTTTACACATATACACACACATCTTAGAATTTAAATAGAATTTATGGAGGATTATGGGGAACACTTTTCCTCTAACTACTGTTAGGTATCTGGTTTAAATAACCAATAAAAAAAATAAAGTTATGTGGAATGAAAATTCATCACAAGTTAATGAAGCTGGGTACAGATTTTCCATTAGTCTGGAGAAATGAGGCAGATCACCATCCCAAGCAAATGCATATTTGAATGTTTGTTGATTAAAGAGGGGAAAGTGCTGCTACTTTTCTCTACAACTATTGTCACACATTCTGTTGTATCAGTTGCATAGAAATGCCATTATACCCAAAATCTAATAAAGGAAGAAAAGCTATAAATGGTCTGATTAACATAAATACGTAAGAAGTTTCCAGATTATAAAGCATATTACCTATAAGCATCTTGAGGACAATAAAGTGATTACAAGAACTCAACACTGATTTATCTATTGTAGAACAATTTTTGACAGGCAAACCTTGTCTCATGTTCTTTGACCAAACAACTTCCATAACAGATTGTGGAAATTCTTTACTTATAATATACCTTGATTCCAGAAAAAAAAATCTGACAAAGTATACAAAGATACTGATAAGCAATTATTGAGTTCAATCCATTAAAAATTTAATGCTACATACTTGGCTTAAAAACTGAACTGAAAAAACATTAATCAATAATAGTTCCTTGTCAGATTGGAAGAAGGCATTGAGTGGAATGCTATAAAGTCAAATCCTAAACTCTCATTTCTTTAACTTTTAAATAAATTACTTGAATGAAGAGGTGGGGGATGTGTTTATTAAATTTGCACTTGACACAAATAAAATAAATAAATAAACTTTATTGTCATTGTATGTGTATACACAGTATACACATACAAATAAATTTACTTGACACCCAAAGACCAGGTACACAAAGTATGTAAGATAGTAAATAATGTAATTAACAAATAAAATGAAAACATTGTTGATAGAAAATTGGCAGAACATAATAATGAAATTTAACAGAAACAAATGTTACAGGAATCAAAATGTTGGGTATAGATCAGGAAAATTACTTTGAAAGACATCTTAGAAATTGATTATAAATTAAGCATGAAGGACTAAAAACTAGCATCAAGGACTGAAAACTAGTTCCATGAAGAGAGACTGAAAGTCTTGGGCCTATATAGCCTTGAGATGTTAAGTCACAGATAGCTAACAAACCCAAGAAGCAAGACCCACGCAGGTATAAAAAATATAAACTTGGAAACAATAAAAGTCCCAAGTAGCAGGGCAATGAAAACACTTCCTTTTAAAGCCCCCATATCTTGTCTGCCTGTCTCATACCGAAGTAATTTCTTTACCTGCTTCTCACAGCCTGGCATACAGTAATACTTATTCACCTAAAGGAATTTTGCATAGACAGTAGCCAAGATCTATTTTCTATCATTGCAAATAGTGCATTCTTGACATTAAATGCAGAGCAATAGTGACTCCAATTATTTAGAGAAATAGTAAGGTTCTTCCCCGAATGTAGACAAAGAGGCAAGAAAGGCATGTTTTCATTTTGACTCCTATCCAGAGATGGGAATAGGACTCCCTAGTCAAAATTCCAATTCCAAGTATATGAATCTATGCCTACAAAAAAATGAGTGGTAATCCTGATACGTACATGTAGCAGATGCCTCAATACAGTATATAAATATAAATGCCTCCACATCAACAGGCTAGTGAGTGCTTTAGCAGGCTACCTATATCATCTAGTCCCCACTCTGTCTTCATCAGTAATTTTATACTGATCTGCTGGGGTGCCTATCATGAAAGGCTGGGCCACTTGACCTTGTTTGTTTTACAGATTCAATAGTGGAAGTATGAAATGTAATATATTTCTTTGTATTTGAAAAAAACAAGCCCATCAAAGAGAAAACAACTGGTATTTATTTTCCTGGATTATGTGGGAAGGGAGAAGAAATAGGAGAATCCACAAAGCAGAAGTTAACTTTAGTCTGAACAGAACATCTGGCTGTATGATAAGGTTACTCTAGAGAAGCATTTATACAGCAGTTGCTGCAACTTTTTAAAACTGAATGCAATCTCAAGAAAATGGCTTAAGGAGTTGCAAACAGTATCACATTTTTGAAAATTTAAGGGCACCTTTTTTGCTATAAACATGAAGTGCAGTTTATTCATAATAAATAGCTGTACTGTTTTTTCTTAATAATGGGAGCTAAATCTAGGCAGAGTAAAGGAAACTAAACTATTAAATCACCATGACTGTACAAAACAGAGGAGGAAAAGAAAGGAAGAATTCCCTGACAGAGGTCTATGTGGGCTTGCAAATTATCAGCTGGGAGGAATTCACCATAACACTGCAAAGAATTATTCTAAAAAGAGGATATGGTTAGCCACAGAATGAAACAGTTTTTGCTGAGTTGCATCTCATGGTGAACTGCTTTTTGCACTGACGCAATTTCTGTCCACTTACAGCCAAAATCAGTTCAAGTGTGTAGCCATCTCTTCTGAGCTCAAAATGTTATCTGCTAAATACAAACCAGAAAAGCACCGTATTTAGGACAAAACACAACATACTTAACTTGTAGAAGAGACTGAAGGAAAGGAGAACGAGATTTCTATATTTTAATAGTTAAAAAAATACTTTTCAAGGGACATTTCCCAACAAGATAACAACATGCTAACAATTTTTACAAAAATTACATCTATCTGTGAATCTGATCATAATGCAGGTGTGAGAGTGTAGTTACCCTACTCTTAATAATTGATTTAAAGAGTTAAAGAAAAAACTATTCCATATGATCAGCTTGCCCACATGAATTTCAGTTTCTGCATGTTTTTATTTGCTATAAAGCAGTATTCAACATTGCCTGCGCACCGCATCGTTAAGGATTCAACGGGGTTCCATCATCTCTACCGGGAATCAAAACACGTCTCCCAGGAGAATAGTTGTAAACGTTTGCCATCAGGTAAAAGGAAAACAGACAAAGCAGAATGTAACTGGAACAAATCTCGGACAAGGAGGAGGAAGAAAGTACGCCTGCTTAATCCTTATTTAGTCTAACTGCCTGAGCTGCCAAAATTCCCAGCAAGCAAATCGAAAAAGTAAAGTGAGCGGAAAGCCAGTTCGTATCCGAACTAGAATGTGCCAAAAGGAAGACAAAGAAAGCTGTTCTATAAATCGCAGGCTTGCCAAGCTGCTTTGCAGCGCCCGTCCTTCCTCCGCTCGGCTCGCGCTCTGTTGGTCGTTTGTGCGGGACGCTGTTTGCTTAAAATCTTCACTTGCTACCCAGAATTCAACGTCTCCTTCCCAGATCCCCCTCCCTGCCCCCTCGTATTTCTCTTTATTTCGGTCGCTACTCACTCCAAGCAGACAGACTTTCAGCTCTCGTATCGCCATCATCTGTTTGGGGCGAAGCGGCTTCGCACCCTTGAGAAGAGCGAATCCTCCGGTCTCTCTCGCTTGTTACCTAGTTCCAAAAACGGGCAAAAGCAACAGCAGTTCCAGCTACTTCTCAGCAGCCCCAGCCCTGTGCTGCTAGCGGTCACATGAGCACAACCCCGGCTTCGGCTCCTCCTTGCTTTCTTTTGCCGTTTTCCTCACCCAA
Source organism: Masticophis lateralis (assembly GCA_030761175.1). NCBI lineage: Eukaryota > Metazoa > Chordata > Lepidosauria > Squamata > Colubridae > Masticophis > Masticophis lateralis. The sequence goes on along the minus strand of JAUDYJ010000003.1, from coordinate 53,959,602 downwards.
ATCCAAGGCTTACAAAATAGCTGCGCTTCAGCGTATTTCGGAAGCGCAGTTGCCATTCTTGGATCGGCGCGCTGGACCCGCGGCTGGCCCTTGAGCGTTTCCAGGTTGCGAAATGAACAGAAGCAACGCTGCGTTCCCGCCCATTTTTCTCTCAGCGCGCGTCCCGCTGGCGGAGGGCTCAAATTTCCAAGTACAACAGGGCAGACAACACTTTGAAGGGGATGGGGAGGAAGAAAATGTCATGGATATGATAAGTGGACTGATTTAAAAGCTGCTGGATAAAATTAAAAGCAAAACAAGATACAGTACTTTTTTACACGGAGTCTTTAGATTGATATTGCTACTAGCCATTTATCTGGAAGCAGATTTCAAAGCTACAGTACAACCCTGTAAATAAAAACAAAAACACATTAAATCAGAGATTAAACCATCTAAGTAGCAATGTGTTTGATAGAATTGCCATTAAGGTTATAGCCAATAATGCAAGCATGTGCTAAGGAAAGCAAATTTAGAATTCTAAGCTTATCAAACAAAAGGTGTATAAATCAAGTCCATTTATTTTGCTATAACACAATCTGAATATTTTGCAAGCCTAATTCAGCAGGTTCAGAGAGATATCAAAGGGCGATATAATTAATTCTCTAGGATTACCAAATTACGGACTACTAAATCTCTTGTACCTTCAAATAGATACCAACAGTATTTTCACACATTCACATTTTCACTCAGAACAGGCAGAGAAACTACAGCATCTGACCAAGCTTCCAATTACTCATTTTATTAGTTTTAAAACGCATCTTCTCCAAAAATTCAAGATGTCATGCATGGCACTCCCATCTCCAACATTTCATATCATTACAATAATCTTTTGGTACATTGGTTTGAGAGACAGTAAATATCCCAAGAGAATGAGGTGGCTAGATGGAGTCACTGAAGCAGTTGGCGTGAGCTTAAATGGACTCCAGAGGATGGCAGAGGTCAGGGAGGCCTGAGGGAACGTTGCCCATCGCGTTACGATGGGTCAGACACGACTTCTCAACTAACAACAACAAAATATCCCAAAGTGACATTGTTAAACTGGGTAAATTAATTTAAACCTCTCCAGCAAAGTCTCAAAGGTGCTTTTCCAAAAGGCAACTAGACTTTCTTGGTTTTTTCTTTAAAAATGTTTCACTTCTCATCCAGAAACTTCTTGGATGAGAAGCGAAACATTTTCAAAGAAAAAACCAAGAAAGTCCAGTTGCCTTTTGGAAAAGCACCTTTGGGGCAACCATGACCTGAATTATTGAGAATCTCCAAAAACATCTCTCCAGCAGAGGCTTTCTTCCAAGAATTTTCCAGTAAATGAGGTTTATGATTGTGATAGGCTACTAACATCCAGAGTGAACTGATATACAATCTAGCAGAATTGAATAAAGTTTTGGATTTTGGGACATGTTAAAAGTTAATTAGAACAAAAATGGCTTGAGAGAATGTTTTTGGACCCCTTGGAGAAGTAAAGAATATCATTCTCTAAAATAAAGCAAGGTGTTTCAATGAAAGCATAGTTTTTCCCATTCCTTTGCTTTTATTATTTTATAAGATAAACATGGCAAAAAAAAATTCAGTGCAGTATTTTATCAACATTTTCCTTCAGTAGCTTGCTCATAAGTTTTGAAAATAGAAAAAATTGAGGAATGCATAGCCTAATTCCTAATATACCTAATTCTTTCAAAAGACTAAAATAGGAATGTATTTATACTGGAAATAGATAGATGCCACATTTAAAAAAAACCTTTTCAATTGGGTTTTCTTCCAACCTCAACACTGCCAGGAATCATAATCAGAGGTCAAATTTATAAGGAAAGCCTATTTGACTTGTCTTGATTCAACAAAATACACTGCTGTACCAAACGGATTAAGTCCCAAATAATTTTATACATCTGCCCTTCACAAGACAAGTTTCTAAAGCCAGGTTTCCTCAAAATGTTGGATTTCAAGGTGGCTCATAATATGATAACATGGACTGCAGAATTTATTTTTTTTTTAAAACTATCAACAAGTGCCATCTAAGTTTTGCAAATTCCAGAAGACAAAAAAAAACCCCTTCCTGTAAAAATGGGTTCTTGACAATTGAGAGATCATAATTCACAATTTATTCTGGAGTTCTCATCTAATATTTTAACTATTACTGAAATAATTGCATTTGTGCATTGCAGACTCACTTGTTTAACAATTAAGGCATCTATATGATATAATTTGGATAATACAGTATATTGACTAAAGAAAATTGATTAAAAAAACCTATTATTTTGAGCAAGAGAAAAAAGTTTCAGTAAATCTACTAACTATACTATGTTAAAGAAATTATAATGTTTCATATCACTAGATCGCACAGGATAAAGAACAAAGGTTAAGATAATCTTTGTGTACAAAAAGGATAAACATGGAATTAGTAATGAACAGTCTCTGACCCATTCTATTCCGGGAATTTTCATAACAGTCTGTCTGTATTTAAAGACCTGAGGTCAAGGAAACATTCCTAAGGGATTTCTCATTTTTTAGTATGTTTAAAACTTATGAAAAAACCTAAGTCCTATTATCCTAATTATAGGCCCTGCTGATTTTAATTTGGAAAACATCTGAGTTTTAATTCTCTAAAAAAATTAAAACATTTACTTTTAAGGTCAAACAATAGCAACATTATTAAAACAAGTCAGATCGTAATAGAGTGATAGAGCAAACTACTGACTGCAAAATGTCTGTGTTCAGTTCTTGATCTCTCTAGTATCCAAGATTAAGGTTCTGATAAATATACAACAGAAAAGATCAAAACTATACAGTCTTTTTGTATGTGAATTGGAAAATGTAGGATTGAGGCATAGCAATAATTGTCCATTTAAGGCTGGGAAAGCACTGGGGATTTCCCCCCTCTCTGTAACACTTGATGCTTGTTTGTTAACTTGTGAGATTATAAGATTGTTTGACATTTCCTAGATAAACTAAGAATCAGGCCTTCTCATGTGATATTGATGGGATCCAGTTTTGACAGTGATGGGATTTGTGATCCAAAATTGAACATAGAAAAAGGATTTACTACTATCTTTTTCCAGTGGTGCACTGGGCTAGAGGTGGAAAATATGTAGCTCCTTCTGGGATGTACAGTATTTTTATGTTATTGGCTGGACTTACACTTATATTCTTGTTCTTTATTTTTTCTTCTGCTTATTTTTCTTGCCTTTTTATCTTTATTTTATTGTTGTTATATTGTGAGCAGTTTTGACTCAGATTGTAGCTAAATTGAATAAATTAAATTAAATATTAAATTAAAACTGAACTGACTGTATGCATGTAGAATGATAGACTAAGAAGCATTTGCTAAATAAACTGTTTTGTGGTGGTCAAAGAGAAATGCTGATACTACATGACTATGTCATGCCAATATGTCTATGGGAAAAAGGAAAATATTAGAAGTCAGAGAATATCAGAGAGCAAGATTGATGAAGATAACTACAATAGTTTTCAGAGTATAAAATGCACTCCCCACCCCAAAGTGGGTGAAAATTGTGGCGCATCTTATACACCAAATGTTGCTGAAGCCCCGCCGACCCGGTGGCCCCACCCTTCGGCCATTTTCGGCCTCCGCGCGTTGCGTTTTCCGCCTCCGCACGCCCTATTTTTAGACCCGTTCCAGACTGCAGGGATCGCCACAGCTCATCACTGCCAATTGCTGCCTCTGTGTGTCACATTTTTGATCTCCATACATTGTGTTTTCAGCCAGTTCCACATGGCGGGGATCAACGGTGGCGATCCACGGCGCCTAGAACTGGCTGAAAATGCGATGTGCGGAGGCCAAAAATGGGGTGTGTGGAGGCTGAAAACATGATAAGTGGAGGCCAAAAATGCAATGCGCGGAGGCGGCGATTGGCGGCAATGTGCTGTGGCAATCCCCGTAGCCTGGAATGGGTCTAAAATGGAGCATGCAAAGGCCAAAAACGTGATGCGTTGAGGCCAAAAATGTGATGCGCGGAGGCGGCAATGGGCTCTGTCGATCTCCGCAGCCTGGAACAGCTGATTGGTGGTATTCTGGGAGGCCAATCCAACTGTCAATCAGCTGTTCATGCTAAATCAGGCTGCAATAGTTAGGTTGTGCTGAACCTAACCAGGCTGTTTGCTGTTTGCTGCAAGGATGCTAGCCAGATTAATACCAATGGATGCTGGTAGGGAGAGGCAGATTTTTTTTTCTTATTTTCCTCCCCAAAATGGATGTTGGTCTTATCTGTCACACCCTTTCTCTCATGGGGGGAACAGCAGTCAGACATGGGATGACTCTGTCTGTTAGCCAATCAGGACCGAGTCTGCAAACTTTTAGGCCCCACCCCTCTTGCTGATCTTCAGTTTGTCGGTGAGAACCATAATTTTTTTTTTTAATTTGATTTATATGCCACCCTTCTCCAAAGAGTCAGGGCAGCTTACAATGCATTAAGCAATAGCCTTCATACTTTTGTATATTTATACAAAGTCAGCTTATTGCCCCTACAAACTGGGTCCTCAATTTACCTACCTTAGAAAGGATGGAAGGCTGAGTCAACCTTGAGCCTGGTGAGATTCGAACATGCAGTAATTGCAGACGTCTGGTGTTTAATTACAATGCTTAGTCTGCAGAGCTATCCAGGCTCCTAATGTGTCTCCAGGTGAAAAAAGAAAGAGTTAGTGGAACCCACCCATCCTGACAATGTTTGGATCGGCCCCCATTCAGGGAGGGCTGACTGATGTTCCCCCCGTGAGAGAAAGGGCGTGACAGGTAAGACCAACATTCTCTTCCTTAGTGGGAACGGCAGTCAGACATGGGACATACCAAAGCCTGTTGTCCCATTCGGGAAGGAAGTACACTGATGATGCTGATCCTATGAGGAGTGGATTCCCTGCAGCACTCATCTGCCAAAAGCAGCATCTGCCGACACGTAGGAATCCAAACGATAATGCTGAATGAATGGTGTCGGGGTAGACCACATTGTGGCTTTGCAGATCTCCTCCAATGAGGCCTGAGTTGCCCATGCTGCTGATGTAGCCATATTCCGGGTGGAGTGAGCCATGATATACTGCGGAACCGGTAAGGACTGGACTCATAGGCTGTAGAAGTCGAAGCTCTGATCCAGTGGCCCAAGGCCAGAGCCGTGACTTTGGAGCCCATGGAACTAGGCTGGAAGGAAATGATGCTTCCATCCTGCAGAAGGAGGAGATGCGTGAAATGTAAATTTTTAAAGACCTTTGAACATCCAAGGTATGCCATATCCTCTCTAAGTGAGGAGAGATGGGCAAAAATTGGGCAAGACCAGTTCTTCTGATTTCGATGAAAAATGGAATTAACTTTAGGGACGAAGGGGGGGTTTAGGTGGAGCACGACCCTGTCCAAGTGAAAAACACACAGATCTTGGCGAATCAAAAGGGCAGCCACTTCTGAGATGCAGCAGGCAGAGGTGATTGCAACAAGAAATGCCACTTTGAAGGAAAGAAACCTGAGAGCCACGTCACGTAAAAATTCAAAGGGAGCCTTGGTCAAGGCGGATAACACCTTGTTGAGGTCCCATGTGGGAAATCAGTATATGACCGGAAGATGGAGATTGGAGGCCCCCTTGAGGAACTTACGTACTAATGGATCTGTGGTGACAGATGTCAATGAATCGCATGCCAAAATGGAGGAAATGGCTGCAGTCTGCCGTCATAGTGTGGAGGCGGAAACACCAGAATCGAAACCCCTCTGCAAAAAATCAATAATATGAGCAGTAGAAGCCAATGTGGGAGTCAGGTTCCTCTTCTTACACCAATTGGAGAAGGTGTACCATGTGGCCTCGTAAATATGGTTAGTCGAGATGCACCGAGTGGCTTGTACGGTGCAGATGGCTCCATATATTGGCCTTAGCTAGGAGATGCCACTCAGTCTCCATACGGTTAACTGTAACCACTGGGGTTCTGGATGAATTAGAGTCCCTTGAAGTAGGGAAATCCTGTCGTTGGGAATGCGCCAGGGGCGTGCTACTGATAGGGAGACCAAATCCGCGAACCAAGGCGGAGCCAGCAAGATCCACTCTCTCCTCCAGAAGCTTCCTGATTACTCTGGCAATGAGTGGAAGGAGAGGGAAGGCATACAAAAGGAGGCCTTGAGGCCAAGGGGCAAGTAGAGCATCCACTACCTCCACTCCGGGAGTTGGAAATCTGGAAACAAAGCATGGTACCTGATGATTGGTCTGAGAGGCAAAGAGGTCCACAGCTGGAAGGTGGAAATGGGAAGTCAGCTCCTTGAATAGAAGAGGATGAAGACTCCATTCTGCCTGGTCCACCAGGTGCCGGCTGAGAGAGTCAGCTTGAATGTTCAACTTCCCTGAAATGTGGGATGCTTTCAGGGAGGCTAGATGCCATTCCGCCCAAAGACCCAGACGAAGAGCTTTCTGTATGAGGGCCTTTGAGCAAGTGCTGCCCACATGAACGAGTACTGTTCACATGAGCCTTGGCGGAGACATTGTCTGTCAGCACTAAGAGATACTGACTTCTGATCAGGTGGTAGAACTGTTGAAGGGCCAGATGAATGGCCCGGAGCTCTAACCAGTTGATGTTGAATGGTCTCTCTTGCTGTGTCCATTAGTCCTGGGTCATATGGGGCCCCAGGTGGGCTCCCCACCCTGATATACTGGCATCTGTGGTGAGAACTAAGTGGCAGGGTTCCTGGAACCGACTGCCCTTGGAGATTGCAGTTGAAGTCCACCAAAGTAGTGAGTTGAGGACCATGGGGGGAAGAGGAATTCTTGTTAGGGATGTGCTCCTGCGTGCCCTTTGGAAGGGAAGAAGGAACCACTGCAACTGTTTGCTATGAAGACGGGACCATGTGACAATGCCAAATGCAGATACTATTTTACCCAAAAGGCGGGAGTTAATAGAGATGCTGAACGATCCCTGCAGCAGGGGAGGACCAGCTCATGAAGGCTGGTTTGCTGGTCCAGTGAAAGAAAAACCTCAGATTTGATGGTATCTATTATAGCCCCCAAATGCTTAATGCAGGTAGAGGGGGTTAAGAGGCACTTGGACCAATTTATGAGGAAACTGTGCAGCTCCTGAAGGGAGGTGCTGATATCCCGCTGAGCTAGGGTTTCTGATTTGGAGAGGATGAGGACATCCGCCAAATAGAAGAGAATTTGAATGGGAATGGTACAGATGTGGGCGAGGGCAGCCGTGAGCTTAGTGAACACCCGCGGGGCTAAGGACAGCCCGAAGGGTAATGCCCTGTACTGATAATGGTGTCCAGCATAATAAAAGCGGAGAAATTTACGATGGGTGGGAAGGATGGGGATGTGAAGATAGGCTTCTGTCAAGTCAACTGACGAAAGGAAGTCCCCCACCCTAACAGAGTCTAAAATTGTTTGAAGGGTGTGCATTTTGAACCGGTGGTAAATAATATACAGGTTCAGAGCCTTAAGATCTAGAATGGCTCTCCAGCCCCCCGAGGATTTAGGAACCAAAAATAGGCAAGAGTAGAAACTCTGTCTACGCTGGCAATGTGGCACTAACTGATTGGTGGCCTTGATTTCTAATAAATGATTGATCACAGCAGCCATATGATGGTGTTTGAATTGATCACGAGACAAGGGGCAAGGAACAAAAACCCTCAGTGGGGTGAAGTGAAACTCCAGAGAGAGACCCGCTCTAATCGTGTTCTGCACCCAAGAATCAGACGTAGTGGAGTCCCATCGACTGGAGAAAAAGGAGAGATGTCCTCCAACGTGGGAATCCTGGGTAACCCTATCTGGACCTACGGAAGGGGCAGCCCCTGCTACCCCGGAAGGATTTCTTGGGAAAAAATTGAGGGCCTTGTCTGACCTGGCCATCCTAGTGCTGAGCACTTCTGGCTGGGAAGGTTCATTGTGGGCATTGTTTGTAGAAACCGGTGTCTGAGGAACGAAAGGACTGGGAACAAAAATAACTCTGCTGACGAAAGTCGGTCCTCTGGGAGACGGAAGGTAAAACTTTTCATCGATCTCTGGTCTCAACAAGAATAGGGTCAAGAGAAGAACCAAAGAGTTTCTCCTCTGAATAAGGAGATGAAGCCAAGCGTCATTTGTTTCTGGCGTCAGCTTGCCAGTGCCGAAGAGAGTATCCTCCTAGATGTGACTGAAGAACCAATGGATTTTGCAGTGAATCTGGCGGCATTAAGAGTGGTGTCTGCCGAGAATTCAACAGCTGCAATATCTTATTGATATCCTGGTGTGCCCTTGAATTGGAAGGAGGGATTCTCTCCTGAAGCTGTTTCAACCACAAAATAGAAGCCTTGTTAAAGAACAAGGCTGCTGAAGTAGCTCTTACCAACCAGGCAGCAGCCTGATGTCCTTTGATTAGAGTTCTTTCTGCTTTTTTGTCCTTGGGACGTAATGACTCCTCCAGAGGTCCCGCCAGGTGGGTAGTCGAAGAAAGAGCAATGACAGGAGCATCCACTGAAGGAACCTGTAGCAAGTCAGAAAATTCTATAGCTAAGTTATAAAGATGTTTGTCCTGGGCATTGGAGAGCGGACCCGAACCAGGAGACATCCACTGATGCCACACCACATCTGAAAACAATTTTGGAGCAGGCAAGGTTTCTGTACGAACAGTCTGATCTGAGAAAAGAGAAAAGGATGGATCAACCTCAGCCAAGGCTGGTTCCTGCACTGCAGAAGTGGGCATCATCTTAGTAGAAGATAGAGCTTTAAATAACAAAGATAAAAAAAGATGAAGTCTAAAAAGACCTATAAAAGAGGGCTGGTCTGGCTCAAGGCCTTCATCATCAGACCATTCCTGATCCAAGGGCATGTCTTCTGCAGCCAAGAAAATTTGTCTGCCTGAATCAGGAGACTCTGGTCTCACTGGTTGTCCCACAGATTCGTCCAATTGATGGACGCAACTGACCTGACTCACCTACTGAGACATCTAAGGTAGATCTCTGTTGGAGGCCTTGTGCTATACCCTGCGAATAGCCTCAGATATTAAGGAGGTAAAGTAGGTGTTATTAGAGGGGACTGTCGGTCAGATGAATTGCCAGATGAAGCCAAGGGGACTGCAGATGGCCTAGGAATATCCTGACCTTCCTCTGAAATGGAAGAGGCTTGTGGAAGACCGTGAGCTAGCAAGGTGGCAAATAAAATGGCCGCTTCTGCTGAAGATGAGGAGGTTCCCTGTTCCAATCGATCAGATGATAAGGAGGCCCTTGGAAGAGGCTGGGGAATCGCTGGGTGATCCAAGGCTAGAGAGGTGGAATCCTGAGCAGGAAGTATATCTGATGTGGGAAGAGATCTAGCCTGCTTCAAAATCTGCTCTTGTGCCTTTTGAATGGCACATTCTAAAGCCCTATGGTGCCGCTGTTCATTCTTCTTGGCTTGGGAAGACTTAACCTGAGGATGAGGAACCTCCATCCTGGTCCGTTTGGACTGCTGCTGTGTCCCCGAGGTCTCCTCTCCCAGGTCATTATCATGGTGCTTTCTCCTCCCCTGGGCTGCCGCCATGCGGCCCGATTTTGAAGCAGTGGCGTCCACCATTTTGAATCTGCTTCACGCCCCTAATTTCTCTACTGCGGTTGGGTCCCCAATCGCTACTTACTGCGCCATCCAGAAAGATCCCTGGACAAACAGTAGAGGTATGGCAGGCAGTTTGTGTGAGGGGAATCCACCAAGGAAGTCTGGATCGCTAGCCCTCAGGCTGAAATTGTAATCAACTCTGGTACGGTATTCATGCTCTACGAACCTCCTGCTGCTGAGCAATAGCTGTAAACGCAGCGTTAAACACCCACTGACAAAAAAGAAAGTTCTAATATCCAGGAAGAAGCAGGGCCAGTGTGGGTCAGCACCGCAGAGTGAACTTGTGAGCGCTGCCGGTTGGACTGCCGGCCAGCAGTCCAAAGCTGCCACGTGGTCTTCAGCAGGATCAGACAATTGTCCTTGATGCTGGAATAAGCTCTACCAATTTTGTTTGCAAGCAGAAAAAGCTGAGAAATCTCAAATGAGGCCTAAGAAAGGCTCAGAAACGAGGAAACACGACTGTCCAAGCAGACTGAGTTGACAAACTGGAGATCAGCAGGAAGGGCGGGACCTAATAGTTTGCAGACTCGGTCCTAATTGGCTAACGTCATCCCATGTCTGACTGCTGTTCCTACCAAGGAGGACAAACTTATGTGTGTCTTATACTCTGGGGCATCTTATACTCTGAACAATATGTTATTAATTTTATACAGAAATAATAAGTTTTCTATATGGTACAGATACAAACCAAATATAGATAGTCTTTGAGGTACAATCCTAATGGAGCCTGCCCATTAGAGTCATAAGTCAAGACTGTCATAAAATGGATCACTCATTTTATGACATTTTTACTATGTTTGTTAAGTAAATCAACTGGGTCAATAAGTGAACAAACATTGGGTTTGTTATTTGCTTTGGTTCATTAAATAACCTTCATAATCGTTAAGTGAACTGAGACACTGGCATGGAGCCTCTGGAGAGAACCACTGCTGCCTGCCCATCAGCTGTTGTAGCAAGGTAAGGTGGGTCTCCAACTTCAAACCACAGCACCTCCAGGCAGATGCTTGGGCTTAAATTGAGTTGGCGGCTGAATTTCCCAGCGTGGAGCCTCCAGAGGGAACTGCTGCCACAGTTCAGTAGAATGCAAAGGATTGTTCTGCAAGCAATCTTAAACCATATGCAAAGAAACACACTACAGTAGAATACTAAGGAATTTTGCTGAATCTGCTTTAACTGAAATACTAGCCAGTGTTTACTGCTGTAAACACTGGCTAGTATTTCTGCAAGCAATTCCAAGGCAAACACAAACACAATAAATGAAAAAATGTTATTTTTAGAAAGTACTTACAAGCAAGCATGGTACTATAATAAAAAAGAAAATTTTAAAGTATCAACAAAAGTAGCTACAGTATTCCAGGCCTCAAGGCAACAAAAGAAGCAACAAGAGATTCACTTTTCTAGTCCTCTGGACATGGCAACAGTGAGGTGAAAAGAAATCACACTGGGTGCAAAGATCCTGTTCTGGATTGGTCATGTGACCAGGGGAAAATACACATATGACCACGTGAACCTTAGAAATCACCTGCTATAACTAAAGATTTCCAGTTCTCAAAGAGAGGTCATAGGACTAAAAATGCCTGCTGCTTCAGAATGGACTGAATCTAGGTCACATGACTTCTGAGGCCTCCTGTTGGTCACAGTTTTGAACCCCTATCATAAGTACACTTTTAAGGTGTATTCATAACTTCAAACAATCATTAAATGGCCTGTATATCTCAAGAACTACTTGAACAAAGAAGTAATCTCTGGTACTAATATAAAATAAATACAAAGACTTATTTTATAAATAAAGTGGCTAAGTTTTATAGTCAGATAAATATTCTTATATAACAAATATTTAAAAAATCAGTCATATTCCTGAAGATATTTGGCAATAAAATATCAGATCTATAAAACGCTGAAATAAAACACAAATTAATTCAATCCTATTAGATTTAGCAGAAACATGTTGTGCCAGATGTCAACAATTAAGAAAACACAGACATTCTGCTTCATAGATCCTTGCAACGTATTTTCCAAAACACGTACTTTAGAGTACAAAATGAAAAGGCTATCACAACGTAGCCCTTTCTAGAGCAATATTAGTGTACCTATTTCTTTGCTTAGAAACAAGGAAAAGGAAAAATATGTGAAGAAATAAGAATATTATCAAAATAGCAGGATTTTTGGGGATTTGGAGAATGAAATGTTTATGAGCAGAAGAAATAGCAGTCTTTGAAGAGATGGAACATTGGTCTTACTGTGAAGGTTCTTTCTCCTTGCACTGTGTGAGACTCCACTGAATGGGTTGTCCTCATGTCATTGGCCAAAGACTGAGTTAAAATTTGCATAAATACGCCTCTCCTTCAGGCTTGTCTCCAGTTAACAAAAGTCTGGAATATAATAACACTGAAACTCAAATATAGGTAAACAAGTAATTGAATCCAGAAACCAGTAAAAAGAAAGGAAGGGTATAGACTCTCACGCAGTGCAAGGAGAAAGAACCTTCACGGTAAGACCAAGGTTCCTTCTCCCTTCCGCTACTAAGAGAGTCCATTGAATGGGATATACCCAAGCAAAATATCCCTAGGGTGGGATTACGAAGAGCCATGAGCTGAGTCAGAGGTAAGAACCTGCTGGAGCACTCTGTGTCCAAAGGCCGCTTCAGCCGACGCAAACTTGTCCAACTTATAGTTGTGTATGAAAGTAGTGGAAGACAACCAAGTGGCCACCCTGCAGATCTCGAGAAGAGAGGCCTGCGTGGCCCAGGCAACAGAGGTAGCCACACTCTGCGTTGAGTGGGCAGTAATGCGACGTGGTCTAGAAAGGTGTTCTTGATCGTAGGCCATGGCGATGAAAGCCTTGAGCCAATGGGCGATGGTTGAAAATGACACTCTGCGACCCAACGAAGCGAGCTAAAAAGATATGAATAAGGATTCTGACTTCCGGAACGAAGCGGATCTGTCTATATACTTGCGCAGGACCCTTCAAATGTTCAGGGTGTGCCATCGCTTTTCGGTGGGATGCTTGGGTTTGGAGCAAAAATCAGGTAAAATGATTTCCTGGGCCCTGTGAAACCAGGTATTGATTTTGGGAAGGAAGGTGGGATCCAGTTTTAGGATGACGTGGTTGGAGTGGAAAACACACAAGTTGTCTCGGATGGAAAGGGCCACCAGTTCGGAAACACGACGTGCTGAAGTGATTGCAACTAGAAAGGAAACCTTGAAGGTCAGGAACTTGAGTGAGGCCGATGTTAGAGGTTCAAAGGAAGGCTCTGTCAGTGCTCGTAGAATGATACTGAGATCCCAGGAGGGATACCTGTGGACAGTAGGTGGTTGGAGATTGGCCGCACCTCTTAGGAAGGACCAGACACAAGGATGTCTGGAGAGAGATATAGCCCCTTTACAGCTGACAATGGCAGCGAGGGCGGCAACCTGGCAGCAGAGTGTATTGACACTCTGGTCGGAATTCAACCTTTCTTGGAGGAATCCCAAAACCTGTGGAACAGTTGCCGCAGTTGGAATAGAACCATTCTTGGAGCACCAGTGTCGGAACGTGGCCCAAGTTGCCTCATATGTGCGAGTCAAAAATTGGCGATGAGAGGCGAGAATGGTGGTAATATCCTCTGTGGGAAAACAATCCTGCCTCAGGATCTCCCTCTCAAGTTCCAGGTGGCTAGCTGGAGCCACTGAGGGTCCAGGTGATAAACGGCCCCTTGCGCAGGGAAATCCAATCGGCGGGAATCCTCCAAGGTAGAGTCTTGGAGAGACCCTTGATATCTGCAAACCAGCTGCGGCTGGGCCAGTACAGAGTGATGAGGATGTCATCCACCCGCTCCATCAGGATCTTCCATAGAACTCTTGGGAATCAATGGAATCGGAGGAAAGGCGAACAGCAAGGTCAGAGGCCAGCGACATCTGAGAGCGTCATGAAGAAGTGTGGGACCTGCGTGTTGGTTGGACTGGCAAAGAGGTCCACCTGCAGGTGGCCGAACATGGTGGTGATTTGCTGGAATATATCGAGGTGCAGTTGCCACTCAGCTTGATCTATGGGTGAGTACCCAGCTGAGCTAGTCTGCTCGGGTATTGGAGATGCCGGAGATGTGCTCTGCCTGAAGGAAGAGCAGATGCCTCTCCGCCCAAAGACCTAATGCTGCAGCTTCGCACATCAGGGTCCTGGAGCAAGCGCCCCCTTGCCTGTTTACATGGGCCTTTGCCGTCACATTATCTGTCTGGAGAAGGACGTGATGGCCTGACAGAAGATGTTGAAAATGACAGACGGCTAGATGAGCTGCATGTAATTCCAGCCAAATGATGTTGTTTACTAAGTCCCTTGGGGACCATCGACCCTGGGTCACGTGGGACTGGAAGTGTGCTCCCCATCCAAAAAGACTTGCGTCTGTGGTGAGGACCAGCCATGGAGGATCATGGAAGTAGCAGCCTCTCTCCAGGGCCAGAGACGCCCACCAACGCAGGGAAGCGAGAATCTTGTGAGGAATCCTGATACGGACCCTGGAGGTGCTGGCCCCGGATTTCTGGCTGGGCAAGAGGAGCCACTGAATTGGGTGCAAATGCAACCTTGCCCAAGGGACGATTGACAGGCAGGAAATCATTTGACCCAACAGTTGGGAAAGGGTCAGAATAAGAATTGACCTTAGCAACTGCACCTTTGACTGCCTTCCGGGTTGCAACCAGACGCTCCAGGGAAAGGAAAACAAGGTCCGACAAGGTGTTGATGTGTGCACCGAGATATATGAGTTCGGTAGAGGGAGTGAGGTGGCTCTTCTTCCAATTCATAGTAAAGCTGTGTTCCTGTAGGGATCTGATCATCACCTGGACATCGAGCTCTGCCTGTTGGGGCGAAGAAGAAAGAATTAAAATGTCATCTAGATAACAAAGTAAGCGGATCAGAACAGAATGCAATGAGGCAGCGATAGTGTCCAGCAATTTAGTGAAGGTGCGGGGAGCGGACGAGAGACCAAAGGGCAAGGCCCTATACTGGAAATGATTTCCGTCATAGCAGCATCTAAGAAATTTTCGATGGGCTGGTTGAATTGGTACGTGGAGGTAGGCCTCCCAGAGGTCAATGGATGATAAATAATCTCTGTGGCGGATGCTGGCGAAGATGGTATGCAAGGATTGCATTTTGAAGCACCTGTAATGGATATAATAGTTCAGGCGTTTCAAGTCCAGGATGGCCCTGCAGCCCCCTGACTTCTTGGTAACCAGTAAGAGAATGGAATAGAAGCCGGAGTCCCAGTGACATGGGGGAACCGGCTCAATGGCCTGGATATCCAGAAGGTGGCAAATCTTGGCCTCCATCAGGGCCCTCTTAGAGGGATCAGTGGATGTGGAACATTGAATGAATCTCTGTGGGGGTTCAGAAATAAATTCAAGGGTAACCCCCAATGAGACCGTTTGGAGAGCCCAGGCGTCAGTGGTGGTACAATTCCAAATGGGAACAAATGCAGCGAGACGACCTCCAATGGGCTCAGATGGCAAGCTAATACTTGTTCCTGCGATAGGGACGAAAACTGGAGCCACGGAAGGGGTGCCTAGATTGAGGATGACGAGTTCGTTCCTGGAAGGATTGTCGATCATGGCCCATGTCACTGGGAGGGGGGGTTAAAGGTCATTGGAAAGCCGGGGATTGGAACCTGGGTTCCGATGAGCGAAAGGACTGCCGGTGGTAAGGAACGATTGAACGTCGGTCAGACCGTTTAGAGGCATAGGGAAGGACTTTCTTCTTGTCCCTACCTTCCACAAGGACTGGATCTAGGGCCTCACCGAACAAGGAACCCCCGGCAAAGGCAGATGAAGCGAGCCACCACTTGGTCCTCATGTCAGCTTGCCAGTGATGTAACCATAGTAGGCACCTGGAATCTATGTTAGAGGCCAGTGCTCATGAGGCAAATTTCGTGGAATTGAGGGTGGCATCCGCGGTATATTCAGCAGCTGCTATCAGTTTATTAACATCTTGATGCAGACGGGAATCATCTGGTGGTAACCGAGACTGCATCTGCCGTAGCCAGATGAGTGAAGTTCTGGCAAAAAAGGAGGCCGATGTAGCTGACTTTATGGCTTATGCTGTGGCTTGGTATGTCTTGTGAGTCGAAATCTCTGCCCTCCTATCCTCGGCAGCATCAGAGGGGAGAATGCTAGGTGAGGTCAGTTGCGCCAAAGGGGTATCGATTACAGGGAGCTTTAGGAGGTCTTCGAGCACCTAGTCCACTGAATATAGCTTTTTATCTAGGCCACTTGGGGCCGGGACAGAACCAGGTTGGGCCCACTGTTGTTGGACCATGTCCACGAATAGTTTGAGCGCTGGAACGGTGTCATGTTCCGGAGTAGTCTCAGTGAAGAGAAGGCTAGTGGAATCCTGAGGATTGGAGGAAACCGCAGCACGCCTCTGAGCAGTGCCCATGTTGGCGGTGATCTGTGCCTTGTGCAACAGGGTTTTGAAAATCTCATGTCTAAATAGCCCACAGTACTATGTGATCTCTCAGAGGGAAGCTCCTCTTCCTCACCAGAAAGTGTGAATTCAAAAGCCTCATCCTTCTCCATCAGATCTTGGTCACCATGATGGGATGGGAAAGGCAAATTAATAATGTGGGAGGAATCACTGTCTGGATGGCTTGATGGTTGGGCAGACCCGCGAGGTGGCATGGGAACAGATAAGGGGGCCAGAATGCCCCTTTGTGTGAGAGCTGAATTAATACTCCTTGACATGATGAGCCACGCCACAATGGGAATGAAGGATGCTGATGGCTTATGCGACCGTGAGGACATAGGTGGATCTGAGATGGAACCAGATCCTTGAGCGAATACCTCTCGTATCACCACATGGTTGACCTGCTCATCCGCAGGTGAAGATGGAGACCAAGTGGCAGGATCCTGACATCTCTGGGGAGAGAGGCCCTGAACTGCAGGTAAGATGGTGCATTCTCTGATGTCTAATGCGCTTGTGGCGGAAGATGTGGCCACCTTCTTTTGCACTTTGTCAAATTGCTTATTTAAAGCACGGTGTCTACTGCCAGTATCCTTGTTGGCCGCTGCACAGGATGTCGCAGTAGTATAAGTTTTACTCGTGGTAGAACAGGATTTAGAGTTTGATTTGCTCTTTCTGCTTCCCAAGGAAGAAGATCTGGAGTGATGAGACAGAGAGTGGCTGCGATTTGCCATAATGCCCGTGGTAAGTAATTGCCTGTGACAAATGCAGGAGCTGTCAGAACAATTCCTTAAGGAATGAGACAAGCTGGTGAGGGTGCCAGTAGGCTGACAACATAGCTCTGCTATGCCACCTGCCCTGGCAAAAACAGAGACAATGGATGTCTCGGGCACACCCCAAGGGACAGAGAAGCAGCGTGGGACTGGCAACACAGTCCCTCAAACGCCAACCTCAGCAGCAGAAGTGAAACGGGGAGCGCCGACGAAACGGCCCCCTTCAATCCCAAGCAAATGCTGCAAAAACACCGGGCGCTTAGTAAACAAATGGCTGGCAGCTAATAAACAGCACTGACAGGGCACTGGGCAACCTAAAATGGTGCCAGGCAGCAAAGGCGCCGTTTTGCGCCAAACAAAATGGCTGCTGAGATGAAAATCGGCCAAATCGCGACTTCGCAATGGCGGTGGCGAAAAATAAGTTGAGGGAAGCCTAGCCCTGACAACACAGGGCTTCCCCTTCCCACCAGTCTGCCGCACTGACAATCAGAGGGACCACCACAGCCCCGACAACACAGGGCTTGTTTGATCCCTCAGGCGCAAAGCCGACAGCACGGCTTCCCTTGCGCGCCACACTCACGGTAAGCCGCTGCTCAGCTGAGCAGCGAACCAAATGTCTCCTGACGATCAATTCCAATTGCCAGGGAGAGAGGCTGACGCGGCAAGCTGCTGCTCAGCTGAGCAGCGGGCAGCGAACCAAATGTCTCCTGACAATCCCAATACAGCAAGAAGTCAATTAGCAAGAAACAGTTCAAATATCAGACCAATTTAATTAGAAGTTCCAAATAAGAGAGTCCACTGAAGGAGCTCAGAAAAAATCAGTCATGATGGCCGGACTGAGTTAATGAACTGGGGACAAGCCTGAAGGGGAGGCGCATTTATGCAAATTTTAATTCAGTGTTTGGCCAATGACATGAGGACAACCCATTCAATGGACTCTCTTAACAGCACAAGGGAGAAATGGATGGCAGGGAGACAAATTATGAAATGCATGCAATAATGTTATGCACATTTACATGTGTGTGTCAGAAATTGAAATACAAATGTATAACAGTGACATTTGTATAAAGCTGATACCCTGTCATCATTGCAGTTGCTGCAGATGGTGCTGTGAAGAAATATATTACTGGGATGTGAAAGACCCACATATGAATCTGTAAGGATAACACAAGCTGTTGGAATTAGTATACACAGAATATGTTAAGGAAATCTCAATAAATATATGAGTATCTCAAATCAATGTTTCTTATCAATAAGAAACTTTATTTCTTCCTTTGTAACTTTGTCAGGAAGTTACTACTAGCCAGAACTACTGGGCATAGGTACACATTGGCAAATCAAGATCTGTCTCTGCATAAGTCATTAATGATCACTAGAAAAAAGAAATAGAAATATAGAAATAGAATTATTGGCCACGTGTGATTGGAGACACACAAGGAATTTGTCTACGGTGCATAAGCTCTCAGTGTATTGTACATACAAGCAACAAGTGATAATCATAATCATAAAATACAATTATCATAAATCATAGATACAACAGTCAGTGGTTGTCATAGGTTACTAAAGCAATCATAAATAATAATAGGATACTAAATAAAAGCAATGAACATAAATCATGAGATACAATAACAAGTTATAATCATAAGAATCTAAGGAAATAGGTATGTATCTATTCCATACATAAAAAATATGGAATAGGTGCATGAGAAAAAGCACACAGACCTTTCAGGAAAAAAATATTTTGCTCAGTTGCTTCTTCTGACAGCCAAGAAGCAACTCATTGTCATACTGGGATTGTGACACCTCCCTTAACAAGGGATGTAAAGCAGCCAATCATTTGCCTTTATTCTAGTATTATAGTTTTTGTTGCTCAAGGAAACAAAGCTAAGAGAGACAGGTTTGTCACTTATACTCATTTTATTTATTTCTACAAACTATTATATGGTGCTTAGACTCAAGGCTGTCCTTAATTAACCAACATTCATAACTTACAACTTCCCCACAAATTAATTAATGACACTTCCTAACTACATGGTTAGGAAGCTAACCATACTAAGTACATGGTAGCTTTTAGACTGCTAACACCAAAGATTCAGTGGAATATACTTCAAGTACCTTCTTGAAGGCTATGAGATTTAGGATATTTCACACCTCAAGAAATGTTCCAGAGTATGAAGGCAGTTATTAGAGAAGAAAGGTCATTGGATCCCCATGCCTTTCACTCATATGGAGTGGGAATTCTCAGTAGCTGGTCCCTGCATGAACGACAATTTTCTTTGCTCACAACCATTTTCTACCCCATTTCCTTGTTTTTCACATCAAGTATACTATATAACAAATGGCTAATATTGCTTTGCACATAAACATTCTAAAAAGCAAGTCACCTGAATTTTTATAATGGTTACATTTCAGTGTGGACCTAAGCATGCTTAACAGTGTTAGACAGAGATCAAAATATTCTAAATTAATTCAGTAATTCATTTTTAAAATGTTTTGATGAACATAAACTGCAGATCTAATCACATCTACCCTACCTACCAGAGCACAGAGGCAAGGAATGCTGGGCAAATCCCTCCTCCCAAGGAGGTATATTATCTATTGGGACCAAGAAGAAAGACCTTCTTGTTCCTCTGGTTTCTTTCCTTTAAAACATTATCCCCACAGAAAGTAAGACTGGCAACCTGTTTGATACTCTTTCACAAGATCCTGAAGACCTGGTTTTGCCAACATACCTGGGGAACCTAGAATGGGATGGGGCCCATCAAGTGGCTTATTTGCCTGACTGATTATTGTCTTCAGAGTGGTGAGGGGTTATTATTTTTTACTGGGCTTTTTTTTTTGAGATTTTTATCTTTGTAAGCTGCCCAGTCACAGAGAATGAATTAGGCAGCCATATAAATTTTCATTCATTCATTCATTGTTAGTCAGTCAGTCAATCAGTCAGCCATTCAGTCAGTCGGTCATTCCTAAATACATCCTTGAATTTGAAGCAGGAATTTGCCATGGAAATTTCTCTTTTTCCATATTTTCCATTTGTAGCTAATTTTTAAATAAAATGATATTAATTATTAAATTAGTATCCTGGGTGATCACTAAAATCTTTGGACCGCTAAATAGTATTTTATATTGAAATTTATGGGTTATAATCTGGTTACATGAACATAGAGAACTTATTTGTTATGGTGTTCAGCATATGAATTTTTTGTGTGTGTCATTTGGAAAATACGAACTACAATATCTAGCAATGCAAAGTGCAACATTCACCCTATTGTGAATGTCTACACTGCCTGTGATTAAATGCACCTTCATATGAAAAGCTCTCTACTTCCTTAGAACTCATTATGTTATTGAAATTTTCTCCTATTCAATTTACAATTGTTTTTCTATATGGTAATTTAAACATTATTTCATATACTGCATTTAGTAGAACATACAATAGTTTATGCAGTGGTGGGATTCAGCCAGTTCGCACCACTTCGGGAGAAACGGTTAACTTTCTGAGCAGTTTGGCAAACTGGTTGTTGGAAGAAATCAATAGGGCAGAGAACTGGTTGTTAAATTACTTGAATCCGACCACTGAATTAATGGCATTTTTGTAACAACTGTCAGGTACTTGATATGTACTGTCATATCTAACACTTGATACTTTATGAGGGTCAAACATACGTAATTCCTTCAATTTCTCCTTCTAATTTTTATTTGTGTGGCACCATCTTTGTTAATCTTTTTCTGAACCTCTTCTATATTTTTAAGTCCTAAGTCATTCTTATTTTAATCCACATTTCTGAGAGATAGGATTCTTCATGAGCCAAAGAATCCAGACACATAGCTGTTTTTGTTTGTCACAGCAGTAAATAATTTTCCTCATCTTCTGTCAGGGAGTACTTTCTTCTCTGCTCCTCCGTTCCTTAAGGTTCCAATTTTTCTCCTATCCAGTAAGTTTTGTTGCATATCTTTCTATTAAGTCTCATGGCCAATTTCTACCAACAAAACCTGAAAGCAGAGTATATAAATCCATATATCACTAAAACTCTTACTCCTTTAACTGGACAAAATAGTGTAGTAACTTTTGAACCAAGGTACTTCAAATGGGCTAGCTTACAGAAAGCTTCCAAAACCTGGGGATCATGATTACCAAGGAAATGAAAGTTGTGACTGCTTCAGTGCTATTGGCTGCTACTTTGTTACCAGGTTGTTGCAATCACATTATCTTCATTTTCAACATTCTGAAAGTTTTCCAGTCAGTCTCAAAATCCCTCACTCATTCCCCCCATTTATCAGCAGCCACTTTCCTGCATATTAGAAAGGGATGGGATGGGATGGGATGGGAAGGGAAGGGGAGAGTTCCAAGATTCCAACAAGGAAACCCACTGGGGAAACCAAAAGTTGGAAGATGCTCCTGCTACACTGCTTTTTTGCCTGCCTTTGGTCATTCTGTTTCTCTGTTTAATTAAGGAAGTATCTCTAAAACAATGACCCAGTGGGGCACAGGCTGTCTAATACTTTCTAGATCTCTTGCCATGCACACATGTTCACGCAACTTTCCTTCAAGCTTGTAAATTCCCATTCTATGTTCTCTTCATAATCTTAAATATCAAAGTGTGATCCTTCATTATTCTACTGCTTAATGAATCTTCTTGCAGTTCCTGCTTATTGTTTACTCGCTGTTAATAGAACCTTTGCTTCCTCTTTTCTATTGGTAGCTTTCCGGTGGACCCTTCCTTTCATTCTATGTCCACTTATTTTATAGAAATCAGTGACAAAGTGTTTGCTTCCCCCATTTACTTGTTCTCCACCCAGACTTTTCTTATCTGAATATTGAGTCAGTTTGCAGTTGGTAGTCCTACTGCATTAAGCAAAATAAAAAAAAAATAAAAAAAATACTATGGCTATTTAACAAGCCATAGTACAATAACCAGTTCACCCATAAGTTTAATAAGCCCTCCAATGGTTTAGAGATTTGTGAAGAAGCCCTTCTGTGTTTTTCAGGGTGGTAGGGTATGAGGTTACAGATTTTAGCTATTTAAATGGTAATATGTTATTATTTATATTGTACTTTTTGTATGTATGTATTTATTTAAATACCAATAAATGTATATGGTTGCCCAACTCACAAAAACAACTCTTGGCGACTGTGAAAATAAAAAAAATACAATAAGAATATATTTCACAATCAACTGAAACACAAGGTAGCTAATGAACACAACATACACCAGCAGTGTGGGTTTGTTTCTCCTATCTCCATGCATGGAAAAACAACTTGATCTTTAAGTCTTTCCAAAAGATGAGTGAAGTTGGGGTCATACTAGTCTTAAGAAGTATGGCATTCCAACACGCAGGAACAACTTTGAAAAGACACTTTAAATTGTTTTATCTGTATTTGTATGCAATATTCTTGGCATGGGAAGAATGTAAATAGGCAGGCAGGTTTTAATTAAATAAGGGCAGATGTACATAATTAATGTATTAATTATGATTTTTAATATGAGAATGCTTTTGCACTTCCATGATATAGTCTTTGAAGTTTTATTATATGTTCCATTTTACAATATTGAAATCTGGATAGTTGTTAATGATACCTTTACTAAACTCAACCCCCCCCCAACCCTTCTTCTCCGGGATAGGTACTACAGATTATGTGCTACATAGAACAACTTTCAAATGGCCTATGGTAAGATTGTAATACAGAAAATGTAATGATATCATACCTGTATCTGACTATGCCAGCTGAATCTGGAATTTCCTTCTTTTGTGAGAGGAACTGTAACCACAGTAGATTTACAAGAAGGTTGAGGTAGCAAATGTAGAAGTCATTAATGCAGTGGTCATTAAATGAATCAATTGTTTGCAATGAGACATTTTTGCTAAAAACTGGAAATAAAGGCAGGTTTTGGCAAAAATATCATAAAATGTGATGTCATGATTGTAGGACGCTGCAAATGGTTGTAAATATGGGCCAATTGCCAAACCTTGAAATGAGTTCACATGACCACAGAGGGGGCCCAGCCTTTGGAATGTCAGAACTCAGAGGTAAGTACTTTGGGGGGGGGGTCCATCGTAACTTTACTAAGTATTTTATCCATATTATAGATTGTAATCCAATATTATTGTCTCTATATGATAGATTAGAAGCAGGTGAGGCTATTAGCTGATATATAATATAAGCCTTACTTTACATATTAGCTTCAAAATTTCATTTAAATTCTACCCTTGATTTATCCTTGCAATTGGAGGACAAACGTTATCTCACTATTGATTTTCATTATACTATTTCCTTATAACATTGCTTTCATTCCATTTCCATGCTACAACTGAAGCAAATTTTAACTATTCCTATGTTAAAATAGTGCTCCTCCTTTTCTCCCAATACACTTTTTGCTAATCGGAAAATGGCATATCTAGTACTTGTCATTGATTATGTAATATTGTGAGATGTAGGGTCTGCCCAACTCCTACTGACCAATTTAAATTTCTGAAGGCACATCCTCTCTGTTATCCTCCATAGCCATCTTTGCATGGGCTAAGGGGGTAAGCAGGTAGGTGGCTTCCGTGAAGGCATCTACCTAAGTGATGTCTGCCAGGCGCTTTCTGATACATTAATAAGACAATGCAGCCTCCTTATAAATATTGGTTTCATCTTTTTAAAGAGAACTACACCTGTTTTTTAAAATAAGGATTTCATGTTTATCATGTTAAGAAAGAACTATATCTATTTTTTAAAAGTAGTGCTTTTAAAAAAGGGCTAGTCCTATGTTGCAAAGTTTGATATAAACTAGAGCCAGGTTCTAACTGTTGTCTGTGGCTGGTTCTGCCATTGGTACATTATATCTTTTCTGCTGTATACATATGGTTGTATTTTTTTAACTTTGGTCTAATTCCTGATACTGCTCTTTGCCAACAGTGGCAGGGCTTTGCAGTATTATCAGGTGGAACTTTTTCATTATCAATCACTCTCTCCTATTTACCCAACCCCCTCTTCCATGCCTACAACTTTTTTGCCAGTTATTTGGACAGATTTATCTCTTTCATAAGAATGCCAGATTTATAATCTGACACAGCATAGGAACTGAATACATTGGGGTCTGCAGCCTATTAATTAGACAACCTGACAGGTAGCTAAGCCTGTTACACTAAGCACTTCCCTATACTAGTTCATATCACATTAGACAAAGTGATTGGTTGATGTTTTCCTGTTGGCAAATGATGTATGGTGGAGGACTCCACCAATCCTTTTCTTTAAAGTGTTGTGCATTAAAACAGTAAGGATAGCAATAGCCATCAGCTCATTATTGTGATAGAATGGAGCTAGCAACCGAAGCAGCAAATTTTATGCCAGCATACTTTTCTACAGAAAAGAAAAAAAATAGCACATTAATGTGGCCATATGACGCTTTAATGCTATAATTGTATACAATTTTAAACAGGGAACTCCTATCTGACAATATTCTGACCATTAGGCTATTTTTCCATCAAATTATTTTATCTTCAATCTCAGCGTACTTCTATATGAGCCTAAGGATTCTTATTATTGTGTCTTTCCTTCATATAGTAGTTTGCATTCCAAACCATAGTTTCAGATTAATTTTTTGTACAATTTCTTATACTGCCAAGAGATAAGATAAAACATGAATTTGCTGCATTGTGACACCAATTCTGAAAGGTAGTTCTTCATAGAATGACATCATAATGGTTTAATCTATTGCTGTGCCAGACATCAATAGCTCCATTTGCCATCTTATAAACCAAAGGGGTCAACTACAGTTAAAATAGTGAGTTCAATTTTATCATTCCAGTTTATTGTTAGTTAAATGTAATGCAGAATATTCTACATAGGAAAATTGTACTACATAATAAAAACCTTCTAAGGTAACCTAGATAGGGGTTAAAAGCATCCAACAAGAGAAAGATGAAGTCAGTGACAACAGGGACAATGCCAAGAGAACATCCGCTCACAAGGGGTGGGAAACGAGTGTGTGATCCAAGAAAAAGTGTGTAAAGGACACCTAACTAACAATCTTCAAGCTCAATTATGAAACGGTGCCACTACCCACCAGTGCAAGACCAATATCTCAAATTCCATGTCTTTCAACCAATTTGAAGGGATGGGGGGGGGGGCAAGGTCGGGTCCGAGTCAAGTGAAGCCACTCTCAGGACAAGAGCTGGTCCCTGGGAGGGGCGCGCAAATGTGCCATGTGGCTTTTTTTTCGAGCGGGCTAAAGCCATTCATTCCGCATTACCGATTCCGGCTGGGCCTGTCCGGCCGGGATAAACCGCTCTTACAGGGTTGCGCCCGGCTCAGGCGGCTCTCGAGGCTGCGATGAGTCAGGCGGAGGAGAGGTGAAAAGTAGACCTGCTCTGCTTGTCTGAGGCAGGCTCGCCCGCCTGCTTGCCTGCCTTCCCTCCCTGGCGGAGGCGGGGGCAACCGTTTGTGTCCGACTCAGACCCCTCCCTCTCTGGCTCGCTCGGTGTGAGACTCTCCCGGGGACGCCCGGAAACGCGCCTGGGCCCAAAGGCCTCAAGCCAGCCGTCGTTTCCCTCAGCCCTCGCTTCTTGGTGCCCTTGCGGTTAAATGTAGCCCCTGGAACAGGCGGGGAGGTTTGCAGGAACATGGCGGGTAGGTAGCACCTCCCTTCCACCCCAATTCCCTCCACCCCATCATCCCGTTGCGAGAGCCCCCTCCTCGGAACAAATAAGTCCCAAAAGGAAAGGCAGCGGCGCCTTAGAGAGAGAGAGAGAGAGAGAGAGAGAGAGAGAGAGAGAGAGAGAGAGAGAGAGAGACTCCCCCAGGCAACTCCCCGATTTGGGTGGGGTATCTGGGGCCTCTCTGCCCGAGTTGCATGGGGTGTGCGCCTGTGCAACTATGGTGAAAGTGTGGGCTGTGTTTTTCCCCCTCTTCTTTTGAAAAAAGATATGCGGCTCGCTCGCGTTTCTCAATCACAGTGAGGTAGGAAGGGCTTGTGGGATTTGTTGGCAGAGGGAGGCGTCCCCCTTCCGTCTCTCTTCCCTCGGAGTGTGAATGTGAGGAGGGGGCGAGGTGTGGGGTCGGGTGCCAAAAGGAGCTCGTAATGAGGCTGGGGTGGGTTGGTGGGGGAGGGCGCCGCGCGGAGTCCCTCGGCGAGAATTCACGTTCTCTTTTGTTTTGTCTTAATCCGCCTGCCCAGATCTGTCGCTGCTCCAGGAGGACGTTCAGGAGGAGATAGACGGATGTGAGTATCCCCAGCCCCGCCGCCTCCTCCTTCCCCCTTTGCACATGGAAGGCCCTCCCAGCCCTGCTGCTAACTGGAGAGGGCCGGGGGCGGGCCCACTTCCCTCTCACCCGGAAACTCTGGGTGCCCCCCGAGTCTTGAAAGAAATGGGGAGAGGGAACCCGTCTCTTTTCAAGCGCGGTTGGTGCCTTGGATGAAATACGGGAGGGGCAGAGGAGTATCTTGTTGACCTCTTTTAATTTTGTTTCCGTGAATGGAGGGTTTGAAATCGTGAGGGCGGCCCAAGTTGCATTGTGGGAGGAAGTAGCCAAGCTCAGCTGTCCGGGCTGTTTCTCCCATTTGAGGGCATTTAAACGTACTGCATGGCTTGCAAAATTATCTGTGGGTGCCTTTACTTCCTTGGCAGGCCCTGAACTGAAAATGGGGAATGCTATGAACTTGATGGGTTGGTTGGGTTTAATAGCATGGTTGCTAGTCTTTTGATGAATGTGATGTAGGTCACGTGGTGCTTCTGAGCTTCCACTTTACTATACCTTCCTTTGAAGGGAGTTGTTTATTTCTTGCCACTGAAATTGGTTTAAGGTGGAAATACAGGAATTGATTTTCTTTCTGGTTATAATGTTTGTATGTTTAATTATTCCCTCAACTGAGGGATGTATTAGTTTTTGGGGTAGTTGATGCAGTGAAGAACAGTTTACTTTCTATAAAGAATTTTTAAAAATGCGGTAGTGTCTTTGACCTTGAATAATACTGAGGTAAATAGTTTTCTGGATAGAATAACTGCTTCTACAGTGCAAACAGAAATAATTATTTATGTACCCCAAATCTACTCTGGAGAGATATGGAAAGCTTAGTAACAGATCTGGTGTGGTGCAAAGCAGGGGCTGTACAGAAAAGGGGGATGTCCAGAAGTTCAAATAAATACTTATTTTCATTGTGTTATATTTTGCTTCCGTTTTAGAAAAAATGCAAGTTAATTTCTATTTTAAATAAATTTGGTTGGGTGTGGGTAGAAGGGATTTCCTTCTGAGACTTGATGCCAATTGGAAGGACTATAATTAATTCAAGAAATGTATTTACTTAAAAACAGGTGTAAGTGTTTGAAATAGGTTGTATTTGTACTGTCTGTAATTTGGCATATTCTGTTAATTCCTGGAAAAGTGTGAGTATCTTTTAAAAAGAAGCAAATATGCTAACAGTCCATGAAACTTTGTAGCCTTTCCCAGCCTATTTATTTTCATGGTATGTTTGGCCAGAGTTCATATAATTCTGAGCCAGTACTCAGGATGGTAGGGAATTTTGGTAATTACAGTACAATTAATCTGAAGATTATTATTTATTATCAATCAGGTTTGGAATATCTGTGAATTGTGCCTCAGAGACTTGAACTTTTTAAAGTCAATTTGTGCATTCAGCATTTTGATATCGTAATATAGAAACTTTTTTAAAAAGGCTGCCATGCAGGAGGTCTTGTCCATTTGAACAGTATGAGATTCATTTTGACTGGCTAATGAAATATGAAATCTCAGAAGACAAAACAATAAGATAGTTCTATAGTATTTGTTGTTCAGCCAGTACTCATTATAATCCCCTCAACTAGCCTTTATTTGTTTTCTGGACAAGTCTGGACATTTATTTTAAAAAGTAGAAGTTGTAGAAACTTAACATTTTCCCCTCCTGTAAGATTAGTTATAAGGAATGCAAAGAATTCTTGGATGTGAAATATAGAATATAGTGATTAGCTGTGCAGAACATCAATTTATTTTTTTTAAAGAATCTTCTATTTGTTTTAATGATTGACAGGTACAGGGCTTGGCAAGCATAGATTGAGTATATTGGCCTCCATAGGCATTAATGAAAATCCTTGATATAATGGAAAAGTGAACTAAATGAAAAAAATCAGAAGTGATTGTACTTGAATTATATATATCGCCAATAAAGATGTAAAACAGTTTGATACTGTTTATTATAACATCTTTTTTGAGTGACTCCAATGCCATCTGCTTGGAGACATACATTGTATGTAATTATTTCCTGGCCATTAACTTTTAGATTGAATTACTGTGTAACAGAGTTTATCTTGCAAAGTTTCTAATTTGTAAGGGCAATTTTAGGGGAAAGTAAAATTGCTTTCTAATTGTAAACAATGTTTTAGCATTCATCTTGTACAGCTGAATTCACATTAATATTCACAGGGTTGTTTTCTCTCTTCCTTTGCTAACGCATGAAAGTGGCATTTGTCGTATGAGCTTTCATGCTTTTACTTTCTTGATTATTAGAGTTACAGTGGGAAAATTTTATCAAAGAGGAGTATCTTTTAATGAGTGCTTGACGTGTTTGAAATCTATATTAGCTTCATTTCCTGTAAAAGTCATCTTTGTGCCAAAGTTCTTCAGCTGAGAACACATTATTTCTTGTTCTTACATGTTTTATTTTGAACGTTGTACCCTGTGTGTTCCTTGAGTAGTGCAGCTGTCTTGGCCCTCTATACAGAGGCTATAGAAATGTTAATCAAAATATTTTATCTGTACTCAGAGATTAATGGATAAAGGTAGAATCTTTACCTGGCCATATGTGAGGCACTGATAATACCAGTAAATTGAATTGTGTGTTATAAATTGATCTCCTAGTAGAGTCTGGTTGGTGGATATTTTAGCCTAGAATTCAATATGCAAGTTTTTGTGTTTCTAGGTGTGGCATTTCATGCCTTAGGATGAAGGCGGCTAAGTTCTTTACTTTTTCATTTGAGAATTTGTCCTCTAAAATCATTTTATGCAAAAACAGTGGCCCAATTTTTAATCTCTAAATAGTGTCTAATTAAACTTGGGGTTGTATTCTAGTTAGTCATTTTTGAGAACACTATCTTTCCACCTTCTGTCAGGATTAACAAGGGTATTTTGGTTTTTGTTAACCTTTTTTTAGTTTTGCTTGCTCTGCTAGTAATTTTCAAACAAATTAGAAAACAGCAATTCTAAAGAAACTGCTGCCATATGGCCTTTTACCAGAGTTTGTATTATACATAGTCTATGAGAGAGCTAAAGAGATTCTTAGGAAACATTTTGGATGCAGAATATTTAATTTAGGCAGAATATACAAAAAAATTAAATCCTGAAAGCTGATCTCTGTTGGGGACCAGTTTGCTACCTTACCATTTTAACTATGTCAAAATATTAGAAAGTATTTTACAAGGCATTCTTTTTAATGAATACATTTGCCCTTGTGGTTCTGGAACCACTGGAATATTAAAATGATAGGTCAGTGTTGGTGAACCTTTTTAGCACTGAGTGCCGAAACGGGAGCGCGCACAGGAGAGCACCAGAAACTGGAAGAGCAGTTCCTTGTTTTGCAAACGCGGGAGTGCCAGAAACCGTAAGAGCAGTTCCCCGGCATGCATATGCACACTAGGAAGCTGATCTTCCATTTTCCAGCATGCATATGCTCCCCGGTCACCTGCTCTTCCAGTTTCTGACACATGTGCATGTGAAGACCAGCTGGCACGCGGGAAACCAGAAGCTCAGCTTCCCAGCACACACGTGCATGCCAGGGAGCTGCTCTTCCGGTTTCCGGCGCTCCCGCGTGCACAAAGACAGCACACGGAACCCAGAAGAGCAACTGGCGACAGCTGGTGTTCCACTTCCGGCACGCGTGCCATAGGTTTCCCTCCCAGTGATAGGTCATGTTTTCCATTTTTACACTTTTTACAGAGACAAAGTACATTAGTTTTATTAACTTTTGTAGTCATTAAATAATTTTAACATTTGTCAGATAAACAGCTAAACAGGATTTACAACATACCTAATTTTGTATAATAGTTATAAAGACAGGAAGGAGATCCACTATTATTTGTAAATAAATTACACATATTATGTACTATTGTGTAGTTTGCATACTGACAATTATATTCTTCTTCTTGAACCATTCTAAAGTTACTGAATTTTCAGCCCAAATTATTATTAATTGTTGGGGTTGGATGTATACAATTAATTCATTATTTAGGAACACAATGAAAAAAAATGCTAAACTCCTATAGCTGAACTTGAATACTTGAATTTCAAGGTTAATATAATTGCCATTCTGAATGTAATAGAATATTGTTCTGTGATAGAAATATTGTACTCAATTACCAATACTCAAATGCTAAAAACATAGCATTTGAAAGAATTAAATACTTTTTATATAAATAAACTTTTCTAGCTAATTTGTTTATTATAATCCTTGGTTAGCATTTTCCCATTATCCCTACAATCTTGTGGACTATTAAATTGATTCACCTTTAATATATATAGAATGAATTAATTGCACAACGTTTTTTCATTCTTATTTATGCAAATACCAATGCTACATTTTGAATGATTTTCCATTTTAAAAGTTCAATCTAGTTCAGGAATGTATCTCCGGCAGTACTAACCTATATTTTTTGAGAAAGAACTGTCACAATGGAACATATGCGAAGATGAATATAGATAAGACTTTCAGAGACACTGCAGCAAGATAATAAAATCTTAGCATTTTATGTATGGGTTTTCCCAAAACTGAAATTAGAAACCTTGTAATGTAGTAAAAAACACACTAAAACTCTGGCTTATTTCATGTTTTCATTATAAAAATATTGAGTACTATTTAACATAGTGCTGTGAAAATAGGAGAAATTTCCAATACTTTAAACAAATTTGCATCATGTTCATCATATCTGTTTAATAATCTATAATAAATTAATATACTGTATAAATATCTCAAAAGCTGTTCTGTATTCAAAGCATTAAACTGAACTGAGCTAAATTGAACTGAAATATTTGAACAGAAAAATAGTGGTTTAAATGTAAAAAATTAAATATAATACTGAAATAATTCTGAAAAATAATTAGCTAAGTAAAATATGCTTGAATTGCTGTATTCACGTTTACAGTTATCTGAAAAATCCCTTGAAAAAATTACTTAGCAACTTTTAAAAAGTTTCAATCATATTAGTATCATCTTTCAAAACAATTAACTTTGTATGAAATGATCATTTTTCTTAAAAGAAATATTTTATTAATTTATGTGTTGTCTTTTGCTTCAAAGTAGACTTAAATATTTACAAATCTTTATAAATATAGACGTGGATGACTGTTAGCAATTTATGATAATCCAAAAAAGGCCTAACCTTGCATCAGGGTTCCCATTGTGATGTATCTACCATTAAGTCAGTAACAAAAAACTGATTTACATCTATACTATAGAGCTGAAGTACAAATAAGAAAGCATGTGGAGACAACTGGAATACCTATCTCTGTGAAAAGAGTTAATATTGGGAATTTCATTTTCCCATTGTTCACTCAAAAAAAATGCAATAATGGAAATGCTTTTTTTTTACTTGTTACAAGCATTCCTCTTACAAGAAGACTGTATTAGGAGAAACCTTGTTAGATTGGTAGTTTAATCAGAATGGCTGAAGTGGATTCCACTGATGGCATATACACGAAAGAATCAGAATCAACCACCTTTTTGGAAATAGAGGGTATTTTGTAAGACTTCTCTGTAATTGGATTTTCAAAAATGTTTAAAATATCTGTAAAGTGATTATATGCTTTAGTTTTAGTTTTACTGTACAGCATTTCATGGCTTGGTATTTTTATAGAAAGTTATGTACAAAAACAAATACAAATTTACACTTGATAAAAGGTGTAGAACAATGTGAATTATGTAGACGCTAAGAAGCTGATGCCAAATTTTCTCATATATTCTCTGTAAATAAATCTTAAAAGAGTCAATAGATCTCCAAGAATCAGGTACAATGTGGCCTCATGTTTATGGCCTCATGTTTAAAGTAAAATGATGCACCATTGATTGACATAAGTTAATTTCCATTAATGTGAGTCTTAATTTAAGGCATGTTAGTTTTACACACAGCATTTATATCTGAAAAGACCTTTTTTTAAACGTTAGCTCAAAATGACTGAAGTGAAAATACTGATTTAAATGAAATGAGGACTTACAAAATTGAAAATATAAACTTAAACAAACTCAAAAGTTTTTATTTAGAATTTGTTTTATTAATATTATTGGAAATACTTTAAAATTACAGAAGCTAGCAGACCTGATAAATCTGATATGATCTGGAAAAAGCTAAGCAGAATGGGACCCACTTAGTGCATCAGCATAAGAACACCAAAATCCACATCTTTGTAGACTAGCTTGGGAAGAAAGCAATTGCAAATGGTTTCTGAAAGAAATAGCCCAGAACAATGGCAACCATTTTAGTATTGTTGCCAAAAAAAAAGCATAGTTTCATCAGGAATCGATTTAATTTGAAAACCTAACTTTTTTAAAAAAAAAACACCTGTTCTCGATTGTGGGTGGAGACAGCAGCCAGGCTTGGGATGCATTCATCCAATCAGATTAGTGGACTGGATCTGTCAAAGTTGGTAAGTCCCACCTCTGTTGCTATGGTCTTCCAGCTTTTGACTCAGTCCGTCAGACTGGATAGTCGTATGGGCTTGCATTTTAAGAAACAAAAAAATCTAAACTGGAAGATTTCAAAAAGGAAAACATTTCTAGTATTGCAAATTTTATCTCATTAATGGGATGATTCTGTAAAGCATTAGGCATTAGTTTAAAAAGCAAAAAAGAGATTGTGAAGTGCTGCAAAGAATTTCCAAAGCTTTCAACATCTGTCCCAGAGAGCAACTGGAAACCCTACAATGCAAATATGCTTCTTAGCATTTTAAAATAATACACAGCAAAATAAATAATCCTAATACTCTATCCTATCATTAGATTTTGCAAGAAACCTGCTTAGTGAAACCATTGGCATAATGTGTAACTACTGTAAAACAAATTCAGTTTTTGGAAAAAGATTGAAAGTAAACAGTATCCTTACTTTTTAACAACTGTGGTGTGGATGCACTTGGAATGCTCTGTGCAATGCTGTTCCTCTCTTCTACCAAATTATATTGTACAGGAGGGACCATTGTGAAAGAATTCCATAAAGTGATCCAATACTGGAAGTGCTTCTCTATGAACTTAGGTTACAATGGCAAACTTCAGTTGGAATCAGAATTGTTTAAAATTGTTTAAAACTCATTGCTATGATGTGTTCTTTGCCAGAGTTGCTGGGTCACCTAATGCAGCAAAACATAAACACACACACACACACACACACACACAAACAAATTGTCCATTGGCAAGAAGAACTGGTAGCATGCAGTAGCACGCTGCTAATTAACTTGTAGTTCAGAATTCTGGCTCATCATTGCAAGTTAAGCTTGCAGTGTTTGGACTTTTTAGGTTAGAACACTGAAGCGAGCATATGATAGTTTCACAGTTATAGACAATTTTTTCTCTTACTGTAATTCTAGAAACTAGAATTCTAGAAAGGTTACTGAATGGTAGGGTGTTCATAATTGTCAAGAAGAAATAATGTTCACAAAGGATATATTTAATCTGTGGAATTGGTTTCCTAAAGATGTGATGTCATCCATTTGTTTATGCTTCAAAAGTGATTGGAAATACTTATGGAGAAATATATGAATTGATAAATTGATGTGGTAGAAATGAGAACCTCGGCTGTTTGCTCCATTTGCATAAACTAGTTTTAGATATATTTCTTTTTCCTCTCACATCATGTTTTTGCTTACTATTTCTTTCTTCTTTTTGTTGCTTTCAGAGAGGAGACTATAAAGGCACATCTACAGTATAGAGATAAGGCTATCAATGCATGTATATAGTATTAGAAATAGCATCCTTTCATTACCAGATTCCAGAGAATAGGAAGAGTGCTGATATATTTAGAGACTCTTCTCATATCTTTAAACCACTGTGGGAAACAGAATGCAGGATCTAAGAAGTCTTTGACTGATATATTAGGAAACTTCTTTTTATACAAATGAGCATAGATTTTATGCTTTTTACACACTGCATTAAGGATTACACAGTAGTATATAAGTGTGCAGCTTATTTGATGTGGTATTTTGCTTACAAGCACAGTCCCACTTTGGTTCTGTGTTGTGAAGGTACTAATAATGTGTTCTATATGCAGGTTAACACAGAAACAATGGTTCTAGTTGAATTGTCTGCATAGCTGCATAACTATTGAATGGGACGGTTTACAAAAGTAAACTTGTAATTATTTGTAATTAATTATTTTCTCTTTTTTATGAGAGATAATTTTTAGCCTATAGGATACAGATTTAAATAGCATAGATATCTAATGTGCTTGATTCAGTTTGTCTTCAACAGATTTTGTGTATAGTACGGCTAATTTCTGCAAGAGGTGAATTGAATTCTTTAGTGTGAGTGACTTAGACTAAACGTTGCCTTAAACTAAGGACAGTCTGGTTTTATACATTTTTCTATCTTAACTATCTGATACTGTCATTTTCTTTACCACTTACAGTATATGGTGAGGACTTTGACTTACGCTACCTCTATAACTTAGTTCTCTTCCTTCCCTCCCATTGCATTTTTCTGTTTGGTATATCCTTGAATATCTTGCTGCTGCTTGAAACTCAAATAATGTTTTCTCAAGACAGAAATAACTACTTTTCCTCCTGTGGTGAAGATGTTGCTAATCATCCTGTTCTAATCTCTCATTATTTTTGCTTGTCACATTCAATCAATTTGCAAGTTAAACCCTTACACAGTGGTCTTTGATCTCTCAGCTAAAATTCTAGTTCATGCTCTGATAATCTAATGCTCTTACTGTTTCTGCCAGATTCCCTTATAACTGTACAATGTCTGCTCACTTATTCAAAATTTGCCTTCCCCCCTAAATCAGATTCTGTGGTGCTCTGCAACTGTGTTCCTCATGCATTTCACCCTGCTTTATTTTTCTTCAGTTTCTGCATTGCGCTATACTCACTTCATAAACTATCATGTCTTCAACCCTGTGCCCTTCTCACATGTTAAACATCAAGACCAGTTACTTGAATCCTATTCAACTGGCTGTTAAGTCTCCTAGTACAGTTTTGCACTGAATATCTTATTAGTTTTTCTAATTTTCTGACAAGGCTTCCAACTTTATTCTTGATCCTTATTCTTGGTCAAACATTTCATGCTTGGTTCCAAATATACTTATACTGTGCCTCCTTTTAAGCATGTTTTGTTTAATAAATCTGACTGGGTCATCATATGGTTTATTTGGTTTTGACTTTGTAGAGTATGTGAAACCTATTGCAGTGTGTAGAATTGATGTTTCATTTTTATATAATTGGAATACTGTAAATGTAATGTGACATTTAACCTCAACCATTTTTCAAATGGATAATAATATTTAAATAAACTTCACATTATAATTTAAATAAGCCACTTGTGGTCTTCTTTTAACATTAAAAGTTTAATCCAGTTGATATTGGCAATTTGGATTTTTTAAAAATAATATTTTTTTATTGTTCAGCTAAATGAATTCTGAAAAATATTGATGCAAAGATCTTTAAAAACTACTTTGTTTTATTAACTGCTTATAATTCATGTGATTTTATTTATTACTTTTATTATTTTGTTCCTCGAGATATCCAATCCTTGAAAAAACCATAATGCTTAAAATAAATCTAAGAACTGGATCAAGTTAATTAATTTGGTGTTGTACATTTTATAAGCAATACATTTTAGCAGCAGATTTATTTTTTCATAAAGTATGGAAAATGTGAGCTCTGAATGTTTTGGAATTTTTAGCCATGTTTGAAAGGAAGTTTAAAAATACAGGTATATTGTCTTTGTTTTACCCATTTTCTATAGAATATTAGTATGACTGGTATGTCTACCGCACTGACATCAGTTATGTAAAGCATGGAGCATCACAGTAGTTGATGCTTTCATAGATTTCATCAGATTTTTCTCATGAATAAAGGAAGTCATACTATTTAAAAATTTGTTTGCATATAAGCTGTGCTTTGGCTTAAATATGAAGCTGAGATTCTACCCTTCGGAATCTTCAGTCATTCTAGTGGGTGATTTTATGATTATAAGATTTTTTTATTCAGTATGACATTAATTATAAACAAAGACTGTCATTTGGCTAAAGAGTCCTTGTAAGTAGCTTTAATTTACCATTTCCTTACAGAAAGATTATATAATTTCTATAAATTTTAAAGTTTAGAAATTTGAGATATTGGAGATCTTTTTTTAGAATGAAGTGCAATATTTACATGGAAGGAAAATTAATCTGAATGTCATAATTCCTTGTCCAAAAGAAAAAAAATTCTCTGCCAGTGTCTCCATTATTATGTTCTTGGTATATTTAAAACAGACCTTTCTATTTAAGAAGACATTTATTTGATGAAATAACTTAGAGTATTTTCCCCATCAAATCCAGTTAAGTGTAAATTTCAAAAAGTCATTGCATCATTGCCCAAAAGCCTCTTTTGAAAGAGAAACCATTGTGAAAGATTCAATTTTGAGAAATATTATTGCATAAGGCTTTAAGTATCCATCTGTTTTAAATCATAGAAATGTGATGATAAGAAATATTTCTGATGTCTTTGATAGTTGGTGTGGATGACTACATCTCAGAATCTGATGCGATTATTGTATCTTCAGCCCTGGACTTTGTCTCACAAGATGAAATGTTGACGCCTTTGGGAAGATTGGATAAGTACGCTGCAAGCGAGAATATTTTTAATAGGTATGGTATTCTCTAAGGAATAGAGTAAATATTTTATTGTGCCATTTTGTGTGTGTGTGTGTGTGTGTGTGTGAGAGAGAGAGAGAGAGAGAGAGAGTGATTGTGTATGAGAGAGAAAGAGAATTTAATCTTTATATCATTTTGAAATTAAATGTATACCCAAATCTACCTTTTTTCTATTTTGTGGATTACATGCCCTTTTTCAGGGATTTTATGATATTTTATATAAAATTATAATAGTAAGAATCTCTTATTATGATCA
The DNA here is from genome assembly GCA_030761175.1 of Masticophis lateralis. NCBI lineage: Eukaryota > Metazoa > Chordata > Lepidosauria > Squamata > Colubridae > Masticophis > Masticophis lateralis. Next base: position 53,922,757 of record JAUDYJ010000003.1, on the reverse strand, counting down.
CAAAAAAACTAAACAATAGTAGCTCATATACTTTTAAACAAGGGGAACTGCAATATGGTTAAACAAGGGGAACTGCAATGTTCATAGCTATTAACAAGTCTAGGATCCTGAAATATATGTATGATAAAAATGATCTTAATCATTTAATGTATTCTCAGTTGCAGTTCTATACACTTGTATAGAATGTTTGTAGCAGTACAATAGTGCTGCATTAGGGAGCAAAATTACTGTACTAACTGCTTAAATTCAGATTTGTTGTGAAAGCCTAAACAGAATAGGAAATATGTACTAATTTAAATTCTACAAAGAAGGCCAGGATAAAAGTGAGATTGCAGATCACCAGAGATATTAAGTAGTTGGCATTTTCCAGAGCGCTGCGTCTCCACTCCATAGATGGGATCAATCCTCTTTTCTGACAGCAACTGAGAGAACTTAAAGGGTTAATTAACCCTCACTCTGCTCTAGCCATGCCCTCCTTACCCAAACTTTCCCAGTCTTTCTCTCAGTTGCTGACAGACTGAAGTGGAAAATTTCTCTGTGCTCTGGGTTTAGGTAATTGTGTTAGGAATTTGCTTTATTTTCGAGTAGTGTAATTTTTGTGTGTGTGTGTGTGTTTGTTGCTTTACTCGGTGAGTTCTGGTGGAGAAGAAACTAATTGCCTGCCTGCCTGCCAGCTGGGAGTGCAGTTTCGTGCCTGACTCGTTCAGGTCGTTCCGCGCTGAAGTGCCTTGTGAGCCACCAGCCACCGGATTCTGACCCTTCGGGGCAGATCCGGTCTTTTCTTTCTGCCGCTGGTGACCAGAGGGCTGGCGGTTCGCTGTTGCAGCCCGTGGCGCTGGGAACGTGAAGAGAGCGGGGATGCTCGCGTTGAGGTGAGGAGAGCGGCGGGCCGTTTGCACTGACTCTGTGCAGGCCCAGAAGAGAGGGAGAGGCAGCAGGCAAATGGCGGCCGTCCCAACAGGGCTCTGCGGGCAGCGCCGTGATTTAAGGCGGATCGAAGGCTCCGGTGGCTACCGGGCCCAATCCTTTGTGCTGTGGGGAGTTGGTGCGGCCGCAGGCTCACATCCCCTTCAAGATCTGTTGTGCCGGTCAGTAAGCGCCGCTCAATAGCCTCAAAATGGCGCCCGCCATTTTTCTGTTTCATACTCCTCCTAAGGCCCTTGTCATTCAGGCCCTTTCTAGGTGTGGAGGAGGGGGGAGCCCTTCCACTACCTACTTCAGCATAAACAAGAAATTTTTTGTAGACTGTAAGGGCTGGCTGTGTGTCAGGACTGGCTGTCTTCTGAGCCTACACCCTAATTGTTTTTTTTTTGCCTCAATCAAATAAATAAATAAATAAATAAATTTTAATATTAATAATTATTACAATAAAATAAATTAATTACAAAAAAAAGAAAGACCAGTTACCCCTATTTATATTTTGGATTCCTGGCTCAAATTTACATTCTGCCAAGCTTTCACATGGCTGACTCATCTTTGTCATCTGACCTGGAGCAAGAGGCCTGTCCTCCCAGGTCACTCAAGGCAAAGAAAGCTAAAAGAGACAAGCGATCTGCATCCGTCAGCCGCACATCCCATAAAGCTAGAAGTTCTGCTGCTGCTGATAAAGATGCGCTCAGGCGCCATAAGGCTTTTGAGCGCCAATATGAGAGGGCCAAGCGAGCCACTGATGCTTCCACAGCCTTCCCTGGCTCTTAGCTGCCTGGCGGGGAGCCCCCCAGCTCGGCCCCCCTGGCTTTGTCAAAGAGGTTTTCACAGTCTCTGCCTGACGTGTCAGCGGTGGGTGCAACTTCATTTCCACCGCCCAGAAAACAGGCTCCCTCGGCATCGTTCACGCCTGCTGCAGCAGGGCTTAGGCCGCAGAGTCACCTTCAGGGGGTCCACAAATGGATTTCCAAGCCATGCTCTCCTCAGCCTTGGCCACCATTATGGCAGCAGGAGCCCAACAGGCAGCACACGGGGTGCCTTCTGTTCCTACCCACAAGACTCCTTCGACTTCTACACAGCGCAGGGCCCGCTCCCCTCGTCAGCAGGACTCTGACTCATCGGCCGATTCCGAACAAGGGGAGGATTCCCTGAGGATCTCAAATTTTCGGAGGGGTTGTTGCCTGATGCTCCGGCCTTCACGGGCCTCTTTTGGCCATCACTGTTCAAGTCCCTCCTTCACAAGGCGCGTTTGATCACCAATTTGGGTTCGGTGGGAGCTCAGCCATCTACCTCCCAATCAGAGACTGGTCCGCATGATGCATTGTTTAAACAAACTAAGCTTGAAAAGGACTTTGTCCCATGTTCTCAATTGTTTGTGGACGTTCTTCAGGCTCCTTGGGGTCACCTGGGTCTTCCACGGTGCCTAGCAATCAGGACAATAAGCTCTATTGTTCTGTGCCTGAATTGGATTCGTTGGTGGACTTACCAGTTGTTGATGCTCCTGTGGCAAGTCTCACTTCTCAATCGATGATCTCAGCGGACCCCCTGGATGGCCTCAAAGCAGAGGATAGGCGCACCGAGTTGGCCTTTCGCAAGTCTCACCAAGCGGTGGCTTGGGGCATTCGGACAGCAACGGCCACTTCGTTTTTCAATCGCACCTTTCTGATTTGGCTTAGATAATTACAAGAACGGCTGCCTCCAGAGGAGACCCCTCTGCACCAGGATATTAATAAGATTATTGCGGCCACAGAGTATTCGGCGGATGCATCCCTGAACTCCGTTAAATTTGCGTCCCGTGGCTTGGCTTCCTCCATCACCTCCCAACGCCTCTTTTGGCTGCGTCCTTGGAAGGCCGATGCCACGATGAAATGGAAGCTGTCGGCAGCGTCTTACAAGTCACCTAACCTCTTTGGTGCGGCCCTGGACCCGGTCCTAGTTGAGGACAAGGACAAGCGGAAGGTCCTTCCCTCGACCCTTCGCAGACAGGAGAGACGCTCTACTCCTTACGCTCAGAGGCAGTCCTTTCAGCCTTACTCCAGGTCCAGTGGGACATCTTCTTACCGGCAACCGTTCCACTGTTCATATTGGTTCTCGGACAGACAGGACTTCAGGGACCGTGGCAGACAACAGTCCTTGGCGAAGCGCCCCTTTCGAGGTTCCAGCTCCAAGCCTTACAGGCGAGGCAAATGACTCACCGCCGTCCAGTCCCATCGGTGGTTGACTGCAGACCTTCCATCTGCAGTGGGCTTCTTCAATGTCGGACATGTGGGTGCGTCACACCGTTGCAGAAGGACTTCTGATCAAATTTGTAGATCATCCCCCGAGTCGTTTCCTCAGATGTCCCGTGCCTCATACGGTCGAGTCCCGTCGTCTTATGTCAGAGGAGGTGGCTCACTTGCTGGACATCAGGGCGATAGAGCCGGTTCCAAGAGACCAGTTGGGGGCGGGGTTTTACTCGACTCTATTCCTCGTCCCCAAGAACTCAGGGGGAGTCAGGGGGATCCTCAATTTGAAAGTCTTGAATTGAGTGGTTCACTACCGCCGATTCAAAATGCACTCGTTGCAGTCAATCCTGTCAGCAGTACGGCGGGGAGACTTCATGCAATCAGTGGACTTGCGGGAAGCTTTTCTTCATGTGCCTGTATATCCCTGCCATTGCAGATTCCTGCAGTTCGAGTATGCGGGCAGGCACTATTAATATTGTGCCATGCCATTTGGACTTTCCTCGGCTCCCAGGGTTTTCACCAAGCTGGTGGCAGCTGTGGCAGCGACTCTCAGCCTAGTTCCGGTGAGGCTGTTTACCTGGACGACGTCCTGTTCCTCTTGTCATCCAGAGACCAAGCGGCCCGTGACATGGACCTTGTGCCTTCAGGACGCACGGGTTCACAGTGAACACGGACAAGAGTCTGCTGGTGCCATCCACTTCCATTCTTCATTTGGGGGCCGTGATCGATTCCATTCGGGGTCAGGTGTTTCTGTCCCCTGAGAGGGTGAGGAACATCCGAGGTCTCGTGGACCAAGTTCTGGCCCGGAGGTCGGTGTCCCTGTTGACTTTGTCCCAACTGCTGGGGAAGTTGGTCTCGTGTTTCAGACACTCCCGCCCCCTCCAATGGCTTCTTCTACCTTTCCAGCGGAAGGGTGTGTCCAGCACCTCCAGGACAATACTCGTCCCCCCTCAGGTGAGACTGTCACTAAGATGGTGGAAGTCTCCTGCGATACTGAAGGGCTGTCACTTCCTGGTCCAGAAACGACTGACTTTGACTACTGATGCCAGCTTACTCGGCTGGGGCGCCCACTTGGACAACCAAGTAGCTCAAGGACTGTGGTTGAGGGCGGAGATGCTTCACAGCATCAATCTGCTCGAGCTTCAGGCAATCCGCCTTGCCCTTCTCCACTTTGCCGCGACGATTCAAGGCCATCACCTGTTGATCCTCACAGACAACACATCAGCACGTGAACCAGGAGGGGGGCACAAAGTCTCGTGCCTCATGCTCGAGTCGGAGAAACTCTTTCGTTGGGCAGAACGTCATCTACTCTCCGTACGGGCAGACCACATATCGGGGACAGCCAGTGTTCAGGCGGACTGGCTCAGCAGGGAACAGATCGATCAGGCAGAATGGCAATTACATCCAAGGCTGTTTCAGGAACTGTCACTTCGGTTCGGAGCTCTCGTGATCGACCTGTTCGCGACCCAGCCAATGCCCAGCTTCCTCAGTTCATTTCCTGGTACCCGTCGCCTCAGGCAGAAGACACGGACGCACTGAGGTGCAGATGGCGACTGGGGTGGTTGTATGCCTTTCCTTTGGTCAATCTCATTCCCCTGGTGATCCGGAAGTTACTAGAGGAGAGTGCAGAACTACTGCTGGTGGCTCCGCACTGGCCCCTCAGGCCCTGGTTTGCCGACCTAGTGGGGTTTTCAGTGACCAGTCCATGGGTGATCCCGCCTCATCGCATAGCACTACGTCAAGGGGCCATCAGTCATCCAGAGCTTCAGTGGCTCCAGTTGGCTGTTTGGCATTTGATAGGGTGATTTTGAAGAAGGGTCAGCTGTCTGACGACGTAATTGGCACTATGCAGGCTGCTTGTCGACCATCCACAACCAGAATTTACGAGGCTACTTGGAAAGCCTTCTGCAGATGGTGCGCCGCTTGACATGTGGACCCAACGTCGGCTGTGATCCAGGACGTCCTTGACTTTCTCCAGGCGGGGCTGGCTAGGAGCAACCTGCTGTCTCCACGTTGAGACAGCAGGTTGCTGCGCTTTCCACTGTTCTTTCGTTTCCCCCTTACCAGTCGGTCTCTCATCAACCTTGGGTGCGGGGATTTCTTCATGGCGCCACAAACTTGAGGCCACCAGTTGTACATAGATACCCATCCTGGGACTTACCTCTCATGTTGCAGGCCCTTACTGTCCCGCCGTTTGAGCCTCTTGGCTCCATCTCGTTGAAATTCCTGTTCTTCAAAGTTGCATTTCTACTTGCCATCATTTCAGCCAGAAGGATATTGGAACTGGCGGTGCTTTCCATCAGGAAGGACCTTTGTATTTTCCATTCTAATACAGTGGTGCTTAGACTGGACCCGGCGTTCACGCCCAAGTTGAACACTTGGTTTCACCGCTCACAAGAGATTGTACTACCGGACTTTTGTCCCTCGCCCCAACATCAACGTGAGGCTCTTTGGCATACCCTGGATGTCTGCAGGGCTCTGCGTTGATACATCCGGCGGACAGCGTCATTTCGTAAAACGGAGGCTCTTCTTGTTTCGTTCCATCCGGCGTCTATGGGCCAGAAGGTGTCATCGACCACGGTGGGTCGTTGGATTAAAGCCTGCATTTCTACTGCCTATGAGCATCAGGCTCGCTCTCCTCCAGCTCGGATTTTGCCTCATTCTCTGAGAAGTGCGGCCACCTCTGTGGCCTGGGCGACGCAGGCCTCTGTGTTGGACATTTGTTGAGCAGCCACCTGGACTTCCTTGTCTCCTTTCATTAGACATTATAGAATTGACACTTATGCATCAGCTGAGGCCTCCTTTGGGAGGCGTGTTTTGCAGAGTGTGGTTTCAGATTCTTCTGGGGGCAGCTAGCTTCCCGCCCATGGAGTTTAAGCTTGGGTATATCCCATCTATGGAGTGGAGGCACAGCGCTGTGGAAAACGGACGATGTCTTACCTGAACGTCCATTTTCGGAGCGCTGCAGATACACTCCATTCCCTTTGCTGTTGGTGTGCTGCCTGCTTATTGTTAGCTGTTGTTGGTTGTGTTTGTTTCTAATGAAGTTGTTTGGTTCCTTACTGTGCTGCGCCTTCGTTCAAGACTGGGGAAGTTTGGGTAAGGAGGGCGTGGCTAGAGCACAGAGTGAGGGTTAATTTAAGTTCTCTCAGTTGCTGTCAGAGAAGAATATTAATCCCATCTATGGAGTATATCCGCAGCACTCCGAAAATGAACGTTCAGGTAAGACAACGTCCGATCTATAAATGTTTGTTTTTTTTTAAAAAAAATGGCATAGATAAAGTTCTTGCAATGTGATAATATGCAGTAAAATTACAATAAACTTCTTTTTTCATGCTATAGACAAATGGTGGCTCGAAGTTTGTTGGATACTTTGAAAGAAGTGAGTGATGATGAGAAAGATTGTATTGCTGTATTGGAAAGAGTCAGCAGGCTAGCAGATGATTCAGGTATGTAATATAAACAATTTTTATAGGCCAGTGTGATAAGAGAAAGGACTTGGAAATTCAGAAAGTAATAAAACTTTAAGAAATGACGGAATTGTCTAATTAATCAGGAAGCCATGCAGGAAATGGAAGTCTTTCTAAGAGCCTTTCTGGTTAAATGTAGGATAGAAATGCTCAAATAAAATCAAATTCAGAATGTTGTTAGCTGTCATAAAAAAAAACAATTGGGCATTAAATTAGAAGGAATCCATATGGGTGTTCATGTATTTGGGAATCAAGAGTTCAGATCCTAAATTGGTTGATTTTCTACAGAAATAATAGCTAATGTCTTCTAGTAAAAAAGTGCTTTTGAAGAAGAAATATTGTATGTGAGAGACAGTTTTATGAAAATATGTTAGCGGTTCCTTTTTTATTATGACAAAGGTATTGTATATACATCAGCTCCATTCTTTGGCTTGCATATGTGGGAGTGCTATTGTTTCTAGACATTGTGTTATAGTCTCTGCTCTGAGTCCTGAGAGAATGAGAGATCCTATGAGTGTTCCTCAGATTTGTTGGTATATTTATCCATCAAACTGCAAGTAGGTAGTGAGGCAGATGGGTCCATGATTCTGGGTATTTCAATCTTAATGTATTTACAGAAGATACATTCAATCTTAGGTATTTGGAGTACATATATATAACAATGAACAAAGGAATAAAACCCACAAGGGATGAAAAAATGAACGTACTATCTTTCCTGGAAACCCTCATTAGCAGAGGAAACAACAAATTAGAAACCCAAGTCTATTGACAAAGATCCCACATTAACCAAGTTCTCCATTACCAAAGTAACAACACAACCTCCCACAACAGGAGCTGTGTAAGAGCATTATTCAGATGAGTACAAATGCACTGTAGCAACCCAGAACGCCAGAAAAAGGAAACAGACTGCCTGTACAATATCTTCCAACAAAATAGATGGCCAGGCAAGTTTATCAAAAAATGCCTGAGTGTTTAACTCATTACACCAAAACTAACACAAGTTATGAAAAGACTAACAGTAGATACGATACCTCCAAAACATATCAGAAACAACCAATAGACTATTACAACCACATAACAACACTATAGCACACAAAGTCCTCCAAAACATCTTAAGGAAACCAAAACTTGGCCAAAGGGAAAATAAAACAGCAGTTATCTATAACATACAATGTAATAAATGTACAGATTGCAGAGCATGCCCATGAACACCAACTAGAAGTCAAAAGAGACAATGAAAAACGGGCGTCTCCCCTTGGCGGAGCCCATCGGCCGTCGGAGTATAAATAGCCTCAGGTGCCAATCTAGGCCTAGTGGGTTGTACAGGCTGAGTGGCCAAAAAAAACATTGGGCAAAGAAGAGGAAAGTGCCCGAGACTGCTGGAGATTAGAGGCAGGAGGGCATGGATCCCTTTGTAGAGTAGGGCCTTTCTCTCCCGAAACCATGTCAAATGGCACAACCATGGCTGCTTCAGCAGACTGTGATAGAGGCGCCCTGGCCTTCCTAGCCTTGTCAAACTGCTTCTCAAGCGCCTTATGGCGTCGAAGTTCAGTCTTGGTATGCCTCGTTGAAGACGACTTGGGCTTAGACCGCTTCTGGTAAGCTCTAGTGTCCTTGTGGGAAATAGGAGGATCTATCTCTTGCTCCAAATCGGAAGATAATTCCGCATCAGCCATAGCCGATGAAATTAGAGCAAAAATGCTAAGGTTGGATTTGGGGTAAGAAGGGCATAGAGCCTGCAAGGCCTGTCAACCCGCCAGACAAAGAACCACAGGCAGCCGCCCACGGAATTAAGGACCCCCACAACCTAGCTTAATTCCAGGCACAGCGCTTCTCAGTTGTAATTGGGAACACAAGCCTGTAAAAACGCCCCTGCAGGCCGATACCAGGCCAGCGAAGTCAGGGAAGCAGGCGATATGTAGGGTGCCCAGAGGAGGCCGCTAACCTGATGGGCCTCAACTAGTGAAAGGCCGCTCCATAGTAAATGTCCTCCCAAAATGGCGGCCGCGAGTGTCTGGAAAAACAAAATGGCGGCCTCAACCGTCCTGGGCAGTAAAATGGCGCCTGCGATCTCCCGAGGCGGCGAAAACGGCTGCCGCAACTTCAAACAGGCCTAATTAGGCCAGCTGGTGAGCGGGAGAGCGAGCGAAAGGCAAGCGCTGAAAGGAAGCCTGGACCTCAGAGTATGCCTTTAAAACATAGGCAGGCACTCCGGAGCCGCACTAAAGAACGGAGCTGAGACGCTTGTGAATGGCCCGGCTCGCCGGTGGCCCAATGAGACGCCCGTGGCTAAATCAACCGGATCCGCCCAGCCGGGTCGGAATCCGGATCGTTGTAGAGATTGGGGCTTTCCCAAGGGAAAAGAGAAAGCGTAACGGCCCGGAGTTCCGGGCGCGCCAGCAGCTTCCTCCCCCACACAGCCAAGTCATTTCCCTCGTAGCAGCTCCTTCAGGAAAAAAACTGTAAGGAAAAGAAACCCCGCACCAAGGAGACACAAACCTAAACCAACGCAAGAGACAAAAATAAGAAAACGAAATAAACTAAAAGGGTCAGCCAGAGGGAAAAATACAGCAGAAGAGAGAAATACAAGTTGCCTCAGTCACTGAGTGAGAAAGACTGGAGATGACTTCACAGAGTGGGCGTGGTCAGCCAGAGTAGAGAGAAAATTATGCACTCAGTACGAGGAGAGCTACCCAGGAGGTGGATTGGATGAGCAGCATGCTGGAAAACTTGATTTCATGACACACGGACCTACTTGACCAGAATTTCAACTGGGAAGGAAAGTGTGAACATCCTAGACCAGTGGTGGTGAACCTATGGCATGCGTGTTAGAGGTGGCAGGCAGAGCCCTCTCTGTGGGCATGCAAGCCATAGCCCAAGCTCAGCTCCACTACACATGTGCACATGCCTCCCGCCGGTCAGCTGGTCTTCAGATCTCTGCCGCATATGCGCGGGGGTGGGATGCATGCAGGGGCATGCCTGCATGTGCAGGGCACATGCAGGATGTGCATGCATGCACAGTGGGCAGGGTGCATGCAGGGTCATTGCAGTGGGTGGGGCGCATGCATGGGGTGCTTGTGCATGTGTGGGTGCATGTGCGGGACCTGCACGCACATTGCATTTTGGGGGTTCACGCATGTGTATGCATTCGCACACACATGCGCACGCTTTGGGCACTCAGTCTGGAAAAGGTTAGCCATCACTGTCCTAGACCAAGTTAAACCAAACACTAAGGAATTCAATGAAAACTTGGCATTCATGCAAATCAATCATCAATAGACACATAAGGGCAAACTACATTTTAGCACCATTCAAAAGAGATAATAAAAATTCTAAGAAAGAAACAAAGAGTCCAGAACACATCCTTTTCAGCAACCAAGCCCAAAGAAGCAGGCCAATCATCAAGCAGAAAATTAATACCAGGCTAATAAAGCAGAAAATTTATCAAGGAACTACCAAGTAAAAAGCCACCTCCACCAACAGTGGCAAGGCAAACTCTTGTATATAAACAGGAATAAAGCCTATATTCATCAGCAATAGAGCTATTACCTAGTCAGATATTGAAATGTCTGCAAGTAAGCAACCAAGTATTCTACAGAATTAATAATATAATAATATAATAGCATTGGTTATGATTTTTCATTGAAATAATTGCATGCTCGCTATAATATCCCTACCCAGAATATCAGTTATTCACTTTTAATGGATGATTTCTATTCATTATCATGATAATAGATACTGTAACTGTCATTAAAGAGAAATTGACCAGGTATTGCCAAGAGGAAATGAATATCTCTGTAAAAAGACTGTAAAATTATGTTTTTTAGATCTTGTGCAAAGAGCCCTCTGTTTCCCTTCTAAAATATGTAACGAATATCAAGTCCATTGTATTCTCTTCCTGTAAAATATTTTACAGTATTTGATTGCCTTTATCAATTACAATATGGATTTCAAGATTAATTCTAATGCAGAATTTACGTGGGGATTTTGGGGATGTGTAAGGAGCAAAGATAACTTTATTACCGTATTTTTCGGAGTATAAGATGCACCTTCCCCCCCCCCCCAAAGAGGGTGAAAATTTGGGTGCATCTTAAATACAGAATGTAGCCCCACCCAGCCTCTGAAACAGAAGTTTCAGAAGCTGAAAAAAGCCACTTAAAGGGAGGTTTCAGAGGCTGAAAAAACAAGGCGCAGAGCTTACAACCAAAGAATCTGTTGCTAAAGTTCACCTCTGAGAACAGCTAATTGGGGGTATTCCGGGATGCCATCCACCCACCAATCAGCTTTTTTCTTATTTTCCTCTCCAAAAACTAAGGTGCATCTTATACTCCGGTGCGTCTTATACTTCGAAAAATACGGTAATTTTCCTAGGCCTTTTGGCAGTGTTTGATGTAGTATCAAGTGTGTATCCTATATTAAGGTAGGTCACCATGTATAACAATGACTTTTATTCCCTGGAAGGGCGATTCCAAAAGAAATATGATAGGAGTCATGATAGGAAAGTTATACTTGACACTGAGGCACTTGCACTTTAGCATCCAATAAGATTTTTTTGCGGAATGGGCATTAATATTAAGTTGAGTAACTTAATATTTTTATTCAGAGTGAGTTTGCTGTTATGATACAGATCTATTTCTTTTTTTAATGACTGGAATGAGGCAGTGGACATACTGAATTTATGTTGGAAATTCGTAAAGAATTAGATGAAGGTTAATAAAATTAACCATCTAATGCATTTGTTGGAGTTTGTTTTAGTGGTAAGATTCAACTTGTCCTCACTGTACTTTGCAGATTTTGCAGTTTGGGGTGGTCTGTTGTGGATGATAAAGAAGTCTCTATGCCATGGAATTCTTTCCCCCAGATGCATTAATTTCAACTTTGCTGAACAGAGATAGCCTGTGCATTGTTTTCCAAGTTGGATTAATTGTGGTGCATTGAGTGTAGCTAGCTTTAAATACAGAATTTTTTGGTGTATAAGACACACTTCCCCCCCCCCCAAAAGCTGGGTGGAAATGTCTGTGTGTCTTATACAACAAATGTTGCTGAAACCCCGCCCATTTGCTGCCCCCCACCCTTCAGCTTCTGCCTCCCAGCAATTTACCTCCTTGTAGCAAACAGCAAACAGCCTGGTCAGCTTCAGCACAGCCTGATTTGGCATAAACTGATTGGCAGTTGGATCGGCATCCCAGAATACCACTTATCAGGCTGTGGGGATCACCGCTGCCCATTGCTGCCTGGAAATGTTGATGTTGAAGGCTGTATTAAAAATGTTTACTCTAGATGGATTTATATTCAATACTCCTTTATGACATGATATTTAGTGTTTGTTTAATTTCAATATATTTTGGAATATTACTAGACTTATGAAATATTTCTGAATATTTTCCTTACAAAGGTTTGAATAATAATCTTAGGTTCATCCCAAATACTTCAAAACTGCCTCCACTATATAGAGAGCTTTCTGCCCCAGGCTTCCTATCTTTTAATTTAGGTCTACCAAAGGATCAGTAGAGATCTTATGTAGCTTGTAGATATGGGAATAATTGGCTATATTTGATTTATCAAAACCCTTTATCAGTGGCTTGAGTTTTAAAGAAGGAAAAATATGTTATTTTTAAAATAAGGCAATAATACTTTTTTAGGACATTCATTAATTGTCAAGTATAAATCAAAATATAACTCCTTTACTAGCAATGTACCGTAAGTAATAGTAATTCACATTCAAATGAACATAAACATGGAACTTAGAAATGATTATTTCCTTCTTTGTGCTTTTATCGATAGAGCCAACAGTAAGAGCAGAGTTAATGGAACAGGTGCCTCATATTGCTATGTTTTGTCAAGAAAACAGACCGTCAATCCCTTATGCCTTTTCAAAATATTTATTGCCCATTGTGGTGAGGTATCTAGCAGACCAGAATAACCAGGTAACGTTACTTTAAAACTGTTGAAATCATGTAAATATTTTACCTGTTTGGAATTAAATAATTTGTATGATGTCTTTTGCAGCATACCTAGTTTCATAATTTTTTGTAGTTTTTTAAAGTGTAAACATAGTATGTCCTTACCGTACCTTATCTTATCTTACCTTATCTGAAAAGCTCATACTTTGAAATCTAAGTAAGGGATTGCTTAAAGACAAATCAGGTGAAAAAGGACTTAGCTACTGAGTTAATTAAATTTCTCATTGATGTATTATCTACAACTCAACAGTCCATTATTTTCCACCTCTATTTCATTGTTTCAACCAGAATTTGCAGTTCTTTGTATGCTGTATACATTTTTACAGATTTTTTTTTCTTTCAAAAAAGTAAGACCTAGGAGTTTTAGAATTACAATTCCTACCCTTTTTTCCCCAGAATAAGTCATCCCCTGATAATAAGCCCAGTCGGGCTTTTGAGCATATGGCAATAAGGCTAAGCGCTTATTTCAGGGTTCAAAAAAATATAAGACAGGGTCTTATTTTTGGGGAAACACGGTACTACCCAAGCTACTTTTATTAAGGATGAATTTTCAAAACTCAGTGACAAACTACCAGTATTGCCAGGGTTTTTAAAAGCAAAATAAGTGTATTAATCAATTGTTATATGTCATAACAATTTGGGAAGCAGTTCTTCCCAAAGCATTAAATTTTGCAGCTGTGCCCTTCTGATGATATCACTTGATCCTTTCTGTATCTGAGGCTGCAGAAAGTGAGGACTCGGGCAAAGAAAACTTTTGGCTACTACTTTGGACATTACACATTATAAAATATGTTTATATTTACATTTTATATTTGTGCGTATGTGGACAATGTAAGGTTTGTGTGGAATATATACATGCTACTGAATTTCTGCCACCAGATTTTTAAAAAATTTTTGGAATGCTGAGCCTGCCCCTAAATTATTCAGAGAATGAAGGAGTATGGTCCAGAATTTTATTTTAGAAAGAAAGAGAAAAACATGAGTAACACAGGAAAGAGCAAAGTTTTTCTTCTAAAAGAATAGGAAATCTGATATGTGAAAGACTGGGGAGCACAGGGGGATATATTTATCTGAGTAGCATAGAGGAAATATGATTTTTTATTCAAAACGTTTTGTGTAGAAGAAAATAAGGAGACAAAACTCATAACCTACACATTGCTAGCATAGCAACTCTGCTGTTCCATTCAATCCTTAATAATTTCTGTAGCCTGTTCTGGAAGATTAATGTTGGCTTTATCTTTACATGGGAGCTAATACCGCTTTATAAAATTAATTTCTAATTAAGAAAGATTTCGTTATTTGTGAGCCAGTGTTTATCTTGTTATTTTGAGTGCTTTTGTAGTTTTCCAAATTTTTTTTGTTCTGGAGATCAGAAGGATTCTGGTAGCAGTTTTTCAGACTAGCAAATGTTGCTAAAAGGCAACATTTCATGAACTACGACTCATTTCATCAGGTGCATGAAATGTCTAACAAATATAGGATTTAGAAGAGTAGGGAAAGGGGAAAGAGGAGAAATTAAGGGTGGTTATGCAGTGCAAATTATATGTGAAAGATTATAGGTATTTTATCAATAATATGTTTGAGGTGTGAAAAACCCCTTGCCTTTGTTGAGATCTTCTGGAATGGCCTGAAAATGTTTGATGTATAGAGTAGAGTTCAACAATTTCTCCCCTTTCTGCATTGGTAAAATATTTTTGTTCCAAAACAGTAACTTTGAAACATTATAGTGCAATGTTCTGGGAGATTAAAATGCTCTGATGTTACTATGCTCTGAGTTTTGAATCCAGAGTTGTGTCCAGTTTTTGTGCAGTTTGGCCGATCGAAAGTTTGTAAATCTACATATTTGAAGAATGGAAATTAATATTTCCAGATAAGAATTCAGAACCACTTGGATTCCATAGCCAAGTGAAACTGCTAAAAAACTGTGAAAAGGTTATTTGACTATTCATTTCCCATTAATGCTTAACAAATATTTCATCATTGTAGTAATACAATTAAGGCCAATTATTAGAATCTTTATCACACAGATGATTCATTGCTCAGAAATATATTGCAGAATCCATTAATATAATACAGGTAGTCTTTGACTTACATCCATTTGTTTAGTGACTGAAGTTATGACGACACAAAAAAAAAAGACTGATGACCATTTTTCACACTTACAACCATTGCAGCATCCACACAGTCATGTGAAAATAACTCAGACACATGTAAACTGGCATGTATGTATGACAGTTGCAGGGTCCCAGCATCATGTGATCAGCTTTTGCAAACTTTTGATAAGCAAAGTCAGTGGGGAAGCCAGATTCACTCAACAACTATGACAAGAAAGGTCGTAAAATGGGACAAAACTCACTTATCTCTTGTTTAGTAATGGAAATTTTGCAGAGATTGAGACAAATTGAATTGTCCTTTTCCTGCTTTTTATGTTTTTACATAGGTGAGAAAAACAAGTCAAGCAGCATTACTTGTTCTGTTGGAACAAGAACTTATTGAACGATATGATGTGGAGACCAAAGTATGTCCCGTTTTAGTAGAACTGACTGCTCCAGATAGCAATGATGATGTGAAGACAGAGGCAGTGGCAGTAAGTAAGAAAATGATGTTCCAGGAATTGGTGTTTGACTGATTATCTGAATATATATCACAGTAACAGAGGTGTTTTCATTGATCGAATAAATATTATGTGACAGCTTTTTGACCCTTTTACACAATACAACCATACATCACTTTTGATTCAGGGGCAAAAATCTGGCTTGGATCAAAATTGCTCTATAGCCTCAGAAAAAGACATGGGCTTTCAATATTTGTTATTTAGATTTATACAGTACTTTATCAGAATTTAAAAGACTATCAGTTGATCTAGCATTTCAATAATACAGTTAAATATCTATGGTAAAAAAAATAGAAAAACAATCCACTTTAGATTATGATATAGGGATCAGTCAGCCTCATGCTGGGGTGGGCTTTAAAAATTTTAGCAAGGGGTTCTCTGCCTGGTTGCTGGATGGGCATGGCCATGGTGGGAATGGCCTAGTCAGCCTCCTGCACCATGGCATGGGGGGTCATTTTTGTCCTCCCTGGGCTCCGGAGGCTTTCCTCGAGCCTCCGGAAGGGCAAAAATGGCTTCCCCAGGCTCCGGAGGCCCTCTGGAGGCCGGAAACGGGCCTGTTTACGGCCTTCCTAACTCTGGTAGGCCCGTTTTTCACCCTTCCCGAGTCTTCATGCACACCCTGCACTTAACCTGCATCCAAAATGGGCCGCATAGGGACTCCTGGGGTGGCTGGGGTGGGACAGGCGGGGCCAGCCAGGAATGGAATTTGGGGGTTCTCCGAACTGCACAGAATCTTAGCTAGAGGTTCTCCCAAACCACTGTGAACCCACAGCAGCCTACCCCTGGTCTCATGGTGTCAGCTCATTTTCCCAGTGGAGAAGTAGGAGCAGATCAAATATTGAGAGAAACACTTCCATAGGAAAAGCACATCTCTGAGCCTCCTCTCTCCTTCACAAAAGTAAGGAGGTCAGAAGTATTTTTCCTGGGATATCTAAATTGGGTATGTTAAAATTAGGAGGGAAAATGTTCATGCAAGTACACCATGTCAAGCCATGTAGATCTTAAAGATGAAAAGCAGTTCTTTGTATTGCACTTAGAAATAAATAGGGACCCAATGCAGAACCCAAAGCCACATTTATTTATTTTATTTATTTATTTTAATCAAATTTATATGCCGCCCTTCTCCCAAAAGACTCAGAGCAGCTCAAAAAATAAAAAGCATTGCACAATAAAATAATAAATTAGTTTTATGTTAATTAAAATACTCCAATTTAAAACCCTTAAAAAATTGAAAACTAAAAAACTCCCAGAAGATCAGGCAATTTGTTTAAAGAGCCACATCTTCAGGTCCCCACAGAAGGAGTGGAGATCGGGGGCCGTGCGGAGCCCGGTGGGTAAACCATTCCAGAGGGTCGGCGGGCCACAGAGAACACCTTCATCCTGGGTGCCATCAACCAACATTGCCTGGCCGACGGCACCCCGAGGAGGGCAGCCCTATGTGAGCGCACTGGTCGGTGTTTTTAAAAAAAAAACAGCATAGTGTAATTTTTAATTGAGTAGACTTTGTTTACGTGGGTATAACTTCCTGTGTGTTTTTCCAACCCATGTGATTTGTGTATTTATAACAGTGCTGGGCAGTTCCCATCATACCCATTATTGGCTCTGATGACAGTGGATGAGGGGATTGGAATTTATTATGACACATTGCTCACACATCCTTGAACCAAAAATCAAACATCTAGTATCAAATCTATATTTCTCTGAACTGTTTATATCTACTGCGTGCTTGTGGACATGCAGTAAAATGCTGTATTAAACTGGCCAAAAGTTCTTCATTTAGTCAATGTCACAGCTCATTCATATGTGTCTTCAATTAACTTTATATTGAAAAATAATTTTATTTCAATTTTTGTTGATAATAACTCAATGTCTATGAATGCAGACAAATACACATATACACATGTATATGTATAGGATGCAGAGGCATAGGTTTATAAATTTAAAGAAGTTGGACTGCTAGATGCATAACTAAAATTTTCTTTATGTTTAGATAATGTGCAAAATGGCCTCCATGGTTGGAAAGGACATCACAGAGAGGCTCATTCTTCCTAGATTTTGTGAAATGTGCTGTGATTGTAGAATGTTTCATGTACGGAAGGTATGTTTTCTTCCTTTATAAATCTATGCTGCTTTTTATTAAAAAAGCACTTCAGTATTAATTAAGAGCTAGACATTATGGCTCTCTATATGTAGTCTGCTATAAGATAAAATGTTACAATTGAAATTCTGCAAAAAGAATATTGAGAACATTAAATGATGGGAGAATCTGGAAGCGGCGCGGCGTTACTGACTGAGAAAATGTTAGGCTCTGACGAGCTCGGCAAAATCCAGCTAGACGAACCGTCACCGGGGGGTCTTCGGATCAAACCTGTCCTGTAGGGACAGTGAAGAAAGAGAGGCAGCTCGATGTCTAAAGAGGGACAGGCAAGTCCCTTTGATAGCCTGAGAAACTCTCTCTGAGCCAGTGATGGAGGGCGGCAATCAGAATGAATCTCCATGAAGCTGGAGCCTCTGGAGCAAGTGACGTGCAGGAGGGAAAATTTGGACAGTGTGCTGGTGTTGGGTGACTGATCGGCTAACCCACAGACAATAAAAAGAAAATTCTAAGTATTTTTAACTACTAAACTATTACTAAAATTACCCTGGCGTGGAAATTGCGGCTAAATAGCAGCCGAGGGGAGATGGCAGATGGAAGGAGAAAGTGAGAATGACAAGCGCACCATAGAAGAACCCGAATAAAGAATTAAAAGTGATTGACAAATGGAAATGTAAATCTGGAACTTGGATTCAATTTGGATTGGATCATAAACTGATTGGTGATATATAAAGGTGAAAGAAGATGTGAAAACTGGATTTTTTCTCTTTTATGACTCGGCAAACACGGATGTGGATTACAAATAAAATGGTGATTTGTTAACTAGACGAGTGGAACTATGGATTATAGAGAGACGTCTGCAGGAGAAGGAAGAGCATGGCATGGAATTGTTTTACTTTTAAAACCTTGAACTTTTAAAAAAAGATAACTGGCGAGAACTAAGGAGGATATGTTTTGCCTACAAGAGGACAGACTTTGAGGATTATAAAAGAAGGACCTTAATACGATTTAAAAACTGGAATAATTCAACCCAGAAAGAATAAAATGATGAACGAAACTTGATCAACTGATAAAGACGATGTGTTTGGAAATAAAAGAAATGATTATAAATTTGCATGGAAAATAGAAATCTGAGGAGGCAAAGACAGAACTAGAATACACTGAAGATGAAAAGGAAATAACGAGAAACAAGAAATAGATGGATAATGAAGAAGACAAAAGACAAAGAGACTGATTATGGAAAATTAAACAATTGTAATATTAAATATGGACAAAAAGGACAAAGGAAAATGGACGAAGGAAAAGAAGGTGGAACAGGGAAAATACTAAAAACTTAAATGATTACCCTGAGATTAACAATGGAAAGATAAGAAAGAGGGAAAAGAGATGGAAAATAATCAGAAGTAAAAGACAAAATAAAAGATTTTATGATTTTAAAATACAAAATAAGCATACTAGGATTAACAATGAAAAGACACAAAAAGGAAAGAGAAAGGAGAAACAATGGGAAATATATGGCAGAATAGGAGAGTGCAGAACTTTAAAATACAAAAGAAAGGAAGAAAAAGGGAAAACAAAAGGCAAAAGAGGAAAAGAGGGTGGAGGAGAAGAAAAAATATTAAAAATGTAAATGATTACGCTGGGATTTACAATGGAAATATAAGAAAGGGAAAAAAGATGGAAAATAATGGGAAATAAAGGGCAAAGATTTCACGATTTTAAGATACAAAATAATAATGAAAAGATATGAAAAAGGAAAGGAAAAATAGAAACAAAGGGAAAATTGTAATAAATGTCACATGCTCAATAATATTGGTGGTTTACAGAAGGATAAGTTTTAACAAGATGAATAAACTAGTTGAGGGAAATGTAATAGTTGGAATATTCCAAACTATATATTTGAAACATAATTAAAAAGAGAAAAGAAGACAAATTAAGAATATTTTAAGAACTAATTGGATTGGGTAAAATGAGAAAGGATTAAGATGCCTTTCTAAGGTGGGTAAATTGAGGACCCAGTTTGTGGGGGCAATAAGCTGACTTTGTATAAATATACAAAAGTATGAAGGCTATTGCTTAACGCATTGTAAGCCGCCCTGAGTCTCCGGAGAAGGGCAGCATATAAATCAATTTTTTTAAAAAAAGATGCGCTTTGTATATTTTATACAAAGTCTGCTTATTTCCCCCCACAAACTGGGTCCTCAATTTACCTACCTTAGAAAGGATGGAAGGCTGAGTCAACCTTGAGCCTGGTGAGATTCGAACTTGCAATAATTGCAGACAGCTGAATGTTAATAACAGGCTTTTAGTCTGTTGAGCTATCCAGGTTCAAGGTTATACTTGCAAGAAGTAAAACAGAAAAAATATATTGGTAATATATTGGTAAAAGTAAAAAGA
Source organism: Masticophis lateralis (assembly GCA_030761175.1). Classification (NCBI taxonomy): domain Eukaryota; kingdom Metazoa; phylum Chordata; class Lepidosauria; order Squamata; family Colubridae; genus Masticophis; species Masticophis lateralis. The sequence goes on along the minus strand of JAUDYJ010000003.1, from coordinate 53,903,066 downwards.
TAGATAAGAAAAGTGTTGAAAGAAAAATTTGAAATTAGAAAAATTTGAAAGAAAAAAGAATAAGATGGAATATATTGTTAATAATTAAAAAGATAAGGGATTGAGGCTGCCTGAACTCCACAATGGAAACATTAAATTGAAAATGAATACAGCAATAGAAAGAGAAGAATTGGAGGGGAGCAGGAAGGAGAGAGAGGGATGGAATAGGAAGGAAGGGAAGGGAAAGCAGAGTAGAAGAAAAGGTAAGACAGGATGGAAGAGAGGAGGAGAAGGAGAAGGGAAGGGAAAGTAGAGAAGAGAAGAAGAAGGTGGGGAAAGAAAGTTGGAAGAAGAGGAAAGAGGGAGAGGCTAGGTTTGAGGAGAAAGATTGCTGTACAATAAAAAAAGAAGTGGAAGAAAGGCAGCTCTGGACAAGCAAATATAAATATATTAAGAAAAAGAATGAATTGTTAAAGAATAAAAGAGGACGAATATGTACAACTAGCAAAGTTAGAATTTAGGGATAAATGAAGAAGGTGTTTATATATGCAAGTATAGAAATACTAAGGTATATTCAAAAAAAAGGAAAGGGGGAAAGACGATATTGACATAAATTGTAATTGAGTAAAATGTATTTGAATTTGACTAATTGTATAAAATAAGAAACGACCAACACTGTTCAAAAAAAAAAAGATGTGGGTGAAGGTGAGAGAGAAAAAAAGAAAAAAACAATAAAACTTCTTTAAAAAAAAAAAAAAAGAGAACATTAAATGATGCACAGCCAGAGGAGTAGGTATATAGGTTGGAAACCAGTGGAAGAGACCTTCTTCCTGCAATGGATAGACAATGGCTAAAATTGATGATAAACTATTTATGTTAAGAATTTCAGTTACATTCTAACCGAAAGAAAAATATAATGCATTTGTAAGCCAAGTAAATTTAAAATAGCATTGCTATAAGGAATTATGTTATTTCTCATGGGAAATTTGAGGAGTTGGTCTACATATAAAAAGAGCAAGCTAGGAAAGATTGTCATAGAACACGGATGTCAAACTCGTGGCGTCATGATGCTATCATATGACATATTGTGACATTTTTTCCCCCTTTGCAGAGCTGAAGTGGGTGTGGCCTACACATAACGCATCCAGCCCACAGGCCACCAGTTTGACACCCCTGCCATAGAGAATAGTATTCTGTGGATATTTATTTCCAGAATGTTGGTTTCAGAGAGCTGAGAAAAATTAGAAAGGTCATAAAAATAACCTAATTTAGACAAATTTCTTATACATAAATGCTTGATTTACTTGATGGTATGCTTGATGGTAGTTGAAGGCAAAATATCTATTATTCAGATTAATCTGGGAGGAATATTATCCTGAATATGGTAGTTAGCAAAATGTGGAAAATGATTTACTTTTAGATCATCCCATTGAGCACCTATGAATGGTAAATTGGAGTTCCTGAAGCACCAGAGAGAGAGAGATGAGAACTGCAGTGAATAATTTTTCATCAAATAAATTACTTGCTGTTAATTAAAAAGTACGAAGTATTAAAAGTACTAAAAGTACTAAGTATGACTTCAAAAACAATTGAACTATGATCCTGCTTTTGTGAATTATCTTCAAATCCCTAAACTATTACTTTACTTGGTTCATTCATCGCCAATTCTAATTAAAATACTTATTTTTGTCCAGGTGTGTGCAGCCAATTTTGGAGATATTTGTAGTGTAGTTGGACAGCAAGCCACTGAAGAAATGCTAGTGAGTTTCATACGTCAATGTTCTATCTTTATTTAATTTTTAATTGCAAAATTGTGCTGAATTTCAATATAGGCATTTAAATAATTTTATTGGAGCTTGAATAAAAATGGATAGGATAGAGTTAATTTTTTATAATCATTTCTTCAGGAGTACAGTCTGTTGTCAATAGATACTGCATTATTGCATTTCATACCTGGAATAAGACTACTATGTTTTTTTTTCATTTCTATAAGGTTCAGGCACATTTTTTGCATATTTCAAATAGCACTAAATGTGATTTTATTGAATTATTTGATTACTTTTGTCTTTGAATGCATTCCTATAATCCCTGCTTTCACTGATTTGCTACTGTAAAAAAATATTTCCTTCTGAAATTATTCAATTTGTGAAAAGGTGGAATTGTTCTATTTTATGTTTCCAAAGGTAATATTGGCCATTGTTAAAGACTGTAAAGTAGAATAGTTCCAGAAATAGTAAATAAAGCCTCATTCCATACTTTTATAATCTTACCCATATCCTACATTAGAAAGTTTCTCTTAAATGTTTTAAAGTCCATAAGAAATGGAAGATGACCCAAATTAAATCATTTGTATTTGATATCATATTTTATATTTTCCAGTTACCTAGATTTTTCCAGCTTTGTTCAGATAATGTGTGGGGTGTGCGGAAGGCTTGTGCTGAATGCTTTATGGCTGTTTCATGTGCCACATCACAGGAAGTCCGTCGAACAAAATTGTCAACACTTTTTATTAATCTTATCAGTGACCCTTCACGATGGGCAAGTTCAATTATTAAATTTACCTTCTATCTCTTTAAATTCTCAATTTCTTTGTTTGTTCACTTATTCTGAGAACAAATTGTATGATTGAAAGTTCTGTTAACATGAGGGTGGGCCATGTATAAAGAAAACTATTCAATCCTCTATCCACTACTCTTTTGGAACCAATGGCTTGCACTGTAGACAGTGGATATGTTTAAAATGTAGATTAGGAGGAGGGTTTGGAGAATATCTCATTGCTTATTTCCACTGTGCTATTTGAGTTTTCTCAGAATTAAAGGCCTTTGGAATAGTATGAAAAAAATGTTGCTAGGAGTTTTGTAAAAAAATGAAAAATTGGGTAAAATGAGAAAGGATTAAGATGCCTTTCTAAGGTGGGTAAATTGAGGACCCAGTTTGTGGGGGCAATAAGCTGACTTTGTATAAATATACAAAAGTATGAAGGCTATTGCGTAACGCATTGTAAGCCGCCCTGAATCTCCGGAGAAGGGCGGCATATAAATCAAATTAAAAAAAAAAATCACAATGTTTTCCTGCTGGAAACTTCACTGAATCCCGGTGCAAATTCAAAGAAACATCTATCCTCAGATCTCCCATCTGAATGCAACCCATTGATTATATCTGTCCAGTAGATCATTATGATTGTGAAGACTGGGAATATATTTAATACAGGGTGAGATTTTTCAATTCTGTCGCTGCTACAGATAGTCCTCAATCCATTTGTTCAGTGACTGTTCATATTTATGGCAGTACTGAAAAAATGGGATGCATGACTAGTCATTGAAATTCCACCATTGGAACTGCACCACCACCACCATGCAGTACCACCATGATCACATGATCTTATGCAAGTTTTCATCCCAGCTTCCCACAAGCAAAGTCAATGGAGAAGCTGGCAGAGAAAGTTGCAAAACATTTCAGTAAGTTGTTTCTGTCGGTTTTTCTCCCGCCCACATCATCTCTGCTTAATTCTGTATATATGATATCTGAGATTACTACTGATACCATCCATGCTTTCATTTTACAGTAAAAACCTTTAAACTCTAAAATAACTGGATTTCTAGATAGTTTACTTTTACTGCTTTTTAGTACTAATCACCATAGAGATTAAAAACTGTTATTATCCTTCATGAAATAAAATTTGATCCATAAGAAACCTTATCAAAATAAATGTAATAAAAACTTTTTCAGATAGTTCAAGTAGCATATTGCCATATCTGATTTTGGGACCTGAACATTCCCAGATGTAAAAATTCCCTGCTACATAATTTTGCAACCGTATCACCTCCCTAATCATGCCCAATAAAATAGCTATCGTTTTCTCTGGAATACGTTCTTGCAGGTTCGCCAAGCTGCCTTTCAATCCCTGGGGCCTTTTATATCAACATTTGCAAATCCATCCAGCAGTGGTCAATTTTTTAGAGAAGAAGAATGTAAGAAGACTGAAAGTCAGAATTTTATAGAAGAACACAGGTATGGATAATAAAATTCAATGAAAATAATGTTGAAATAAAATGTTCACACATTTTCATATTTGCTCATCTTTCTTTAGAAGTGAATCTCTCACATTCTGAGATTATGACAACATGTTCCATTTTTTTCCTAATATTTTGAAAGATGATTCTTTATTTGTGCCAAATTTCTGTTTATTGTAGAAAATCTTTAATGGTTTTTGAGGCTTCCATCTGTGAATGAGTCAGTGAGCTTATGTATTGTTATACAGATCAGAGTGAGTAATTTTTGAAGGAAATATGCCAGAATTTGAGATCAGTTTCCTGTGTACTACAGTTTGTCTACTGTTCTTTGTACTTTGGTCTGGTTTTTACCCCTTTTTGTTTGTTTTTATTATTCCTGTTCAGGCATCCTACAAATCCTCATTTCCTTTTCCCCTTTCTTACTCACTAGTTGCTGTTTGACCAATTCTATTCTAGCTCAATTCATGTTCGTGTGTGTGTATGTGTATTAGCAATAGCACTTAGACTTTTATACTGCTTTACAGTGTTTAACAGCCCTCTCTAAGTGGTTTAGAGTCAGCATATTGCCCCCAACAATTCAGGTCCTCATTTTACCCATCTCAGAAGGATGGAAGGCTGAATTAACCTTGAGCCTGGTGAAATTGCAGGCTGCCAGCAGTCAGCAAAAGTAGCCTGCAGTACTGCACTCTAACCACTGCACCACTGTGGCTCTTATACTAGATAAGCTAATATTGACATCTATTTTCATCCAGCAGTGAAAACAATAAGGATTCAGAAGATGTATCCACACATGATGTACAAAGCCAGACAGAGTTGTCTTTAGACACTGAGGAATGTGATTTTGAAGCCACCCCTGAAAATGACAAAGCAGAAAGTAACTTGGTTCATTTCCAGGATGAGGCATTGCTACATAGTACTTTGCCTTTAGAACCATGTAAAGAATCTTCAGATGAGAATGAACCCAGTTTTGATCATTGTACGTTAGCAGTGCTACCAGAGCCTACATTGCATTCACAGGAAAACTCACTTGTGGAGCAAGAACTGTATAACTCATTCCATTTCTGGAGGACTCCACTTCCTAAGATAGATATTGATTTAGAGCTTCAGGAAAATACAGAAAAGGATGATTTAGCAAATCAGAAAGGACAACAGGAGGTTATGGCATGTGCATCTTCAAACATAATGGCTACAAGAAAGGAGCTGGAGGAAATGATAGAAAATTTGGAGCCTCATATGGATGATCCAGATGTTAAAGGTAGTTACATCTTATATTGTATTATATACACTGAGCTTTGAATTATATTTTTATAATGTTTATTAAAGTTTACAAATAGAAAAATAAAAAACTAAAACTAAGAATATAACAATAAAATATAAATGCAAAAAAAAAATAATAAAGGAAAAAATAAAGGAAATAAAGGAAAATAGATATACAAGAAATAACTGATTTTCCTGCTTCTATTACTCTTTTAAAAAACTCATAAATAAAAATTTAAATGATTAATGTTTTAGGATTATAATAGGAAACATTTGAAATATATTATTTAATGCATAACTTTTACCTTTGGTAACTATTTCATAACAGTTTAAAATAATGCTTTAGTTGTGTCAAAATCTATCAACTTACTCTGTGGAGCAGTGGCAAGGAAGCAGAGAAAAAGGAAGTAAACACAGTTTGGGAAAGCAGGAAATTGCTAATTTGAGAAAAGCCCAGGAAGGATGTTGAATTGCAATATTTTAGCAATATGAGAAAAAAAGGACAAAACTCTAAAATAGTAAAATTAATGAAATGAAGTAATAAAAGAGCTGGTTAGAGAAACTTAGTACAGCAGGAAAATACGTTCAATAAATGGTCTATTGGCCTTATATTATCTCTTGTGTTTGTCTTCATAAGGGTCCAAAAGTTTCCATTATTAATTAGTTTTACTAATTATTGTCCAAATTGCTTTTCTTTTACCTTGGTCCAATACTTAAATTGCTTATGCTGTTATGAAGCTAGCATGATTTTGCCAATATCACCCACATTTTATATGGCAGGAATACAAAGAAAGGGTAGCTACAGAAGATGTCAGCAGAAAATAGGTCACATAAGGGTACAACTGAGACCCATCCATAGGCAATTGCTAGATAAATACTGTCATTCAGGAAGCAATGGTTTAGTCAAACCGGAAAACTGAAGAGGGGTTTAGTGCAAGATGAACTGGAGAAAAACTTGATAATGCTGATCAGAAGCAGAAATCAGTCTAACTAATAAAGTTATGAGTTACAAAGTTAGTCCAAAGTTAATCAAACATGAGAATAAAGTTACAAATCTAGAAATAATAAAAACAAATTCTCCCATTTGATATGAATATGCCTTCAAAGTATGGTGCTAGAATAGTAGAATCCTTTTATTTTTAAAGTAGCATGGAAATTGTTCCTTCAGTGTAGTTTATATTAAAAAGCTAGATTTTCCAGAACAAATTGAACAAATATATTGAACAAATAACCGTTATAATGTGCAATGACTAAATGAGACATCTGCAAAGTGGAAGTAATGCTTATATTTTCTCTCACAAAAAGGCAACTTTTAGCAAACATTCTCTGCTTTCTTTTTCTCTTATTCTGCGGAATATAATAATAGTTTAGTTTATTAAGTTTAGTTTATTAAATTTTTAAACCACCCTTCTCCCGAGGGACTCAGGACGGTATACAGCCATGATAAAACAACATATACCATAAAACTTTAAAAATAATTTAAAATGCATTACATAATTTGGCCCTGTTTTATTTTTTAAAAAACCCCAAAACTAAAATACCCAATTTAAAATCATACTTTCATTAGCCCAGCCTGCTGGAATAGTAGGGTCTTGAGGGCATGGCAAAAGGTCCGTAGGCCGGGGCAATTCATTCCATAGGGCGGGAGCTCCCACAGAGAAGGCTCTCCCCCTGGGAGTCGCCGGTCAACATAATTTGACCGACGGCACCCTGAGGAGTCCCTCTCTGTGAGAGCGTACTAGCCGGTACTGACTACCTGAAGGTTCCTTTTATAAAATTGAAAAAGTAATATTTGGAAAAATCATTAAATGTCCAATGTTCTCTTTAACTGTTCGTATTGTTTATTTGTGGGGAATAATATATATTTAGCTGTTCAGACTGCATAACTTATTCCATTGCTGAACAAAGTCCAGGAAAAACAGCAATTAATTTAATTTTTTGTTCATATAATTTTTATTAAAGAAATGTTTAAATGAATAAAAAGTATACAAATTTTGAAAGAAAAATAAGGAAAGGAAAGTAATAAGAGAAAAAATATAAAGAAAAATAGGGGAGGGAAGGAATAAAGGAAAAGGAAAAGCATAGTTATAAAAAATCAGCTTCTGATCTTCTTGATAATGGTTACAGCTACATTTATATTTTACCACCTCTGTCTAAGGTTTCCTTCTTTCCTTAGTCTAGCCTTTAAACAGCAATTAATTCCTAATGCCTGAGAAATTCTAGCTGTATATTGAACAGCTAGAATTCTTTCTTTTCAAAAGAAATCAGAAGCTAGCCTGAGATAATCAGTTAGCTGACCTTTTTCTCAGTGGGTAAATAGCCAGAATTAACAATTTATTCCCGATGCTGCTTTCATCTGTAGTGAATTTAACAACTACTAGTACAATTAAATTAGGCTCTGAGAATCTCTAGTGCCTGTAGTTTGATCTTTTGATTTACACCATTAAACAGCTACTATATTATGAAGGCTCTCCAATAATTTTCATATTCTTGAAGTAGAATTTACATATATATATATAATAACATGCTTTATCTTTGAGTCAGGTATGTGGTAAGACAATCACTGTATAATAATTTTGAAGTTAGACTTTTAACCATAAAAAACTTTAGAAAGCCAGAAAAAAGGACTTAATAGAATTCAAAAAATAATACCAGACTCCCTTTCAGTCTTTTTCTTTGTTTTGTATTTTCAAAAAATGTTGAGGATCCTTCTAATTGGTTCTTAACAATTTTCAAACTTGGCTCTTGACTAAATACACTGATTGGAACTTAGGTTGCATTTATGAACATTTTGGTGTATGGATTAACACAGAGGTCAGAGAAAACTGGAAAGAATGCCTAATTTGGCCACAAAGATATGAATGAATCTGCCCAAAGTTACCAGTGGAGATCACTATTTGCCCTTGCCTCACCTGCATGTTCAGAATGTATGTGGGAAGTGATGCTGAATTACTAATCTGTGTGTATTATTGCTGTGTAGAGAACCTTTCTTGATATATCACAGTATTTCTTCTTTCTGCACAGCCCAAGTGGAAGTACTCTCTGCTGCTCTCCGAGCTTCCAGTCTAGATCCTCAAGAGGAACCTGCAGCAAGCATGGGCAAGTTCTCAAACTGTCAAAACGAAGTGTGCATCAAAGACCAACTAAACTGTTCGTTTATCCAGGCTGGCACAGTGCCTTTAATCAATGATGCTGTTGAGGTAAAAAAAAGAAAACATAATGGATGAATTTCTAAATCAGTATAGCACATTCTATATAGTGATCCTATGCTGTGTAAATATGCCTAGGATGTTGCTGTACACAGTCTTTCTAAAAAAATGTTCTTTTTTCCCCATGCCTTCAGGACATTGTAGAATCCACTCTTCGTTATATTCACAGTGACTCAGACTTGAACACTAATAGTTGTTTCAGCCCCGAAGAAGAAAAAAAATCTAAAATTCAGGTATATTTTAAATGTTTCTCTCAGGTTAATAGAGAAGCTATACCTTCATAAAAACTAAATACACATCATTCATCTCTAGTCTGTAACTAGATAACCCTTAACCTGTTGGGTCATTATTTTAGAGATATTTTCTTATCTAAAGAGAAAAATGAATGTCTAAGGGCAAAAAAGCACTAGGAATAGGAACAACTTCTGATTCTCTAGTGACTTAACTGCAGCTGACCATCCTCCAGCAGCCGGTGGTGGAATATCAGTCTATGTAGCCTCCAGAGGGGTAGAGTACAACCGATTTACTGAACCTTCAGGTGGTGGCGTAGCAGTGCGGCAATATTGAAGCAATCATAAATTCACCAAATTTCAATCCCATGGGAGTTCTGGGTTATGGATGCATTCTGTAAATTAACTATTGGAGGACTCTTGATTCAAAAACTGTTGCTCTATGATACTATTTTGGATTATTAAAGATTACATACAGAAGAGTTTTAGTGGCATATAGATATTTATAGGTATTTATCAGCTGTAATTTTTATTCTTCTGTTTGTGAGCCTTTACACAATATTGGAATTTGAATGTTCCAGCTCTGTGTGAGCCCTGAGAGAACAAAAAATGAATGTGCAAGGTCAAGCTGTATTTCTTTTTCTCCTTCTTGTTTTATTTACACTTGGGGAAAACAAAGGCATGATTGCTTTAATCCTGTTCTTAGAATCATCAGTTTTTATTTTCCAATTTTAATCTTTACTGTTCTCTCCTAACTCAAACTGAGATAGACTGGTTTCCCTCTTGGTTTTTTGACAACCTCATGATTTAGAAGGAAGTTACATACTCTTAATTTTGGCAGCTGCAGTATAACACTTCCATGAATCTGTTTTTCTTTAAATATATCTAAACAGAATGGGAGCAGCATGCATATAGCCTTTTTTCATCTTTTTGCCTCAAATCCCGTATCTTTGTTCATATCTAAGATGCTGCTTTTTAATCTTGGGACAACAGTGTGAAGTAGATATTAACAAATTTGGATAAGAGTTTCAATTTATACATATTTTTTAATTTGTGTTTTTTATAATTAGACATACGGCATTCTCATTGAATATAATCCTAAATATTCACAGTTTTAGCATAAAATCAGAAATTAGGTGGTTAAAATTGACTGTGCAACTTCAAATAGAAGGTTGGAGAGAAATCATTAAAGGTATGAGAATTTTCCACCAGCTCTTTAATCCAAACAGATCATCTTGGACAGGATACTTTAGTCCTGTTGGATTTGCTTAATCATAATTTCATTTGGATATGCAGCAGGGGTGAAATATAAATTTTTTTGCTACCGGTTCTGTGGGTGTGGCTTGGCGTGGCGTGGCTTGGTGGTCATGTGACTCGGGCGTGGCCAGTTTGATGTCATTCACGTCACTCTGCTGTGCATGGGGCACTTGGAGAGCAAGCGAGTAAGACAACTTTCCAACCTGTGTGTGTGTGTGTGTGTTTGAAGGAGAGAGGGAGAGAGATGGAGGGAGTGAGGGAGTGATCTGAAGCTGAGGCACCCAAACTTTTTTTTTTAATTTGATTTATATGCCGCCCTTCTCCGGAGACTCAGGGCGGCTTATAATGCGTTAAGCAATAGCCTTCATACTTTTGTATATTTATACAAAGTCAGCTTATTTCCCCCACAAACTGAGTCCTTATTTTACCTACCTTAGAAAGGATGGAAGGCTGAGTCAACCTTGAGCCTGGTGAGATTTGAACTTACAGTAATTGCAGACAGCTGATGTTAATCACAATGCTTTAGTCTGCTGAGCCACTTCTGACAGCAGTGGGGCAGCTTCTGTGCAGCCAGCTCCACCTGATCCACTTCCTGAGTCTCGCTGTTCTCCTCGCCTCCCCCCCCACTCAAGCAGTGGCTTCGCTGCTCCGCCCCAACAAGCTGTGCATCCATGTTGCCCACACCAGCATCCCGAGAGAAGCAGAGAAGATCATTGCTTGCAAGCAGAGGTAACAAGCGTACGCCGTGCTGTGGGAAAAATGAGAGGTCCTGTTGTCCTGAAGAGCCTGCCGCTGCTTGAGTAGGGTGGGGGGCAAGGAGAATGGCGAGACTCGGGGTGTAGGTCAGGTGGAGCTGGCTGACTCAGGGCTACTCAGAAGCTGTCTGCACTGCTGCCAGAAGTTTGGGTGCCTCGGCTTCAGATCCCTTCCTCCCCCCCCCCCTCTCTCTCTCTCACACACACACACAGGTTGGAGAGTTCTCTTGCTCGCTCTCTCTCCAAGCACCCCATACACAGTCCATTTGAGGAAAAAGCATGCACGGCTGGGCGCGTTTGGCTACAGAAGAAGGCACAGCACAATGGGGTTGTTTTGTTCACCAAGGTGGTACTTCAGGAGGGCAGGCGGACGTCCGCAGCTGAAAACTATAATGAATATGTCCACCTGCCCTCCCGAAGCACCACCGCAGCAAACAAAACAACCCCATTACTATGGATGCATAGGTTGTCGGGGCTGAGCAGGGAAGCCGCTGCTTAAGTGGAGGGCGGGCAGTAAGCTTCTAGCTCCTTCCCCGCAGCCCTGCCATGCTTGCCTGCCTTCCACATGGGCTTCTGCTTGCCTGCCTTCGCAAACTAGCCACTGGGACGCCAGGAAGGCAGCATGGAAGGCAGGCAAGCATGGCAGGATTGTGGGCCGTGGACCGGTTCAGGGGCGTGGCCAGTCAGCCAGTGCTGGTTTGGCGAACTACCCTCAATCTCCACTACCTACTTGCCCGAGCCGGTCCGAACTGGGAGAATTTCACCCCTGGTATGCAGCTATAAATGTCTGACGTGTGTTGCACTATTCAAGATACAGCCAGACATTCTCCTTTTCCGGTTTTGCAGAGGGATTTACCTCTTTCAGATGACTTCTAAATTCTGTTTTTCTGTTTTAGGACGTTGTACCTCAAGCCTTGCTAGACCAGTATTTATCCATGACTGATCCCTCTCGAGCTCAGACTGTTGATACCGAGATTGCCAAACACTGTGCCTATAGCATTCCAGGGGTAGCACTTACCCTAGGTAGACAGAACTGGCACTGCCTGAAAGACACCTATGAGACTCTAGCTTCTGATATGCAGGTAATGGAAAATCCACATTGTATTTGGATGCTGTAGAAATTCATTATGCTATTTTAAGATTAATTTGTCTCATTGAAGTAATAAAAAACAAATATTGGTTTATTTATTGTGCTTCTTGGATTTTTTTCATGAGAAAAGTGTTTTAGGAAAAGTGAGAAAGTTAATTTGTAGATTATATCTCTAGATAATCAAATAACTAATGGAATTTAATTTCACTCTACAATATGCTTACATTACAATTTGTTTCTTGTTGAGATGTAACTTCTATAAAATATCATTTTTCCTGCTTAATTGTTGTTTAAGAAATAAATATGGTTATCTAATAAAGGGGGGGGGGGAGAAAGAATTAGAAAAATATTTTACTTCCTGCTCAGTAATTGTTACAAAACTGCTCTAATATTTCTAAATAAATAATGTAACATTATTAGCAAAAGAGGAATTGTTTTACTGCAAAATTGCAGGCAAAAAGAGAGAGAGAGAGAGAGAGAGAGAGAGAGATTTTACAACCAGTCCTGTATTTTGCTTTGAAGTATAGGGAGGCTAAGATACATATCAGGCATCTAATCGTAAAAAAGAAGACTTCTGGTATAAAAATGCTTTGTTTAATGTTCCTAGGTTGGCAGGAATGCAAAATAATTTTTAAACAAATCAGGAGAAAGACAAATGAGCATGATTTGTTTTCTCCTGAAAATGTTTCTCCTATTTGCCACTGTTGTATTTTCTAACTTTCTTCTGATAAAATTCAAATGTCTTTCCTTGTTTTGCTTTAATATTGTACTTGCAATGAAATGAACTGGAGTCATTTTGTATAATTGATAATTGCTTGGGTCCTTTCAGTGGAAAGTTCGAAGAACGTTAGCTTTCTCCATACATGAACTTGCAGTCATTCTTGGAGATCAGCTCACTGCAGGTGATCTGGTTCCAGTCTTTAATGGCTTCTTAAAAGATCTCGATGAAGTTAGGATTGGTGTGCTTAAGCATCTACATGATTTTTTGAAGGTACATTCTTCTTTTATATATATATTCAAAAATAAATTAGTATTTTCCTTCTTTTCTATATTGTTCTATGTTTTAATTTGTAAATTTTATTTATGAAATTATTATATTTGTAATTTAATTTCTGTTGTAATTTTATATTGCATAGTGCTTATAACACTATGTCTTATAACAATTTCAAAAGTGCCTTTTAAGACAACTTTTTATACAGTGATTTTACTCTGATTCTCTTAGCAATTATTATTTTCTATGTGATTTTTAAAGTGTTTCATAATTATTTATTCCAGCTTCTTCATCCTGATAAAAGGCGGGAGTATCTTTACCAACTTCAGGAATTCTTGGTCACAGACAATAGCAGGAACTGGCGTTTTCGAGCAGAGCTTGCTGAGTAAGTTTTTGTGATAATTAGATATGTCAGCAACATGTGTAAGGGCATGTTGCTGGCTTGTTAACATGTGAACCAAGATCAGTCTTGTTTTTCTCTTAATAATCTGTATCCTAAACCAAAATGCAAACTAAGGAACTCACATTGGAAATGGCTTGTGCTTGATTGGATGTTTCTTCTTAACTCATCCAATGTGCTGCTTAGACACCCCCCTGCTTTCGTTGCAGACCATCCAGGAAGGTTTTGTGTATCCTTAGCAATAACATCTTGGCAATAAACATCATCAAGATCCTTGCAAGGACTGAGGCAAGAAGGAAATGAATTGAAAAGTCTTATTGTATCATTTCCATTGCTTGGAAATAGATCTTAATTTGTTGCAGTTATTGATATTGATAACAATACACAAGGAAATAATAGATACAAACTCAAGGTAAACCATTTCAAACTCGATTGCAGAAAATACGACTTCAGTAACAGAGTGGTCAATACCTGGAATGCACTACCTGACTCTGTAGTTTCTTCCCCAAACCCCCAAAACTTTAACCTTAAACTGTCTACTGTTGACCTCACCCCATTCCTAAGAGGTCTGTAAGAGGTGTGCATAAGTGCACTAGCGTGCCTACCGTCCCTGTCCTAATATTCCTTTTTACTTACTCTTTTCATGTATTCAAATTATGTTTACACTTTTACCTGTTATCTTATATATGCTCGACAAATAAACTTATGATTATGATTATATTATCCCTACCCTATTATGTTTTGTATTTTTAAGCAAAGTATTTAGGAAAATTTACAATAAAAACAAAATTGTTCAGCTTCTTAAACTGATTATTAAGATAGCCATAACTATACTGTTTCAAAATGAACATAGTTAAAATGTTGAGAAAATAGAAAATCGGCTCCTTAAATTTTCTCTTACCAGATGATAAATTAATAGCTATGACCCCATCCATGGTTACTCATAAGTAGTCCTTATGGGTTCAGAAGAATTTATTATCAATAGAGTTTTAATTCAGAGAGGTTTACTACTAAACTAATTACTTGGCATTATAGTGCACAAAGTATTTTAGTTCCAGGAGCAGAAACATCTTTATGTTCTCTCAAGTACCAAAGAAAACATTCCTTGCTAAGTCTGGAAATAGCTACAAAAGTGACCTGTAGATGTTATAGAATGCTCCAGAATCAGCAATAAAGCAGATGGTTCCTGCTATCTTATGGTTTCCTTCAGAAAGGTTATATTAGATCAGGACTTAATTTTATGCTGGGAGAGACCACAGTTCTTTGTGATACATCATCATTTTCAGTGACTGCCAGAAATGATGGCAGAGAATGCTAGCATGGAAAATATGAAGAACAGCCATTTAATGTTAACATGTCCTATAAATGATGGGTCCTCTGTGAGTTGATCAGCAATAAATCCAACAATTGTTGAGTAGTAAATACATTTGATATTTTCAGACCATGTCATGAGTTCTAAACAAAATGACTGGAAATGCCATTCACAGACTGGCTTCTAAGGCTGGTCGTAAAACCAACCGTGGCTAGTCACTAAACACCAATTTACCACTAAGCAAGCAAGGTTGTTGCAACACTCCTTTCTATTCTACCCAGGATACGTCTTTATGTATTCCTGTGACTTCATCTTTTGGTGGAGAAGGGAACATTTGCAAACAAAACATTTGGCTATAACTACTTTTTATTTTCTCAGCATGCCTCTAAAACTAATGTAGAATCCAAAGGCATCTTGAAAAATGAAAATTATTCTGAAAGCTAGTGTCTTGCTTGGTAGCAAGCCAGCTTTTTTATTTTTGTTGAAATGTCTCTTACTGCATTGGCAGGGTGCCAGCCATTGGCCTTGTTTAAGCTAATGAATTCCCTTTTAGGGAAACCTGCACAAATAAATCACCCATCTGGCCAATTTGACACAATTGCTCGCAACTTTGTCAACAGAATTGCTCAGATTCACCTCAGTCTGAACTCTTTATGGGAGGTGCTTGAAACAATGACTGGCATAACATCCTGCAATGGTCTGGTCTGTAGACTCTGTTCAAATGACCAGTATACTGTTGAACATGTTCTCCATCATATATTGACTGGCTCTCTGCCCATCTAGATGATTTGGGGGGCAGGTGGGAATGTGAAAGTTTGCACTCATGGTAAACTTGCTTTGTCTACCACTAAATTTCCAAATACAATTGAAAGTGCCTATCAGACTCTATATGGCTTGGTACAAGACAATTTAAGAATTGCAACTAGAACCAATTCATTCTGTGTTTTCAAGTAAAGGAAACCATTAGGGAATTTGCATTTTCATAAAATAAAAAATTGAAACCAAGCAACAACATTTTTCTGGGATGGCTCTGATATTATGAAACAACATATTAGTATAGGTCATAATAGTAATAGTAACAGCGGGAGTAGGAGTAGGTGTAGTAGATTCTGATAGAAACTCAGCATATATCTTTAGGCATATTGCTGCTCCCATGCACTGTATTTGGCAAATCATACCATCATTCTCTGGTTTTATCTCCCTAGAGATCAACTCTAGGGAGATAAGAGCCTTAGTGGCGCAGCAGCTTAAAATGGTGTTAAAGTGACACCAGCTGCCTCCAATTACTGCAAGTTCGAATCTCACCAGGCTCAAGGTTGACTCAGCCTTCCATCCTTTCAAGATAGGTAAAATGAGGATCCAGATTATGGCGGCAATAAAATGACTTTGGTTTTTTTTTTAAAAAAAGAACACGGCTTTGGGAGGGCGGAAACCTACTAAGCAGGTATATACAAAAGTATGAAGGCTATTGCTTAACACATTGTAAGCTGCCCTGAGACTCCGGAGAAGGGTGGCATATAAATTAAATTTTTAAAAAAACAACCTCAACTCCAGAGATTAACGACCAGCACTCTAATATTATTGTCCCAATAATTAGTTTTGAGAGAGAGCCCCTGTAACAGCCTTATTTCAGTACTGAAGAATGGCACTCAGGATAAATGATAAACTCCATAGGGGTCTGAATAATAGTGATCTTCAAAGGTTTGTTATATTTTAAGACAGTTGCAAATAAATAATAAATTAGCATATGGTCAACTCATTAACTTTCATTAATTGTAATAAAATCATTATTGTGATTTTTGAAAATAATTATGACCTCTTGTTTTGTTTTTTTCTATTCCTGTAGGCAGCTGATTTTGCTTCTTGATCTGTATAGTCCCAGAGACATATATGATTATCTGCGACCTATTGCCCTCAACCTTTGTGCAGACAAGGTTTCTTCTGTTCGATGGATTTCCTACAAGCTGGTATAAGTTAAAAAGCAGTCCTTGAACACAACAGTTTAATACACCAACTATTTTAGCGATTGATTTACGTAATGGACCATGTTTTCTAGGTTAGTGAAATGGTAAAGAAGCTGTACAATGCTCCAACACCAACATTTGTGATTGATCTTATGAATGAACTGATTGAAAGATTCTGCAGATGTCCAAAGTGGTCTGGTCGACAAGCATTTGTCTTTATTTGCCAGGTAAGAATTGTTCTTCTACCTCTTCATAATTACTATTGTCTGTGGCTCCTCCATTTTCAGTACTGAATTATTTTGCATTTTAAAATGCAATGTGTGAAAATGGCCATTTCTCCTTGTTTCTTTGCTCCTTACATAAAGGGAGAAAAATTCCCAGTGGCTTGCTCTGGATTAGTGTAAATGTTGATCATTTTCTCAATCTAATTTAGTTATTAATCCAGTTAGTTCTTTAGTAATTAATTTAATTACATCAATTTAATTACCAAAGTTTAGCATAATTTATTTAGCAGATTATATGATCACAGGCATTTGTGGCCTATTCCAAATACGTAGTTGAACAAGATAGGATTTAGTGTGATTTAGTGTAATTGTTACATATTTCATTATCCAAAAGAAGAATCCGAAAGAAGAATTTAACTGACTGACTGATTGTATTTATGACAAGATGAGAAAGAAGTGGCTGAATAGGAGAAGAACATCAAAGCCAGAAAGAAAAGGAAAAAAAGCCCATATCTGACATAGATTCTTGTTCCATGCTACTTTAAACTTTTATTGCTCACCTCACTGTCCACAATTAAACATTGGTTTAATGAAACAGGTGTTTTTAGATATCATTCTTTTTCAGACTATTATAGAAGACGACTGCCTGCCAATGGATCACTTTGCTGAGTATCTACTGCCCCATTTGCTACACTTGGCCTCAGACAGAGTTCCAAACGTTAGAGTCCTGCTTGCAAAGACCTTAAGACAAACACTTCTAGAAAAAGGTTGGTGGTACTAAACTTATCAAATTGCCTTGCTGTCTTTCCTGTTATCTTGAAAGTAATTTCCTATGTGCTTATTATCTAGAAGGGAATGACAAGGACCATTGAGTAATCCTTTGTTTTAAACTGGATTGTAATTTTTGAACTAAATTAGAATGTGGAGAGTATTTTAGCCAAAATTTAGGGGGTTATAAAGTTTTCTAAGAGTCAGGTTTGAACAAGGGAGAAATGGAGATATTAGTATAGGTAGGTAGAAAGTACTCAGGAAGTACAGAATTTGCCTCTCCTAATTCTAACCAGTTTCTCTCCGGGTAATATTTAATTAAATCAGTTCAAGATCAAGGCTGTCTGAAGTCTCAGATGTAAAAACTCTTCCTATAATACAGGGGTGTGACCCAAGAGAATTCCTATAATTCTTGGAAAGGCTTAAAACATTGTTTTTTTAAAATAAGTCTCCCCACAACACAAACCAAATGGGTGAAAAGTTTACCTCTGTTCTTTATAATGTTACAGGTAGTCCTCAATTTTTGACCATAATGGAGCTTGGAATTACAGTCATAAATCATGCTAGTCAATTAGTGAGTCATCAGACGGATGTGCCTAATTTTACAACCTTTTTTGTAGTGGTCATTAAGTGAATGTAGCAGTCATTAGGCGAATGCAGCAATCATTAAGTAAATGCGGATCCTATAGTTAAACCATTCAGGCAACAAGATGAGCTAATTCTACTGTGTTGTAAGGTTACATTCACAGAATTTTGCAAGTCTAAATGTACAGCTCTCCTGCTGTTCTTTTTAACTGCCTGATCAGTTAGGGTGGATCCTTCCTAAGTTTCTTCCTCTCACTATTAAACCACTGGAGATTCCTCCCTTTTTTCTGTTTCCTGGGCAACATATCTTCCCCTTCTTCCCTCAAGGCCATTCTCACATACCATTATACATACCCACTTTAGCTTTCAAAACAAAACAAAATAAAAAGAGCAGCTCCTAATATCAAAATAGTTGCCCATTCTTGCTTTAGTGAATAAATAGATTGTGATTGCCTTATAGTTGAAGATACTTGGCATGTACTCATGAACAAATCTGCAATCCTGAACATATGTATGGGGAGTAAGTCCACTGAACAGAATTGGAATATATTTGATAAGATTACATTTTACATTCTATTCCTTCCAAACTGTATATATTATAGTGAAAGAAAAATATCTTGCGTTCAAAAATATTCTCCTTTTTATACAGCATGAGAAATAAGAGGCACCTGATAAATGATTATTGAAGAGATTAGTAACTGGGAGGAAAAATAAAAGACAGACTGAATATAGAAAACAATGGAGAAAAATATTTATGGGATTAAGAATGTGAATAGAAAATGAGCTGGAAAGAAAATACTGCACAATAAAGAGATTTTATTGGCAAAGCTGATAGTTTAGAAAAGACCTAGGAAGGTAATATAATAAGGAAGAGACAGAAGCATAATTTGTGAGAAACGATCTGTAAACATGGAAGGACATTGGGAAGTGGAGGAGAAAAAAAAACAAGGTAAAAAATTCATCTTGAATCCTGCAGTGTGAAAAGGACACATCAAGTAGAATCAATGATTTTTAATTAAAAATGCAAAGTAGGCTAGGTTTAGAGTAAGGAAGTGGTCCAGAAGCCAGAATGAGATTACTGATTGAAGAAGTAGATCCAACATTGTTTATTATCTGGATTGAGGCAAAGGAAGATAGGAACACTAAATGAGGGAAAAAGAAAACTATCTCTTGGCTCCTGTGGACTTTAAATTATATTTCATTTCTGCCACACCCTGATTTTGATGACCAATACTTGCTATTTCCTGCATGCGGATTGAAGCATGATTAATAATAATTCATTCCCTTCCCATTTCCTTTGTTTTTCTCCCCCACACAGAATACTTTCTGATGTGTGTTAATTCCCATCAAGAGGCTGTAGAACAGACAATCGTGGCCCTCCAGATGGATAATGACAATGATGTCAAATATTTTGCAAGCATCCACCCGGCCAGTACCAAAATTTCTGATGATGCTATGAGCACAGCCTCTTCAACTTACTAAAAGTAGTTCCTGAATGTTGGTATAATTTTAATAAAAGAGAACAAACATTACAAAATTGTAGGCAATCGTCAAGTGCTCCTAACATGGATTACTGAAACCTCTTTTCCACAGAGGAGAGAATATCTTGCCAGACTTAACTTCAGTTGGATGTTATCTAAATCTGAGATCAAGAATTTTGGAGTCAAGGAAAACCCGTTATGTGTTGAATCTTGACTCTAGAAAAACTTTGCTCAGAGGATTGTATTTGTCACCAGAGCCTTAAATCTTCTGTCTTCCTGAATATGTGAAACTTGAATTGTCTGAGCATTTTCAGTGTAGAAAGGGAGTGATTTCCAGAGACTGTCATTTGTTTTCTGTCAAAGAGTTACCTTAGCAAACTCTTTCTTTCTTAGGAACCAATAGCTGGCGGATTTATACCGAGAAGCAAAGAAGCTGTCTCCAGTATTAGCTATTAAAGTTTTTAATCTTTGAAAAGACTTAAATTTGTGTGCAGCTGGGCACGTCCTTGAGTGTGAATAGTTTTGATGCGTGTAAATGAGGGAAAAGTAGAAGTTTGGTGTTTTGTTTTTCTCACCTTAAGGATTTAGTGCCAACATTAAACCACAATCTGATTTTAACCCTTAAAACACAGCATATTGCTGTGTTTGTGAGCAGAAATCTATGCTGAGTACCTGTGTCCTGATATTTGATTTTTTTTCATGCTGGTCATGACCTGAAGGAAATCTAATAGCACATGTACTTCAAGTCAGGTATTTTAAACTTGATCATGATCGGTTCTGAGGTGCAACTTTTTCTTCATATACTGTACATATCTTGGACCACTCATGGGAGTGCTGCAGTCTTTAATCATGCTATTTCAAACTGTTGTGATAACATGTTCTTTCCTTCTCAGAATAAAAAATTTATTAATAAAAATGACCTTTCCTTTTCTTAATGCCATGTAATCCCTTGAAACTATGAACTGTTTTTTATAAAAACTTTTCCCTGTTCGGTTGTTCAAATGTGCATAAAAATGCAGGTTTAAATTAGCATGATTATGTCAGTGTGTTTTGATTCCCATGTTTTCCTAAAAAAATAGTTGAACATCCTGATTCTACTGGAGAAAACATCTGTACAACTAGTATTTGTATATTTTCATAGCCTCAAATTGCAATGAAGGTATTTTAGGGAGGAAAAAACCTGACTTAGCCTGTTTTTTGAACCTTGATTATATGCAAGTATCTGTTTTTAGGATTGCAGTAGATTTATGAATGCCAAAGTGTTTAAGAACCCTGGTGGTGCAATGGTTAGAATGCAGTATTACAGACTAACTCTGCTCACAGTCTGGAGTTCAATCTGATGGGGCTCATGGTTGACTCAGCCTTCCATCCTTCCAAGGTCGGCAAAATGAGGATCCAGATTGTTGGGGGCATTATGCCGACATTGTAAACTGCCCAGAGTGCGCTGAAAAGCAATATGAAATGGTATATAAGTCTAAGCCCGTGATGGCGAACCTATGGCACGCATGTAAAAGGTGGCTCACAGAGCCCTCTGTGAGCACCTGCACTGTCGCCAGCTACTCTTCTGATTTCTGGCGCACACGTGCGTGCCAACCAGATTATCTTCGTGTGTGCCGGAGCTCCGAAAAGCCAAAGACAAGGTGGCTGCATGTGCATGCTCTCCGGCCAGCTGGTCTGAGTTTCCAGGCTCCGGCGTGCGCAAAGACCAGGTGGCTGGTGCACATTCATGTGCCGGAAACCAGAAGATCAGGTGGCCGGCGCACACATGCGGGCTAGCCAACTGGTCTGAGTTTCCGGGGCTCCGGCACCATGCGTGCCAGAAGCCAGAAGACCAGGTGTCACCAGCCGCACAATGTGTGCTGGCCAGCTGGTCTTTGGGTTTCTGGGGCTCCAGCGCACGCATGCATGCACACCCACATATCCCAGTTTGGGCACTCAATGCCAAAAAGGTTCGCCATCACTGGTCTAAGTGCTATTGCTACTGCTGTGTGAGTACCTCAGCATAGTAAGACACTGGGATGGGAATTCATAAAAATACCTTCCTGTGAATCCTTTAAATTTTGTTAATAGTAGGCATTAGTTTTCATTTCTGGGAAAATTTTTGATTTTATCAACATATTATATGTTAGATATAAAGATTAGGATTTTGCATGCCTGTTTTTAGTTAATGGTATAATAGACTTTTCACTCAATGTACTAGATACAGTAGGGTAGGTCTTCATACCAATTCTGCAAGAAAGCTGAGCAATGACTAGGGGAAAATGGCTTTTGGGAACTTGTCACTTGCTGTTCTTGATAAAATCACCTCTCCAAAATGCTTTGAAGGGGCATTCACTGGGGAAGCCACATTCTCTGTGGGGGGGGTTGCAGCAGTTGGACATGTGTTGTGGCCCATAGAACCAGGTCAGGATCAGGAAGCCAGTCCCAGGAGCTGTAGTCGTGATCCGAGAGGGCGTCGGCTGGGGATACCAGTTTCTCTATGCATGGAATCCGCACAGACTGAGCCTCGTGGAGAACCAAAAGGTCTCACCTCCCCTAGGACCAGGGAACCTGTGGCCTAGCGGAGGGCACGCGAATGGGAACTCACAAGGCCTCCCAATGCCCTGTACAGATAGGAAGCCCGGGTAAGCCAGAAGAGTCATGCCAACCCAGAGCTCCAGAAAGCCTTAAGAGTCAGCATTCTGTCTAACCTACCTGCCTGTGGAAAGGAGGCACTGGGCAATGAGCCCCTCACCGATTAAGCCTTCCCTGAGAATTGGAAGCCAGCCACATCTAGGCTCAGCTAATCCTTGGCCTGTCTGGAGGCCTGGGAACAGGAACCAGCAAGGCGGCTTATAATGCCTGTGTAGAGAGGAAGCCTGGGGTAAGGGAAATGAGTTGGTCCGACACCAAGCACCTGAGCTACAGCGATAGGAAGCCAGTCAACTGACCTATCAGGGAGCAGTGGTTCAAGTTATGAGCCCCCCATAACTCATCAGCGTGATTGGAAAGGTCCACCTTCTCTGCCAACAGCTGACCTTTAACGGCACATTGGTTGGTTGTGGAAATAGAAACACATCCCCTGGATGTGTAGGATAAGTGGTGGTAACCCCTCCCCAGCCGTATTGGTTGAGAACTCCCTACTGTGGTAGGTGCAGATCCCCTGCCTATGGGAAGGCAGGAGCACCCATTCATTGGCTGGACTGCAGGCCTGCCTTAGATCGGCCCAAAGCTGGAGTCCAGAAGTCTAGCCAGGGAAGAGCCGTTCCAGAAGGTGAAGGTCCCTAGTAACCTCACGTGAGTATCCCATGGAACAAATTGGCTACCTGCCAGGCGTGAAGAAAGGGCCGGTGCATGGAACACCATTCCCAGCATTGTAATCTATGCCCTGCCAAAGGCCTGAGGATGGCCAGAAACTACTAACATCCAGAAATTACTGGTGGCTTAGATACTTGTTCACTTAGGTAAGTAGGAAGAATACCATCAGCCCATTGGGCAGTGTGGGTGCTGACGAGGCTGCATAGTACAGCATCGGAATAAAGGAATGACAGCCAGAGGACATTCCCCTATGGTTGAATAAGTGAGGAAGGATGAGACCCCTGCCCAAATTGACCATCCACCATGTGACTCTTGGGAATGTCAATCATCGTTGCAGTCGGAAGGGCTGTCTGCATTTGAACAGATGGTCTCACCTCCATTGATATGATAGCCCCAGGTGAGTGTTCCTCTAATATAGAACCCTGAAGGGGTCCCTAGGCCAACTGCACTAACCCGTAATCGCCAGCCAATGGCCAGCGAGGTCCAAGGGTGGGTCGTTAACAAGGAAGAGGTTGATGAAGCCACAAACTTTTGTAAAGCCTCATCAATGGAGGCGTAGCTCTCCCAAGGGAACTCAGGAGGTGAGGGAGAGTGCTGGCTGAGAGGTGGCAACCGGTCAAGTTACCGACCAAGCCTCAATGAACTAGGAACCACCCTCTTGACCACCGTGCTCATAGGATGGCAGAGTCCTTTACCAACGTATGTAGCCCCATTCCCTGCCTAGGGATGGTGGTGCCGCCCCTTCATGGGACAGTCTCTTTTAAAGAGTCATCTGCCAATCTCTCGGATTGAACTCTCAACTTCCAAGTGGGAGGGAAGCATTCTGCCATCAGTTCCAAACTTACATGCAGATGGATTGACTCCTGGGAAGTGCTTGGAGGTTGTGTACGATCGCAGGCCCAGGTTCTGAGGGAGTGGCCTGAACCAGGACAACCTGAAGGGCTTGGAGATCGATGGACGAGAGGCCCTGCCACTATTCACCGACCGTGGGGAAATTTGATAGTCTCCAAATTGGGAGATCTGTAGTGACTGGAGGAACCTCTGGTCTCCACAGAGGTCTGTGGCGTAGTTGCCAAGTATGGCCTGTGACACCCTATGTAGATGTCTAAATAGTATGTTACAGCATTGTAGGGTGATGGATGAAGGAAGCATGCTGCAAAGGACCAGCTGAACCTGCTTCTCTCATTGGTCCGGCCCAGTACTGAGGGGAGGGCGAAGTCGAGGCCGGTGTGACAAAATCCCCTGAAAATTCTACTTCCCCTACTGTGATCTCTTCTCTAGCTTAATTCTGTTGATGGGAGAGGCAGTAACATAGGGCAAAAATATAAATAGTTGGTATTATCTGCAAAGTTGATGTTTGGCTTTCCGCACGTGCACTGCTATACAGCTGAAGAGAACACACTCAAATGGCAAACTGGCCATTCAGGTACACTGTGGTTTAGTTTAATTATGGCTTGCCAAAGCAGTTGGGGTATTCCTAAGGTGCTAGTGTGAATGAAATGTTTGATGAAAAAGCCATGCTTCAAAGGGACTGAGGATAGTTGGCCTCAGTTGTCTATAGGGGGATGCATAGGCCATGCTTCCCCTGGGACCGCCAGTGAAGTAAAGAGCATGTGCAGAGACAGCTATTAAAACTGCTGATCAAGATTGGCAAGGAGCCTGCCTCTTATTTCAGAGAGGGCTTTATGAAAAAGCTCTGTTGGAATACTTTGTACAGCCCTTTTCCTAACAAGATATTTGCTGTTTTCTCAAGTGAAATCAAAATGGACAGAAAAAAAATTCTGCTTAGGCAGTATCAATCCATATTTCATCAGCTTATTAACAGAGGGCTTTTCCCCCTAAATGTGAGCCAGCCTATATCAAAATGCCAGTTAAACTGTTGAGTTCCTAGAAAACAGGTCTAACTTCCCTTTATTGCTCCAGCTGTGACCCCAAACTTTCCCACATTCACTACAAGTCCTTGAGCAAAGCTCTCACACGCACCTTCAGAACCCTTTGTCTGCAAGTAGTCCAGTAAGCCAGGTTAGCCAAACAGCAACCAGGGCCAGCAATCCAATAAACCAGGTTAGCTAAACGGTAACCAGAGCAAGAAGTTCAGCGAAGCAGGCAAACTGGCAAGCCCCACAAGACAGAGTACAGCAATCTCCAGGCTTTGGCAAGTGCACATGAGGCTCCGCAGATTCAACGCTTGTTCCCGACAAATGCCCCTTCCACTGGCACCTCCTTACATCTCAGTCCCCAGGTGTGCCTTGTGAAAGGGGGCGGGACACTCAATCTGCATTGATCTCGCTGTCTGTTTCCTCCTTGCTCTCGGATCAGGAGAGGGTAGCCCTTGCTCTTTTGAGCTCTCCCTGTCTGCAGACCTTACTAATTCAGAAAGGCCTTGCCTGGACTGACTGCCCTTCCCGTTTTCTCCAAGGCCAACGGCCTCTCCATCTGTCAGTTCTTGTTCCAGCTTATCTCCCCCCTCCCCCACAGATTCAGACTCCGAAGGGTGCATGACAAACCCCATTTTTTCACTACATTGTGAGAATATGGTCCATTTATATTCTTTATTGCATTTATCATAACATTTGACTCATAAGTATCTAGTCTTCAGGAATACTTGTTTACTGTCAAGTGCCCTAAAAGTGTAAACAAATACTTTCTACTAAATCATTTCATCCACATCCTTAAAAATTTTTAGCAAAATAATTTCTCTGCAGAAATCATGATTCTTCTTTATAATGGGTTTTTAAATGTTTTGTAAAATTGGATTTTAAATTGTTTCAGTCTCATTATTTAATTTATTTTAAATATTTTTAACTTTTGTATGTCATTGTATTTTATTCGGCTGTGCACCGCCGTGAGTCCCTTCTGGGAGTAGGGCGGTATATATGTTTGATTAAATAAATAAATAAATAAAAAATTCTTCTGAAGCAGGTTTCCCTTTATGTAACTTACAATTTTGACTGACATTTTTTAATCAATGCATCCAAACCAAGCATTTTAACCTGTCTTCCAGTTTTGAAATTGCTATATCTCCCTGCTATAACTCCTTTTTTTTTTTTGAACAGTTAGCAGAACACAAGTTTCATATAGTTCCGTAGGAGTTGGCCTTATGACCATATGTATTTTTTTAACCCAAAAAAATATGTAAACAAAAGTTGTTTGCAAGTTACATAGCTTCTTCTCAAATTAGAACAGAATGACCATCAGCAAGAGTGGATACGTGGAAGTTGTTAAGCAAGCTTAATTTACAACTATGTATGGCATTCTAATCAGACCTGTATTAAATTGTCTTATTACATATATTTAATGTTTGCTTCCAGTTTTTTGTTTTTGAACCAACTGAATCTAGCTCTCTTAATGAAACTTGAATAATACTTATGTATGTTGATATTTTCCTTGTGCACCATTATATATGAAACATACCAATTTCCTTTCCTTTCCTTAGTCAGCGGGAAAAGATTCTTAAGAATCAGATAAGCAAATGACTTTTTAAAAACCAGTAAGCATTTGCTTACTTAATAGCTGCTTAAAGCAGAGTTGGAACACTGAATACGCTGAAGAATGACATAGGGGAAATAATGTTTCCATTAGGGACTTATTCTAGCATGCTAGAATAAGTCCCTAATGGAAACATGGGCCTACCTTCAGAAACTGGAACAAACAGCAAGACTGTGTTATCTTCCAGCTCGTGATGAAAGAAGTACATGAAAATTGGAAATGGGGAAAACAGGACCTGCTTTCAGACAACATAAACCAGTGTAGGGTCATAGAAGCAAGCAGCAAGGCACTTGACTTTGCAGCATAGATAGATAAACTTTGTATCTACTAATCTACAGAAAATTCATAAATGAAAGAAGTGGGGATGAATACAAATTTAGGTCTCATTGCCGAGCTGCTTTCTCTTCATTAGGGTAGATAAAAACATTTGGAATTCAGAACAGTTTGAGCATTCAATGAATTAAATTCAAATCATGAACATTCCAGAAATGCTTCACACTCAAAACTTTTAATTTGCCAACAATTTGTATCCTAAAAGAATTTTTTTTCAACTGCCTTCCCTCATTAGTTAACCATTTTCTGCCATAGTGATTGATTCTGATTCTTGATTAGATTGAAGAATCATACAGTACAATCCAGAAATGTGAATCAGAAAGAACCACAATTAGTAATCTGCTGTCCTTTTGGTTTTTCTGTAGAATTGCATTTATTTAATACAAACATTTTTCATAGGTTCAATTGATTATTACCACATCAGGGCTTTGAATGTGGATCAGAGAATTTATTTGTGAATCTTAATATTTTAATTCAATAAAACCATTAGCACGTGGCTGTTAAATTTATTTTCTTGATTAACATATTCTTGACAAACAAAAATTAGCCAATATCAAAATATTTGATGAACATTGATTATAAAAGTTTGACAATTTAATAGAAATTAGTATGAATTTAAAAGAAAAAGGTTTAAATACTGTCAGAAATATAAAATGTATGTAACAGGCAAAAAAAAAAATACAACTGTCATTTAACCAATCTCCATAAATTTTCTTTAAGGTTTAAAAAAAAGTCGTTCTTTAGAATGTGCATCTCAGTGTCATTTGTACAAACATTAAATCATGGCCAATGATTCACAACAGTGCAATAGGAAAAAAAAAAACCCAACAACCCACCCATCACATAAAAAATAAATATTATAGACAGAAACTAAATAAGCTACAAGCACCCTATTGAGTTCAATTAACATCAACCACTTCAAATCGAATTAGGATTTTAAATGATATGGCTCTGAAAAGCCACAATTTATTGTAAGAATTCACTGCTGGCAATGGTAACTAATTAAGCATAAGGCAGATGAACATTTCCATCACAAATTTATGGGTATATATTACCAGCTTTTTTATTAAGTGGAATCACCCTCTTTTAAGCACACGAAGGATCACAAATACACTCCCCCTATTGCCTTTTAGAAAATGCCAGGAAGGGCTTGGGGATGGACTTTCTTCCCTCCATTGCACTGTGCTTGAGAGGAAGCACTTACAACACACTTTCAAATGTGTACCAAAACCTGGTACAAGTTCTAGAACAATTATGAAGCCCTTTCTGAATGTAATACTTCTTTCAAACCCACTAAAATGGCCAAGATTCTTTCTTATCATTCACCCCAGTTCCAAGATCCTGATGGAGAGGCTTGCACACTTGCGTTACACAAAGTGCTCTCAATCCACCAAAGAAAGAGTGCAATAAAAATCACCTTCAACTCCTTTTCTTAAATCATGGGACCTTGATAATCAACAACATTTACTAATTTCTTTAAATTATCAAAAGAAAGAAAAAAGGGTCAGCATATTTATGGATATGTGCTTATCAATCTTCATTTTAATTTCACATGTACTTTCATAAAGCTTTAAAAAAGTCAGATGAAAACATGTTACATAATACTAAAGTTTTGAAGATTCCACAGTTTCGGGCACATCTATTTTGTAAAGCTCCTTTGTTACTGAAAGGCACAAGTAAGAGTGAATAAAAACAATTATGAGGAACGAGAGCAAAAAAATTACAAAGCAAATAAATGAATGGGATATGGATTGGATCTCCCCATTCTTAACCAACAGCCACTTTTCATACAATTCCTTTATCCCCACACAGAAAAGCATGGACCATTGTGGAACATACTGGCAAACATCTATTTTGCTATGTCAAGTGTGGCTTCTCTATAAACGCTTAACAGACAACTGCACTGACTGGCGATGTATCCGCCTTGTAAATATCATCATAAAAGCCATTTCGATGCTAAGGGGAAGTTCCTTTTTGAAGACCAGAATGGAAATACTTCTTACCAAACTTCCTTTTAAATTAGACTACCTGCAAATGGCATAGAAAGGGGTTGTGCAGTGTTCTCCCCTCCTCTGCTAACCTGTTATTTTGGTGCTTGTCAGAGAGAAACATGGTCATCTGCATGTGTGGCCAGAAAGATAGCCAAATGGAGAGATTTGGGGGAGGGGGATACGCAACCTTCTCTACCTGAAATTTCTGTTGGTCAAAATTTCCAGTCATATTGCTATATGCCCAGCAGAGTATGTACTTTTTCCTACATCTGTGCAATGAAATATCTTGTATGAAGTAGCCCTTGGACAGATAATGCATGAGAGAATTTGAAAGTCTGCTTCAGAGTGAGTATGTAATTGTTCTAAAATGTACCATCATCCCCTCAATTCCCAAAGATCAGCCAAAGCTAATGTCTGAAAGGCTGAGCAACTAGAGAGCTTCACCCTCCTGCCATCTCTCTCTCTCTCTCTTTGCTTTATCTTTCCAAGTAACC
Source organism: Masticophis lateralis (assembly GCA_030761175.1). Taxonomy (NCBI): domain Eukaryota; kingdom Metazoa; phylum Chordata; class Lepidosauria; order Squamata; family Colubridae; genus Masticophis; species Masticophis lateralis. The sequence continues at coordinate 53,873,947 of JAUDYJ010000003.1, read as the reverse complement.
TGAGCCTGATAGGCAGAAGCCACACGTAGGATGGGGACAAAATACCCCCAGAATGTAAAAGAGAAAATATTTACAGAATGTACAGGCCATAGATTTACAGTAAGTTGCACAGTCCTGGCTTTGCACAGGGAAGAATCCAAATGCTCAGAAATCCAATTAAATGGGAGTTTCTTTTCTGTCCTTGCTTGGAGATGGCTTTACTGACTCCTGGATTGCCTTTGGCTGCTCTTTCATAGCTTTTGTCTCTGGGACACTGTCTCTTGGCAGGGGCAGCTGCTGCTGCATCGGGCCCCCTCGTTTCTCAAGCTCTTCCTCTTCCTGCACCTGCTGCTCCGTTTTGGCTCGCTGCATCTGCAAGAGGCGAAGCTGTACTCGCAGTTCAATGATGGCCTCGCGCTCCTCGTGAATCGCTTGGTTCAGATGGTTATTCTTAACCTTGATCCAGCAAAAGGGGGAAAAAGGGTCACTTGAGCTTTATACACAGCCAGCTACTGATGGAACTAATGAATCATTAATAAGGTATTCCTCACTGCAGCGCTCTCTTGGAAGGGAGACAAGCGGGGTCTCATCAGGCAGAACAAAACAAGAAAGGAGGCACTTGGAAAATCCAGCCCTAGCAGAAATGAGCAATTTACAATGGCAGATTCAAAGGCAACATAAAATATGTGCCTCCTTCCCCCAGCCTTCCTCACAGGTCTTGAGAACTGTTAATTATTTATTCATATATATTCATTTTTGAAATGTGCTTAAAAATAAATTTTTATTTGTACTCTTATTGGGGGATTTATCACTCAACATAGGTGAAGACAGATGTGATTATGGGATATGAAGTGGTTCCCCAGTACACATCATGCCTTAGCCATTAACTCACAAGCTTTCACTGTCACATCCACGTCGACCCAAGAGGGGTTAACTCTTAAGAGATGTAAAGGCACATTGTAAACTACAAAGGTCTAGTTAAATAGTTCTCCCTTAGCTTTCTATCCAGGCAATAATGTTGATCAGTTTTTCAGATTGTTGACAAAAATGAAGCATTCTACAAAGTAGTGTCATTGCTTTTGCGTATTATATATTTCTATGTATTGCTTTTGCTGCCAATTTGAAGAAGTTAAATTGCAGAGTTTATTTATGAGCAGCCGTTCAGGTTTTCTGTGACACAGAAAATTCTAAGAATCAAAGAAAATAATTATTTTGGTTACATGTTTTAACTAAACAGGAAACCTCTGTCTGAACAATAGTCTGTATTTCACCTAAATGGAAGAGTTTATTAAACAGTAGAGAAGCAACATGAAATGCCTTTATTGGAAAGACAGAAAACTTTTTCAATGAGAAGGTTAACCCACAGAAATCTGATGAAACTTCCTGCATGGGTAACATGGATCAGTGTTGGCACACTTCCACAATGTCCTTTAAAAAAAAAAACCTTCCATAAAAGAAAAGGACAGCATGGAAAACAGCTAGTACAAATTTAAAAAGATTATCATATTCATTCAATTATTTTTGTTTCATTACATTTCATTGCTCAGCAATACTATTGATTTTAAAATGAGAATTTCAAAACCAGAATGCTGAGAAATATATTTTGGTTCTTAAATAAGATAATAAACTGCATGGAAAGTATTGCAGGAGCCAATCTTAGCCTTAATGGTGAGCTTTTCCATCAAGTATCTGTCCAGATGACATCTCTACTACAAAATCATTGTGGACTATGAGAATGTCACATTCACACTGATTTATAGCTTTTCTAAAATTTATAAAATGACTGCCTCAGAGCAAATCAGAGCAAGACTGTCTAAATTGTGAACAATTAATTTGCTATATTTATGTGAAAATAATACAGTTCAGTACTTTAGTTTCAACTGACCATTTTTCCCATTTTTAAATTTCCCGTTTTACTGTTTGATTAAATGCAAAAAAAAAAAAAAATCAGTTTTTACTCAACACTTAAAAATATCATTTCTCCCTTTGTTCTACCACTGGTGCTCATTCAGTTAAACTCTGCTAATATAACAAAATTCCACAAAGAAGAGCTTTTTCTATTATTTTCTCTTTTTTTGTCCTTTTAAAATTATCCACAATGGTTCAATCCTGAAAAGCGTTGATGCTAGTTTGCATTTAACAGCCTGCTTACAAAACCAGCTGCTAATCAAGCTGGTTTCCTGCCCTGATGCAAGTGTATTCTGCCCTGCAAATCTACTGATAAAGGGAGAGGCAGGAAAATAATCCCACATCTTCACATATAAGGTTAAGTGGAAATTTATTGAAGATTTCTTAAATAATCCCACATCTTCACATATAAGGTTAAGTGGAAATTTATTGAAGATTTCTTAACTCAAACTGTTTATTCATAATATTTTTAATAACAATAAACCTTGCATGCTTAATAAACTATGTAAAGTTAACCTAAATATTTGGTATGCACAAGATTCCAGATGGAGTCCATGTCATCTCCAGGTAAGCCTGAGAAGCTTCCATCTAACCAAATTTACTATCAAAATACAGAGCTAGGTCTGGGCAGGATAGATGAATGGTCTGCCTTTACATATCAAGAGAATATTATGTTCTCTACCACACACAGGTCACAGAACAATAAATGTGGAAATTTGCCACAAAACTCATTTAACCCAGTGACAAAGTGGAAAGCTGCTCTTGCAGCATCTGGTAGATTACTTCTAACAAAGGAGGATCTGCTACTTTCTAAGATATGCTATTCCATAAATTAAATAACTTTTAATATTACAAAAAATTCTTTTTTGTCATATTTTGCATCATATTTTCCCATGCCTGAATAAAGAACTTGGTGAATATCTACTGCACAGAAAGCCATCTCACCTCTAGTTCTTCATTCTGCCGTTGCAAATCTTCTAAGATTATCTGTAACTCTTCTTCATCTTCACTCTCACTCTCACTCTCAGAAGAATATTCTTCAGTTTCACTGCGACCCTGCTGGCGACTAGATGTGCAAGTATAAATTTTGTAACATCTATCACTTTTGGCTTGGTTTGCTATACATTCTTCAAGCACATTCATGCAAACACAATGAATATACTCCAAAACACAATTCAATGAATTTAAATGGTCATGGAGAAGAATTACAACATGGCATAAAAGTTTATCCATTGTAACTGTTCCGGTGAAACAATGTTTAAAATATTATTTAAATTCAGTAAGTTTAGCACCATAGAATTTTGGCTGGAAAGGACTATGGAGATCACCTAGTCTGTGCCCTGGTTTCTTTCAGGATCTGTAATATGCCACTGTAATAACTTTCACCAACTGGAAATCTTGCAGATATTATTGGTGCTTCTACGACACAAAAGGACCTTGGCCTCAGACTTTGCAATCCCAATATATGTGAAAGGTGCCAAGATGAAAAAGGTTATGCTGCAAAGTTCCCTAAAAAATAACTTTCCAGGTTCGGTTTTAGTCCATTTCAAGAAAGGAAAACTAACCACTTCCTTAGGCAGTCACTATCAGCCAGAGCCTACTCTGTAAGGAACTTTCTTCTAATGTTTAACTGGAATTAGCTGACTTGCAATTTCCACCCATCAGTTAATCCTCAAGCAGAAGCTGGGTTACCTTTGAATTTCTGCTATTTCTGCTCGGAGACGATCTATTTCCTCTTTTTCAGATGCAATTTGTCGACGTAAAAACTGTTCCATTGTTAGTAGTTCTTCCTGTTCTGTCAAAATCTCATTCTCCTATCAAATGTAATTAAATTATATGAGCAATTTTACTGAAATGATAAACCAATCTTAATTCATTATTATTTTTTCTTGGCTACGGTCATAAAACCTAGCTTCTTATGCAGCTAAGTAGAAAATGTGCAAAAAAGAAGATTGGGTTGCTCTGGGGAGGGATGAAGGAAAATACAATGTCCACTGTACATATAATGCCCTCATATGCTTCTCAATATATCTTTCTAGACTGAGACATTTATTGCAGATTGTACAAAAATAACTCCTTTTTTCTACTTGTTACATCCTGCATGAAACCGTAATAGTGCTGGTGCTCTAAATATCTCTTGGCAGCTCTCTGTCTATGAAAAGTTGAAGCACATAGAAATCCTAAATTAGGAATTTTCACGTATTACATCTGGAAAAACTGGGAAGGAATTGTGGTTGGTTGCTACAGCATTTCCGGCATTGGGTTTGGAAAGCAGGAAGAATAGGAGGTTAAGGAAAACAGAAAAAGAGAAGGGCTTGCTGCAGGATAGTGAAGAACTAGCAGAGATGGTAACATGCTATTCAATAAGGAGTTCAATCAGTGCAACCAATTTGTTATTTCAAAGGGTCTTGAAATTCTGAATTGACAATTGTCCAGATTTACATACAAGAATCAGCTTTTTCAGTTATAAGTCAGTGGTGAAACACATATGCTGCTTTTTTCAGCTCTGCTTCCAGAGATTCCAGATCAGCTACTTTCTATGTCAACCACCAAGAACTTCATCAAGTCACACTTAGAATTCACATTATACTTGATAGCTATCTATCATTCACTCAGAGACATGCAAACACAGAGACACACACACACTATGTCTGTAAGATGATTTTACTTCTTACAGTCAATTCTCCCCAAATTACTTTCACAGTGTGTAGGTTAAACATTAAGAATAAAAATACTTTAAATAACAGATACTACCTGAGCCAGCAAAATATTTATAACTTCTTCATTTTCATTCATTTCTTCTTTGGAAACATCCTCCTTTGAAAGACTAGCAATTTCTCGTGCAATCTTTGTTTCACATTCCTGTATTGAAAAAAAAAATCTTGACTAATAACTCAATTCACAGAATCATATATTAACATGCAAGAATATTTAAATTGCAGCTTCTGCAGTGTTTTACCTACAATATTGGGAAACTACATATGTTATCTCAAGCTTCCTAAAGCAGCATTTGCAGATCAAATTAATCACTCATTTTTATAAGGCAGATGGTGATTGAATGAGAATGGGTGTTTTGACTTTCCAAAAATTGATAGACTATAAATTTTTGCTGGCATATCAGCAGCAGATTTAGGCAGTGCAACAATTATAAAACAATCCTAATCACAGAAACGTAACTTAATTAAGCACTTAGGCAATGCCTGATAAAATATAAAGTAAATGTAGTATAAGGTAGTTATAGTCATAGATCAAAACAATGAAATTCTGAAAATGAAATTACATCCAGAAACCTAAAGCTTACTTATAGGAAAAACAGTTAATGGTGCAGTAGATCTATTCTAAACAGAAACTAAACTGTGAAAAAAAATTAGTATCAACAGATGATGTGAACATTACAGGAGAATCACTTCGAAGTCCTGATAAAGTGCCTTTTCAATTTTTTATCCAATGGCATCAAAGCACCAGTGAAACCAAGAATCTAATAAAAGAATAAGTGGGTTTAGAACTATCAAAAGCCCCATAATTCTGCACTGCACTCAAGAAAAAAAAATGAAAGGGAAACTTAATGGTTCTATTTATCTTGCCAAGGTCTGATATTTTAACTATACTGATGTAAACTAGACAGTCAACATTCCATCCACACGATTTTATAAGAGAAAAGCACAAACTTACTTGTCTTTTAGCTTCTCTTAGCTTCCTTTTCAGAGCTGTCAAAATCCTCTGCACTTCCCATAATCTTTCTTCTTTGGATAAATCTTTAATCCCTACCTGAAGATCTCGGTGCAAACAATTCAAAAGAAACTCCTAATTTTAAAAAACAAGCACATTGTTAAATATGCAGATAGTCCTTATTTAGCTACCATTATTGTGACAGCAACCTGGTTGCTAAGTTGACACACATGACTATGATTGTTCTTAGAATTTTACATCAGCTTTCCTTTTCCCCCACTCCTTTGGAATGTTCACTATGGGGCTGGTGATTGCAAGAAGGGAGTTAAAGTTTTATTTACATTAATTGGAGAGAAATTATTATAAGAAGGCAATATAATCAAAAGGAGTGCACTAGCACCTAGCACACTCAAGGGCTGTTAAATAGCCAGTTCTAGCACATTCTTTCTAACGGTATTCTAATTGTGTGCCTGTTTACTCTCTTATAATCCTTTTCTGTCCATCACTCCACTATGCAAGGGCGGTGGGGGAAGCAATAAATAAATAAATAAATAAATATGGGTCAGGCACAGGATGTGTACTAACCAATTGTAATGGCAACATGATTGTGAAGGCTGTAAAAATACATGCCTGGATCATGAAGTTATTTTTTAGCACTATTGAAACTATGAACAGCAACTGTACAAGGCAGTTGGTAAGTGAGTTCTAACTATTTTTCCAGAAATGGAATATGTCAATTTAAGTTAGCAAGTCAAATTTCCTGAAGATTTAATTTCTGTCTATTACTGGAGGTACTGAATTAGTTCATATATATCATATTTTAATTAGACCCCAAATCTGAAAATTATGCCATTTGTTGCAAATTTGACCTCAATCTATAAAAGAATACAACTTTGGCTGAAAAAATCAAGGTACTATACGAACAAGAGAGAATTGAATCTTAAATGAGGACAGTATGTAAGAGAAAATTATATATTCAAGCCTTAATTTAAAATATCCAGGCTACCTAAATTACAAGTGTAAGCTCTTCTCTTACGTCTAAAAGCTGGAAGTTTTTTTTTCTTCACCATCATACAATAAATGTAGTACTTTACTCAATTAAAAAGGGATATAAATCAGTGATAAAAAGATTGGAAATAATTCCCTGAATAAAATTTTTTAGAAAGTTCTAATCATTCAAAGATGACCAACCTGTCTTCGGATCTCTTCTTTAATGCTTTCCTGTGTTTCCGGCAATGCTGGCATGGTTGCCACGTTAGACCAACGAAGAGGCTTTGTTACTGGCTTGAGGACCACATTTCCAAAGAATTCTTGTACGTGAGTGAAAAACACGTAAAGGACACGGTTGCTGATCTGAGAAGACACAGTATCACTTTAGAAGTATTGTCATTCATTGTATAGACACTTGCAAAATAATAAAGCATTCCTTCCTAAACACATTTAAAGCATTATGTTTTCAAGTTGTCAAGCTTAGGAGACATTGGTTAGATTATTAAAGCAACTGGATTTTTTGCAAGGCTTTTAGAGCTGCTTAGAAAGCTGTCGTAAACCAGAGACGTATGGTGACAGTCCCAGTTGAAATGGCTGTGTATGCACACATCTATGCCCAGAAACAACAGGAGACAACTGCTGAAGCTGTGTGAGCCTTACAAAGAACTTGACCTATCAGTGTGAACAATATGCAATAGTCTCTTCTAAATACACCTGTCCTCAGCATATATTGCCCCATTTTATAATGGAAAATGACGTGAAATGTCCATGCAATATGGGGCAGAGTTTATGATATGACCAAAGATGGGACTTTATGATTGTCTTCTGCACAGCAGCCCTTATTAATTTGAAGCTTATTAATTAATTTGAATCTATTCAACATTCTTGCTTTGTTGGATATGTGGTCTTGAATATGAGTTGAGAAAAACTGTGCTATAGTCTTCTTAGAGTGCCATGCAAACACCATACCAATCTAAAAAAGCAGAATAACAGACTTGGAAGAGATTTTGGAAGTTTTCTTATCCAACCACCTGCTCAAGCAAGAGACCCTATACTACTTCTATCCATCCAAATAGGATTTCTATTTCTGCTTTTGCTTCTTTGTAGTTTATCATGCCACCCAAATTCAGAAAAACACCACTTAACATTAACTATGATTAATCTGACTGAACCAGGTTCAAATGATTGTTTGTAAATCTGGATTCAAACTAAATCTGGTTAAGACCAATCACATGTTTCAAGTTAGCAAACAGATCTTAGTCATTGCAAAATCTTCTGTTTACATTTTAATCCAATATAACCTTCTTTAAAAAGTCTAGAAGTATTATATTATGTATTTATAAATTAACATGGCAGTTGCTTTAAATACTTGAAAGTATTTTAGCCCTTTCCCCACCATAAAATATTCCAATGATCCTCAGCTATGTTCTATTACTTCTCAGGAATCTTAAAACGTAACAAAATTGCTATAAGGATGCTAAAAAGATCTACTGTGTGGTTTTAACTATTAACCACTTTTTAATGTTGCTATATTTAATATCTGGAAAAACTCCAAATTCCAAAAGGGCCTGAATTCAATTTCATAATACTGAAACTCTAGTTAAATAACCAGAGTGAAAAGCATATGAACACGTTGCATTCATTTAAGGTGACTCTGTTAAAAACAAAGATGGAGTAGGGTGTAAATGCCGAGTAAAGGTATTAACAATTTAACTAATCCTTACACGTAGATTTCACCAGTAATGAGTCATATCAAAGAAATACAATACCTAGAGTTTAACCTGATTTTATTCTTATTCTTATTCTTCTTATTCATAATAATAATAATAATATTGTAATAATAATAATAATAATAATAATAATAATAATAATAATAATAATAATAATATTTAATTTCTATACCGCCCTTCTCCCAAAGGACTTAGGGCGGTGCACACCCAACAGTAAAACCAACCCAAATACAAAATTTAAAAGCATTTTAAAAACATATTAAACAATTGGCCTTAATCCAAATAAATTATTGGGCATAATGGAACATATTTGAACAAAATCAGTGAAATATCACTTTCAAATTACTTAATTTTTTTGTCATAATTTTTAAAATATTTACAGTAATTGCATAAAACAGCTATTTCACTTAGAACAGGGGCATCAAACTCAAGGCCCAGGGGCTGGATCTAGCCCGTGGGATGCTTAGATCTAGCCCGTGGGGCCGCCCTAGAAACAGCAAAGGACTGGTCTGCGGTGCCTCTGCCAGTGAAAACGGAGCTCAGGAGGGCCACATGCCACCCTCAAGCTCCATTTTCACTGGTAGAGAGTTGCAGGAGGCCATCGCAACCGGAAATGGAGCTCGGGAGTCCATTTTAACTGGTAGCGTGCTCAGGCCACCAAAGGCACCCGACATATGTGACGTCAAGCTGGCCACTCCCACCCCAGCCCCCCAAGGTCAAATACAACCCTGATGTGACCCGCAATGAAATCGAGTTTGACTTCCCGACTTAGAAGATACTGTAGAGCTTTTATTGATTGCTCTGATAGTAATATTTACTACTTACTAGCAATAAGTAGTAAAACTACAAGTAGGCTTTTATTCCTGCAACTGCCCACTCAGGGACAAGAACCAAGGGCTTGTGACTATTTTAATATGTTAATGTTTAAGTTTTATAACTTTAATATGGTTTTTGTATGTTGTTTTAACTTGTGATTGGGAACGGCCCAGAGATGGTTATAAGATGGGTAGCTACATAAATGTTTTAACTAAATAATAAATTTAACATAAGAATAGCAATTCTACAGTAAAACATCAACACATATACCTGCATTATATTGTAGATATTTCTGTTTTGGACAGTAGCACACCTTTTCTCTACAGGGGAAATATACATAACCACATGCAATACAAATAAGGTGACTTCCAGAAATATATTTGAAAACAGTTTTAAATAACAGTTGGCTAGCACACATACCTGGACAGTTGGACTGAGCACTATAGAAATATTTTGGATATTCATTTTTGTTTCTAGCTCCTTTGCAATGACATGGTCCATATGCACTATCAGCCAGGAAATCAAGAGAAAGTTACATTCTGGTAGCTCTTTCAGGAGGCGCTGGCATTCCTGCCGTTTCTCGGACTCCAGGCTCTTCCCACAAGCATCTTCAAAACGGGGCATCAGCTCTTTGGTAAGCAGGTTTTCAGGAAGTTCACGCAGATATTGTTTCAACAAGCTAGCTACTGTGTTGGGCTCATAGTCCTCTAGGTTAGGGGATTCTTCTTGGTCATATGCTGCTTTTAACTCATCCACCTTTGATTTAATTCCTTAAAAATATTTAGAATGATTTTTAAATCCTTTGAGAATAAAAAAGAATTATAGTTCAATATTCTTCTGTCATCTCAATGAACCGTATTTCACTTTTTATCTGAGAAGTCCAAAGAATTCACATGGTGTACCCCCTAATGTTCTCACAGTAACAATCTATGAGATAGGCTAAGGCATGGATGTCAAACTCGTGGCGTCATGTTCTCATCACATGACGTTTTGCCCATTTGCAGAGCTGGGGTAGGCGTGGCCTGCACGTGACACATCCGGCCAGTTTGACACCCCTGAGCTAAGAGAATGACTGATCCAGAAACTAAGAAAAATGATTAGATGGGAATTTGAACCTATCTATTTCAGCAGCAATTCTATTCATAAAAGATAACACAAAATTGGTGATGCCTTTTGAATGGCCAAAAAACCCTAAATCCTACCAAAATTCAGAGAAACACTCTGTAATACAACTTTGCTTACAGAATTCTATCTTTAGCTGCTATTTAAAGCTCTTCTAGTCCTCTTCAACAATACTCAATATTGGTTTTCCATCCTATCTTCCTTCTGGAAAGTAACAAATTCCTGGGCCCAAATCATATATAACAATGATACACAAGGACTGTGAGTGAGGGCAAATTAAAACAATTGCAATGGAAGAAAGATCTGGCCATCTCTCATTGACAAAAGGAACATTGGACTCACCTGAAGGTTCTTCCTCCTTGCGCTGTGTGAGAGTTCATTGAGTGGGTTATTCCTTATCCGATAGGCCAGAGACTGAGTAAGAATTTGACTAAACACACCTCCTCTTCTGGTTTAGCCCAGTTCTGCAATGAAGTCCGTATCCGAAGAAACAGATGCCTTGAGTGAAATATAAACGAACAATAAAGTCCATAGAAGACTCATAAGGGAGGGTATGGACTCTCAAGCAGCGCAAGGAGAAAGAACCTTCAGGTGAGTCCAATATTCCTTCTCCCTTGAGCTGCTGAGAGAGTCCATTGAGGGGGATATACTCAAGCTAAATATCCCCAGGGGGGAAAAAACAGAGGAGGTATGTGTATCTTCCAAAAGAAGGACATGCTGAAGGACCCTGCGACCAAAGGCAGCTTTGGGCAATGCAAACTTGTCCAACTTGTAATGGCGAATGAAGGAAGTTGGTGAGATCCAGGTAGCCATCCTGCATATCTCAAGGAAAGGGGCCTGGGTGGCCCAGGCCACGGTGGCGGCGACGCTGCACATCAAATGGGCTGTGACACGACCAGGGAGTTGCTTGTTCTTTCGCTCGTAAGCCAGGGTGATGCAGGCCTTGAGCCAGCAGGCAATGGCGGGAGAGGAAAACGAGCAAGGTGGGCTGAAAGGAAACAAATAATGATTCAGATTTACGGAAGGAAGCTGTCCTGGCAATGTACTTCTTGAGGGCTCTACAAACATCCAAGGAGTGCCAACGTCATTCGCTGGAATGAACGGATCTGGGGCAGAAGTCAGGTAATACGACACCTTGAGCCCTGTGAAACCATGTATTGATTTTTGGGAGAAAGGTGGGATCCATTCACAAGACGACCTGGTCTGAATGAAAAATGCACAAGTCCTTGCACAGAGAAAGAATCGCTAGTTCGGACACGCGGCGAGCGGAGGTGATCGCGACCAAGAAGGAAACCTTGAAGGTCAGAAACTTCAGTCCAACAGAGGACAGTGGTTCAAAGGGTGAGTCTGTTAGGACCTGTAAGACGAGGCATAGATCTCAGGAAAGGTATCTGTGAACAGTGGGGGGACGCAGGTTGGCAGTTCCTCATAAAAAATATCGAACACGGGGATGATGTGACAGTGACCCGTGATCCTTGCAGGACAGAACCGTCGCCAGGGCCACGACCTGTCGTTGTATTGACTGCCAAAGCAGCGCTGAGACGCGCCTGAAGGAAGTCCAGAACTTGTGGAATGGTAGTTCTTGTGGGATCAATTTTCAATGAGACACACCAATGACTAAAGGAAGACCAAGTTGCGTCGTAAATGCGAGTGGTGGACCTCCTGCGCGAAGTGAGAAGAATGGATATCACCTCGGCTGAAAAATGGTCCTGTCCCAGGATCTCCCTTTCAAGAGCCAGGCGGCTAACTGGAACCACTCGGGGTCCGAGTGGTACACTGCTCCCTGTTGAAGTGAGATCTGATCCAGCGGAAACCTCCATGGTTGGGCGATCAATAGCTGAGATCCGCAAACCAGGCCCTCCAGGGCCAAAATGGAGTGATCAGAATGACTTATGCATTCTCCTGCAGTATCTTCCGCACGGGGAGAAAGCATAAAATCAGCCCAGGGGCCACTTGCAGCGAAGGACATTGGTGCCCTCGGCCTCTGGGTTCCAGTATCTGGAGAAGAAACGAGGTACCTGAGCGTTGGTTGGAGTGGCGAACAGATCGACCAGAGGTTGACTGAATCGGAGCACGATTTGATGGAAGAGAGCAGGATGTAGCTGCCACTCCACTGGATCTATGGCAGTCCTGCTCAGCCAGTCCGCTCGGATGTTGGAAGCCCCTGCTATGTGTTCTGCTTGTAGAGAAAGTAGGTGTCGCTCCGCCCACAGACCCAGTTGTGCGACTTCATCCATGAGAATCCTGGAATGTGTGCGGCCCTGTCTGTCCATAAAAGCATGTGGTGCCCAGACAGTTGACTCTGGAAGTGACAGAGCTAGGTGGGCGGCCTGTAGCTCCAGCCAGTTGATGTTGTTGAGGAGATCCTTGGGCGCCCAATGCCCCTGAGTGATCTGGGCATTGAAATGTGTGCCCCAGCCGACTAGACTTGTGTCTGTGGTGAGAATGAGTCATTGTGGTTTGTAAAAAAGAGACCCTTTTTCTAGAGCTGTGGATGTCCACCAGAGGAAGGATTTGAGCACCTTTGTGGGGGACCCTGATTCGGGCATTGGAGTTGCTGGTGCCCGCCCTCTGGCTTGGAAGGAGAAGCCACTGAAGGGGTCGTGAGTGCAATCTCGCCCAGGGACGATTGCCAAGCACGAAATCATTTGACCCAACAATTGGGAGAGTAGGAGAGGTGCCCTGCGAAAAGCTCTGACTTGTTGTACCGTGGCCCAGATGCTGTGGAGTCATTCCCGCGATAGGAAGACTAAACCTGTCACAGTATTGATGTGGGCTCCCAGATGGACCAGTTCTGTGGATGGGTTCAGCTGACTCTTTTCCCAATTCATGGTAAAACCGTGTTGCTGGAGTGCTGATACGGTCACCTGGAGATCGTTCTGTGCCTGTTGAAATGAGGAAGACTGAATTAAAATGTCATCTAGGTAACATTGTAATCTGACCGGGGAAGCCTATAGATGAGCCGCCAAAACATCAATAAGTTTAGTAAAAGTGCGAGGGGCGGAAGAAAGTCCAAACAGCATGGCTCTGTATTGATAATGACACCTCCCCCCCCCCCCGTAGCAAAATCAAAGGAATCTCCTGTGGGATAGCCTGATTGGAACATGGAGGTAAGCCGTCTCAGTAAAGAATCGAGTGTTGGAATCACAGGGATCCAAGGCCTCTGTTGTGGGCGCAGGTGAAATGCCCATGTTGGCAGTGATTTTGGCCTTATGCAGCAGGGTCTTGAGGAGCTCGTGTCTGAAAAGGCCCGTAGAAGGAGAGCTGACAGAAGAGGGGTCCTCCTTGTCGCCTGAAAGGCTGTAATCAAAGGCCTCCTCCTAGTCGATGAAAATGTGAAGGAGAATGAGCGACTGAAGGGGTCTTGTGAGTCAAATGCAAAGAAGCCCTGGAAGATTGGTTCATTCCTCCAGAATGAACAGAGCAGAAGAAGGGGCAGAAGAAGGGGCCAGAATACCCCTTTGAGTAAGGGCCATGTCAATGCTTCTAGCAACTGTTTGGGCTATGAGATCATACATTTACTGAGGTATGGAAGAAGAATGGCCTTCTTCCAGGCGAAGCTCCACTGCCGTAGGTGTGGATGTGGCATATGGTTGAGAGAGACCAGGTTGCCCAGTTGCAGGAGAAGTGGAATCCGAACCTTGGGCAAAAACCTCTCTCACGATGAACTGGTTCTCCTGATTCGCAGTCAAGATGTTTGGAGACCAAGAAGAGGTATTCTGGCGTGGTAGAGGCTTGTTCTGGAGTAAGATTGGTCTGAACAGGCATAGTTCTAAAAAGAGGGTGAATAATGGCTTCCGCCTGCTTCTTGGCCTTATCGAATTGCTTAAGGCCATTTGCCTCCTTTTGGCATCCTTTTCTGTAGCAGCAGAAGAGGTAGAAGGGGTGACACAGCTCCTGCAGTGTCAAAAAAATTCAAATGGCCAAATGGCAAGGGACAGACACCACCGCCCCGTTCGCACCAAAAGGAGCCCTTCGGTAAGCCGAGGCCGACAACACAGCCCAAATAAATGGCTTCACGGGTGGTAACAGGAAGAGCTGAGCCCCGGCAACACAGGGCTGTCCTCAATTCCCGCAGCGCAAGGCCGACAACACAGCCTCCCATGCGTTCTCCGGCAACTCAGAATTAAAAGCACAGCGCGGTAACGACGATCCAAGCTGCCACTGGCAAAGCCGCTTCTCAGCTGATCAGCGGATCGCTGAGTGATCTCCCAAGCTACCTATTATCCCTCTACGAACCTAAGAAAGCACCAAAATAAAATTTTGAAGATCTGAGAAAAATTCCCTACAATTAGAAAGTCCAATGAATGGAGCTCAAGAAAAAAACAAGTCTCGAAGGCCGGACTGAGTAAGGAACTGGGCTAAACCAGAAGAGAAAGTGTGTTTAGTTAAATTCTTACTCAGTCTCTGGCCTATCGAACGAGGAATAACCCATTCAATGGACTCTCTAGGCAGCGCAAGGGAGAAAAAGGCAGGAGGAAAATAGAGAGAGACAGGATGATAATTGGTTGGAATTTCAGAATTCTCTCCATTCCTTTAAATTAGAAACCATGCCTAAAAATATTCTTTACATGTATCAGTTGTCAAAAAAGACAGTCTCTTCCTCTATGACTCGTCTGATAATACTGGAGCCTAGCAGAGAGGGAGGGAACAGATCCCTCTAATCCTTTTCAAAGGTTCTAGACCAGGAATGTCAAACTCGTGGCCGCAGGCCAGATGCGTCAAGTGCTGGCCCCGGCCCCCACCCTGTTTAGAGAAACGGGAAAAAGTTCAGATATGTCACGTGACGCCGCTGTGACAGTGCGAGTTTGACACCTCTGTTCTAAGCTTTTAGCACTCTACTATTTTTTTTGAGCTTAACTGAAAGATTAGTATAATAAAACAAATTGCCTTCCTTATTTCATTTGAATTTCTGCTCATGTACTTCTGGCTTCTTATATAAATTTTTCTTCAAGCCTAGATACAAAGCAACATTTAGTTATTACTGAGAGAAGCATGCTTTCTGCTATATTCAGGCAGCATATAAACTGCTATCCTAAAAGACCAACCATTATCCCAGCCCATCCTATAATTTTTCTAAGCGCTAGATATACATTGTCCCACTCAGTGATAGCGACATTCATATTTATGGTATTCCAGTGTAAGAGCTGTGTATATAAGATACTATGCTTGCAAAGTATTTATTTTCACTGCAGTTTTGTCTTTATTCTTTGCTTCTGCATTATATGAATGTTGCTTGCATCATGTCTCTCACAAGTGGCATTGGCAATTTAAAGCATAGCTATACAACTAAATAACTCACTCAATCCACTGTTAATTTTAAGTGAGTCAAAATTACACAAGTACTATGAATGTTAATTATCTTGGCCTTATATCAGGATGTTTTTTTTCAAATCTTAGCTAAAAAGTGCTTAAGTGCTATTTGGCACTTTCTCTGGTTTGAGGACACCTACTAATGAAAAGGAATTTCATCGATACTGAAGCATAGGAAGAAGACACAAATTAATGAACTGTTCTCTGCCTGCTTAAGTTCTTGACAAATCATTACTTATTAGCACCATGCCTTCTTGCCCTGTATAAATCAAAATATGTGTTTATTTAGTCAATTTATATAGCTGCACACCTCAATAAATAAATAACTTTGGGCAGCTAACAGTCTTAAAAGAAAAAAAATACATCTATAAAAAGTAAATATTACACAGCAACCCAGCAAAATCATAATAACTTTGAGCATAGCCAGGAAATTGGCTCCTTCACATACTTGGGGTCCCAGGAAAACAGCCTCAAGGATAGATCCTAGCAGACATAGGATACAAAACTTATTTAAAAATATAAGAAATCTCCTATATATATTTATGCTATTAGACTTTATAGTGCTTTGCATGGAACTTTTTGCATGGGAGACACACACACTATAAATGAGCTACAGTTCATGAATTGTACATTGCTATACTAACTCTGAAGTAATTAAACCAACACCATCCTATTGACATTTAGAACAAAATGACCAATGTAGTTGCAAAGTGCTAAGTGCCAATTTAAAAATCCAAACTGCACTTATCAAAAGTTTGGAAATCAAAAGCAACCCTGGCAATGAATTTTTTACCATCAACTGTAGAACAGTAGGTTAACCACACTTAACTTTCAAAATACTTCTATTAAATAAGCCACTGAAATTTTTTAAAATATATAAATACATTTGTAATGCACTCTATCACAATTAAGTCAGAACTAATAATAAATTTCAAGTAAGTGTAAACACTTTTTCATTTAGGGAAGCACCTTAATGACAGAAATATTATATAATTTAAAAAACCACGAAGCAGCAACATCTCATCAGGCACAAGAAATCTACCTTCAGGTGAGCCACTGTACCTGACACTCTGTAGATGCCTTCGCATTTCATGCCATATTTTTCTACATAATCTATACATTCCCGGAACACTGCTGGTAGACGGATGCCATCATACAACATGGTCCTTTCTGCTGCATCACTCAAAGGGACTCCAAACACAGGCCGATGCCTAGGAACATCCACTGGTGGCATTTCTACCTCTTGAACTGTTTTTTTCTTTTTCTTCTTCTCTTTCCATTGTTTGACAACATCTGCTGCTGTCAAGTCTTTTGATTTCTTCTCTTTATGCTTCTCTTCTTTGTGCTTGTCATCTTTATGCTTTTCATCTTTGGGTTTTTCTTTTATCTTAAAGTCTTTTTCCTTCTTTTTGGAGAAACTTGGCTTCTTAAAAACATGAATCCCTTTAGAGCGTTTTAGCTTAGAAGGACTTTCAGCTTCATCTCCTGAACTATCTTCCTGAAAAGCTGCATAACCTTCCGCTGTTGGGGGTGGGGGGGGTGGGGGTGGGGAGAGGAAGAGCAAAAATAAAACCAGATGTTTAAGCTCTGTGGAAGAAAAAAAGCTAGTGCCGAACTCTAAAGTGCTATTATTCAAAACACACACTTTGTTCTACAGAACTAAACAAGTCAAATATTAGAAGTTTTGCACATTTTCCTTTCTGAGCAAAATCAGAACAATTCATTTCCTGATTATTTACTGACTATTACCCAGAGTTTGTCGCTATGTGCAATCTGAATTTATTATAAATAGCAATGCAATTGTTTGATAATTCTGAAAATATCCCACTTGAATCTAATGGTATTAGGTTAAGAACTGTAACTTCATCACAGAATAAAATCTTGTATCAAAATGAATCCAAAACTGATGTACAGAGTAATGGCCAGTATAAATGACATATAATCTCCTCAGTTTAAAATCTTTAAAAAAGATATGCCAAGGTTATTTTCAGCTCTTAGTTGATTTAAAAAATCAAGGAATGGGGAAAAGTTTTAAAAAAATCTCTGCACCCCTGCACTACTATAATTGTCATGATCCTAAATCATATTTTACAAGCACATTTAAAAACAGTTGTTGAAAATTGCAAAGCATATAATTCCAATTTAACTCTTTCAATCACTTATTTTTTCTTTCTTTTTCAAATATTAAACCAAGTATTCTAAAATATATATTAAAGTGCTTAGGCCCATTCTCTAAAAAGAAAGAAAACTTACTACCGTGTTTCCCCGAAAATAAGACATGTCCGGATAATAAACCCAATTGGGCTGTTCAGCGCATGCTATAATATAAGCCACCCCCGCAAAATAAGCCCCCCAACTACTTACACGCTTGCACAGCCAGTCCTGCCATTTCCTCTGGTTGCTTGCTGCGTAACTAAAATAAGTTGAGGTGGTGAGGCCAGAGGGGGGGAAGGGGTGACATGCCCTCCCCTCCCTGTTTTTTGCGCCAGCTGAGCAGCCCAACATGTCCCACCCCACCCCACCCCAATGGCAACAGCAGCCTGGCTGCTTCCCTTCCCCGCCTTCTCTTTATCAAGACGGGTGGCAGGTGGGGTGGGGGAGAAGCAAGATGTGACTCTCCTTGCCATCTCTTCTCCCCCATCTTGCCAGGCATGGCAGGGCTCCTGCCCCTTGCTTAGCTACCCGCCCTCTGTAGGGATGCAATTAGGGGGTGGCAGGTGGGACGGGCAAGAAGCAGGACGCAGATCTTACCTTTCAAGCTCTGTCGCTTTCCTCACTGTTGTATCCAGGGAAACACTGTAAAAGAAAACCTTACTGCAAGTTCGAGAAGTTTGATTGAACTCGCAAGATGATTTTCTTTTACAGTGTGTTTCCCTGGACGTAACAGTGAGGAATACGACTGAGTTGGAAAGGTAAGACGCACGTCCCGCTTCTCACCTGCCCTACCTGCCACCCCTAAATTGCATCCCTAAAGGGGGTGGGTGGCTAAGCAAGGGACAGAAGCCCTGTCATGCCTTGCGAGGGGGGGGAGAAGAGACAGCAAGGGGAGCCATGTCTTGTTCTACGTCTCACTTTTCTCCCACCTCATCTGCCACCCCTCTCATAAAAGAGACGAAGGGGAAGCGAAGCAGCCGTTGCCACTGGGGTGGGGTGGGATCTGTTTGTCACTGCATTATGTGTTTGTCAGCCGAGCATCCATTCTGAGCGTTACGGTAGCCTGCCAGAGAACTTTACCACGTATCTATAGCAACAGAGATAAGACTAGTCTTGTGAAACTTTGAGCTACTGCGCATGTCTACATTCTTTTTTTTCTAATATCCTGATTTATACTTCCTTTTTGTTCGTCTGTGGTAAGCTGCCAGTAAAGATGTAGTTAGCTAGTTTTTCTAGTTTTATAATAAAATCCTTATTAGAATATATATATATTGGTTTTTCTTTCTTTAAAATATACAGCATGGAAAACAAGATCCATCCGTCTCTAATTAAGTGCAATTACCCCAGGGGGAAAATGAGGCTGATTTACGTTTCGACAGGGACATGTAGGTAAAACATTTTACATCAATTTAAATGTCTCTGTTATGATTTGGTTTCTGTGGTTACCTAAAGAAACACCAATTTCACCAAATTTTCAGTAATTTACACAGTGTTGGGAAGCACTGATATAAGGAAAAATCAAGGAAAAGGCTGGATGGGATTAAAGTTTTCAGGCTGCAAAATTTGGTAATAATAAGGAAACCAGTGAAATTTACAATACAATTGATGTGCAACCTCAATTTAGTGTACTAACCATGGAGAGTGGGAGCCATTATTCCTGACTGACATTAAATCAGATAGCAATGTCAATGTAGTAATTTATGTTATCTAAATGATTATATCATTGCACAAATGACACAAATTAGGATAAATTGGTCTCTTGTACATGAAATATGTTGTACCAAAGTACTATATTATGGTTTTGCTATACTCCTAAACCTTGAATAAAAACTATGTTTTTAGAGAACTAGAGTGCATGATGCAACTAGATGAAAATAAAAATTATAATTTTAAACACATATAGTACATATTTTCAAACTGTTGTGCCAGAATCCTATCAATGTTCTACAATTTATTGGTAACTACAATAGATTCTAGTTACAAAGTGTGAGCCCAAAAGTGGCAATAACAACAACAAAGTACAACCTTAGGATGCAATACTGATTAAATTTCTGTAGAAGTAAGCTTTATTATTTAAAAAAAAAAAGCTAACATACAATTGTTCTCTACAATGTCAAATTCTATATATTTCTTAAATGACATAATCAGAAAACATGAATTAAAATTCATTTAAGGATTAAAAAATCTTTTTCATTGTTTCAATATTCAAAGTTGTTTTCGTACTTCAGAAAATGCTAACAATGGACTGCTAATTAATAAAAATGGTATTTCGCAATAGCCATTTTAAATTATCAGAACATTTGGTTCTTTGATATATATATATAAAACTAGCCATTAGCATACAAAGGAATGAAAGGTATTACTTTGAGAGGACCTTGTATTACTATTCCCACGTGGAAATACTTTTCACTTAAAAGCTACGAAAGCTTTTCCATTTTACAGACGTTTAGAGACCGACAACTGAAAAGCCAGGGCTTGGCCTGGTTAAAAAAGTTCCTCAAAATGTATGTTATGAATTTCTTCATGCTTAAAGAACAGCTGGTTATTTTAAAACATGGATATCATTAACATTCAAAGTAAAGTAATAAATAAAGGATAAAGAACATTTGACAAAGAAACTGGGTCATGAAAAAAAGACAATCAACGCACGCTGATAGCATACAGTTTTTCTTAAAGTGACCTACTTCTTTTCTCCTTTTTCTTAAATTTCCCTTTCTTCTTCCCATGTTCTTTCTCATCATCAGACACAATATCAGCAGGCTCGTGGAGGCTGTCATGAGGTGGGGAAGGCTCA
Source organism: Masticophis lateralis (assembly GCA_030761175.1). Classification (NCBI taxonomy): domain Eukaryota; kingdom Metazoa; phylum Chordata; class Lepidosauria; order Squamata; family Colubridae; genus Masticophis; species Masticophis lateralis. Next base: position 53,853,472 of record JAUDYJ010000003.1, on the reverse strand, counting down.
TTCGTGCGATATAAACCAGGGAATTTGGTTGGGCTGATTTCTTCCGAGCTTGGGGTCCTGGCCAGACTTCCACCATGCTCTACCCTGCGGTGTTCGCTGGGACTACTGGTGGGGGGCAGGAAGCACTCTGTCATTCTTACTCTCTGGCACCACAGCAGAATAGTATCCTGTTACCTGTCCATTATTCCTGCAACAAAAACACAAGCTGAAACCCTCCAAATATTCTCGGGGACCAAAAGATGCTTTCAAGACACATTTATAATGTGGGTTATAAGATGCCCATCCCTTTATCAAAAATGAACAGGAATTCCACTATTTTTTCCCCTATTATTTTTTATTAAATATATCAGGAAGACTTATCTGGGAAAACAACTTATAGCCATCACCTCATAACTTTAATTACTTCCTGGCAAATTCTCAAGATTAATTAATCCATGGAAATTCTGAGTTTACGTAATACACTAAACCTAATCAACAGCTTTAATCAAAAGAAAAGTATAAAGGCATTCCTGATGAAACTGGCAGGATAAATATGTTGAGCTTGTTTGTACTGTACTTACCATTATTCAAATATACCCTTCTGCTTCCCAAGCATTTTATTCTTTTCCAAACAATTTTGAAATTAAAGAGTTCTTAACACAGAGCTATTCTTTAGGCTAATAACAAGATATAGCATTAGGGATGGAATAATTTAGTTTAGTTTACTTTATTCTCACTGCACCACATACAACGAAATTAAATGCCAACTTCAGTGTACATCATACATAAGAAAACTATAAAAATAAAACAAAAACACATATCCGTCACATTCTATACAATTGAATTGAAAACCCGACACTGCATTGATATTACACTATACAGTAGAATTCAATATAGTTACTGCCCTGGGATAGAAACTGTTTTTCAACCTATTTGTCCTTGTTTTTATTGTCCTGCACCGTCTGCCAGTTGGTAATAGTTCAAAAAAAGGGTGCCCAGGATGAGACGGATTTTTAAGAATGTTCTGAACTTTCTTAAGGCAGCGGGAGCTATAAAGCTCTTCCAAAGAGGGGAGAGGGCAACCAATGATCCTCTGAGCAATGATGTTAACTCCTTGGAGCGCTGTCCTATCTGCCACTGTGCAATTAGCAAACCATACACAGGTCCAGTAAGATAAAACACTCTCTATAGTGCAGCAGTAGAAGACCACCAACAGTTTTTCATTCAGATGTTGTTTCCTGAGAAGTCTCAGGTAGTATAATCTCTGCTGGGCCCTTTTGACCAGTGCTGCAATGTGAGCCCCCCAGGTTAGGTCACTTTTATGATAACACCCAAAAACTTAAAACTGGCCACTTGCTCCACTTGGTCTTCACTGATAACCAAGGGCTGGATATCTGATCTATTCCTTCTGTAGTATAATTCTGTAGAACTGTAATTCTACAATTCTTCTGTATATACAGTATAGGTAGGTAATTAATAGGAACAAGTTCCCAAATATAATCATTCTTCCCTCAGCCCTTCAAACCACCACCTTCATCTAGTGCTCCAGATTGTCAAGACAATAAACCAAATTCATTGTTGGGTCTCCTGAATACCAGAAATGAGATCCAGCAAATGAAGAAAAAAGCAAGCAAGGAGATTTTCTTGGCAGTTCTTCCTTCCTTATATTGCTCTGATGCACTAGAAACTTTCCCCAATCCTCTGTAACAGTTTGTCAGAAGGAATGGGCAGCTGCAAGAGACAACATGAGGACCTGCCTACCTTATCCCTCCTCTGATTTAAGCTACTGGTAAAATCCCAGGAACAAATGCTAATATGAAGAAGAACATTTCAACACCCTGTGTCTCCTTTCTCTTCTGAGATTTTTTGGAAAGATAAGGAGCAGAGGTACTTCCAAAGTGTTTTTTCATTCCTAAACTGGAATCTGAATTGGATGAATATTTGTGTACAGAAATTTAAATAAATACAATAAAGAAATGAAATTCAACATACCCAAACAGAACTGATGCCAGATATTTAAAAACATCACAAATACATTGCAGTATTCACCAAATATATTAGGCAGCAACTGCTTCTAAAAGCAGATCTATAACATCTACCTGAGAAAACATATTCTCAATGTACATGTCATTTATTTTTATCCCTCCTTTATTATTTTTATGAATAAGTCATGATGGCAAACATGTTCCTTCTTCCTATTTTCCTCATAACAAACTTGTGAGGTGGGTTGGGCTGAGTGTGTGTGACTGGCCCAAGATCACCTAGCTGGCTTTCATGCCTAAAATGGGACTAGTACTTACAGTCCTGGTTTCTACCTGATGCCTTAACCACTAGACCAGGGCTGTCAAACTCCCGCCCACAGGCTGGATGCATCATGTGATGGCCATGCCCATGCCCGGTTTACTGAAGGGGAAAAAGGTCCCAATATATAACGTGACGCCGCTGTGACGTGAGTTTGACGCCCCTGCAGTAGACCAAACTGGCTCTACTATATGTGTCAATACTTCACTTGTACTTTAAAAAATATTTGAATGTATATTATTGGGGGCTGCACTTTTACAAATCTGCAAAGTAGAATGTCAACTCGCAAAGCTTTCCTGACCTGCTCCCAAGTTGACGTAGGCAGGGGGATGGGAAATCGCGCCTCACAGCTGCACCGAGGAATTCACACCTCAGTCAAAACAAAACACATCCTAGCCGGCCGAAGTCAAAGCCATCTCCACGGAGACCCGCAACAGCTGGAGAGAGTGACTTCTATGACCCATGAAGTTGCTTCATTGGGAATGTGACTGGTTACACATCTTGGGGGGAGGGGGCAAAAGGGTTAGAGACAAGACGTGAACTGGGTGAAGTCAGAGCTGGCTTCGCTTAGGTCGTGCCAACATGGCACTCCTAATAAACTGGATTTTCTTGCAAAATGGCTTTAGGCTCCTGATTTTATTAGGGCATTTGTTGGAACCCTGACATCAAATGCTTATATCAGATAAATGATTCCCACACAATGGCATGACAGCAAATTAACAATGGTGCACAACAGACTGCCAAAATCGTGACCACTTTTATCTTCCTGGTTTTCCCATTTTGAAGGTGGGATTTAAACATATGAAATAAAAATTGGAAATTCAGTATAACTACTGCAACTGGCAGAAGACACAACATCTGTCTATTTAGAAACATCTTTCAAAATGTCAGCTGTGTGTGACTGGCCCAAGATCATTTTATCTTCCTGGTTTTCCCATTTTGAAGGTGGGATTTAAACATATGAAATAAAAATTGGAAATTCAGTATAACTACTGCAACTGGCAGAAGACACAACATCTGTCTATTTAGAAACATCTTTCAAAATGTCAGCTAAAGTTTTAAAAAATAATCTCAGTAGATATTCAAGATATTTTTTTCACCATCTTTTCCAAGGGAGTTCCAAGACTTTCTAGGTTCAAATGCATCCTTTCCCTTCATGTTAATTTTAAGGTGGGATGGAAATTCATGAAGCAATACTGTATACTACACAATTATAATGTAGACCTTGAATTTTCCATTCATTTACTCCAATTGCAAACTATAGGGTTTATTTTAAGGCAAACCATGACTTAGATAGGAAACTTTTGTTTTGATTACAATTAATTTACATCCATAACAAGCCAGTCTGAAAATAAAGTACATTTTTCAACTGAAAGAATAAAATGTCTCAAGTGTACACTATGTGCTGGTAGAACAAGTTTTCATTTCAAAAACCAGTATCGTGGGATAAAGATGATCAGGCAATTCATTGTTCCCACATGAATCACAATCACACTACAATTACTATTAGTGAAAGGATTTGTAATGATGCAAGTTTCACAGGCAAAGCAAATACTAAACTGCACATGATGCAAGAAGTTTCTCTGTACTCCTATTACTGTCAGGGCTAGTGATAGCTTGTTAGAGAAATTCTAACAAGTCTGTGAAATAAATGTATTAATCTTTCTCTCCATTGGCAATATTATTCTAAAGAGCTGTATGACTATTTTAAAATGAAATAAAAGGAAACAGGAGCGCAAATCAAAATTCTTCTGTATTTTATGCAGTCTGAAAGATGTCTGCATTTCCAATCTGGTCAGCTTGAATAGGTTGCTAGTCCCTCTATGACTTCTAAGGCAGGTACACTGCCACAACATGTCTTTTTCACTACTAAACCTCAGCTGGACAATCCAAGAATCTAAGACTAAAACAGAGATTTTCCACACCTTTCCTATTTTCTCTTTAAGATCTGGATAATAATAATATGTTCCCCCAGAATTGTAATATATGAAGAAGAGTCTTAGGCTGGAGTGAAAAATACTAAAATCAACTCCAGCTGAATAAAAGTCAGAGGTCAATGAAGATCACATGCAGCAGTCACCTTCAATTTCATGACCCAAATATCACCACCACATAGAGTTTATTTTTGCAGTGTGGCTTTTTGTGGAGCTTTTTCTCTGATAAAACACTCAAAACTTACCATGGTATATTTATTTAAAAGACTTATATCACCACCCATCTTATGAAACAACTCTAGATGGCTCATAACAACAATAATAAACAAAAGGCCAAATAAAGATCTGGAATCTAAAACAACATTTTCGGATCCATCTAATAATATAAACCCCAGAGTCCAACACTTATCTTATTCCAACACTCAGAAGGAAAGCCAGCTCTTTATGGTTTTCCAGAAAGCTAAACTAGTTCTACTCCTGTTGTTCAGGGAAGGGGGTGTTATAGAAATGGCACACTTCCTAGGTCCCACTGGATGGCAACACTTAAAGAGCTGAATCTGTAGCATGCTCACCTTCTAGTCTGCTGGGGAACCAGCAAATGCCCCTCAGAGAGGCAGTCCAGTGGTGGGTTGCTATCGGTTTGCCCCGGATCGGGTGAACTGTTAGCGGTGGTGGTGGGAGGCTCTACCCACTCACCCAGATGCTTCTGTGCGTGCGCATCGCACGAGCGCACCCACAAGCAAACCAGTAGCAACGGGATTTGCAACCCACTACTGAGGCAGTCCCACAGATAACCTGGCCCTGTACCATGCAGTGACATCAGGACCTTAAACTGCACCTGAAAAGAAACTGGGGATAGTGCAGTTTGTGCAACAGCTGTGAGACATGGACAAACAAGGAGTATTTGCCAATCTGCATACTGCCACATTTTGAACCAGATGTAACTTCTGGGTGGTGTCACCACCACTGGGTGGAAACCACACTGCAGCACTCCAACTAAGAAGTGACAGAAGCAAAAGTGGCATAGGCAATATCAAGAATGGGCTTAAATCCATGAGGACTTCAAAATTGTGCATCAGTTGTTGAGAAGCAGAGATAACACAACACCAAAGTTGGTAAGGTTAACATCCTAAGCGTTTAGCGTTTTAGTCCATCTTTATGACTGAGTTAGAGACAGTTTCTCCTGGCACTGGCTCTGCAATGATATAGCAGCAGCAGACTGGATAGGGATGGAGAAGTATAATTGGGTATCATCAGCTTACTGATGATCATACTGCATCCCATGTCATCAAATGCTGCTCATCAAGCAGTTTCATGTACAGTAGATTTTTAAAAAGAATGGTGAAAGACCCAAGCCCTAAGGCATCCCAGACGCAGGAGCCTAGGAGCCTTCTTCCTCCCATACCAAATGGAACTGGCCACAAAGAAAGGAGTTGAACCATCGCAAAGCAATGCTTTCCAACCCCTGAAGCTGGTCCAGAATGATACCACTGTCACTGGTATCAACGGGCCCCAGGAAAGCAAGAGTCAGGACAATAGTACCACCTTTGTCTCAAGTTCTCCAGAAAACCTCCACAAGCATGACCAATGCTGTCTGCATAATGTAACCCAGCCTAAACCCACAGAAGAAAGTATTCAGATAATCTGCTTCATATAAGGCCTTCTGCCGTTGAAAGGCAGCTGCTCTTTCAACAACCTTCCCTAAGAAAGGAAGGCTGGAATTGACAAAAATTTGTTGAACCCAAGTATGGTCTTTGGAAAAGGGCACATATTAATGCCTATTGAAAGATGGCTACTAATTTGGATAGGTTTAAAAGAGTAATAAACAAACCTATAGGATAAAGGTCTATGAAGTGCTATTCTTAAGACATCTAGGTACATAAATAATTCAATACAATGCATTTCTCTATGACAGAGGATATCAAAGGACCCATCCAGCCACAGTTCAATATTTCTAAGGCCTCAATCCTATATAAAGGGTGGCACATAAATATCGACCACAATAAAATCTAAAAGTGGACTGTGCAAATATCTGGAGAGGGAAGCATGTATTATTTTATTTGGTAGACAAGATGTATATTATGATTGCCAAGTTCCTGTTCCAGCCCTTTTCCTGTCCAACTGGCTAAAGTGAAGTTCCATGTAACAGTTTCAAGAAGAAAGGAAATAATCAGGGTAATTTTGGCTAATACTCAGCAAACGAATTCTAAACAAACAAAAACGTTTGCAATTTTTCTTCGCATTTTATTTTTAAAATCATGCTCCAATATCTCTCTTCTAACAGCAGTTATCACTCTAATTGCAACACGCAACACAAAAATAGGATGAGAATTTAAACATACGACTTTCACATCTGCTTTAACATGAAAATAGAGTTTTAATGATAACCAAAAATACATGTAAAACTGAACATAGATGAATTTCTCCTCAAAAGGGTGTAGTAAGATAAAATGTTTGTACAATGCATACTGCTATGCAAATGAAGAAACTTGATTTAAACAGTATTAGTATAGGAATGTTCTTTCTTGACTGAAATTCAGATATCATTATAGCTTTAAGAAAGGAATCCAACCATAAGGTTAGAGCAACCCGGAAACCTTGGTAATGTATTAACCAGGTTAAACTTTAGAAAAGCTGCTGCTACTTATTATATGCTCACCCTGTGGAACCCAAGCAATTATGATTTGCGGGAGGAAGGAGGGGGATCTCACAACATGATCAAGCATATTATTTTTTACACACACACAATATTCCCTTTCCTTATAAAATTTGTCACGGTATTAACTGCGCTAAAGAACAGTCTAATTCTAAGTTAAAATCACAATATAGCTAAAGGAGTAGCAATGGTAGTATGAGTTCCAGTGTTGTGGAATTCTAGTACTGTGGAGTTTTACATGTATTATGCTGCTAATAATTAGCATAGGCAATCTAGAATACCCAAAAAAATTGCAAGATTTCACAATTTAATGAAAACCCAAATACCATGATAATACAGGAAACAATACAATTATTAGATTAAAAACTATAAACAATACAGCTATAGCAGGGCACTTCCCAACTATATTAATTCAATTTGTATCTTATTATTCTAAATGGATTTAAACTTAACAGATTATGAAATCTAAACAGCACAATCAAAATGCCATAAACATAAAATGGTAATATTTACAATTATAGCATCAAATGAAGATAATTTTTTTAAAAGGAATTATTTATCTATCAAAAAACCATGGACCAAGATATGTTTTTCTAGCCTATCTGTGAAGGGAGGAGAAGGGCAGTACTGTGTCTTTAATAATCATTGAAAAGATTCTAGTTACATCAGAACAGAAAGCGGGCCTCTAAAACAAATAACAAGCTTCAGATAGGATTACAGAAGAGATTACTATTATTAAAATACCCTTGTTCTAGACTACTTAGAGTTTTAAACTAAGCTAAACAGACACATGTGTTTAGGAGTGACAATATGGTCAACTGAACATATGGCAAGTTATTTTTTTTTCCAATTTATGTTGTTGACAATTTTCAAGCGTGTTTTGCAGTAATCTAACCTGGATAGAGTTAGAAAGCAAATAATTGAAACCAAGCTCATCTTCTTTACAATAGACAGCACTAGATGAATCATCCTAAATTATTAGAAACAAACAAAAAGAATATCCAGGCCACCCCTGTCTACCTAACTAGGGAAAACACAAGATTATCAATTGATTATTAGCAATTGATCATAATAAAGGATACAGAATAGTAAAGGTATTTTGTTTGCTCAAATAAATGGCGTATGAGACAAGACAGATAGATATTCTATCATTCAGTCACACCTATTCTGTATCTGCTGCTATGATAACTATACAATGGGAAGATGGCCCAATATATCAGAGTATATCAAAGGAACCAAAGATAATAGATGATATGCATACTTATATACCATAAATGAGGGAAAGGCTGGGAAGTAGTAAAAGGTTTAAGTAAAATGCAGGTAGGACAGAGAAAAGAATAAGAAAGGAATAGAGAACAAAGTATTTTTCTTCATAACATCATGAAATTTCAGCCTAAGTAGCACATATTACCAGCATTGCTTTATCTGCTAATATCTTCCCTATTAATTTCTCTCACACTAGCCAGAGGACTTCTTCCGCATAACAAGCACAAATAATAGCTTTGGCAGAATCAATTACATTATTTATTTCAATCTCACACTCCATGACAGATTAAAAAAAGAGGAGGACAAGTTGCATTGTGGAGGGATACATTTTGGAACTAGTGATTGTAGGCCACAAATACATACATGTGTGTGAACCTTGATATTCACACATTCAAATACAGTTTGCATTGCACATTTTCACCAATTCTTGATAACAGCAACTGCTGTCACAATGAGTGCAAATGCATACTCATAAATCAGTTTAAGAATTTTCCTTTTGTTTAGAACACATAATTTATCTTAAATGTGGCATATGGAAGAGCTTAACAGTGGCATGCATAATTAAAAAACATGTACTTTTAAATATAAATGAAGTTGTTACTGGGATTCTCCCAACAATCCCTCTTCCAACATACACTGCTTGCATTGCCTGTTTCCCCCCACCCCCACAGAAATTAACCAGAAGCAGTAAACAGACTAAGCAAGTAGTTGTTTTAGATTACACTCCAACAAGCCTTACTCTTGCTCAGGGCTGAGGAGTACATGTCAACCACCTGATGGCCATGAATTAATTACCAGGCACCAGACTTTCCCTGCCTATTATTTTTTACTTTAATTAGGATGGCAAGTCTCAAAATGTACACCTAGCAAAAGATTCTGGAATCCTTTGCTAGTCCCCGGGTATGTGGAGGCAACGTGGTCCTTCTAACCACAAAAAGTCTCGTCCACAAATTCATCGAAGTCTAGTGCCTTTGAGCAATGGGGGCAGAGAAATCCGAGGGAGCAATGATAAATAGCAGGCAGACTGCAGAGCGTTCATTCCAAGTTTGATTCCCAAATAGAAATGCATCCTGAAAGCATTGAATGTGGTACATAAAAAAGCCCAAGGCAGCTGCGTTGCATCTGTGGAGGCACCCCAGCAGTCAAACATCTGAGCAAGCGGGGTGCGCGGGAAATGACAGCGCAAGTTCCAACCAGAACTCAGGGCGCTGTACTGAGCCGAGTACGCATGCGCATTCCAGACCACGCGTCAGCTACTGCCCATCCCCGTCGTGGTCACCGAGGGGCGGCCTCCCCTAGTCGGGAATGGAACTTCGGTCGAAGAGAATTCTGAATATGGGAAGGCCATGCATCGTCTTCACACTGACCTGAGAAATGGGGAGAGGTATCCTGCCGCTCGCACGACGGCTGTGCTAACTTCACCTCGTACCCGGCATCATTCAGACCCCGCTCTCCACTCCAACCCGCCGTTGTCTTGCTTGCAAGGTCGGGTGTATAGGAAACAGAAAGAGGCGCATGCGCGGTCACCCTTTCCCCGTCTTTCTCGTTCTGTTTCTTCCAGCCTTTCGGCTACCTTGGTTAGAGGCCGGAATTAAGCGCGCAAGCGCATGACGTTCAAGGAGGGGCCATCATAGTGACTGAGCGACCGAACTTCTTTGGAGGATCAAAGAAGGCAGGCGGAAGGGTTGCGCCTGCGCGGTCACTCTCCTTGCTATGGTTTATGGAATAGGCCAGGACCTTATGGTGCATTTCGGGAAATGTAGTCTCTTCTAAATCCAAGCAAGAGGGACGAGGGAAGTTTGAATTGGGATTATTTGTATGATTGAACTACATTTGGAAATTGAGGCTGGTTTGAGGATTGGCGAGAATGCGTTGAGGATATAGGCCCACATCTTCAATGCATCTATCTAGGTGTGTTGTGTTTCCTAATTGGGCCTTATTCCTGATTGAAGGTGCATTTAGACAGGTATTTTTCAATCTTGCCGACTTTAAAATATGTAACTTTAATTCTCAGAACTCCCCACCCAACATGCTGGGTTAAGAATTCTGGGAGTTGAAGTCCACACATCTTAAAGTGGCCAAGATTGAAAAAGTTTGAGTTAAGCTATGGCCAAATCCTTCTTGCGACCAGTGCTTAAACTGTACCCATATCCTACCTGTAGTAACATTTCACTCCAAAAAAAAAAAAAAAAGGTAACCGGGGCTTTTATTCAGAAGTAACATACTAGATTACTGGCAACATGATAGGCTTGGCCAGAATACAGCAAAATCAAGAAACTCTCAGACCATTGGTGGCAGTGCTGTTCAAGAGGATAGAAAGAGAAGGGGTGAAATCCAGCAGGTTCTGACAGGTTCTGGAAAACCGGTAGCGGAAATTTTGAGCAGTTCAGAGAACCGGTAGCAGAAGTTTTGAGTAGTTCGGAGAACCAGCAAATACCACCTCTGACTGGCTCCAAAGTGAGGTGGGAATGGAGATTTTGCAATATCCTCCCCCATGGGGATTTTGCAATATCCTTCCTGTGGAGTGGGGTGGGAATGGAGATTTTGTAATACCCTTCCCCCAGGAGTGGAATGGGAATGGAGATTTTGCAGTTTCCTTCCCCTGACACGCCCACCAAGCCATGCCCTCCACACCACGCCCACCAAGTCATGCCCACAGAACCAGTAGTAAAAAAATTTGGATTTCACCACTGGTCTTTAGCCATCTCTGACTTTCATTTCTTGAATGAAAACCAGTTAACCTGCAAGAAAACCCTACATTCAGCTGCCTAAGGCCATCAAAAACACAAACCTTTTACCATAACTGTTTCTTTTTATTAATTTCTATCCACTATTTATAAGGATTGGAATGGTCAGCCTGTAGTTCTCCAAATATGGGTAGTCTGTGACTTAAAACCATTCATTTAAGCGACTGAGGTTAGCATGGCACTGAAAAAAGTGACTATGTCCAGTTCTCACACATAACAACTATTGTAGAATCATCACAGTATGTGATTAAAATTTGTGAGCTTGGCAATCAGCTTGTATTTACATCATCCCAGGGTCACATGACCACAACCTTTTCAGACAGCTTCTGACAAAGTCAGAAAGCCAGATCAAAAAGGTTGTAAAATCAGGCTTAAGTCACTTAAAAACTGCCTTGCTTAGCACACAAATTCTCATCCCAATTGTGGTTGTAAATTAAGGACTACCTGTACATTGCAGAATACAGTCCCAGTCAACATGGTCGAGGAGATGCTGATAGCTGCAGTTTAGCTGTTTGGGAAAAACTATGGGTTTTCTTTGCTTTATGGAGTCAATCATCCAATGTTATCTATAAAATATTTAGAGATCATCAGCCTACAACGGTGGCCCCCAACCTTTTGGGCACCAAGGACCATGGAGACAGGTTTTTCGGTGGACCAGATGGGGCATGGTTTCGTGTGCTGCCTGCATCCTGTGGATGGAGCTTTGCTTGTTTGCACCGACTGGTTTCTGGCATGGGGACCCCTGGCCTAGAACATCCACTAAATGTCATAGCCTCAGGGAATATTAATCCAGATGTCTGTAATTGTAGACCAGTATTTAATAATTAAACCCAAATGGCTTTTTTCTTCTTTTTCCTTAGTCCCACTGAACTACTTTATTCTTTAGCTCATGCTTCACATACTGCTTTACGTTCCTTCCCTCTTATTGTAGGAACCACAATCTTTTTTATGTTCAGTTGGTTTCTGTATTTATGCAATGTAGGAAAAGACGTTACCATTTAAGTAATGTCAGTTGGGCTGAATTCAGTTAGTTTTTTATTTGATGTTTTTTACACAATTTACATAGTAATAGTTCATTTTTAACATAGTTTGCTACAAGTTGTTTCCATGATGCTTATCTCTTCTATAAACAACTAAAATCCACTACTTCTTGTAAAATAACAATTCATTATTTTGGCTCAATTGTATCAGGTAGGTTTTCAAGTATCAAGTAGAGGTATTACTTTTCCATGCAATTTGTTCTTTACAGAGAGGATACTGGGATGTAATTCAGATTAAAGTCGTGTGGCTAGGTGATAGTAAACAAAGGTAAGGTAAATTAAGATTGATGATATGGAACTACCAATTGGCCACATACTAGACCAGATCAACTAGATGCATCTTAATATCCCATAGTCACATGGTAACCATGAGGCAAAGAAGCAACAGCCAAACTATGAAGACAGGTCTTAAAAAGCCAGCTATGTGGGAAGAACAAGATCTATACCATCAATACAGCTTGCATTTGAAGTCTGTTTTTTCCTTGCTCTTGACCACTTTTTGGTTTTAAAAAAATCCAACTTTCATGGAAAATGATCAACAGCTGCTTAGTTCATTCCCCCCTTCCCCCACTCCCAAGCATGAAATTACAATTCAGTTAGAAATGTAATTCACGTGCCTGGCATTCAAGCATAATCCTTGAACTTTTGAGTACTTTATTTATATGGCAGATTGCCAAATGCTTTGTCTAATCATTTCAGTTGCAATTTTATTCAATCCTTACAGAATGAGTTCTTTGTTGTAATTACACTGGTGATAAAACAAGTTTATCCTGAGAATTTGTATATTCTACTCAGTTTGGTGTTTATAAGTGGCTTCATATTTGCAGTGTGCTATATAATCAAATACTTCCATTTCACTTGCTGTGTTTGAAGGTAACAGAAATTTAATGCCAACAAGTGTAGCTGCCTCCTGAAAAAGCACCTTTGGAACAACCATGTCTTGGATGACTGAGAATCTCTACAGACTTTTAATGCCAACAGTTTCAAATTGATAAGGAAAGCAGTAAATGACTTTTTAGGGTTTTTTTATTATACAGTACTCCCTTTTTTATGATCCTGTAATCCCTTAATTCAGGATAGAGTTGGGCAACTTGATGGAGCTGAGTATTCACTGGCCAGATGCCCCTCCTGATGCCACATGGGGTTCACAGCAGATATATTTTTCTTTGCGCCGTAGCAGAGAAACATCTGCCGCTATTTAAGAATGAACTCCCAATTTTTGGAGTGGGAGACAAGCTTCTTCACCACTAGGCCGCCATGCCACTCTATTTTTTAAATTATGTGTATAGGAAAAAAAACCCCCAGAAATGTGTACAGTATTTATTCAACAAAACTAGACTTACATTCCCCACTACATACATTAAGATTTATTTTTTTAATATTAATAGAAATATTAATAGAAATAATTAATATTAATATTTCTGTCGCTTTATTTAAGAAAAACAAATAGTCAATCCAAAATACTGAATAGTCCTCCAAATGAGACTCCTGGAAATAAAATGTTTGTTTGGGTGTGTAGGTGATTTCTTCCAACTTTAATTATCAGTGAATGGGAGTCCTGCCAGATTTGTTAGAATTTGGTAGTAGTTTTTTAAAACTGGCAAACATGCAATGAGACACCTCTCATTATGACCTAAGGAAAACAAGCAAGAACATGTTGATCTGACTTGATTTCTTTTGAAATTGAATATGCTGCCATCAGTCTTTTTCCCTTTCAGGTGTTCTATAATTTGGATTTAAAATCACCCTCCCTCCTATTTCCTGGTTATTGCTAAACATTCTGTGAATGTTCTAGCTTCATATTGCTACACATGGACTCCTGGCCAATGTTTGCAAATTAATTATGGGAAAGGGTTGCAGGAAAAGCAATCAGTTAATGATGAATCATTAGTTAATTCACCTGTTCACATATTCATATTTATAAATACTTTGATCCTTTTAGTCTTTTGTTGTTTAGGTTGTGATTAATATTCAACTCATCCCAAACAAGACTGTGTTGTTCTGAATTTGTGGATATCGTAGTTCTGGGGAACTTCCATCTTTGATTCTTGATGGAGTAGCACAGCCCCAGACCGACTTACTGCACTTTCTGGGGCTCAGGACTCCTGCTTGAAAAGCAGATAGCATCCCTGGCTACCAGGCCCTTTACACAGCTGAAGGTATGCCTATTCATAGAATGAGGGCTCTGCTCATGATCACTCCTGTCCTTATGATCTTCAGGTTGGATTACAGCAATATGTTTTATGTGGGGCTGCATGTGAAGTGTATTTGGAAGCTTCAATTGGAGTAAAATATGACAGCATGGGCAGAAATTGGTGCCAATTATTCATCACATGCGACACGACTGCTCCATGAGGTACATTGGCTTCTGGTGTGCTCCTGGGTGCAATTCATGATGCTGGTTTTCACCACCAGATTACTTATAGGACTGTTTCTTCCCAATTATTTTTACCTGTCCTATACGATTGAGCAGAGAGAGCATGCTCCAAATACCATCAATAGGTAATATCAGTTGCCGGAGCCCAGAAAGACAACCTTTTTTGCTCTGGCACCTGCTCTGTAGAACATCATTCAATCTGAGATTAGATTGGCCCCAGTCCTGTTGGCCTTTCGTGAGGCCTTGAAAACTTGGCTTTTTCTCCAGCCTGGCCCTCTGGCTGGCTTTTTCTCCAGCCTGGGTATGGGTCAGATCATATCTCATAGTTTTATTGATTAGGATTAGATCATACCCCATATTTTTCGTATCTTATCCTCAGGTCTGAAGCCAGGCAGGTAAGAGAAGAAATGCAATTGAATGAATGTTTACCAGTCAGTTTCAGTGTTGGCTATTTTCCCATTTTGCACTGAGATCTTCCTTCAGTTTGGCTGCCAATTTTGCTTCTTTCATTTGGGACTTGCAACTGTGGGGCAGCGCCTACCTCTGTAGTTTTTCATCTTCCTCTCTTGACCCAAGGAAGGAATTTTGGGCACACATTTCATTGACAGAGGAGGCAAAATCCAATGCTGTTTTAGAGGCATTATTGGTTTTGGTACCCAATAAATTTCTAATGGGGAGATAGTGAGGCCGCTTTTTCAGTTTGCCATGTTTATTGGTGGATAATCAGCAGTCACTCTTAAAGTTTTCTAAGTAATCAGAATGTTTCGAAATTAATTATTGAACAGTCATCTCTGGAAAGCTGGATTAAAGCCCTGCACCCTCACTATTAGACTGGATGTCACTGAGGTCCAGGTAGTAGCCCTTCCTTAGAACATACTGTAACTATAGAATTGGACTTTGTCTCATGCTCCAGAGGATGATGCTGTAACCTTTTTGGAATGCTTTTCAGAAGCCACAGAAATTCTGTACTAAGACTTTCCCCAGTTTAATTTCATCTTCCTGTATTTAACATTACAAACATCCTTAGCTAGTTATTTTTATTAACTCTTTTGATTATGTACAAGGGTGGAATGTTTTGACTTGGAATAATTCTGCCATTTATTATGTCTAACATAACTAGAGCCAGCACATTGCTTTTTAAACTTTGCTGGGTTTCTTCCACACTAGATGTTATTCTGAATAGCTGTGCTCTGTTTACAGAATATGTAAATCATGTTAAAATAAAATAATAGTTGCCTGTATTTTGTCTGTAATTTTCCATGTCTTTTAAAAGTGCCAAAATTCCTAACTCTCTGATAAAGCTTTTAAGTACACAGTAATCCTGTTTACTGACAGAAAGATGTGCATGTACCTATGTGTATCTGACTATACACGACTATACACACTACTCCTTATCTCAATATTGTAAATATAAACACAAATATACATACACTGTTTAAATAAAAGGCCATTCAAGTTTGTAATCAATGCAAATTTAGAAAAATGAGATTAAAATGGTTTGATTGATTTAAAAACTAAACAGCACCGTTTGATTTGAGTTGGACACACTTTAAAAGGAATTTGCTTGATAGTAGTTATTTTTATTTTTTTAAAAAGTAAAATTTGAATTGTTTCTTGAAAATTGATTTTAATGGGATAGCTGGACAATTACTTTCCCACCGTCACCAACAGAGTCATTGACTGATATGGGCAGCTATAGAAATTGAATGAATAAATAAATAAACTAATACAGGTAATCCTCGACTTAGAACAATTCATTTAGTGACCATTCAAAGTTACAACGACACTGAAAAAAGTAACTTATGACTGTTTTTCACACTTCTGACAGTTGCACCATCCCCATGGGTCACATGATCAAAACTTGGATGCTTGATTGTTATAAACATTATTAAGATTGAATATTGGGAATTATAGTTAATGTTGAACACTTACACGATATTTTAATCTAAAATCTATGATGCTCAAAGTTATTTTATTACTTTCTTTAAAGATAATTGTTATATTTGTTAGGTTGCCATGAGTTTTTATAAATGATTTATGTTGTTATATATTTGGTTAGGGGGGTAATAGATGTTATAAGTCTAGATTATTTTTTTATTACTTAAGGTTAAATTTGTTATATTTTTAGCTGGATCTCACCTAAAAAGTTGTTTGATGTTGATTGCTATATATGATTGTTTAACAGTGGAAGTCAGGGGGGGAAGGGGGAGGGACGGGGGGAAGGGAGGGGGTGGTTGTTGGGGTGTGGGATTGGGGGGGGAAGGGATATTAAAAACTGTATTGTAAAACTTTTTCAATAAAAAAAAACTTGGATGCTTGGCAAGTGCTTTGTATTTATAATGGTTGTGCTCTCCTGGGGTCATGTGATCCCATTTTGCAACCTTCTGACCAGCAAAGTCAGTGGGGAAGCCAGATTCATTTAACAACCATGTTACTAATTTAACAAATGCAATGATTCATTTAACAACTGTGGCAAGAAAAGTCACCAAATGGGGCAAACTCAAATGTTCAAACTCAAATGTTTTACTTGGCAACATAAATTTTGGGCTCAAGTGTGGTCATAACTCAATGACTGTCTGTAAACTGGGCTTTTAACCTGATAAAAAATAGATTTAAGTAGCATTCGGGTTGCCTGGAAACTCTCCTTCTTTGGAATGAGGTTCTTCCATAGAGCCAGGCAGCCTCCTCCCTGCTGTTTAGAAGGGCCTTTGGCAAGGCACAAATAAAGCCCTTCACTAGTTCCCATCTACTTTGTTGTTCCTGCAACCTTTTATTTTTACTTATTATTAATTGAATTTCTTTGTTTTAGTTGTTACGTGCTACCCAAAGTTGTTGGGAATGGGCAGCATATAAATTTAATATATAAATGCAGTAGGCATCCATTGCAGGAAGATCTAAATACTGAAAAATGCCAAGTAGCAGTTGAAATTTCAGACCTTAGTATTCAAAATTATTCTTGGAAATGAAGGATCACAAGCAGGTGGTCCTGAATAAACCTATCAGATTAAAATCAGTACTTAATAAACTGATTAGTAACTATGGCAGGGACCACAGCATGTACATAATATGCTCACTGCATCCAGTGACAGTTAACAAGCATGCCATTGCATTTTGTGCCAACCTTCTGAATGGTCTTCAAAAGTGTCACATGACAGTGTGCCCTGTGAATGTTGCAAGATTCTCCTACTTCAGGTAGGGTCTGGTTACAACCAGCATACCAACCAGAGCTTGGCAAAATCTCTCCTAGTTATAATTTCCACCTGACCTCCAGCAGTAGTTATGAGATAATGAGAAGAACCACAAGTGAAGGAACTCTCCTTTAGGTTAAGTCTCAATGAATAAAGAGCAAATTGGTCTTTCTGGGGATCAATTTCAGCCTATTCCCCGCCCCCAATCAGATCCTTATAATCAAAGCACAAAAGATTTTCTTTTGGGTTCATCTGAATAGGAGAACAGAACACATTACATCGAAGCACAATTTGTTTTATTGACTGCTGGAGTCAAACAGGCCTAAGGAAGGGTGGGGTTACAATCAATCTTTATAGCAGTGGTTCTCAACCTTCCTAATGCCGTGACCCTTTAATACAGTTCCTCATGTTGTGGTGATCCCCAACCATAAAATTATTTTCGTTGCTACTTTATAACTGTTTACTACTGGTTCGGTGGGTGTGGCTTATTTTGTGGGCGTGGCTAGCTGGTCATGTGACTGGGTGGGCATGGCTAGCTGGTCATGTGACCGGGTGGCCATGGCTATGTGTATAGGGACTACTCACAGGGCTGAAAAAAGTCATTTCTGACAGGTCCTCACACTTATGACTAGTCCTCACACTTATGACCATCCTCACATTTATGCCAGTGCAGCATTCTTAACAACCATGTCACTCATTTCACAACTGCTTCTCTTCACCATGGTGACAAGATGGGGCAAAAACGTAAAATGTGAAGACAGTCGTAAGTTCGAGGACTGGTCAAACATGCGAGGACCAGTCAAAAATAACTTTTGCATATGCATAAAAGGATCCAGCAATAGAGAGAGGGATGAAGGAAGGAAAGGGAAATTAGAGTAGGAGTGAGGAGAAGGAGAAAGGAAGAGGAAGTAGGGAGGAGAAGAAGAGGGGGAGAAGAGAAAGTAAGAAGGAAAGAAAAGAGAGAGGTGGTAAGTTTGAGAGGAAGATTGCTATACAATAACAGATGAAAGGGAAGAAACCAACCCAAACAAATATAAAGATATTAAGATAAAAAATGAATTGTTAAACTTTAAAGAATAAAAGAGAACAAATATGAATAAATACCAATAATTAGAAACACACATACAAACATACAATGTATTTTCTTTCAACAGAGTATTTGGCCAGTTCACAAATTTAAACAGTGTTTAGTCATTTCAATTAAATTTACAATTTCTATATTTCCTTTTTGCCATATTTATTCCTCATCTATTTTTTAAAAAAACCAATATTACCCTTCATCCTCATCTCTAACCTTAATCAAATTCAATTTTTCCCTTCTATATTATACCCCTTCGCATTGTCATCTATTTTTATATCCATCCTCACATTGGTTAATTATGTAATTATGCAATACAGTTGTTTAATACAAATTCAACATTTTAATATAAATCAATTAGTTATATAACTATCTTTTTGTATATTAATCAATATGAACATGAATATTCCAATTATTTCCATGCAATCCAATTTCTTACAAATCAATTAATTATATTTACCAATAATAGTAAACCAAATAATTTCCCCCATATATTCCTCCAAACCACAACTTAACCATTTCTGCTTTCACACAATATACAATTAATAGTATTTCAATTATTACAATTCCCTAGTTAAATAGAGCTTTTTTTCTTTTGTGTTTTAAAATCTTGAACCTCCTCTTTTGCCCTAAATTTCCCAATGTTTGCAGTTTTGCACCTACCTTTTTTGGTGAGGAAAAAGAAAAAGAAAAAGAAAATTCTCTCTGCCTCATTTTGTCACGCTGCAGCAAAGACACTGTTTTACTTTCATTTTCACTTTTTCAGCATAGCTGAATAAACTGCTCCAGCAAAACAGACCCCAGCGCAAAACAGCTCAGAGCAAATCAGATGAGAGTCGAAAGGGGCTGTTTTTTCTATTTTTGCAGGCACCTGTCTACTCATTTGTTTTCTTTTAACACTGATCAGCTGTAGGACGGCCCTTTGAAACGCAGTGGCAAGAGTTTAAACAGTTTTTTTCCCTCTAGCCATCAGCTGGGACTTAGGAGGCAGCAATAGATTGGGAGTGGGAGGGGTAAACGATCGGCGACCGGCAATCCAACAGAGGCAGAGGGTGAATGAAGGCATGGGGGGGGGGCGAGAGAGGGCTTTGGTGACCCCTGTGAAATGGCCGTTCGACCCCCAAAGGAGTCGCGACCTCCAGGTTGAGAACCGCTGCTTTACAGACTTATGCAAATTATCGATGGGATTGTATATATCAGCAAGGCAATTTGATACAAGTAGTCCTCAATTTACAACCATTCATTTAGTGATCATTCCAAGTTATATCACTGAAAAAAGTGACTGACTACTGCAGTAGTACTTACACAACTATCACAGCATCCCAACGGCCACGTGACCAAAATTATGATGGTTGCAGTGTCCTAGATATCATTCTATCATATCATTATCAGTTTCTGACAAGCAAAGTCAGTGGGGGAAACTGGATTTGCTTAATGATCACATGATTCACTTAACAACAGAGGCAAAAAAAGTTGTAAAATTGGGCACAAATCACTTAACAGCAGCTTTGCTTAGCAATGGAAATTCTGGTCCTAACTATGGTCGTAAGTCAATGACTGCCTACCTGTATAACATAACAAACGTGCCTAGTGAGGTCAGTGAAACATTAGGGTGTAATTAAAAGCTAATAGGGCAGAACCATAAAGACAACATGCTTTTGGAATAATAAAGAGGCATTATTCTATGAACATAGTTTCTTTCCAGGGAGTTTCTTTTGCTTTCTCAGAGCACTGATCACCATCTATAACCTCCTACCACCCCATTTTTTCCAGCTTATCAACATTCCTTGGTTTTCTAAATGTTTCATGGCTGTCAGTATTAAATTCCTTGAGAAAGTGTATTTCCCAAGGAGGTATATGGGATAGGGATTATGGAGTTTTAGCCTGAGTCCCCAAATTCTCCTTCAGTCTCAACCTCATCACTGATGCAGCCTGAGATGGTGACATAAAGTTGGTGTCACAAGAATGTTGATTATGCTTTACTCCAAATCAGAAGATGACTTCTCTCAACGACTTAATGTAGAGGTTAACAAGGTAAAAGACTCGAACCTCATGATACTTCACACATCATAGGCTATTAGAATGTCTTGTTTTCTTCCACTGAGAAAGGAGCAGAATCACTGTAAATAGGCTCCTACATATTCAATCATGTAGGTAGTTCAGATTGATTTCATGATCAATGGTACCAAAGACTGCTGATAGGTTTTAGGAGGACACAAAGCTCACATCCTCTGTGTAGGCACATCCTCTTGCCCAGGACCTGACAATGATAATGAAACAGCAAGAGCAATACAGTTTCTATCCATGCCTGAGGCTGATCTCTGCCCATAAAGTATCTATTTATACCTACTCTATTAAATATGTATCCATTTTGTAAAATATTTTTATTCCCAGTTTGCTGCACTAAGGACATTCAAAATGGCTAAAGCTGAATTCTCCTTTGAGTCATACTTACCCTTGACGATTTCACTGAGACACACATGCAGTTTTCTTAGCAAAAGTGCAGGCTTGCCATCTTCAATATAAAAATTCCTACAAGCAAACTAATACTAATTCCTCTACAGATTAAAGCAGAAAACAATGAACAAAATAGATAAACAAGGTGTTATTTATTAAAACATTCTTGGACAATATAAAAAGTAAGGAAATACTTAATAGTGTTGTAAATTATTACTGTAATTGCATATACATCTGGAAGATGATTTTAATTGTATTATGAATTACACTGTAGATTAACAGAACCACTCTTATATATATTTAAAGGTTGAAGAATTTCTACAATAAACAACAGTCATTCTGAATTCAATTATTTCTTGCAATACTTTTTAAACTATTACAATAATCTCATAAACCCACCCTAACAGAATGAGAAAATAATCATCAGAAATATGCATTTTACAGGCTGAGCATTCAAAACTATATAGAATTTTTTTATTTGAAGACTATTACATTGAACAATTTTCTTTGCCACTTTATAGAACAGACTTCCTATTGCAATACATTGCCAATTGATTAAATGCTATTGGGTTGCATAACTTGTTATACCAGTTCTCCATTTTAAGGTACAATTTTCTGTTATAGATACAATCAAGTTAAATTACCTATAGGACTGTTACTGTTTCCTCCAGGAAGTAAGACTGTAAGGTATACCTTGTGAATACTACATTATAAAATCAAAGAATTCTACATGGAGCGGGGGAAGCTGCTGAATATTGTCATCAGTGTATTAATGGAGTTGTAACTGAACTGACTAAACCCCACCCACCCCCTTCCAAATTTGGAAGTACTTGCAGTGCTGATTTCATCATCTCTTGCTATAATTCATTAAGACACAGCCAACAACATTTAATTGGTTGCCCTGAATGTTTGGAGAAATTAAAAATAATACAATGGAATCATTGTCTACAACACTGTTTCTCAAGCTTAGCAAGTTTGAGATGTATGGACTTCAACTCCCAGAATTCCTCAGCCAGCAAAGATGTAAGACATTTATTTGCAAAATAAATGAACTAGAATAAGGAGAAAGATTTTATATACAGATTTTTTCTTTAAGCAGTTATATATATTTTCTCCATAGAAATCCAGTGTTACAACTGTATATTAGTTCTGAATGAAAAGTATTGAGGTTTACCACTCAGACTGTCTTAAATTAGATAAAATATATCAAGATTTACCTGTAGCTCACATTCAAAAATATACAATACAGGTAATCCTGTTTTGTTCTATCCATACCAAGCAATTGTTTGAAGACAAACCTTCCATCCAAAAGCTAATTGTGGAATTCTGATGACTGCACATTCCTGCTGTCACATGACTACATTTCAGGTGTTTTGATAACTGGATCACCTTTACAGCTGGTTGCAGCATTTCGCAGTCACATGATCATGATTTACAATATTTACAACGTTCTGGCCCTTTCAGCCAGAATCTGGTAAAAAAAAAGCCCATAGGAATACATGGAGTTGCTTAACAACTACAGTGTTTACTTAATGATCGCAGCATTCACTTTAATGATCACTGCAAAAAAACATACATGAGATTGGGTCCATTCACATGGGTGCCTTGACTTACAACTGTCATAACTTAAGACAGAAATTCCAGGCTCCATTATGGTCATAAATCGAATGCCCAGAAAACAACTGTTCCATGTGATGTGTGATGTTATCTCACTTGATAAATGCATAACAATAGAAACAACTTTGACTAAATCTCCAATATCTGATGGAGATGGGAAGAAGCATTGCAGGACCTATTTAATAATTGACTGTTCCTCTCCTCCAGAATTATTTTAAAGATGTTCTATAGAAAAAAACAGATTCTATGAACACAGCCAATTTTTTATGCCTAAACTTTGTGTTTTGATCAGGGATTCTAGGAATTTTTTCTCTTTAATAGGTTCTACCTGAAAAAGTTTGAAAAATCCTGCTCTAATCTTTGAGAACAGCAACCATATTTTTTACAATCCCAACCTGGATGCAATCAATTATAAAAATCATAAAAGTATCAGTTTCTAGACATATTTTCATATAGAAGTGTAGTTTCCATAAACAGCAAATGACAGTAATAAATTAGGCAGTTTGTTAACACTAACATTTAAATAGTGTATTATGAGAATCTAAAATTAGAAATAGGAAAATGGGCAAGCAATTATATAAATTTTAGTAGATATCATTCGCTATAATTTTTAAAATAATTTCCTATTTAATCTAAACCCCATATTGTTTTACTTAATTACTATGATTTACAATTTAATATCCAAAACTCCTTCCATTTTGTTCAAAACCAACTAGCTGAGGTCAAGAGTTAGGGAAGCACAGACAAAAAGGGTGCAATGAAAAGGACATAATTAAGTGTATCAATTTTTTAATAAGGGGTTATTCATAAGGAGGGTAAATTCTTAAAACAAAAAAGCAATTTAAATTTGTTTTCTTTCTTAAAAACAAATAGTTATTGCTGGGGTAAACAGGTAATCTGCATGGTCTATAGAAGCAATTCACAGTCCAAAACTGGCACATGTGAAAAGCTCAAAAAATATAACAGTGCTTAATTCAGAACTCCAAATTATGATTCTGGTAAACCTTCATGATCATCTATTTAAGGTCATACATGCAGATTTATCAGTAGCCTGAAATAAAATTCAATTTACGAAACTTCATACATTGCCCAATCAAAACCAATCTAAACATTTACTAATTAATTGTTCCAATGATTTAAAGTGTAATATTACATATTTAAAATAATATACATGTCTCGGTTCTTTCAACTATGCTGCAGCTATACCATCCAAAGTAATATAGGTAGTTCTTGACTTACAACCAAGTCAAAATTTGACTTACAATTCAGGCCAAAATTTCGGTTGCTAAGGGAGACAATTGTTAAGTGAGTTTTGCCCCCAATTTACGACCTTTTTTGCCACAGCTGTTAAGTGAAACACTGCAGTTAAGTTTGTAACATGGTTGTTAAATGAATCTGGCTTTCTCACTGACTTTGCTTGTTAGAAGGTCGCAAAAAGTGATCACATGATTGTGGGAATACTGCAAAGGTCGTAACTCTGAAAAACAGTCATAAGTCACTTTTTTCAGTGCCATTCCAAGTTTTAACTGTCACTAAATGAACTGTTGTAAGTCAAGGACTACCTGTATATGCAAAGTATACCTCTCTCCCTCCCACACATTCTTTGGTGTCTGCCATAATAAAATTGAATGGTTTAATTTCAGAACATACAATTGGAGCATCTTACAATTTTACTCCCGTAGTCAACACAATCAGGTCCAATACATTCACAGCAGGCATTGTGAAACCATCGGTATTTGGAGGCACCCATAGAGCCACAAGAGATCTTGCATTGGTATATTGACAGGCAGTCATCGAAGTAAACCACAGTACATATGCGTTCTAAGTGACCAAAGCAGAAGGTACATTTTAGTTTTTTGACCAAGGTTTAAATCACAGATCATTCAAATAAAACTTCTAACAAACTCCTAAGTTATTGGTTTCATGTCTCTTTTCCTATAATAATATATTAGATCACTGCTCATATTTAATATGTTTCCCATATTTTGGAATAGAGATATATATGTGATTTTTAAAAATAAGATGAAAATCACTACACCTCATTTTAAAAGCTTTAACTTGCAAACACCACCCATTTCCCCCCCAATCTTTCAACCACAATATTTTACCTTTTTCACTAGTATATGGAGGATGAACATTGTTTGAAACAGAAACATTGTGATGCTGTGGATGGTTCACAGTTTCTAAAACGGAGACTAAATTCTCATGAGGCGAAAGCTCTTCTGCAACGGGAAAGGACACAATTTTCCAGTTCAGGTTAGTGTCGCCTTCTGTAAGTGCTCGGAAAAGGGAAGCGACCGACTCATGCAGCTCCTCCACAGTACTTTTTGAAGTGGGAGGTGTGTCACTATAATTCCGAGGGTTACACATACCTGTAGATAAGTTGACAAGTTGATCAGTACCAGGTGCCCATAAGAATAGTTGAGAAGTAACATTAGAAAAGTTGATGTTAGAAAACATTAACAACCTTATGGGCATTTACAAAATGCCCATATGCTTCTGAGATTATATTTTGCTGTAACGTGAATTTTAAAAAGCTTTTTCTCTTTTTAAAAAATCAGGTAGTGCTTGAATTATGATTACAACTGAACCCAAAATTTATGTTACTAAGTGAGACAATTGTTAAGTGAATTTCCCCCCAATTTATGACCTTTTTTGCCACGGTTGTTAAGTGAATTACTGCAGTTGTTAAGCCACAAAAGGTCACAAGACCATCATAAATATGAGTCAGTTGCTAAGCATCTGCATTTTTATCACGTGACCCTGCAGATGCTGCAATGGTCATAAGTGTGGAAAGATCACAAGTCACTTTTTTTCATTTCTGTTGTAATTTTGAATGGTCACTAAACAAAATGTTTTTAGTCAAGGACTACCTGTAGGAACTCCATTAGTCCCGTCATAAAATTTTCCAATATAATATACACAAAAATCCATGTATCAAAAATTGCATTTCAATAGATTAAGAGCCTTTCAGTGACAACAAAGGACATCCTGTTTATGCTGGGGAAGAAGAGAACAATAAATCCTGTTTATCTTCTACAACTATCTGGATCTTAGATCCAGATGTTTTTTAACTCAGCAATTGCAACAAACAATACCACAATATCAATGTAATCTGATTCCCTTGCTGCAAAAAAGGATGGGAAGTCACGGAGATGGCATAGAGCAGAGTTTCCCAACGGTTTATGTTTTGCTGAGGGGGGGAAGGGGGAGGAGAGGATGGTTCTGTGGGAGCAGGCACGCAGGCTGCTCATGCAAACAGAGTGCATGTGCACACACTCACCCACGGCTCATGCAAGTGGGGATACGCTAATTCACCAATACTGAGCTGATGCACCAGAATCTTACTCTTCCCTAAAGACAGCATGGCATATGAATTCACTTTTACCACAATTTAAAAGAAAATTAAATATGAAATTAGTCTGAAAAACTGTTTCGCTGCATTTCATTTCTGAAGTACTCCATACAATCCTTAATGTATTCTGCTAACTAAAAAAATACAATGCATCCACTAAAATAAGGTTTCAACAGAACATCTTAAGTAATTATTTCAATAACTAAAGTGGAAATATGTTGTACATGATGCCTGTTGATAATATCAACACAAATATTAACACTAACAATCTGATCCAGCTGTAACATATATTATATAATGGATTATTTAATTTACATCATTTATAATTGTTTAGCACTATACTTTGACAATATATGATGCAAGGAAATCACTTAAAGGTAGTCCTCAACTTATGACCACAATTGAGACCATAATTTCAGTTGTTACAGAAGAGTGTTTTTAAGTGATTCATACTCAATTTTATTACCTTTTTTTTGCCACAGTTGTTATGTGAATCACTGCAATTAAATGAATCATGTGGTTGGTAAATCTGGCTTCCCCCATTGACTCTATTTGTTGGAAGATGGCTGGGAAAGTCACAAATGGCAATCATATGACCCCAGGATGCTGCAACTGTCATAAATAGATGTTGGTTGCCAAGTGCCCAAATTTGATCAGGGTGGTAAGTGCGAGGAATACTTTTTAGTCACATTTTTCAGTGACACTGTGAATTTAAATGGTTGTACTTCAAGGGCTACCTCTATATATAGTTCAAATATCTTTTTGTTTTTGTTGTATTATGATCCTCTCATGTCTAATATTTTTGCAAATAAACAATGAACATTATATGGAAAAGTATTGACACTATAAAGTATTTTGTGCTTATAACAGCTGTTCCTTTTTAATTAGGGCATGTTCTACAGTAATTTGTTTTCAGTTTTCTTCCTCAAACAGATCTTAAGAACATGTGGGTTCAGTTTGCTATGGTTTCCCACATATCCTTTAGTAACATGTAAGCAGCAATATAAGATTCAAATAGGATAATCGCCCCTGAACTTAGTAATAATAACCTAATGAACTTGAGTATAAACATTAAATAGTACAAATCCAAAATTTGTCAGAGGCAATTCAAGATCTGATCCCTTGTTCTCTATTGTGTCCCTAACTAATCATAGCTACAGCATTGTTGTACACTTTTTCCTTTTTGTACAGCAGAACACAATTGTAAGTCTAGACCAGCTTTGCTTTATCATAAATGTATAGCCTGTTTTTTGATGATGGCTCAGAACACCTGCAATTTTGTGGGGTTTTTTAAACTGTACAATTCAGATGAATAGAAAAATATTTCTTTGTCCTTAGAGACAGTTGGCCAGAGCAACTAACAGCTGGGTAAATCTAGCACTGAGAAATGTAACAATATCTAAAATAATACTGTTAGATATGACACAATATAGTTTGTGTTGTATCTGAGGTAAGGGGAAGTACACTAAATGCTGCAACTCATATCTACTGAGAATGGAATTATAAACCAGCAGTATCACGTAAAGCTGTTTGAGTTTCAGAAGAATCTACACTAGCAGTTGTGACAGTGAAACAGTGAGGCTAGATAACAACTGGTTGCTGCATAATTAGCTTTATGATCAGTTGACTGTCCTCTGTCAACCCCCTTTAAATCCTCACTGGGGTTTAAATCTAGCACTACTTTTTTGCACCTTTCATTCTTTGACTTGGAACCTCTGGCTTCCTTACAAGAAGGGAAGCGTTCTTATCCAACTATTCTTCCAAGCAGGAATTGGAACCAGATAATTCACTCCAGGTAAATCCCTACAGTAACATCAATTGAAAGAAACAGGAGTGGATGGCTAGCACATTTTTTCCATACCAGTGTTGTCTATTACTTTCCTAGGGAGCTGTTGTTTTTTTTACATAATTAAGTAAAAGAATTCCCTATAT
Source organism: Masticophis lateralis (assembly GCA_030761175.1). Classification (NCBI taxonomy): domain Eukaryota; kingdom Metazoa; phylum Chordata; class Lepidosauria; order Squamata; family Colubridae; genus Masticophis; species Masticophis lateralis. Next base: position 53,825,545 of record JAUDYJ010000003.1, on the reverse strand, counting down.
TCTATAGCTCCTTTTTACTGATATTGCAAGTGGCATATAATTCAAATCATAGGAAACAGCATCTAATTTCTCCCATAATTTATGAACTGATCTAAAGACTCCTAAAACAGAGACTCTTCATTCTCTTTCCAAACAAATATAGCTTGTAATGAATCCTAACTCTATCTCAGTAAGTCTTCATAAAATTCACTCTCAGATTGGCTTGGCAGATTTGACACTATCACAGTGTGATGCAGCCATGAAATATGTGGAAAGGATCATCTTTCTCCAAAACAACATTAGAAAATGAATACTCAGCTTTCCTTAAGGCCTCAATGTAATTCATTACAGTTGGGAATTTAGCATTTAATATCAGCTGAAAGGACCAAGCTGAGATTTCTTCCCATCCATTGATGTTAATAAATTCTCAGCTTTATTCTTCCCACTGCTATGGGCATATTCCCGCAAGCAAATAGGTGGGCATGTGCCATTCATGAACATTTAATAGCAATGAAAAATTTAAGAAAGATGCATTAAGCACTACAGACTATAATGATAGCTGGCAGGTCACACAACATTATGGTTGGGTTAACTAAACATTAATTCCTCTGTCTGCATAGTATATTGTACAAACAAATAAAAAGTTTCAAAACAAATTAAAATTAATTAAATTATTAAATTAAAATTAAAAATTTCAAAACAAAGTTTCAGATTTTTACATTGTTCAAACAACATTCAAAATACAATGGCTGGCTTCCTACATGCTGACTCACAAACCACTTAAGCCCATTTTAGTCTAATCGAGTGGGTTGCATATATCCATTATGTCTTGAACAACTGTTTTTCCAACTTTGAAAGAAACTAATCAAAACAATATTTTTCAGAAAGATTTGCAGCATACACTATTTTTTCTCAATCTTAATAAAAGTTTCTTCCTCCAATATAGGAGGAGGTACACATTTCATGAATTTTGGCTTAAAGCACAAAAAGTTACTTCATGAACAACTTCCTCCTTCATAAATAGCTTAATCTTAAACTCATGTATACATTGAATTAAATATAAAATACCCATTATTCTGCTTGTTGCTACTTTTGGCATAAACTTTAAAAGCTGTTAAATCTTTGAAAATTACTACTGAAAATAGCTGGTTTTGGTACAGTTGAAAAAAACATGAACTTACCAACACAGTCACAGCATTCATCCCAAAGTGTGCCTAGACAAAGCATGCACTCCTTACAGCAAGAACAGTTTCCTTCACCAGGTCGGCATTGACACAACTCCTGGAGGGAGAGGGAGAGGGAGAGGGAGAGGGAGAGGGAGAGGGAGAGGGAGAGGGAGAGGGAGAGAGAGAGAGAGAGAAATATATCACATTATATTATGTGCTTCTGTATATGCAGTTATCAATGAAAGATCATGATTTGTATTTATGATTCTTAAATAATCAACCTACCATCAGAAGGTGCAGAAAGTAAGCCCCTGTCCTGGCTGAATGTATAAACTTCCCTCCATGATCTCTTATAAATTTAGTCCAGCCTTTGGATGTATAGTTTCCAAGCCCCACTTACCTTCATTTTAGTGCCTTGGAAAACAAACTGGACAAAAATATAATGAACATTAATTCCAGCTATTCAACAAAGGCAACACTTCATTGTGCCTAACTAGCCAATTATAAAATTCCTTCCTTGATCTGGTAATAATGGCACAGATAGCTAGCAGTAGCAATCAAAGAAAGAGTGCAACCCTGTTGCATACATGAAAACATGAAGGAGCCTGAGTGGTGTAGGAGGCTAATGCCTCCTACTAAGGCAGCATTTAACATCCAGCTGCCTGCAATTACTGCAAGTTCAATCCTAGCCAGGCTCAAGGTCGACTCAGCCTTCCATCCTTTCTAAGGTGGGTAAATTGAGGACCCAGTTTGTAGGGGCAATAAGCTGACTTTGTATAAATATATAAAAGTATGAAGGCTATTGCTTAACGCACTGTAAGCCGCCTTGTAAGCCGCCCTGAGTCTCCGGAGAAGGGCGGCATTTAAATCAAATTAAAAAAAAAAAGAATCTTGCTTTAATAGTAGTAGTAATCTTTTCTCTAAACATAATCCTTAATTCTAAGATAAGATATATTCAGAATATATACCGAAGCATGCTATGCTAAAGGTTATTTCATTACGACACTCACACCCCACCCCCACAAAGAACTTTGGATAATACCCAATTCTTGGGAAAAGGTTTAGAAATTATAGACAGCCCCATTACTAATCTCAGAATAAGACAAAAGCAGATGCTAAAAAATAGATATACATTTACATATTTTATACTTTTACAGACCTGTGTATCATTGTGCTACCAGGATACAATGTTAAGCAATCTATAGACTATTAAAACTTTCATATCTGTAATCTTTAACTGGGCAAAATGGTGCATTATAGTGCAAATTTTTTTCAACCACAGTCTCTCGAAGGACTAACTTACAGAATGTATCTGAAATCCATGACCAATGACTCCAGTGGAATTGAAATTTGGCGAAGTTTATAAAACATTTTATGACATAAAAATTATCATTAAGCATTTTATAACCTAACACAAAATGGCATAAAACATTTCCTGTATACAATTTGACTATGCAAATACACAAGGCAGATAACATCTCTGAATATTTCCCTGATTTTTAGGGAACTTTTCCAGTATATTGGAACTCTATTTTCTTTGAAGGCAGTGAGGAATCTGGTATGAAATATCTCTGAAATAATGTCCTAAAAGTCACAAATTGCCTAGCATATATTATGTATTTTGTCTTGTTTTAATAAGAACATAAATAATTAAGTTGCACTTACTCAGGAGGAGGATGCATCTTATTGGGACATAATTCTAAAGAAATATTATAAAACCATATTGCAAGTTACATATAAACATATCACTCTTTCAAACTTATCATAACAATTATATCATTACAGTTTCATAAGGTAGCAAAAGCCAGACACACTATTTAGGAATTATTGACTTAAAATTATCTTAAATACTGATTAGAAAATAAATTGTGCTGAATAAACTTTGCTTTCACAACTCTTGAATGATAGATGGTTTCATACAATGGGTTAACCCACTGATTATTTTTATCACTTTATTAAGGATCAAGTCAGAATATCTGACTTCACAGTGCATATTAAGCCAAAATCAGTCTCCGCTTTTTTGTTTATGGTATAGGAGTCCCAAAAGATTGGATTTATGCATTATGAAAAGTCATAGTATGTTGAATTTGAGTCACCATGGGTTATTTCACTAATACAAATCATATCATGGCACAATCCCACCATTCATTTGCTGGAAATATCAATGTGATCTACTAGAAATGATATATTTACTTGTACAGTTACAGTTTAGAGATTTAATTTTTTTTATGAACAACTCATTTTTTTCATGAGTTAAATAAATTGAGATTGCTGAAAGGTTTATGATACTTTCTTGAAATCCTATCTGAACAGGATTTAAAGAGAACTTTCTAGCAAGACAAACAAATCAAGTATGTTTCAATACAAGATTGTTGACTTCATTCACATCTGTTGCACAGCTGATAAAATAAATATTTATGTCAACCATTCCCTGCATTCAATAAAATGGAGTACAGTTCATGCAATCTCTTCTATCTACATGAAGGAAAGAAACTGATTAATACTAGATTGATCTCCCCTCTCTTCAGTACAAACTCTTATTATAGAAAATGAAACTCTTCTAAAAATTAATTACTTCTATCTGTGAAGGTAACTTAACTTGCACAGTATCCATCAAAACTTGAATATTTAATCAGGGCTTTTATATACCATATTTTTTTCAGATAAAGAATCTTAATTTAGGGATAATCCCTTATAATGTATTTATAAATTAAATTAAGGTGTTTTATCAATACACTATTTGTTTTTTGAATTGTCAATGAACCATGAAATGCACCAGAACTGTATTTTTTGTTGTTAAGGTTCTTTTTTTTAACAAATGCTCATTATTAAATTTAATTATGAAAATTACAAAACTGTTCAGTAGAAAAAAGGTTAAAAGGTTTCTAAAAATAAATTATTCAATTTGTTATCTTGATGATAAGAATGAAGAATTTCCTCATAGGACAAAGTATACTTAATCACACAGAAATATATGCATCTGTATTTCTTTAACATATGGGGCAAAAGATTAGGCACATTTGGTCATGTTAAGTATCCATAAATTTATATACCAGTTCTCCCTCTAAAAACCCTGAAGTTATTTACAACAAAGCCTTATTGATGTTAAACACTACAGTTTTAGCAAAGTCTCACGTTCTGGAAGGTGCTTTTTCCCTTTTCTTTTTAATTTAAAATATAGTTTCAAAAAAGGTAATGTCTGTAGTTGGATATTTACAATTATAAAACTGATGCTTAAGGTTAAAAAAAACCCAAGCAAGTACATTGAATTGTTTTCACAATATTAAAAAAAAGGAAATACGAACTTTTGAGCTTAGTAACAAAACCTTTGTGGTTTAATGTTTACTTAAAACCAGTATGCAAAACAACCAAGAAATAAGCCTCAAGTATGTTAGAATTAGAGTATGTATGTTGATGAATTAGTTATTTCTAATTCTAATTCACCCACAGTTACCAAGCTGCTGCATTTCAGGGGTTATTATTCCAGGACAATTATTGCATAATTCAAAGGTAGGTAATGAGATGAGCCTGAGTCCCACAATGCCTACAGAAACTTCCGTTGGCATCCACTGGCATCAATGCACATACTGACTAATCTTTATTTAGATTAAATGAAATCTGGCTCCTAAAAAAATCAAACTGTCCATTACCATCTTCATTTGTATTTACAAGAGGTGGCACTAGGAATTTTTAGAAAGCGAATAAAAAGAATTAAAGCAAATATAAGATATAAAGAACCAGTTTGGTCTAGTGGTTACCAGGCTAGAAACCAGGAGGGTGTGCGTTCTATTTGCACTTCGGGCATAAAACTAGGGTGGGTGACTTTGGGCCAGACACTAACCCCAACTCACCTCGCAAGGTTTGTTATTGTGTAGAAAACAGAAGGAGGAAGGAATATTAGGTATGTGTGCCACCTTGAATTATTTATAAAAATAATAAAGATGGCTTAAAAAATTGTTGGAGTGCTTTATTCGGAAGCATCCATGTTGCCAGGAAAATAATAAAAACAAAAGTAAATTGGGATGGTAACATGCAACTATCCTGATAAATTATAATGTTTACCTTCTGCTTCCTGGTGATTTTTGCCACATTCTGGAACATTTGTCTATGCTGACTCATGTTTGCCATTCTATTACTATTCATCTCTTTTGAAAATATATTTTTGGATTTCTTTCCAATCCATTTTTGAATTTACTGGAAAAACTGACCATTTTATTACTACATGCTTCAAAACTATCTGTCATTTATCACATGCAAAGTGTTTCCCTACAGATATATTTTTGCTTTGACTTCTTTTTCTAAGTGAAGATCTGGCTACAGAGATGATGAGTATATTCCAGACAGAAGAATTCTACAACCAGGAGCAATGTTTCAACATCAGTGCATACACACTTAAATTCTGTACTCCGATTCTAGGAAAAGTCTATAAATTTGGTAGAATTAAACCAGCAAGGGTTGTATAAATGCATTAGTAAATATGAAATACCCAATGCTATCTTTAGAATCCCTTCCCAAACATAATACAAAAAACCAACAACAAACAAACGTGTCACATAGTTCGGTAAAAAAAATATTTGACCTTTTGGATTTCTGTATTTTTGCATATCTTTGCCAACAAATGTTACCACAGCTTCCACAGGGATTCTACTAATATACTCTCTCTATAGAGAGAGAGACTTTGAAGTGAACAAATAACACCAAAGTGGGATACTTATTTATTTCAGTATAACAGAATGTAACTTTTTCCATATTCACTGAGCCATAGAGCCTTAGTTATCCATCAGCTTCTCCTAAGGTTATTTAGTTCTAAAAAATCTTCAAAAAACTAAAAAGGAAAAAGCAAAAGAAAGTATGTATTGCTTGTCTACTTTACATAAATAAAATATATTCATTTCTGGCCAAAATGTAATACTTCCTTATGAGTTTTATATATATATAAACCCATATTTTTTACATTATTGCAGGTATATATATTTGCACAGAGTATATATAAATAAGCCTGACCTGCAATAATATAAAAAAATATGGGTAGATAAAACAAATTCCAAAAATTAATTCCATTACAGTAATAGCAACATGTTCTATAATTTTAATTACATTCAAACAGAACACTTTAATTTTGATACAATAGTAAACTTTTATAGCCCTATATTAAGAAAAATCATCAAAGCTCATTGTTTTTATATTTGTTTGATCAATATATTTTTTCTGTATCTACTCTGTCACATACAGTTTTCTACAACAATTTTAAGTTTTGTACCAGAGATCCAGTTTTATGATGTGTTTAAATGAGAAGCAAGTAGTCACTTTCAATTCATGGATAAGCCCATGCAGCATGAAAAGAAAAGTACACTGGATATCACTGAAAGTGGTATCTTAGCTGGTAATTTGGTATTTCAAGGAATATCTTCACCATTTTGGAGGAGGATAGGACCTTCAGACATCTTCCACCATCTTCTTCCAGGTGCTTCCTCAAAGGGAAATGTTTCATGTCCCACTCATGTTTGAAGGAAGCATGCATGATATCCACATAAAAACCTCCTCAGTGCAAGACAAAACTTCTCCTTCCAGGCATTTCTATTTTTTAAGCATCTGATCAGTTTTGGAATAATATTTGGTTATATATGCCCTATCCTTACAGTATTTACTATTTGCTTTTTATTGATTCACTGTAAAAGTAAAGCAAATACGGTTTTACTTACTGTAAACTTAGGTTGCAATGATTTAACTTTACAAACTGGCCAAGAACCTAAGTCTCATTAGATTAGAACTTTATTACATAAACAAATCATCACATTAGTCAGTTTTACTGATTAGTTTCAAAATTCTAATTTTATCTTTTATAAAATGATGCTAATAAGCTTTTGCCTGTTTCTTCATGCATTAAAAGAATGAAAATTCAAAATAAAAATTTCCACCTTCTTCAATAAATTTCTCTTCAAAATAATTTTTATTTCATTTCTTTCAAAATTATTATTACAGAAATATGTCTGGCTACTGAACAAGCATAAGTGTAAATGATCTCATACCTGTATTAGGCATTTGCTGACATCACTAGCACAGAGAGCTTTGTTGCAGCACATGGATGATGGGATCCAGAAGTACAGCAAACTGATTATGAGGAACCCTGGGAAGTACCACAACCTCATCTTTTGTTCAGGAGGGAGATTTCAAAAAATGTTCCAACTGTGTTGAAATAAAAAGTAGTATGAAAAGCCCATATTTTCTGAGGAAAAGACTAAGCTTCTTTCATCTTTATTCCATAATTCTCAAAGGCAGTTTCTTTTCTTTTGTTTCCCATTAGTTTTTTATGCTCAGATCAGCCACATGTTTAGTAAAAAAAAAAAATTCTCATGTAATTATAAGTCAAGACAATTATTTTTCCATTGACTTCAAAGTTATGTAAAGCATGACACTTCAAACGCTAGTAAATATAATTATTTGAGTTACAATCCCATCATGGTAAAGTATTTATTTGCAACATATTTATTTCATGGAGTAACAGAAGGAATAGGAAAAAAAGGCCTATTAGAACTAATGTAGAAGATTTCTTTCTGACGGATAAATGAGAACATGTTTTAACATAACCTCATTTCAATTCCAGCGATATAGAACTATTTCTTTACAAACAAGGCTTCTGAAGAAGGAATTGGATGAGTGCCACATATTAATCAACAGAATATTATATTGGTAAAGGATATAGCTAGTGACTTAATCTCTGCACTCTGCTTCTAATTCGGTAATATTACGTACTCAAATCATATCTTTTGACTTACTATTTCCCTATCATACTCTTTTCCAATACAGCTGAGAAACATCAAAACATAAAGAAGCAAACAAAAGATAGGGAGGTAGCTCCTTTTTGTCCAACAAGGTCTACCATCTTTTCACTTAGATACTCCTGAACTTTAGCAGAGCAATTTGAAAAAAACCTGACATGACAAACATCTCTAGAATTCTTTTTTTTTAATTATTATGTTCTTTATGCACTGAATATGATCTTAAGAGTTACAAAGTAAGGGATAATAATTTGAAATTTTAGATTCCTTACTAGAAAATTGTTTTGGAGACATAATCTGAAAACATATGATACGCCTTTGAAAAATTTAGTCAACAGAAACCTGTCCTTTTGAATCCAGTTTTTACAATTTCATTATGTCAGTCCTTCCCTTCAGATAAATTGGTCTATCAATTGAAAAGTTGAGATCTTTCACAATTCAAAATGTACTATTACCAAAAAAAGGACAGTTGGACATTTATTTGATTCCACATTCCAAAGTTTTTATGATGGTCAAAAAAACTATACAGAGAAACATTTTTAGAGCAAACAAAGCTGTTCGGAAGTTATTCACACCTGTTCATCCGCACCATGTTATTCTCTTTTCTACTTGAATGGCACATTAAACCCTTTTGCCTTACTTAGTAAATCGTTAATTAAGTCCCCGTAGCTGGCAAAGGCAAATTTCTCAAATGCCTAAACACCCAACTCTTGCACGCACTTTAAAAAAAAGGAGTTCTAATGAAACCTCCAATGCAGCGGCCAAGATCCAATCCCGAGCCAAAGACAACAGCTCTCCCCTCCCCACCCGCGCGTCTGCTTCGCCTCGCTAAATCGGGGTCTAGCGCCGGGGGGAGGATGAGAAATTTAGCGGGGGGGACGGTGGACGGAAAGGCAACAGAGCGAGGCTCATAAAGTAAACTCAAGTTTCTCAGCATGGACCAGCAAAAGGCGGCGGCGGCGGCGGCGGCAGGGAGTACAAAGGACAACTGGAGAGATGGAGCAGCACTCGGCTACCTAGGCTTCAAAGGAAAGTTCGCTTCAGGGCAAGGAGCTCAACCGACGCCACTTTCTAAAACCCAAGATCCCGCTAAACTCCAGATCCTACAAAACAAGCCGCGGAGATCAATCCGTGCGCCCACCTCCTGCCTTTCTAAGGGGACACCTCCGACACCTCCACACACCCCCCCCCCCACTGCCCCGCTCGCTCCCGCATGTTTCCACTGCGCTCTCACCCTTCGCCGGGTGGGCTCGCTTACCTCCTCCCCGTTTCCCCTCCTTCAGAGGCCCCTTACTCACTCTGCCTGTTTCTTCCCCGACGGCCGCCTCTTTCTTCGCGCCACCCCACCCCCATCTCCCGCCACCCGGCTTCAGGCGTCAGCCCCGCTTGGCTGTCTTTGCAAAGAGCCGAACGGCGGACAGCGTCGAAGTACCTTATAAAGGGACAGGCCGCGGCGGCTGCCTTCCGAGCAGCTTCGGCTGCGAAGGGAGGCGGGAAAAACTCGGCCAAGTCGTCTCCTCCTTCTCGGCCTTAAACATACAGAGCAAACACGCACACACCTCACGGCGCCGGAGGGACTCGCCCACGCGCCGTCTCCTCATAGAAGGTCCCGGAGCGCATCGCGAAATTCGGCCTCTTGGCACTCTGGGGCGGGAAAGCGCCGCTGGGGAGAGAGACCTGCCCATCCAGGACTGGCCTCGTTGGTAAGCCGGCCCCTTCTTTGACGCCGCGGAGCTCACCTTTGGGCTCAGCGGGGTGACTTCTATCCAGGATAGTTCCCGCGGAAGGGGAAAAGGGGCTCGCTTCCCTTCAGTGGACGCGTAGGGCCTTTCCACTTGTGACCCTGAGGAGTTGCGCCTCCGCCCGACCTGTTGCTGGATTGTGCTGTCCACGTATTCGTTTTTAAAAAGTCTGCAAAACGGGACCAAAATAAGTTCTACTCCTCTCTCATACACACCCGTAGGATTTTTTTCCTGCAGAACTAAGCAAGTAGTTTCTTGCTGTTCTTTAACACGCGTTGCCATATGCGTAGGGCAACTGCATAAAATGAGCATTTTTTAATTGGTGCCAGGGTGTTCACAGAAAAAAAGGCAATAAAGGTTAACTGATACTGGCACAGGAGTTTAAAAGCCCTATTGCCGCAGTTGCTAGGTTTCCTCTCTGGGACCACGGCATTATCTAATTCTTTGTGGATTGGCTAAAAGTATCTCCTGCTCCCCTTCTAAATGCATTTTGTATACATTAATATAGTGAGCAAATAAGAAAAAGAAAGTCTATTATTAGGAGATCATAATCCATATACCTAACTAAGCCACAATGTGATCTATTTGATTTTGCCTGCTGTGAATTCCAACAGTTCTGTAAAATAGTTGCCTAAGCGTATTATTTGAGAGGAGCCAATTTGGCCTTTACTCAGTCTTGTTTGAATTGTGATTTATCATATGCATACCCAACACTTGATTGACTAAGAAAAATAGGCCAGTGCCTATTGTTTGCTGCAGTTAATGCCAAGCTTCATGGAGGGCTTAAGTAACCAATATTACTTATTGAGACCATAGTTGTAAATGCAATACTCGCTTTCCTCTTTCTCTCCCATATACCACCTTGGAAAGAAAAAAGGTTCTTCAGTTCTGGTGTTTATATATAAACAAGCCTGATAGCAGTTTTAAGCTGAGTGCAGCAGATACCCCAGGCAGCTGATTGCTGTGGATATAACCACATCAAGGAACTGAGAAGAGCCAGTGTGATGTATTGATTAAGGTGGTAGCCTAGAAACCAGAAGTCTTGAGTTCTAGTCCCATTTTAGTTATGGAATCCAACTGGGTGACCTTGGGGCCAGTCATTCTCAGTCAAGAAAGGTAAATAGAGCAAGACGGACAAGAGCAACTGGAGACAGGAGTTCCCTCCAAAACCACCCCATATGCCATGAAGGGCTTTATAATTGATGGCCAGCATGTCATCATTTATTTTACAAAAAGGAAACCAAAATGGAGAAGCCATGTATGAAAAACTAGGTATACCCTTACTGGTTCCATATATATGAAGAAGCTAAGTAGCAGACAGGTGCTGATCAAGTGCCCTTGATCAACTGATCATCAGCAACTGTGACTACCTCTAGTTGACAAAGAAGAAAGACATCTTAGAGAAGGAAATGTTTCTGCCCATAAATCTGGGGTTATAAGGCCATTTCCATTACATTTCCATAAATGTCATACTCTTCATTTACTTTATATGGTAACATCATTTTCTCTAAAAATAAAAAAAATCTTCCTGTGTCTTATAAATAAATCTTCAAAGGTTAATCAGAAATTTCCATTACAAGCTATCAGAAATAACGTATTGAAATTTAATTGAAATTTAATCCCCTCAAATAAGGTCCCACAAATTAATTTCCTATCATCTCTTCATCTCCTCTCATAAACTCTTATGGAAATTTAATACTTTTCTTCAATTTTGATACCACATCTTATCACTTTCTCTAAAAATACAAGAACAAATACATTCTTCCCATATTGGGAACCTTCCCAAGGTTGTAAACAAACCTTGAAAGCCTTATTTGGTCCTGGTAAAAACACACCATTAAAATATGCTAGGAAAAAATACACACAACACACTTTAACCTTGGTTGAATAAGTCAACTTTATAAATCTTATTTTAAAAGTTTAATGTTGATTCGTTTTAAATATTGTTATAGGGGCTGATTTCTTTTAATTCATCTTTTTTCAGGAATTCCTTCAAAGGTATAATACATATCTTTTGTAAGTCCAAAATAACAAAGATATCCAAGTCACTCTTCTTAGTTGAAATCCACACATCCAAGTCACTCTTCTGATTTGTGTGTCCCTTTTAACAATTAAAATGTTAACCAGTTTCAAAAAAATGAAGAAAAATCACCCGGCGTAATACAATTTGTCTTTCTTAATATCCCAAAAGCAATTTACAATCCTGTGATGCTGATTAAGAAAGTGTGAAAACTCAGTGTCTCTTTGAAAGCTCCAAAGCTCAGCTTTGGCAAGGCTTTTTGGATTCCAAATCTCTAAAAGCCTTCTATATACTCCCCATCACAGTAGCAGGCATAATAGCTGTTAGGAAATGGTTATTGCCTAATTGGTTGGCCAGGAAATATATAAGCCAACATTATATGTTTGCATTATGTGAATATATTATGTAGTTTTAAGAACTGTGCTGTCATTCTGCATCCTGATTGGCTGAACTCTGTAGCCAATGTATTTAAGGAGAGCTAAATTATGGTTAGTGTGGACACTACACCATTTACACTGTAACTCTTTATGATCTATGGTCAATTGTTTGATCATGATTATTTATTTACTGCTTTCTGATATTTATTGAACTGTTTTTATATTGTTCCTGATTGTTCCTTGTATTTTTCTACAAACTGGTAAGAAGATTTTATATCCCTGGATTGATTTTATATTGCACTTTATATGGCTAAAACTTGGATTATTAAAGGACTATGATTTTGCTTTTCCCTAAAAGTAAAATACTATAAAACCTAGTTTGTATGTTATTCACAATTACTCTCAAAACGTTTCAGTACGTAAAAATCTTAACGGTACTCTGCTTTATAAGCCACAGCTTTAGGTGTAACTCAAAAATATCCTTAACATTGGTTATGGGCCCAGAGCCACCCAGAGTTACCCAGAAATATCTAGAGCACTGAGAGTTGACGTGAATGATACAGTAATTTATTCAGATAGCTGTGTTTGTTATTAAGTATCCAAGTGAAGATGGCACAAGATCAGTCATCTAGTATATCCATGATAACCCGGTTGGACGGAACAAACTATGTTTCCTGGTCCATGAAATGCAACCCGGTTTTGCGTAGGGGACTATGGGATGTAGTTAATAATCCACCGGATGTAACTGCATGGAATCCAGATAATGATGAAGATGAGAAGAAATTAGCCAAATTTACTTGAGATAACGAATGAGCTCTTTGCATAATTGGACTGACACTGAGTGACCAGCAGCTAGTCCGTATTCGTGGTGAAGATTCTGCTGCTAGGTGTTGGAACAATTTGAAGAGAATATATGTTCGTGATAGTATAGGTGCTCACATACGCCTTACACGCAAACTGTTTAAAACCTGTCTTCTTAAAGGAGGAGATATGTTAGCTCATTTGGAGTTTATGACAAGAATTTTTCAAGAACTACATGAGAAGGAACTTATTTTTTCAGAATTGCAACAGGTTTACATTATCCTTTCTTCTTTGTATGAAAGTTACGATGAAAATGTTTCTTCATTGGAGGTTTTGACCAGAAATGAACTAACATTGACTGGCATAACCGGAAGATTGTTGGAAGAATCCAGAAGAAGGAAAGACAGAGAACAATTAAGAGAGAGAGACAACCACAGGAAGAAAAATTGTATTCAACTGCCTATATTGTTAAAAGATGTTTTTCTTGTGGGGCTAAGGAGCATAAAGCTAAATATTGTATTAAGGGAAAGAAAATGACTGTTGGTGTTCAAAAGAGAACCAAAAAGAATGCCAATTATCAAGTTCTACAAATGTTAACAAAGATTTGTGGATAGTTGATAGTGGTGCATCACAATCCATCACTAGAAATAGAGAAAGGGTTGTTAAATTGAATGATAGCAAACAACATGTTACATTAGCCAATGGTTGGAGAATGATGAAAGTAGCTGGGGAAGGCATTGCACATTGTTCATTTGTTACCGAACAATTACCAATGTTGTATATACCTAGACTGAAATTCAATTTGTTATCTGTTAAATCATTAGTACCGGTTGGGTTTGTAGTAACCTTTAGAGTAGATGAATGTTTAATTGAAAAAGATGGGAAATGTGTTACTGCAATGTTAAGAAAATAATTTATTTGTATTAAGAGATAACCCAGCAATAGTGGTTAATACTAACTTGGTTTATGATAATAAGAAGCCACACGATGAATTTATTCATTTACTTCATCAACGATTAGTACATATGAATTTTAAGGATTGAAGAAGACAGTAGAATTATCTGAAGGGATAAAGTTAAAACCATGTACTAAATATTTGAACTGTAATGCCTGTAATCAGGAGAAAAGCAAAGTAACCCCAGCAAACCGAGTCAATGGATTCAAAACCAAAAGACCATTTGAAGTGGTGTTTGCTGATCTAATTGGACCTAAACCCAGTTTAGGGAGAGCCTGCTATATACTAAGCATTGTTGATCATTTCTCTAGATATGGTTTCTGTTACTTGATGAAAACAAAATCTGAAAGATTTCAGCGAATTAACAACTGTGTCTTATTCACAATTACTTTCAAAACATTTCAGTGCGTAAAACTCTAATGGTACTCTGCTTTATAAGCCACAACTTCGGGTGTAACTCAAAAATATCCTTAACAATAGCAATATACTTATTATATGTTCATAAATAATAGGAATATACAAGTACAGCCTTATCATGGAACTTTCAAGGATTTATTTGTCAAATTGTATAAAACTTCAAAAATGAAAATTTCACAATCACAAGGATTCAAACATCTGTTAGCATGACCGATAGAATTTATTAAACATAGTTATTTACAGTTATTTACATAAGTTTCTATCAGGGAATATTAAAATAGACAATATACAATTTAAGATTTCTCATTGAGAGGCATGTAAAAGGAAATAAATTGGACACTGAAAAACTCCTTTAGAGACCAGGATGTAAGAGCTGGTTTTCTAATCTTGTAAAGATTTTAAACAAAATACTCTTTTCAAGTTAAGTCACAAATATGGCATTGTAGCAGCAGAGCAAAAGACAAATGGCTCTGTGGAGTTAAGACATAATCCAATAAGCACTGCAACAAACTACAATGAAAAGGGATTCATGCAAATTTCTCTGAATGAATGGATGCTGTACAAAGCAGTATATTGGATTGGTAACAAATATTTCAATCAGTTAGGTAACCTGTAGTAGGGGAAAAATTCAACTGAGCTAGCATGCAATACCACTCAGTATCAAATCTTAGCAGTAATGGTGATGAACAAGCAGCTAAATCAAACACCATGCTTTTAAAAGAAAATTGTTTGTACATTACACGTAAGAAACAACAACAATTTTGGTCCAATAAACATTAGACAAAACAATTTTACAATTAAAATATCTATTTTTGTACAGAGCTGAACATTAAATATAAGAATATTTACATTTGCACAATATGTATAAAATAAGTTATTTTAAAAAATGAAAACAATATAACTTTTTTTTTTCAAAAAGAAAACTGTACAGTTAACCTATAAATTATGTAAGATGAATACTCTCATTCTGCACATTCCCACAAACTTAAAAGTTCTTCCACAGGTTTTTGTTGTTTTTGTATGTTTAATAATAAAAACCACTGAAGTTTTAAATAGCAAGACTTTTTAGTGGACTTACAGCTGCCAGCGCTGTTAAATCTTGAGTAAAAGACTGTCATAGATTTATTAAGTAGATGCTTTTTGAACCCAGAGGCTAAAATAATACCATTTATTAACAAATGGTATTTATAGGTGCAATATTGAATGAGATTTGGGGCACATTTCAGAAGGAATACATGGAATATTGATAAAGGCAGTATTCCATTTTAGTGCTGTAATTTAAGCATCCCACAGTCTTGAGCTGTACAGCAAGAAATGCTAGCTGTCATATAGGTGTCAATTCAAAGTCATCATTAACATCCACAAGAGGAACATAAAATTCCTGGATTTCATAAATGCTGATTGATTTGTAAGTTGCAGGATCAAGTTCTTGTAGTTTAAGCTGCCATTCCAGTCTCTGAACAGCATTTAAAGCTGCTGCTTCATGTTGCTGCCTCATCAGGAGACATGTCTATTTAAAAATAAATAGAAGAATCTTTGGTTACCTCAAGCAAGCTTCTATATAAACAAGCACACTGTACTTCTATTAACCCAAAAACTATTAGTTTGGCAATCCACAGGTTGATTAAGACTTGTGAAATGATTTGGTCTGGTTCTCATAACTTATTCCAAGATTTATCTACAGATTTTTTTAAAAAAATTAATACATAATATTAATAATACAAGTACTGAATACTGTACTGAATATTAATTTTTAGTAATAGTTTCTTGTGTTTAAATAATTAAAAAAATAGTACAATCTATCGTCTAAAACAATAGCACTTTTAGGCTTCAATTCTACATGCACTGATAGTCCTAGTTTAGCAATTACAGTTGGAACTAGCAACTTGGTTACTAAATAAAGTGGATTCATATAACCACGACTGCTTTCTGGGTTGAAACTGACAAGAGTAATAATTTCATACTTTTTGGTTTTTGTTTGCCTGCTAACCATTACTTTTGTAATGCTCACCTCAGCACTATGTAATTAAAAAATGCTTCTATCACTGGAGAGGAAGGGATTAGAAAGGAATAAGGCATACTACAAGGAATATACTTCAAAAGCAATATACTGGAGCTGACAGCTGTGAGCATGCTTGGCAAACGGCTAAATATATTTCCCATTGTATGTCTCCTTACTCTCTTCTAACCTCTTAATCTCCAGTCTTTCTGTTCAGTGAAGGGAAACACAAGGAGAGAAATCACTTTGTCATGGAAAAATGACTTGGATATTGACAGGGTAGAAGAGACAGAGATATGTGGGTATTTCCTGTTTGCAAACCTAGGTAGGCAGTGCATTTGAATGGGAAGATATCAGTGAGAGAAATGAGGGCTGCTGGTCATGCATATGGCAAAGAGTTAACCCTAGTCCAATATGGCACTGGAAACCGAGGAAAGAAACAATGAGCCTTCACTAAGAGTTCTGTTGCACACCAACTCCCAAGTGGAACAGAATAGTGAGGTAGCTTCTCTCATCTGCTGCTTCTGACAAGTTCCTTTATTTCTTCTTGTCCACAAGGGAGATTTGCACTTGCCTCAAAAGACATCCATTAACTTTTGCATATCTCTTCCTGGCTGGCCTAGGATCTCAAGGGACCCAAAAGGGCATTTTCATGGCCATTTGATATTATGAATTGCACCCATCTGGAGTGTCTATCTCAGCATACTTGCAGAAAGAAGGTCCCCACAAGCATGACCCAAACTGGTTGGCCAGCCAGTTTGGGTCATGCTGGCCCTCTTTTTCTGTTTGGGTGGGGAAAGAGCTACAGGGAAGTTAATTCCGTTACTCCCCATGCAGAGCAAAGCAATTGGAGATGAAGGGATTAAAAGAGAGTAAGCACGCACACAATGGGAAAAATATCAGCTGTTGCTGAGCGCACTGATAGCTGTCAGCACCAGTACATTGATTTTGGTGTGTATTCCCTTTGTGTGCATACTTAATCTGTTCTAATTCATTCTTCTCCAATCTCTCTGCTCTGTAAGGAGGAAAAAGAAAACAACAGATTAGATACAAGGGAATGAAAATCGACTGTAATGAGGACCAATGTGACTGAGAGGTATTGTGAAAGTCATAAATAGTTCTAAAGTTATTTTTTCAGCACAGTTGTAACTTTGAATGGTTGAGCCAGTGGTTGGTAAGCGAGGAGTACCTGTATTAATTTCAGTGGGTTTTATTTTGTATCACATATTTCTGCATTTTTTCTAATCTATAAAGTTGATGAGTCTTGTTTTAACTGTTTCCTTTTAAAAATGCAGAAATACATTTTGCACCATTCTTTTTTCAAAAATAGCATTTATATATGCAAGTTACTCTCTAACATAATTAAGTTTGTAGTGATATGATTCCAAAGAACAGGAAAGGAAGTTTTAATGTGTGCCCTATAGGCCTCATCTTTGCTTTGTCATCTCTGAACTGCACTGGAAATATGCAAAATATCTATGGTTGAAGCATTTCCTTTTCAGAATATCCTGATCTGACAAAGAATTAACTGTTCCCACTTCAAAATTAGACTAGAGTAGCTTCTGGGACACTGGGTCAAATTGCATTCCAAAGTCTAAACAAGACAATTCACAGATAAAACATTTTGACTCTGAAATGTTCTGTGCATCTTTAAATTGCAAATATAATTGTATGATCCGTATAGATTCACTGATTGTGAATTGCTTAATTTAGATATTTGTTTTAGCTATTATAGCTAGAAACATTGAAAATGTTTTTCCCTGTTTTCCTGCTGCACCGATGTGCTTTTGGCACACTAGCTTGTCTTATACATAACCTAAAATTTTACTGTATATTGTTTCATTCAAGTAGGGTCCTGTTTAAATTAGGAGGAAATTTGCTTTTTAACTTCAACAGAAACAAAAATGTTTGAATGTATTTGTGTTTGTCTTGACTGTGTACTTGGAAAAGTATATGAAGAATATCTGAATTAGAATTCTGCTATACTCTAAAGTATGAGTGTCAAACTAGTGGTGTCACGTTCCCGTCATGTGGTTATTGTGATTTTTTTCGCCTTCAAGGAGCAGGGGTGGGCATGGCCTGTTCGTGATGCATCCGGACCATGGGCTGCCAGATTGATACCCCTGCTCTAAAGTGTTCACAATTCTTCTAGTATTCAGCTAAACTCAGAATAATGGATGGAAAAGCTTCCTACATGCAAAGAAACTGTGGGAACTGCTCCTTCTGACTCAGTATCATATAAAACAGTTTTGATTAAAGTATAGAAAGAAATACGGATTCAAATGCTATTATATCAGCTATGCTACTATTCCTTTCACATTTGAAATCTAACAGCAAAGTCTTTTTAGAATGGATCTACAGACATTTTGGGACATTCTTTAGGAGAAGAGCAAGATAAAATGCTATTTCTACTTGAATTTTTAATAACACAAAAGAGTCTGATAGAGTGGGCAGCATGTCTAACAACTTACTAGAAATTTTTAATGGAAAAATATTTTGGGAGGAGTTCAATGAAGATACATACCTTTAATTTGTCAAATTTGTCATCCACATCCTGTAACCATGACATAAACTGCCTTGCATTAAATCGGTCTCTAACTGATGCTTTACTGTCATCAGTCTGTAAATTAAACATATTAAAATTATACCTGTTAATTATAGGCTAATGTCCACTCACTCCCATACTATACAATGTCTTTGATAGATCTAAATGATTAAGGGTAACTACAGTTTGTCTGTAAAGGTGATATTATCCTTAGGGGAAAATGTACGATATTTCAATTTAGTGGAAGAATTAAAATTTTAAAATGTGATTTGCTAGACAATCCAGAGAAATCTTTATTGAACAATCTTTGTTCCACTATAGGTAATCCTCCCTTAAACCTCATCGTTGGAACTGTCAACTCTGTTATTTAAGTGATTCAGTCATTAAACAAAACTTCACCTGACCACACTGGATTTATGCCAACAATTCTGCAGCACTTGTTACACAAATTACCCATGGACATGAAGTGAGACATTATGTGATTACAACTTCCAATTTTACTGCTGGCTTCTCTATTGGCTTTGTTTATTGGAAGCCAGCTGTGAAGTTTGCAAATGTGATGCTGCGATGGTTGTAAATCTGCACCTGTTATGAAGCACCTAATTGTTAACCAACCTGTATCTTTTTATAGCCCTCTACAGTGTGTCTTCTTCATATGCTATGTCTTTAATAATATAGTTTTAATTCAGCAATACAGCTGCATTGTAAGCTCTATTAATACTCTTCTGACAGTTCATAAAACATCTATAATTTTTTCTACTGCCTACAGCCACTTGGCTTCAAGTCATATGCAAATGTAAATAAATTTTACATTAGTATCAGAATGCCTTCTTTGTGGAATGAATGAATTAATATAAATAGAAAGAATTTTATGTATTTGGAAATTTATAACATGAAACATTTTAACATAATTGCAATGCTCACCATTTTATAGCAATATTTATAACCATTTGCTTCATGGTAAAAATTAAACGTTCTAAACATCTGTGGTCATCATTTATAAGATAAATATAAAATGGAGAAAATCTTTAGGGCATATACACAAGAACTTAAGGAAAGGTATGGTTGATCAAACAAAAAGTCTATCCAACCTACAATGTGTCAATGAAATTTAAGGTGTCACAAAAGCAATGGTTCTCCCACTTTTCATTTATAAAAATCCACTAGTCAGACACATATTCCTTTTATTTTTAAAAAACTAACAACTGATGTATATTTTTCATGAATTTTAACCCAGCCCTTAAGTTATAGTGTTGAAGCCATTACTGATTATATTTCATAGTAACAAATTCCTTAACTATGTATTGCATTAAAAGCATCTTTTTGTCTTCCTTAAATAAAACTGAAGAACCATGAATGGTGTTATAAAACATATGCATGATATTGAAGAACTATATTATTGTGTATCACTGTATTTCATTAATTTTACATAATGGATGACAAAATTAACTATAAAAACATTGTCTATTACAATGTTTTGTAATGCAGTCCCTTCCCAAAACTGAGGATCAACACAATAGCAGCCCCCCAAAATAGTACGCTACACTCCAGAAATTCAGAGGAACAGGACTAGATGTTTACTGTCTTTCAAAAAGTTGACAGAAGTGTACAACCTGCCCTTATGAGGCAAAACTATTTTAAAAAATGGGGAGACCACTAAAAAGGCCTTCTCCTAGACCTCTTTTCCAAACATCTCTTAGAATACTCCCTCAGACGTATATTTGTATGTGATTGAAAGGTTTCAAAATTGACTGATTTTTACTTGCTTACAAGATAACAATCAAAAGTAACAAGGTAAGTGACAATGAAAACGTAACAATGATAATAAAAAAGCTGTTCTGTTGTGAAAAAGCTGTTTAGGGTAATTCAGTTTTCCATGGTAATGACATTGCCAGAGAGAAGCAGCACAATCTACCTTCGGTTTTCTTTACCTATTGGAAGTGTGGGACATTAGTAGCTGTTCCCAAAATGATCTGATACATCAGGCAAATGTTAGGAACAGTAGTTCTCTAGATGCCCAAGTGCCAAACATGAAGGGCTTTATACTGGTAGGTCAACCCCAGCATCTTCAATTCTACTCAGAATTGTAGCTCTGCTACAATGATGTTACAAGCTTCCAGTGTTAGGAATGCAAATATGCAAGCTACATGTTCCAAGCCAGTTTCAAAAATAATTATTAAAGGGTGGCTCATGTAAAGTGAGCTACAGTAGTCCAATTGAGTGGTGATGATGACAATAGTTTTTGGTGTTAGGAGTGGGTGGCACAGTTTTGCAGTGATTCTCCTTCCTTCTCCATAGCTGGTTCCAGTTAGTGTTGGGAGGTGGAGAGGTTAAGCCCAGATCTCTGCAACTGAGGCATCCCAGGGCTCAGATCTTAACCCTAACCCTAACCCTTGAGCATGGGATGCAGTATCCTCAGTATAGCTATATATTCTTGCCTTGAAAGGCAGATGATGCTGGTATGGTACTGGCTGAGTACCTGGAGCTGTAAGGGTCTGGATGGGAGGAAACTAGTCTTGATCCAACCTTGGCAAGAAGGAGTGGCTTTACATTTTTGATCTCTCAGGTCCAGGTGTTACATTATCTTTGACTCTGGAAGGGGAAGCACTTCCCTAGATTGAGCTGGTATGCAATTTGGGGGGTCTCCTATATAGAACTTGCTTTACCTCCACAAAATCTGGGAGGCTTTGCTCTTGGTCATTCATGCCTTGGTCACTTCTGCTTGAATTACTGCAATGCACTTTATGTAGGATTTCCCTTGAAGAGTATATGGAAGTTACAACTACTGCAGAATGTGGTGGCTTCCATAACACTGTATGCTGCTGGGTTCATCCACATTACAATCCTGTTGTGCGAGGTGCACACTGGCTTCCCGTTTCCTTCTAGGTGCAATTCAAAATGCTGGTTATTACCTTTAAAGTCCAAATGGTACAAGATTAACTTATTTGTGGGACTGTTTCTCGCTAAGAACATCTGCCTGTCCTACCAGATCAGATCGGGTGGGCAGGCTCCTAGTCCCTTCCCTTTAAATGTTGCCATTTTATGGACCTAGGAAGTGTGCCTTTTCTGTGAAAGCCTAATGCCAATGGAACACACTCTTCTCCAAGGTTCAGCAGGCCTCCATCCTTTTAACCTTTAAAAAAACACTTGCTTTCTTCCCAAGTGCTAGGATACAGCAAGGTTGATGGGATGAACCTGTTGTGGGCTGAATGATAAAATTTAGCTATAGTGCCAGTCATTTTTGTTTTAATGTATTTATTTTATTGTATTTTATTGTAGATGGATAGTGCTTTATTTTGAGGTTGTGAGCCACCCAGCAGTAGGCTTGAGATGGACAGCTATAGAAATGTTATAAATAAACACACACACACACACACACACACACGCATATACACACATACTATAATTGTGTCCTACAGCAGGTATGATTGCAATTTGCATATCAGCTTATGCTGGCAAAACTGCCTTCTTAACTATGGCCTCCACCTGCTGTTCTAGCAGGACCCCCAAATCACAAATCTTTTGTTTCATAGGCGTTGCTTACCCATCCAAAGACAATACTAGTTATCAACAGACGATCCCAAGACAAACAAACCTTATGGAAGAACATAAAGACACACAACTACTATTTTCAATTAACTGAATGGATATAAACTTATATTCACAATGAGTCAATAATTTTCCTTTTATCGTATTTCTTCAAACAACTTTTTTACCTGTGTATCAAGAGGCACGTTATATACTTCAGCATCCAGCAGTACCGTACATGCACTAAAAGGCAAAGTCTGATTTGCTAAAGTTCTTGCTGCTCGATAATGGACTCGTAGTACTTCTTGCTCATTGGAAACAATAAGTTTTTCCTAATTAAAAAAGACATATCATTTAGCTAAATCATATAATCTTTTATTAACTCAAAGATACATCTTATCACTCTGAAAAACTAACCTTTCTTACTTATGAAGGAATCCTGTTAAAAATATACAATGCATTGTATTTTAAAATTCTCTTTAAAAAATGGAAATATTTAGTTCTGAATCAACCAATTTAATATAATTTCTTATCATTTTCATTTAAAAAACGAAAACCGCTTAAAAGTGGTGATTTAGTCAGTAGACTTTATTACATTCTTACCCTTTCAATACTGTGTTGTAAACGAAGTTTCATTCTTACAACTTCTTGCTGTCTAAACAGTTCCTTAAGTGGATCAGATAGTGATGGTGGTGGTGTGATCTGTGAAAGAAATATCACTTTGATACAAATCTGTATATGCAAAAGATATGTATTCTGAATGTGTAAAAGATACATGTAATGGGAGGTAAAAATTACAGTATTTGAATGATGGCTAAAATTGGAGCAAAATTGAGTATAAAAAAACGAAACGCTGGCTGTATTGTCTCTTGAACTTTTTAAAATACAGTAATTTTAAAATACACTAGGACCTAAGGTTGTGCTTGATGTAAGGCTTGGTTCTAGTAAAATTGATCGTTCATACAAGATTATTCTAAATATCTGCAATCTTGCATCACCAACCCATTAGGCTCCCAAGAGCGTCATCAATAATACACACCAGAAAAATATTACCATGCTTTTAAAATGCTCTCGCCAGAAAAATATAAATAGGAAAAAAATGTAAATCCAGATAAAAAGCCAATGAATGCAATGTCCAGTTTTCTAAATTTTGTCAGCCTAAAGTTGCCTGCTGTAGCTGAAACCAATCCTGGAAATTTTCCTTCCCTAATGAATGTGTGTACATACACACTTGTATGTACACAGACATAATCAGCAGTCACACCAAAAAAATCAGGGCCAGGTCAAGGATGACGTACATATATAAAAATACAAGTAGTATAACAAAGAACTATTAAATGCAATAAATGACTAATTAAAATTGCTTGTAAAGTAAGATAAATCTTTTATAAAACAAATCCCACATCTATATACACTGCTCAAAAAAATAAAGGGAACACAAGCAGAAGACATCCGAGTTCTGAATGAATGAAATAACCTTATTAAATACTTTATTTGTTACATACAGTAGTTTTGTGTTCCCTTTAGTTGTTTGAGCAGTGTATAAACTACAGGGAACTACAGGGAAACTACAAGGAAAGAAAAGAGAAAGGGGACGAACAAAACCAATTGGAGATGAGAGAGAAGGGGAAAAGGTAACTGAACAAGGAAAGAGAGCAAACCCTTATTTAGATAAATATTATAAAAAGGGTCATAATTTCTTTGATTAAACACTCTCAAGTAATTGCTAATCTTTAGTTAATTTGCAAACGCAACCAACTTTTCAGCAGTGAAGTTTGCTATTATTTGCACCTCCTGCTTGTTGTTTTCTCCTATTTTTTTTATCAGGTTGTCTTCATAGATATTTATAGGAGGAAGTTGTATATCTATGAATTGATATAGGATAAAGAAGATGATTTTTTACCAAACTACCACACTTAATACATGATAACAACCAATTTGCATCCATTTCTTTGTATAAATGCTGATGAGCAATTCTCACTATGTATAGGAATTTATGTAATTTTAAAAAATGGAGGAATGTACTTGAGCAGGTACCATCAGCCCAGGAGCATCTCCAAGTAGCAGAGCACCTCTGAGCAGAGGAATGCAACCGTATTCAAAACCAAGTATTACCCTGGAATAATTTAGCCAAAGGTCCAATGTCAACCAGTTTTGAAAAGATTCAATCTAAGTCTGTTCCTCTCTATCCAGACATTCTCCAAATACATGGTTTCTCCTGTATCAGCTGTCTGATGAGGGGTCAAGATATCTAATTTATGGTATATAAATTGCAATTTACCATGTGCAATTTTTCATGATGCACTCAAGGTATCTTTTTTAAATTCTTTATTTGCGTAATATGTATTTTATATTTGTTGTAGGAGCGAATATATGAGTAAAACATGATTATGTCTGCATATTCTGACTGATCTTATCAGCAAGATAACCACAATATTGTTAACTTACAATGAAGTGGAGTTTGAAAGCAATAATTAAGAGCCAACAATTAATTCTACAGTAACTCAAAATCCTAGTTACTTACTGTTGGAATGCATATCTTGCTCAGCGGATTGCCATCTAGGAGGTATGATCCATTGAAGGTTACATATTCATCATAATACTGGGGTGCTTGAGGAATAACGCTACATAATAATTTACGTTTCTCTTCTATTTTCTTTCTTATATGCAAATATTCAAAATATGGATTTGCTCTCTCTGAACTGTATGGCTGAATCTCTTCTAGTTTTAGAGAGTCTACAACAGCTGCCAGAGACTGATGAGTTTTTTCTTTAGCTTGCATTAAAGATGCATTTATTTGAACAGGCTGAGGAACACGTGACAGCTTTCTTTTACGTGGATGATGTGGCTGAGCATCATCTTCCTCAGTTAATCTTATCCGTCCTTTCAAAGAGGCCGATGAATCAAAATCTCTTTCTGAAATCTGGGAGCAACCAGAAAGATTCTGCTTACTTTGATTAGCAAGGATATTTGCTCTATTCCTTGTAATTCTTTGAGGAATTTCATAGTGTTGTGCTTTGGGATCTTCTACGGCTTCTTCCAATTCTAATTTAATAATTGGACTAAATTTATGTACTTCATGTCCAGTTAACTGTGAATGGCTTTCCAAATTAGGTGGTAGGTACTGTTGCCTTTCTTCCATTAAATTGTTTTCTGCACTGTCCATATTAAAAAAATGTCTATTGTACTCATTTGTAATTCCTTTCAGTGTTCTACCATTTAGATCTTGTAGATCTAGGTCATTTTTATTACCAGCCATATGGGATGAACAGATGTCAATGGAATGGGTTTTTTCACTTTGGAACTGAATGTCAATTACACTATTATCAAATTCTTCAGCTTGTGACGTTTTATAAATGAGCTTACTTACTGCAGATGGATTTGCACTGGAGTGTAAGCGAGGATCACTTGCAACAAAATCCTTTTCAAAATTTTGTGAAATATCTTTAGTAATATTTTCAGGATAAACTGTGATAAGCATATCTGCCTTTTTGTTGTTTGACAAGACACTTTTTTCTATCTTTTTTTTGCTGACAGCATCTATGTCTAAGATTGAATTGCTAGACTGAATGGAACTTTGTGGGTTCTTAATCAGAAGCTCTTGGCTGTTTGTATCTGACAAACCTACATGCTTTGACATATAAATAGTATCTGTGCTTGGCTGAATCTGAGAAGGGCAACATGACTGAGCAGACAAAAATTCTGCCATTTCCTGGGATGTAGGATTTGATATATTTTCAGCATGATGATAAAAAGATTCAGAACTTTTCTGCTCTTTCATAGTTTTATTTTCAAAATTAGTTATGGCTGAGACATTCGTTGCATCAAGCTCACAGCCTGAATAATTTGAACAGGAACACTCACTATTTAATGAAATAAATCTATCCAAAGGCACATCCCATGTTTTACTTGATGGAGTCGTATTATTATGTTCTAAATATGTATGACTTTCTCCTGATGAGCTTGAAGGAGCAGTGCTTTTACCAACTGCATCTAATGCATTAGGTTTATGAACAGGTCTACTTGGGGATAAAGCAGAATTGGAATACAAGCTGGTCAGTCCATTCTGGGAATCCTTTTCAAGCAAATTGCAACATTCATGTTTAGGAAAAGAATTATAACTTTGAACTGAGAGCAAAGTACTGTGATTAGTTTCTTCTGGTACTCGGGACTGTTTTGTATTTTCATAAACAGCCGGCATACTGCATCTTCGCACTTCTACAACTGGTCTGCAATCATTTATAACAAATTTTACATCTTCGACTGATGCTGATCTAATATATGCTGGAGGAAGTCTGTTTAAAGTAGGTGCTTTATTGCGCTCTGGCAATTCTGACAAACTATCATTCTCATAGTTTGCAGGTGATTTGGCACTAGGCAAAAATGGTGAATGTGAAAAAGACATTTGAGAATCAGATCCTTCAAGCATAAAATCTGAATCATACTCAACAACAGGTCTTGGAGGAGTTACTGTAGTATGACAAGAGTCCTCTGAGCTAGCAATTGAAATCATGGATATTGATCTAGAAGTTAGTCCAGTTTTTTCACTTTCTGATCTAGGAGACCTACTTAAGCTACTGTCCAATGCTAGCAATGGTTTTCCACTTGAATTTTTTATATCAACTGACACTGATCTATTGCTGGTAGCATCTTTTAGCTGCTTATCTTTCCCAGAAGCATCTGATAACTCAGAACTTTTTGAACGAATCAGTTCTTTATTCTTTGATTCAGTAAGTGAATATTTTATTTTATCCTTATCTTTTATTTTATTAAGGTCAGTACAGGATCGATTCTTTAATCTTTCTTTTTCCTTCTGTTTTATTTTTTCTTTGTGTTTTCTATGCCACTGCTCAATTTCCAGATCTTTAAGACTAAGCATTCTTTCAAAGCTTGTCTGCATCAAGTCATCATTTAATAATCGCTTTTCTTTAGGTCGAGTGTCTTTAGACACCGGTATTGGTTTAGATTTAAGCTTTTCAGTTTCAGATTTCAATTTAGATACATTATTTTGTTGCATTTTATCTTTATATTTGTCACGCTCTTTGTATCTGTCAATATCTTTATCTTTTTTATCCTTCTCTCTTCCGTCAGGAGTTTTCAGCAATTCATCCTTTGGCTTCTCTTTTAAGAACAAAGTTTTTTCACTATTGCATTTTTTCTCTTCTGCTGTTTGCTTCATGTTTGTAATTACTGAACTATCACGTTCTTTTGGTTTCTCTTTCTTTTCCATTTCTTTTTCTTTGTTTCTACTCTTTTCCATTTTAGAATATTCACTATCCTTTTCAGAACTCTTGCATTTCTTATCATTGCTGGTTTTTTCTTTAGATTCGGAAAAGTATCTATCATTTTTTTCTTTATCATGCTTCTTTTCAAATCTATCTTTGATTTTTTCTTTGTCATCAAGCTTTTTAATAGTATTGAAGCTTTTTAACTTATCATGTTCTTTGTTTGTTTTTTCTACCTGTTGAATGTACACCTTTTCCTTTTCTTTTATTTTTTCATTATTTTCAAGAGAATCTGATTTATCCTTTTCTGCTTTGTATTCACATTTTACTTTTTTCTCTTTATCTGTATTTTTTCTATCTATTTTTTCAATAGAAGAGTTTCGCTTCTCATTTTTTTCTCTGTGATCCTTTTTTTCTTGTTTATCAATGTCCTCCTTCTCTATTACAGTTATATTTGATGACATATCCCTAACACCTAAACAGAAAAAATCTGCTTCTTTATCAAGAAATACGTTATGTTCTTTTGTTTTCTCTTCCTTGTCATTTTCTTTTTTAATTTTTTCTCTTTCTTTTTCTTCTCTAAAATGCTTATCTTTTTGAAAGCTTCTCTCTTTCACATATTTGTCTTCTTTAATTAGTATCTTTTCCAATTTAGATTTCTTCTCTGACATTTGAGAGTCATGGTCTACAGTTGATATATCTTCTGCCTCATCACTTTTGAAAAAATTTTCTTTCCAAAATTCTCTATCAAACTCAACATTCCTCTGGACATCCTTTGAATTCTCCTTATGCTTATATCTTTCTTTCTCTCCATCCTGTTCCTTTTTATGTTTATCCCTATCCTTTTCTTTATGCTTCAATTTATGCTTTTTAAGCATTTTTCCCTCCTTGTCAGTCTTCTTCATCATAGTGTCAGAATTTTCAAAGACTGGACTGTTATCTTCATCTTTGGACTGTTTAGGACTGGATTTCTCACTAAATTCTAAAATAAATTCTTTCTGATGTTTACTTTTGTCTCTGTTCTTGTAAGACTTATTACTAGAATTTTCTAAGAGAAAATCAGTATCTGCATTATGGTCGTATCGAATTAATTCAGATTGTGAAGTTACCTCTGATTCTTCTGGAGATAAACAAATTTTAACATTTTCTTGTTTAAGTGTTGAAGACTGTTTTTCATTAATGCCACATGGATGTTTAGGGGATCTACTAGGAGTAATATGGAGTAAGGACAAAGAAGAATCCTCTTTCGGGCTAAATGTTTTTCGGAAATTATCATCTTCTTTGCTTTTGTCTAATGATTCTAACAGAGAAACACCCAGGTTTGTCAATCTGGAATGATCTTTTTCCTCTTTTAATTGCTGGTTTTCTTTATTTTTGCTTTGATTTTTTACTTTTCTTTTAACTTTTCCTTTTTGTTTATATTCATTATAAGCATATTCTTTTTTAGTCTTTGCATCAGAATTTGAAATTTCTGTAACAGTACATGAAGGAGATATTATTTTTTTGTCTTGAAGAATGTCTTCATCTGAACTTTCAGAACTTGAATACAGGACTCTGGAAGGTTTCTGTTTTTTATTTTTAAATGGTTTTGGAAATGATAGTTTTTCCTGTGTGAGAAATAAGTTACTTTGTTCTGTTTCAGACATATCTTCTTTTCTCAGATCTTTCCGTGGAATATGTCTATCATCTATAATTTTCTTAACTTCTTCATCATCATCATCTTTGAATTCATATTCATCAAGAGCTGATGGAAGAGATGTTTTATGAGAAATATGTTTGTTGTCATTAGCCAGAGATTCTTTCTCTGTCTCAGAATCCATATTGCCTTCTATGCTGGAAGGATTTACAGATGGTGCTTCATCAAGATCTAGAATAGAAAAACAGGTTGCTGCTGTGTTCATTCCTTTACTATTATTTATTATCTTATATATTTGTCATGCATTTTCACTAGCTCAAATTATTGTAGTATAAATTAGATAGAAGTAAATATAAAATATGCTACTTTAAGAATAAATTGCATAATAAAACACTGTTATATTTAACATAGAATAATAGTAATTTGATAGATATAAACTGAAAATTCAAAAAAACAATTATATGTGTTATTTAAGACTTTCAATTCATTTTACTTACTATGAATTATAATCTAGTTATGTTATTGTTTTCTTATCATGCATTATTTATTGTATTTATGTTCTTTTTTCCCCTTAACCATAGATGTCTTATTGTATTTTATGTTTTTCCATGCCACAAGTTTAAATGACAGGTATATACAATAACAATATCAATGATAATTCTATATATACACTAAAAATATAAACAGAAACATCAGAAATAGCTAGAACAACAGGAAGCCCAAAAAGGGTTTTATTGCACTATAATTTTCTTACTATAATATCCCAATTTGTACTTCAATAACAAAAACTAGGACTTACAGGTGTAAGGACCTCCTTTGAAATAATTATATATTTTACAAAATTAAAATATGTCTTCTGACTTCTGTATCTGTCAAGAAGGATACTTTTTGAAGACACTTGAAATAATCAAGCAAACCTATTTTAGCCATTCCTATCTCTAAACCCAGCAGTTGGAAAAAAATGTACATTTTATTTAATTTAATGGATTAACAAAATATTTCCAAGTTCATATTTACAATATTTATTAATAAATTTTACATATATACCACTTTCAATTTATTAAGTCAAATTCCCTGGGTTAACTTAAAATTTGCAAATCCTTTGATGTTAGCATTTAGCAACAGGGAACCCATTTGTAAATCCCTACTTGTGCTAGTATTTTAAAATATTACACAATTTAAACATAGAATATGCAAACACAGTTAACATCATTTTTTCTGACCTGAACAGCCATCTTCATCATCAGAAATAGGAACTTCTCTTTTCAGTAATAGTTCCAGTTCTTCTGTTTCTGCTACATCTACAGGTCTTTCTCCATGTTTATTGGCTTGGAATGGATTACCACCATGTCGGAGGAGCAACTTCACAATCTGAAATATTAGGTTCATTGCAACTAAAAACCCCATTTTAAAAAAGTTTCATCAGGAAATAAAGTAAAAACTAACCTTTATTTTTAACATTCTTACTCTTAAAAATGCCCCATATTATACTGATTATATCAATAAATGATAGAATGATAGATATAATCAAACCGTTGAAATCTCCATACTTCTTATATGGAACATGTCATCTGTGATTACTCAAGCAGTTTTTGAAGTTGTATTAGATTAATTCTTTTTTAAAAAAACCTGAATATTTATTAGCATACAATGTTAAAGGATTTTTACATCATAACCTTATAATCAATTTCTGTCAGCTAAATAAAAATAGGACTTGGCAGAACTTTAAATACTCTATTATCAAAGCAAATATTATATCAAAGTTACACATAAAAAGGCTTTGACATAACTTGAAATATGTCATCAAGACAGATATTTTATCAAAACATGATAGAAGAAGTATTAATGCTTTTGAATTTTAGTGCTGGAAAATACCATAGGCAGTTGCTGGGGGGGGGGGGAATAACTGATCAAATCAACCGCGAATTCTTACTTAAAACATAAATGACAGGCTCAGATTATTATATTTTGTCGTATTATATGAAAACCTAACTCCCTGGAGAAGTTAGGTTACCCTTAATAAATTTCCCTTTAGTCGGACAATCTCTTCTTGCGTTTACAACTATTATTAAAGAGCTTTTCCCTTATAAAGGTTCTTCAAACATTGACCTAGGAAGATTGTCAATGGAGATCATCAGTGTTCCAAAGGTGCTTTTTTAAAAAGGTAATTGGACTTTCTGATTTTTCTTGAAGACATTTCTCATTCAAGAAACTTCTTTGGTTCCTCAGAATTGAAGAAGCTTCTTGGATGAGAAGTAAAATGTCTTAAAGAAAAATCAGAAAGTCCTATTTCCTTTTTTAAAAAAGTATCTTTGGGACACCCATGACCTGGATGACTGAAAAGACCTATGAAGATTCTGTGTTTCCATTGCAGGCTTCTTTCCCCAATGGCATTATTACTGTATATTTTCACAGATAAAATAGTTGAGCTATGTTATGTAATTCTTCTTTATTGCCATATATATTATGGTTGTGATTGTATATAATTTGAATCTCTATCTGAATAGATACCTTGAAATCCATAGTAAAATAATCACCATTACGTTTACCAGTGATGTTGGTAACAAATTATTCAACAAATTATTATTTTGGTGGCTCAGCAGACTAAGGCATTGTGATTAACATCAGCTATCTGCAATTACTGTAAGTTCGAATCTCACCAGGCTCAAGGTTGACTCAACCTTCCATCCTTTCTAAGGTAGGTAAAATGAGGACCCAGTTTGTGGAGGCAATAAGCTGACTTTGTATAAATATACAAAAGTATGAAGGCTATTGCTTAACGCATTGAAAGCTGCCCTGAGTCTCCGGAGAAGGGCGGCATATAAATCAATTTTTTTTAAAAAAATATCCAAGGTCCTAACTGATAATATAGGATTCCTTTGTTATATTATGTTTAGTAAGTTTTGATCATTAAAAACAAACACATATTATGTACTTATTTTGAATGATACCTACCTTCCTATGTCCACTGCTTGCAGAATCATGGAGTGGTGTATCATCATCTAAGCCTTGAGTATTTACATCTGCCCCTGCTGCTATCAAGACCTTAGCAACATCATAATAACCAGCATTACAAGCTTCATGAAGTGGTGTCCAACCTATAACAAAAGGCAAAACATAATTTTAGTTTTAATGTTTCGTCTTTCCAAATTTTTGAAATGCAGATAGTACAAATATATTTTTTATAAGTAAGCTTTAAGTAATTTATAGCCAGAGTATTCTTTTGTTTTATACATTGAACATAATACAGTTTGTCAGACCTGTATTTATTTCATTGCATTTATTAAAATCAAAATATGTTATTCTTTGTTACTCCACTTTTGGGGTTGTATTAATGCCACATACTCCCAAACTACTTATGTCTAGTGGACCTGGATAAAAGTCCCGCAGAATAAGAATTCTGTCCCATCTAGTTTCTATTTGAAAAGAAGACATGTTTCAATTTCCAGGTAAAACTCTTATTTCCAGTTATATCTAGACTCTAGAACTCAAGTGAGAGGTAGGAAGATGACTATTACCCATTCTCCTGCTTCTGAGAAACTCTAAATATTTGAATTTACTGTTTTTTAAAAACTTATATTGTAAAGAATCTTACAGTAAATCTGGAATTCAGTTTCATATTTGATAAGGGTTCAATCATTTTATTAATTGTAAAATAGATTAGATAGTCTTAAAATTGACTACTTGTCAAACTTACCTGCAAAATCTTTTACGTTCACATTTGCACCAAGACTAATTAATTCTTTAACTTGTTTAACATCACCTCTAATGGCAGCTGTATGTAAGGGGGTTTCCCCTCGTTCATTTCTTTTGTTAACTTTATCTTTTTGGCGTGATGAGGAACTTGGAGTTTTCTTTTGTGTGGTCACTGTTTGTAAAGGGTGATTTAAATTAGGATCTACAAAAACAAAATTCAAAAGTATGAAATTAGAAAAAAAAATCAAAAATAAATGTTAACAAATTCATTATTCAGATACGTAAACACATATTCTACTCCTCATTGTTTCTCCACATACTTTCACATTCTCTCTCTCTCTCCCTCCCTCTTTCTCTTTTAGTGTGATGATTAAGGCATTACACTAGAAACCATAACATTGTAAATTCTAATCCCACTTTAAGAATAAAGCCAGTTGGTTGACATTAGACCAGTCATTGTCTTTTAACTTTAGGAAACAGACAATGTCAACTCACTTCCAAAATCTTGCCAAGAAAACTGCAGGGACTTGTCCAGGCAGTTGCCAGGAATCAAGACTGTCTCAAAGCCCCCCCCCCTCCTGCCCAAAAGGGGGAGGCAGAGGAAAATGCTGAGATTGTCAAATCAAGCCATGACTCGAATACTTTATTTTATTCTGCAACTACTAAAGATAGTTAATCCACAAATAAAACCCATGTTTGTATATTTAAAATACCTTAGTAAAGATTTTTGTCATGAAGGGTGTCTCAGGATTAATCATATTACATTAATTGTCAGAGTACAAGTGAAATAATTCATTTTTTAAAATAATGTTGACCTATATTATCCCACACATCCCAAATCAGGAGTAAATTGCAGTGCAGTTCCAATTAAAATCCTAATATACTGCTATGTTACCTTACCCTCTATATGCCTTTGTTTTGACAGTCATATACAAATGGAAAGAATTCTGCGATTACCTGGGCTGTTGTCTCTTGCAGTCATCTGCATAAGAAGGGCCATCTGTTTACGTTCTGATAATGGGTAACCAAAAAGAATGCTAACAGGTGCTGTTTTTTTATTTCCAGCTTCCTTTTTCATTTTCTTCTTTTCTGGGACTTCTTTCTCTGGAAATACCAGTAGACTCATAAGAGCAGCAAAATATTCCCAATTATAGCAGATTCTAAATAAAATAAACATCTTCAATTTGGGAAAATAAATCCCTAAAGCTGTTAAATGACTTCCCTATGTTGATGGAAATCTAAAAATATTAAATATTCCCTCTGCCTGAGTACTGAGTAAATGAGAAGTACATAGAGTGTTGGTCATAAAGTGTGGAGAGTCAGATTCAAATACATGAAAAGCAACACTTTTTATTCTAGGACACTGATTTAGTCAATACATCTAAGCTCAACTATGCATACAAGGCTTATACAGTGGAAGTGGTAAAAGAACCCTATTTTATTTATTATTATTTTTATTTATTTGATTTATATGCTTGATTTATTTAGATTTATTTTATTAGTATAAACTCCTAAAAATGGATGTATGGCCGGAAAAGTGGTACTGAACTGCTTTTTCATTGTTTATATACACACATACACGTGTACATATATATTATACTATATATTATTGTGTGTGTGTGTGCAGATGGATAATATAATGGTTACAGCCAGCGTGAAATCCGGCCGCCGGCTTGCGCAAATCTAGGGCCGGCAGGAGGCTCCGCCCACCCACTGGGACGTCATTATGTCCTGTTTTTGACCCTCTACATATGCATAGAAGGCTCTGTGCATGTGCAGAAGAGGTGCACATGAGTGTAGTGAGTGCATGCACTCACATTTCCAAACCAGTAGTGAAGGTAAGTGCATTTCACCACTAGTTACAGCATTGCCTTTGATGTGGGAGACCAGAATTCGAATCTCTGGTACCTAAACATACCAATACGTTTCCTTGAGCAAGACCCCTTAACACTTCATCTGCCTACCTCAAATATGAGTGACACAAACTAGGAAAGTAATGCCAGCCCTGATATCACCTGGGTCAACAAGATCTGAATCCGCTGTTGGAGAATCAGGACAATCTGACAATAAGTGGACTACTGGAACAAACCATAAATGGACTAGGTAAGAGAACCTTGAACTGATGAATGCTACTACAACAGCAAACATAATGAGAGGGGATATATGAAGCATATAAAGAACGTATGGATGGACAAAAAACGTACATCAACACTAACTGAAAAACAGCTAAATTATCTGATTCTTCAACATAGTAAAGGGAAGCTGCTCTCTCAGTTTGAAAAAGACCAACTACCAACATAACATACCAGACTGAAGAATACCTACTAGAAATGCAACCAACACCTGAAGCTGGAACATCACTGTCACCTTTGCCCTTACAGAACAGAGCAGCTGGTGTGACGCATAAGAGCATGGATAAAGTACCCTGTTTTCCCCAAAATAAGACATCCCCTGAAAATAACCCCAATCAGGCTTTTGAACACATGGCAATAAGGCCAAGGGTTTCAAAAAAATATAAGACATGGTCTTATTTTCGGGGAAACACAGTAGCTGTAGTCAACCTTCAATTCCAGTTACCAAAACTCAGTGGAGAAGTACCATGCAACAGTATGCTAAAAGATGCCAATAGAGCCTTCATGACAATTCCTATGACCACTATAACTCAAACCAATGAACTGATATACTGAATGCTACAACCTCTGTAATACTGATGATGCTGGGCTACATGATCAAGAACAACGGTACATGTCCACCCCCACCCCCTCAGAAAATGAGGTTAGAGGCTAAGATCAAGGCAACTTAAAGAGAGATTAGTCAGCTGGTAGAATTACAGAAAGGTGTGAAGATTAAAGATTATTACTATTACTATTATTATTGTTGTTGTTGTTGTTGCTGTTGTTATTAATTAACTAATTTAATTTCTATACCGCCCTTTTCCCGAAGGCGGTGCACAGTCAATAGTAAAACAAATCCAAATACAAAATTTAAAAGCATTTTAAAAACATATTAAACAATTGGCCTTAGTCATTAAAAATAAATCCCAATTAAAAATCATGTCTAGGTCAGCCCAGCTTGTTGGAACAATAGTGTCTTGAGGGCATGGCGAAAGGTACGTAGGTCAGGGATCATCCGTATCTCCAGGGACTATTCATTCCAGAGGGCAAGTGCCCCCACAGAGAAGGCTCTCCCCCTGGGGGCTGCCGGTCGACACTGTTTGACCGACAGCATCCTGAGGAGTCCCTCTCTGTG
Source organism: Masticophis lateralis (assembly GCA_030761175.1). Taxonomy (NCBI): domain Eukaryota; kingdom Metazoa; phylum Chordata; class Lepidosauria; order Squamata; family Colubridae; genus Masticophis; species Masticophis lateralis. Next base: position 53,789,431 of record JAUDYJ010000003.1, on the reverse strand, counting down.
GGAGCATATTGGCCAATGGGAGGCTATCGGCAGCAGAAGGCAGTCTCGTAAGTACCCGGGTCCTAAGCCATGGAGTGCTTTAAATATGGTCACCACCACCTTGAATCGCACCCGGAAGACCACCGGGAGCCAGTGTAGCTCGCGCAGGAAGAGTGTTACATGGGTGTGCCGAGTCGCTCCCATAATCACCCGCGTGGCCGCATTCTGGACTAGTTGGAGCCTCCAAGTGCTCTTCAAGGGGAGCCCCATGTAGAGAGCATTACAGTAGTCCAGACAGGAAGTGACAAGGGCATGAGTAACCGTGTGCAAGGAGTCCCGGTCCAGAAAGGAGTGGAACTGGTGAATCAGGTGAACCTGATAAAAAGCCCCCCTGGCCACAGCCGTCACATGCTCTTCTAGCGACAGCTGCACATCCAGGAGGACACCCAAGTTGCGGGCCCTCTCTGTGGGGGCCAAGGTCTCACTCCCAATAGTCAGCGTTGGAACCAGCTAGCTATACTGGGACGCCGGGAACCACAGCCACTCAGTCTTGGAGGGGTTGAGTCTGAGCCTGTTTCTCCCCATCCAGATCCGCATGGCCTCCAGACACTGGGACATTACGTCAAGTGCATCATTGGGATGGTCCGGGGTGGAGATGTACAGCTGAGTATCATCTGTGTACTGATGAAACTTCACCCCGAAACCACGGATGATCTCACCCAGCGGCTTCACATAAATGTTGAACAGAAGGAGTGAGAGGACTGACCCTTGCAGCACCCCACAAACAAGGCGCCTCGAGGTCGACCTCTGACCCCCTGCCAACACAGACTGTGTACGGTCAGAGAGGAAGGAGAAGAACCACCGCAACACTGTGCCCCCTACACCTAACCCCTCCAACCAGCGCAGCATGATACCATGGTCGATGGTATCAAAAGCCACTGAGAGGTCCAAAAGGACCAGGACAGAGGAGCAGTCCCTGTCCCAGGCCCTCCAAAGATCATCCACCAATGCGACCAATGTCGTTTCTGTGCTGTAGCCCGGTCGAAGCCCGACTGGAACGGATCCAGATAGACAGCTTCATCCAGGTACTGGGGAAGTTGTCGCGCCACCACACTCTCAACAACCTTTGCCACAAAGCGAAGGTTGGAGACTGGACAATACTTCACTAATACAGCTGGGTCCAAGGAAGGGGCCTCATCACCGCCTCTTTCAAGGCGGAGGGGAAGAAGCCCTGACTCAAAGAAGCCTATGATTTGGCTACTGAAAAAATACAAGGGCCTGACTCCATCTGAAGCCTTAGAGACCACTACACAAAGGAACTGGCCACCAGATAAGGAGATATGCTAGAAAAGCAGATGCCAAGAAGATAAATGTCCTGTTCTCCAAAGAACCATCCAAAGTATACTCAAAACTGCAGTACAACAACACAGTAACAGCAGATCTATCAACAGCAGAAACTGAACAGTATTGGAAGAAGATATGAGAGAAACAGTAGACACATAACACCAGTGCAAAATAACTGCAGGATCCGAGAACAGACAAAATTAATTTCCCAGAACAGGAACCAGTCACCATCATCTTAACAGACATCCTAAAAAAAATTCAGCAGTGCATGAATGCCTAGCAACACAGATGAACCAACTATGTGCCCTACTAAGCAGGTATATACAAAAGTATGAAGACTATTGCTTAATGCATTGTAAGCCGCCATGAGTCTCCAGAGAAGGGCAGGATATAAATCGAACGAATATATAAATAAATAAATAAACTGCTAACAGCAGGCTCCCACCCAGGCTGGCTAATACAAGGAAGGACAGTACTGGAAACAAATCCATCCAACTACCAACCAATAATCTGCCTTCCCACAACACAGAAAATCCTATCAAGCCATGTGGTACAGGACTATATGGGCCAATACATGAGCACAGCTCCGAAGGACATTGGGAACCACACCAGATGCTCTCGACATCACATGGTCATAGATCAATCATACAAGACTCAAGATCTAGAAAGATCAATCTGAACACAGCCTGGATTGACCACAGGAAATTCAATGCCATGCCCATGGATTTGTGAATGACTGGTAATGATATACAAAGTCAACAAGATACTAAGGACCTTCCTCAATAACTTAATGGGACTGTGGAAAACTACACTGGAGTTAACTTAAGGCAACCCACACCAGATAAGACTGAAGGTGCAGATTATGCAGAAAAGCTCAAAGGCGGTCAAACACATAACAGCAGGTTGTAAGATTCAGGCAGGAACAGCATACACAGAATGACAAAACCAAGGATTTGGCATTGTATAGATCTGCACAGTGTAGGGGCCAGACCGTCCTAAGTCTCCATGGGAGATTCCACAGAAGGTCATGGAGAATAACAGAGCTAAAATCCTGTGGGACTTCCAGATCCTGATGGACAGGCAGGTATTGGCCAAATAACCTGACACTGCGGTAATAGTCAAGGACCAGAAGAAAGCAATGATGATAGATGTAATTGTGCCAAATGACAGAAACATCAGGAAAAAGGAATATGAGAAGCAGAAGTACCAGGGCCTGAAGAAGAAACTAGAGAGGATGTAGAAAGCAAAGGCCAAAGTGCTCACAGTGCTGATAGGAGTATTACTTAGGCTGTGACTCCTAAAATGGGAGAGTGGTGCTAACATAACCCAGGAACAACATGAGATCAATTTGTCCAGAACAGCACAGTGCTAGGAATAGCTATGATCAGTGGTGGGTTGCTCCCAGTTCGCACCGGTTCGCAAGAACCGGTAGTAAACAAATTTAATAGTTTGGAGAACCAGTAATAAGATTGGCTGGCCACGCCCCCAAACCGGTTCCCGGCTCAGTCGCCATTCACTTACCCTGCCCACTCCCAATCTATTGCTGCCTCCTGAGTCCCAGATGATGGCTAGAGGGAAAAAAACTGTTTAAACTCTTGCAGGGCTTCAAAGGGCCGCCCTACAGCTGATCAGTGTTAAAAGAAAACAAATGAGTAGGCCGGTGCCTGCAAAAAATAGAAAAAACAGCCCCTTTCAGCTTCAGCATAGGTTAATTACCACAAATTGATTAGATCGGTCTCCCGACTTTTAGCTGATTTGCTCTCAGCTGTTTTGCTTAGGGCTCTGTTGGTAGCTGCAGAGAGCTGGAGCAGATTTTTTTTCCCCTAGCTATGCTGAAAAAATGAAACTGAAAGTAAAACAGGGTCTTTGCTGCAACTTGACAAAATGAGGCAGAGAGAGATTTCTTTTTCTTCACTAAAAAAGGTAGGTGCAAAACAGCAAACAATGGGAAATTTAGGGCAAAAGAGGAGAGTTCAAGATTTTAAAACACAAAAGAAAAAAAGCTCTATTTAACTAGGGAATTGTAATAATTGAGATACTATTAATTGTATATTGTGTTGAAAGCAGAAATGGTTAAGTTGTGGTGTCAAGGAATATATGGGGTCTATTTGGTTTATTATTTGGTTTATTATTATTGGTAAATATAATTAATTGATTTGTAAGAAACTGGATTGCATGGAAATAATTGGAATATTCATATTCATTTTGATTAATATATAAAAAAGATAATTATATAACTAATTGATTTATATTAAAATGTTGAATTTGTATTAAACAACTGTATTACATAATTACATAATTAACCAATGTGAGGATGGATATAAAAATACAATGGGAAGGGGTATAATATAGAAGGGAAAAATTGAAATTGATTAAGATTAGAGATGAGGATGAAGGGTAATATTGTTTTTTTTTAAAAATACATGAGGAATAAATATGGCAAAAAGGAAATACAGAAATTGTAAATTTAATTGAAATGACTAAATACTGTTTAAATTTGTGAACCGGCCAAAGAAAACACATTGTATGTTTATATGTGTGTTTCTAATTATTGCTATTTATTCATATTTGTTCTCTTTTATTCTTTAAAGTTTAACAATTCATTCTTTATCTTAATATCTTTATATTTGTTTGGGGTTGGCTTTCTTCCCTTTCATCTTTTTTATTGTACAGCAATCTTTCTCCTCAAGCCTACCACCTCTCTCTTTTCTTTCCTTCTTACTTTCTTCCCCCCCTTCTTCTCCTCCCTACTTCCTCTTCCTTTCTCCTTCTTCTCCTCTCTTCCTCCCTCTCTTACCCTCACTCCTATTCTAATTTCTCTTCCCTTCCTTCCTCCCTTCTCTTCCTTCCCTCTCTCGCCTTCTTTCATCCCTCTCTATTGCTGTATCCTTCTGTGCATATGGACTACTCAGAGGGCTGAAAAAGTTATTTTTGACTGGTCCTCGCACTTTTGACCAGTCCTCAAACTTACGACTGTCCTCACATTTTACGTTTTTGCCCTATGTTGTCACCATGGTGAAGAGAAGCAGTTGTGAAATGAGTGACACGGTTGTTAAGAATGCTTCAATGGGCATAAATGATGACTAGTCATAAGTGTGAAGACAGGTCAAAAATGCGAGGACCTGTCAGAAATCACTTTTTTCAGCCCTCTGAGTAATCCCAATATACATAGCCATGGCCTCCCGGTCACATGACCAGCTAGCCATGCCCACCCGGTCACATGACCTCTAAGCCATGCCCACAATATAAGCCACGCCCACAGAACCGATAGTAAAAAAAATTAGAAACCACCCCTGGCTAAGATACTGCACAGAATCCTCAAACTCTGACCCAAAGATACTTTTTCAAGAGGCAACTGGACTTTCCCTTGAAAAAGCACCTTTGGGACAACCATGACCTGGATGACTGAGAATCTCCAGAGACCTCAAACTCTGAGGCTTCTGGTAGAAGACAGATATTGAAGAAGAAAAACACCATCATGAGAGTGAGAGAATATTTTTTTAAACTAAAAACTATTTTACTTCTTTTCATAATGATTTAAAATAATATTTCCCTCCACTGGCAAAAACAGCTGGAAAAAATATTTGGGGAAGATGGAATATAGAAAAATAAGACTTCAGCATTTCCTTTCTATAACATTTTACACATAATGACATATTCTGTAAGTATTTTACTTGACATGTTGGTTTATTTAACAATTGGATTTAGCTTGATTATATGACTTATATCATGTGATACAAAATAAATATCTTCAGAAATAATATGGCAGGATAGTAATTTCCATATCCTCAGCCTAAATAAATATAATTTTCATAGGAAATTCATAAATAAAATTATTTTTATAATTGAGTTTCATTGTCCTTGTTAACTGTACTTTTTCCATAATTATAATTTGTAACATGTTTTATAAATAAGTATGCATACTGATATTTTCTATGTGGTATTTTTCTTGGAAGCAACATTATAACATGAAGAAAAATGTACTGTTAGTAATATGACCGCATATTCAAGAGCATTATGATTCAGTTACTTATATAACTCTTTGCAAATTTGTCAACAGGATTTATTCTGATTTTATTATGATGTATAGGACAGTAAGTTGAGGTCCCAATTATAATTGTCTCGATATTCCTTCATAATAACCAATAATTTTCATGTTGTGAGATCAGGTACACCAACTGGATGTACATGGAACCAGGAGAGAATTGACAGGAAGCCATGTTTACTCTAAAGATGAAATGAGGTGAGACTTAATATGCATCAATCAGTAACTTCTCAACATTTTTTTGCACCTATTTTAATTAGCAATTCTTCTTATAGCCATATGACTTAATTTCTCATCTTTTACTGGGCTATACATTTTCCTTCAAACCTCAATGATTTTATCTAAGAAATCTTGAAATCTCTTCTCCATTCACTGAGCACACAGAAAAAGACACAAAAATTAAAAGATATTTTGTCTGCAGTTTTGCAACAAAATGTAATAGGAAAAATCTTACAGTGATATATTTGTTATTACATACTGTAGGGAAATGAAATTCTTCAATAAAAATAGATTTTTTTAGTTTTTTAAACATCACATAAACTTACTGTTAAATATTGACCTGTTGTATTGTATCAAAAGTATGTGAAACCTGAAAAATGCTTTTGTTATGGATAAGATTTTTTTCTGTACTGTATATTGCCTTTCAAACTAGATTTAGTAACATAATTCCCTTTTCCCTTTTATTTTTATTTTTTTCTGAAAATAAATTATATATTGAACAACTATACCAGAGTAATTTACATCTTTAATACTGTCATTGTATTAGTTTGACATAGCTATGAGTAAAAAGTAGAATTGCCATGTTTATTAGCCTGAATGTCTTGCACATGGTGCTTTTGTAAACCTAATAAAACAGAGAGGTCAAGCTTGTCTGGCATGATTTATCATTTGTAAATTATTTTCTAAGAAATATATACCCCATGTATAAATACATTGTTTGTATTACATTACAGAAAACATATTTAGCAACAGAAGCATTAAAAACACTTTTACAATTATTTTACAGACCAATACAAATACTTAAATGCAGCTCAGAATCCTAGTTCTCAGAAGCTTCTTTTGCCAATGGAAAAGTTTCATTGCTCTTTCCACCCTAGTGCTCCACTTCTGCCTGACAAAAACTCTGTTGGTTGCAGAAAGTGGGTATGTTATTATAGTTTATTATTAGTTTGGCAACTAATCCCAAACCATCACATCCCCCCATTCCTTAGGTGCTAGGACTGGACTTCTCAATTATGTTAGCCTGGAGTTAATGTTAACAAATACTTAGCCCAAATCAGTGCATATAATGAGAAAAAAGTTAAAGAAAAAATATTTGCTAAATTGATATCATTCCCATCCATTTTTGACTGAGTTAATATAGCAATAGCACTTAAACTTATATACTGCTTCATAGTGCTTTACAGCACACTCTGAGCAGTTTACAATGTCAGCATATTGCTCCCAACAATCTGGGTCCTCATTTTATCAACCTCAGAAGGATGGAAAGCTGAGTGTCAGGATTGAACTCCTGGCTGTGGGCAGAGTTAGCTGACATGTAAAGTTTTAGATGTGAAACTAGATTTCCTGCTTCACTACCATCAATAAATTGTTCTAGATATTACTTTTAAATAAATGCAACTGTATATGGAGTCAAAACTGCTATTGCTAATAAATTAGTGGTTACTTCATGGTAACTGCCTTATACCTCCACAGGTGTTCACTGGAATGAAAAAATACTATAGTAGAAGTTTAATCTGCATCTTTAATTTTCCAATGAAAAAAGTAATATTACATTTATATTAATAAGTAAGTTATCTGCAGGCTGTTCACTAGTACAGAAAATAAACAACTACTGTGATGACATTAGCAATTTTAAAGAAGCAACTATAATAAGTACACCTGGTAATCTATTTACCTGAATATGTCCTGCAAGAAGGGGTTAATCTCTCCCCCCAGTTTTCATTTGTATGTCCTGGATCTGAATCTATAGAATGAAGAAGACATGGGAGAAAGGGATGGAGAAGAGCAAGAGGAAGGAAGTGTGGCATACAAGATAGATACACCTCACATGATATTTTGGATTTTTCGTAGCATCTATCTATCACCAATTACAGTGTCACTTAAAGATCCCTAACAAACTCTAGAATAATTCCTACTTGTATTAAACACATTGGTGATATCAAATAAATATAAATAATGTTATATTGAAATACTGAATAGTAATTCAAGGAAGCACATTAATTATGTAATTTCCTTTTAGTGCTTCACTTTAGTGCTGTTTTATATGAAAGTTATCATTTTAACTAGTACCAGCTTTCTCTTATTTATAAATTGGCACACCTTTTTCAGGTGTTGATTGGCTCAGTAACTATCTGCTTCTACTTTATACCAAAAGACTTCACTGCTTTTCACTGATTCTATGCGTATTTATTATATTTTGCCAATTAGGGAGAGGGGTGGATGAAATAAAAGAAAAGTTTTTGCACAGATTTAGCTAAATCATACTTCTACAAGAATATTCAGATGAAAATTTTTCCTTCAAGAGATCATAAAGGTAAAGGTTCCCCTCACACATATGTGCTAGTTGTTTCCGACTCTAGGGGGCGGTAAGAGCCAGCGCTGTCCGAAGACGTCTCCGTGATCATGGCCGGCATGACTAAACATTAAAGGCACACGGAACGCTGTTACTTTCCTACCAAAGGTGGTCCCTATTTTTCTACTTGCATTTTTACATGCTTTCGAATTGCTAGGTTGGCAGAAGCTGGGACAATTAATGGGAGCTCACCCCGTTATACGGCACTAGGGATTCAAACAGCTGAACTGCTGACCTTTTGATCGGCAAGTTCAGTTTCTTAGCCACTGAACCACCATGTCCCTTCCAAGAAATCATATAAGGTTTTAAATATAGAAAAGTATAATTGATATTTACTTTCATCTTTAAAAACCTGAATGTGAGAAAAGCCCTAAAGGACCACCAATATGAAATAGCGTCATTAGAGAGAACTAAGATAGTTCTATAACAAAATACAATTTATTAGATTTTTCCTTTTACTTTACCAAGGGCAAAAGATGGAATATCATTTTCTCGTGCATTTTTTTTCTCCATGGATGATAGACTGAATAATAGTGACTGGTCCAAATTGTTTTAGGGAATTTTCATACTTGAAGGTTGACTGGATTTCGATGGCTCTAACCCAATCAGCCACTATAACATAACTGCTTAATCATATTTGAAAATATGATTTATAGCTTGTTTAATAAAATATCATTTTATTAAATCTAAAATGAAAATTATAATTTATTAAAACTAAGCCTAAATTGAGATTCAAAGAAAGTAGGGTTAAATTAATTCACCCATTTAACATTTACCATGAGTAAATGTTAGTATTGCATAAGAAATATTTGATATTAAATAAGGCTATGAAGCTAAATATACTGTATATGTTGTTTTGGGTCTCCTCAGTTTCTAAATGGGAACACTACATTATGCCTTCAATCAACTTAAAATCAGTAAAAAATATAAAAATAATAATAAACTGCACAAAGGGCCAGTAAGCATATCTTAATGTAATTTATAACCAATATTGTTTAATTTTCTTGGAAATTAATTGAAGTTTTAAAAATAGTCAGAATATATTACACATTATCAGCTGCAACAAACATTAACCATTATAAATTTCTGAGAGAAAAAATTCATGCATGTATGTGCTTTTTTAAATTGCATCACAATTATTAAAAACTTACTGAAGACCATGAGAAACTGAATTGCATTTCCAAAATTATTTCTGGTTTTAAATACAATTGTTCTTACTAGTTAAATATTAATTTATTTCTCTCATAAAAGCTTGTTACTATTAAATAACAGAGGAAAACCTCAAATTAAAGAATATATAGATACATGCATACAGACACACACAAAGAAACATTTCAAAATCTTAAGGGATCATTAAGAAGATGGAGAGTCGAGTTACAATTAATCTTCAATTTACAATCTTTTGTTTTGAGCCCAATCGCACTGAAAAAAATGACTCGCAACTGTTCTTCGCATTTACAAATGTTGCAGCATCCCTACCATCATGTGATCAAAATTTAAGAGCTCGGCAACTGTTATGTATTTACAATGCTTGTAGGGTTCTGGGATCATGTGATTGGCATCAGCAACTTTCCCAGCCAGCTTTTGGCAAGTGAAGCCAATGGGAGAAGTCAAATTCACTTAACAATGATTCATTTAACCTGTAGTAATTTGCTTAATAAACGTGGCAAAAAGGATCATAAAATGGCCGTGGCTCATTTAACAAGCATCTTGCTTGGCAATGAAAATTCTGGTTTCAATTGTGGTCATAAGTTGATGACTCTGTGTACTTTTGAATTTCTATTAAATCTAAAAGAACATTACTTGTTACAATGTAGATCATTAGATAACTAGTTTGGTGTAATGGTTAAAGTGCTGTAATTATGGTTTCAATTGTTAAAGTGCTGATCTAGAAACCAGAGATGGTATGCTCTTGGCCTCCCTTAGGTATGAAAACTGGTTGCGTGATTCAGTCAATTTCTTTCAGCCCAATCAATTTCACAAGGTTGTTGTTGTTGGGCAATTAAGAGGCAGGAGTACTAGTATGTTCGCAACATTCAGCTATATATAAAAATGATGGTATAAATTTCAGATTATAATAATTTGTATATTTATTTATTGGTTCGATTTATATGGCGCCCATTCCGGAGACTCAGGGCAGCTTACAATGCATTAAGCAATAGCCTTCATACTTTTGTATATACCTGCTTAGTAGGGCTTTTGGTCCCCCCTAAGCGGTGTTCTTTTTTATACAAAGTCAGCTTATTGCCCCCACAATCCGGGTCTTCATTTTACCTACCTCAGAAGGATGGAAGGCTAAGTCAACCTTGAGCCTGGTGAGATTTGAACTCGCAGTAATTGCAGGCAGATGGCAGCTAAGTACTACTTTAACAGCACTTTAGTCCCCTGCGCCACTAAGGCTCTTATTATACAAATAGCACATATTATAGCTTTCATGAAGATTTATGATAGTTGTTTAATATAACATAAATTCAAGTTTCTGTTCTGGACAACTTCAGCTGCGGTTACCGTGTTTCCCTGAAAATAAGACCCTGTCTTATATTTTTTTGAACCACGATATAAGCGCTTGGCTTTATTTTTGGGAAGGACATATTATTTTGGGGCGCATGGAGCAAGATGGGGCTCTTCTTGCCGTCTTACCTGATTTCCAGCTCTGTGTTTAAATATTTTCAAGGAGGGCTTATTTTCAGGGGGAGGCTTATTTTAGTGCATGCCAATTGGGCTTATTATCAGGGAATGTCTTATTTTCAGGGAAACAGGGTAGTATATTGAAGGGCCAACTTCAACTTCAGCTTTTATATTAGGGCCTAGTCAGACAGGTTTTGACGATTGCATATGCAATCTACAAAATACCAGTTTGCAAATTTTACTCTATTAATAGATTGAATTACCCAGTTTTTTGGAGGACACCATGGAGCAAAATACATGTGAAAGACACCATGTGGTTCAAAGCTTTTCTGTGTTTCTTGAAAGCAAAAATAGGTTTCTATGTTTCAGAAAACTGTAGTAATTAGGAACCTCTAACAAGAAACTACACAAACCTGTCTAATCTTATTATTACATTTTTGGAACCATTATAGGAAATATATGTTCATTGTTGACCAATTAAGCATTTCCTTCAAGGTGGAAGAAAAAAAAAAGAGGAAAAGATGGCTAAACTCAATTATAGTGGCAGATTGATACAATATTGGAAGATCTGAAGGACTAGGTTGAGGACAAATCATTCTGGAGAAAATTTAGCTATAGGCTTGTTAATAATCAACACCAAGTTCACAGCACATCATCACCATCACAACCATGACCCCACTCTCAAGTGCTTTGAAAACCTCTTTTACCAAATCATGCAATTTGTAGAAGTAAGCTTTTGAAAGGTGCTTTTTCAAGAGGCAACTGGACTTTCTGTGTTTTCTTTGAAGAAGCTTCTTGGATGAGAAGCAAAACATCTTCAAAGAAAAAAAAAAAGTCCAGTTGCCTCCTGAAAAAGCATCTTTGGGATAACCATGACCTGGATGACTGAGAATCTCCATAGATATTATGCTTTAGAAAGATTGCAAGAATGCACCCATTTGCCAAATGGTATGAGGTAGATTTACTAGGAAGGCTGTGCCCCTCAGTGGCTGGGCACACCTGCTAGCAACTGCAGAAAACTGCAAAGGTAAGTGGGACGCTTTGTGTGTGCCGGGGACCTGTAACTGCCTGAGGTCTCCTCATAGGCAGGGGAGCAACTGAGGCCTCCTGGGCCAAGACAGTTTTATGTGTGCTGGTGGGCTGGGTGGGTGCTTGAGATTGGGGAAGAGATAGCTGGGTAGGGATAGTTGCAGCACACTTTTAGTTATAAATTGAAGTAGATTGCTAAACTGCCAAATTTTCATCATGTGATTCTGGGAGTGCAGCAACTTTGGGCACAGATTTTAAGTTCTTTCATTCAGCACCATCTTAATTTTGAAAAATTGTTGAACAAATTATTGTTAAGCAAGGGCTACCTGTATTTTGAACCAACTTAAATGTATAGAGTGCCTTAAAAACAGCTTTGTTGAGGAGATAAGGGACATTCACACACACACACACACACACACACAGGAGAGTATGACTCCCCACCCCCCAGGAAAGGACACAGCTAGTAAATAGATTCTTGGACACTATGACTAGCAGTATTTTTTAAAAATCTAGGCGTATTCCTCTGCACAAAGAAAATGTGAATCCTTAAGTAACATGTTAATATATTTCTAGATCATCAAATCACACAATTCTTAACTGCCTAAATAATCTTTGCTTTTATTGTCTCCATGCCAAACAAACCAAACAAACCAAACCCACAAAGAACTAAATTTTCTTTCATGTTAATTCAATGTCCTTACTTTCAGGATTAGGAAATGGAAGCTGAGTATCATCACAGTCAGGATGAATCCTCACGTGATATTTACTAGGTCTATGTAATGCTAACATGGGAAATAGGAAAATACCGTGAGAGCCCTGTATTATGCATGTGAAATGTAGAAGCAATCTTCGAACAAAATGGACATTGCTTACCTGAACGTCCCTTCTGGACGCGCTGCGGGAGAATCCAAGAGCGTGGGTAGATCTTCCCCAGCTGGGCTGATACTGAGTGCCTGTGCCTTTAAGATTGAAGGTTGACTCCGCCTCCAGGACCTGGCTGAGCCTCAGTTTCTTTCACGAAGGAAGTAGACAAGGTGCCCCTTGAGCAGCCGAAGCCACTGGAGCAAGAAGCCGGTCAGGGAGGGTTGGATTTTCCCGCAGCGCGTCCAGAAGGGATGTTCAGGTAAGCAACGTCCATTCTCAGATGCGCTGCTTGGAGAATCCAAGAGCGTGGGACATACCCAAGCAAGTGTTATCGAGGGTGGGAGGCTGAGTGCTCCCGGCTGTCTGGTGTAGAGATGACAGACTGTAAAACGCGTCGTCCAAAAGACGCCTCAGCCGAGGCGCAGGAGTCAACCTTATAATGCCGAATGAAAGGTGTAAGAGAAGTCCATGTAGCTGCACGGCATATGTCCGTAATGGAGGCTTGGGTGGCCCAAGTGGCCGTTGTCGCGGCACTTCTGGTTGAATGAGGCAGTATGCGACCTGGTGGAGACTTGCCCTTAAGAAATAAGCCTTGGCAATGCAAGCCTTGAGCCATTGTCCGATTGTGGTGGAGGACACCTTGAGGCCTATGGAACCAGGTAAGAATGAAATGAAAAGGGCTTCCGATCTCTGAAAGGGCGCAGTTCATTTGATGTAATGAAGCAATGCGCGGCGGACGTCCAGGGTATGCCAGAGAGACTCCATCCGATGGCGTGGGTTTGAGCAGAAGTCCGGTAGAATTAACTCTTGGGAACGGTGAAACATGGAATTGACCTTTGGGACAAGGATGGATCTAACTTCAGCACCACTTTGTTTGGATGAAAAATACAGAGATCAGAGTGGATGGAAAGTGCTGCAAGCTCCGAGACTCTCCTGGCTGAGGTGATCGCCACTAGAAATGCAACCTTCAGGGTTAAGAAACGGAGACTGACGGATGCTAAGGGCTCAAAAGGCGGGTACATCAGCGTTTGGAGAACTAGGCTAAGGTCCCATGTAGGATAATGGTGGACCACAGGGGGATGAAGGTTGGAGGCCCCCCCTAAGAAATTTCCAAATCCTCAAATCCTAAGACAGGGGTTTGTCCGACGAACCTGGAATCACAGAGTTTAGGGCAGCCACCTGACGGCGGAGAGTATTCGGGGCTAACCCCCTCTCAAATCCATCCTGGAGGAATACGAGTAGGTCACGGACGGAGATGGCATTTGGATCGCGTTGGTTTGCGGTGCACCATCGCCTAAACGCTCTCCAGGTGGCATCGTAGATGCGGCTTGTAGAAGCTCGAAGAGACGCCTGCATCGTGGCGATGACCTGCCCTGGCAGGTTGTCGTTCCTCAGGAGGGCCCTCTCAAAAGCCAGGCGGTCAGTTGGAGCCACTGAGGCTCCGGATGGTGTATGACCCCCTAGCTGAGAGCTATCCGGTCCTGGGGAATCCTCCAGGGCTGGGAGGCCGACAATTCATCAGGTCCGCATACCACAGTTGTTGTGGCCAATTTGGAGCTATCAGTAGGACTTCTGCGCCTTCTGACAAGATCTTGTGCAAAACTCTGGGGATCAGAGGAATGGGAGGGAAGGCGTACAACAGGCCCCTCGGCCAGGGGCATCGAAGGGTATCCGTTCCCTCCACTTGAGGGCAAGGGAACCTGGAGAAAAAGCGGGGAAGTTGGGTGTTGCAAGGGCTGGCAAACAAGTCTACCAGGGGAAGCCCGAATATGGTCATTAGTTCATGAAAAATGGTCGGATCCAAGCGCCATTCTGCATGGTCTATCTGAGAGCGACTCAACCAATCCGCCTGGGTGTTGTCCGACCCGGAGATGTGTTGAACCGAGATGGATAGGATGTGGAGTTCCGCCCAGGACAGAAGTGACAAGGCCTCGTCTAACAGGGGCTTGGACTGTGTGCCTCCCTCCCTGTTGAGATGTGCTTTTGCTGTGACGTTGTCCATTCGGACAGAGACGTGCTGTCCCTCGACATTGTGTTGGAAGTGACGGAGGGCCAGGTGGATCGCCCTCAGCTCGAGCCAATTGATATCGTGTTGTAAGTCGGTTGGAGTCCAGAGACCCTGAGTTATCTTCTCGGACAGATGGGCTCCCCAACCCGAGAGGCTCGCGTCTGTTTTCACTGTTACTCTGTGTGGCTTCAGAAACAGACACCCCCTCGCAATGGCGGGGGACATCCACCATTGGAGAGATTGCTTGTCAGAGAGCGGAAGGGTTACCTTCCTTCTGGAGTTGCTTCCCAGCACTTTCTGGTACGGGAGAAGGTACCATTGGAGGGGTCGGGAGTGGAGGCGGGCCCAGGGAACCAGATTGATGCAGAATATAAATTTCCCCAGAAGTTGAGACAGCCGCAGGATGGACACGGTACGAGACGACAGGACGGTGGAAATCAGGGTCGCAATGCTGTGGCGACGGTCCAGAGCTAGGAAGACGAGACCCGTCATTGAATCAATCAGTGAACCCAAGTGCAAGATGCGCGTGGTGGGAATGAGGTGGCTCTTCGCAAGGTTGAGCGAAAACCCGTGTCTCTGCAGCGTGTCGCGAACCGTGTGAAGGTCCCGCAGGGCAGTCCGGGAGGATGAAGAGAGGACGAGGATGTCGTCCAGGTAACAGCATATCCTGATGGGAATAAGGCGGAGAGAGACCGCAACAACTGCCAGGACCTTCGTGAAGGTACGGGTGCCGACGAGAGGCCGAATGGTATGGCCCTGTATTGAAAGTCCAGGTTGTCGTATGAAAACCGGAGGAAACGTTGATGGGTTGGTCTAACCGGTATATGGAGATATGCCTCCTTTATATCGATGGAGGTCATCAAATCGAAGCGCCCAATGCATCCCAAGATCGAGTGCAGGGAGTGCATTTTGAACTGATGATGTGTGATCAGCTTGTTCAACTCTTTTAAGTCCAAAATCCCCCTCCAGCCCCCCGATGACTTTGGGACTAGAAAAAAGATGGAGTAGAAACCGGCTCCATGATGGTTTGGTGGAACCGGCTCTATGGTGCAAATGTCTAACAGATGCTGTATCTCCATGGACATCAAACGCCTCTTTTCGGGGTCGGAAGAGACGGGACACCAAATAAACCGGTTGTGGGGGCAGGAGGAAAATTCAAGAGTCAGACCAAGTCATATGGTTTGAAGGACCCATTCATCTGTAGTTGAAAGTGACCACTGGTGGGCAAAGTGGCCGAGGCATCCGCCGATGGGAAGGCTCTCGTCGCAGTCATTTCCCCGTCGGAACGGTCGGGAGCCAGTTCCGCGAAAGGGTCGTTTGGATTGTTGTTGCCGTCTGGTCCTGTCACGAAAAGTAGAGCAGTCGGAGGAGCGATCATAGACGAAAGATGATGAAGGACGGTAAGATGATCTGGAAAAGGATGGACCGGGCTCGGATCGAAAGGACTGTCATTGTCCATATGGAGTATAACGGCGGTCCCCTCTGCGGAAGGTAGATGGCATTATCTTCCGCTTATCCTTATCCTCAATGAGGATAGGTTCCAGTGCCTCGCCAAAGAGATGAGAGCCCTTGTATGGGGCTGAAGCGAGGCGCCATTTTGACTTGACATCAGCCCGCCAATGACGTAGCCACAAGAGGTGGCGTGATGTGATGGTGGCCGCGAGAGAACGGGAGGCGAACATGGTTGCCGCTAGCGCCGCGTCAGCCGAGTATTCTGTGGCCGCTACTAATTTACTAATGTCCTGATGTAGTCATCGATCTTCAGGTGGCAAGTGGTCTTGCAGCTGGCGGAGCCAGATTAGCGTGGCCCGATTGAAAAAGGAGACCGATATGGCAGCCCGAATGGCCCATGCCGCTGCCTCGTGGGCCTTACGAGAGACGAGCTTGGCCTCCCTATCTTCAGATCGCAAACCATCGGCAATATCGCTGGAGAGGACAGCCGAGGAGGTGACGTTAGGAGTATCGACTGAAGGCAGAGCTAGCAGCTCCTGGAGATTGGGGACAGAACAAAAGAGTTTTTTGTCGATTCCGTTTGGTGATGTGAGGGATCCAGGTTGGGACCAGGGCCTCTGAACCACCTCTGAGAAAAGTTGCGGGCAGGGGATGAATTCCTGGTCCGGCTTTGGAACTGCAAAGAGAACTTCGTGTGGATTGTGGTCCCCCTGGCTCTCAGAGGGGACCTGGGAGGAAGCCAACTGAGTGGTGGCAATTGCTTTGCATAACAGGGCTTTGAAAAGTGAGGGCTGGAACAGACCGGCAAAGGTTGTTCTCTCTGGGTGAGTGTCTTCATCCTCAGACAGTTCCAAGTCTCTGTCATCATCGTAGTCGATCTGTGAGTCATCGCTGTGGATTGACTCCCGTAGACAGTAATCAGAAGTCTCAACCGCAGCGCGAGGCACAGCCGGACGGGAAGGACCAGGCTGAGCGGTTTGAGGGATCACCTGAGGTGGAAAACCCAGAGAATGGATCCCCTGCGGAAACCCAGCTGCCATCATCCTCGACAGAGTGGCAGAAATCATGGCCTGCAGATCGTAATAAAGAGGTTGGGCAGCCTCTTGCAGACGGAGCCCCGCCGCCGTGGGTGTGAAGGTGGCCTCTGACAGCTGACGAGGCGGTGGAGGCTGTGGTAGAGACATGGCCTCAGGCGCTGTAGGGATGGATCCCAGACCTGCGTGCTGGCCACAAACATCCATCTGGGGCAACAAAATAAGACCGGTCGGTTCCAGAGGAATCGTGGCTGACAGGGGAACAGGTTGTCTAACTTGAAGCGAACTCTGGGCCACCCTTGGAGGCGACTGTGGGGGGGCCTGCGACTGGGCCTCGCGCCGTGCTTGCTCAAACTGGTGCTCCAAGGCTTCATGTCTTTGTTTGGCTGCCTTGTCCTCGCGGGAAGAAGACTTTTGCGACTTGGAAGAAG
This sequence comes from Masticophis lateralis, assembly GCA_030761175.1. NCBI lineage: Eukaryota > Metazoa > Chordata > Lepidosauria > Squamata > Colubridae > Masticophis > Masticophis lateralis. The sequence goes on along the minus strand of JAUDYJ010000003.1, from coordinate 53,772,042 downwards.
AAGCTTTCGAGGAAGATGAAGCGGATTTGGATCGTTTACATGACTCCTTCTTTGAAGAAGGTGCAGGAGGAGGGCGCCTAGGAGGACTAGGAGCTTGCTCGAGATCTGACGATAGCTCAGAATCGCCCATATTGAAGAGACACAGTTGCCCACCCCCTTAGCACCGTTTAATGTCCAGCAAGTGATATCAATAGAAGGTGTTTGTTTCTTTTTTTCTTTTCTTTTTTTTAATGGGGGGGGGGTAGAAGAAAGTAACACTTGCCTTGAACAGCAGGACCTCAGGGCGAAAAAAAAACAAACAGATAGGTCCAAAGGAAAAAGATGATTATGCAGCCAAACTCCCTACGCTGGCAACGGTGCTCAGTGAGCAAGGTGGTAAAGTCTTAAGGGCTAGCCGGCTCAGTGCTGCAAGGTGGCGTAACAGCGGCAAGGTAGAAATGCGGCTGAGCGGCGGTTGTCGCCAGGAGATGCCGCCAAACGTGGTCAGATGCCTGGCGCTGCTAGCGATAGCTGGCTTGCGAGGAAAATGGCGGCCGCCGATAAGGATCGCAGCACACAAAATGGCGGGTGCGATGAAGAAAAGCTGTTGAGGACCGCCTGAGGTAAGTAGTATGCCCCTCTGATCAGTTAGTGGCAATCGTGGCGGGGAGACCTCATATTGACGCCTTAAAAAGGACTGTGTGTCCCAGGGCGTGAGCCCTCAAAAGGGCTCCAAGCGCTATTTTCAATAGAGTTTGCCTTGGAGCAACCAGGCAGGGGCTATACGGCTGCTGAGACGTTGCAGAGGTTGGATGGCGGCAGCGGAGTGACCGACAGGGCAGAACACCCGCTCGCACACCAGCGGCTTCAAATTTGGCACCTACAGAGCTGGCAATGAAAAGGCTAAACTCTGTGGTGTTCTGACAGCGTAGGCGGGGGTTTGTGTGAACGGGCCGGAGCCCCCGGATCAATGCTGCCCCACTGTTCAGTAATAGTCCATAAACTCACTGTTTGAAGATGAAGCGAAATTGGAGGAGGATTGATGAAATTTGGTTTGAAAAAAAGGCAATAGGATTCACGGAGAAAAACGAAAGGCACTCGTTCAGACCTGACTGAGTGAAAGGAACTGAGGCTCAGCCAGGTCCTGGAGGCAGAGTCAACCTTCAATCTTAAAGGCACAGGCACTCAGTATCAGCCCAGCTGGGGAAGATCTACCCACACTCTTGGATTCTCCAAGCAGCGCGTCTGAGAATTTAAACCAAAAACAATACAAAAAGCAACAGACAATTATCAAACAAACCTTTCAACATGAATGCAAATGTAAGTATAAAAATATAATATTGGGGGAGGGGAACGAGGAGATGGACTGAGAAAGAAACTATCTCAATGAAGCTCCAAGTAGACCAAATTATTTTGTAATGAGTTATAATCTCATAGACGAGTATTTCCTTTGATCTATACCAGGAATCCCCAGTTCGCAGCCTGGACCCAGTCTGCAGCCTTTTGGGAACGGGGCCAGGCAAGTGGCAGGGAAGAGCGTCAGTGTGTGAAGCTCCATTTGTGCAAATGGCAGGAGCGCACACAAAACCATCTCCTCTCCCATCCACACCACTGCCGGTCCACAAAGCCAGAAAGCTTAGGGACAGTTCATTTATCCTACGTACAAGCTTGACTCATTTTATATATTACCGTATTTTCCGGCGTATAAGACAACTTTCTAACACACAAAAATCTTCTCAAAAGTCGGGGGTCGTCTTATACGCTGGGTGTCGGTCTCCTGTAATCAGGCAGACCAGCCCGAAAGGCTTTGACGAGCCTTAAATGGCTCTAAGGAGCCAAGCTGAATTGCTTGCTGAGTTGCCGCTAATCAGCTGAGTTACAGGCAAGCCCCATTTAAAAGGGAAAAAACTTCCCTTTTACACAACGCTGGCCATCCCAGCTGAGTTGCCTGATTAGCAGGCAACTCAGCTGGGATCGCCAGAGCTTGGATGGCCAAGCGCTGTGTAAAAGGGAAAAACTTTCCTTTTACACAACGCTGGCCATCCCAGCTGCTAATTTTTGCCTGCTAATTGGTACGTAGCAAAAATCCCCCCCCTCCAGCTTGCTTACCTTAGCTGCTAGCCGCAACGCTTGCCTTGCCTGCAATCCATTGCATCAGCAAGCAACTAAATCTCCCTGCCTGCAATCAAGCAGGCAGGGAGTTGTGGACTTCAACTCCCAGAATTACTCAGCCAGCAAAGCAAAGCTGGCTGAGGAATTCTGGGAGTCGAAGTCTACAAGTCTTAAAGTTGCCAAGGTTGGAGACCCCTGTTCTATTGGGTAAGTTTTTTTTCCCCTTTGGGAGCTTTAAAAAAAATAATTAATTGGGGGGGGGGGGTTAGTTGTTCTTTTTTAGACCTAGCCATTTAAAGGCTAGGTCTAAGTTTTAGGCTAGGAAGTTTTAAATTTAGCTTTCATATAAAAATAAAAATAAAAATAAATAATATTTGTGCAGCTTTCTGAGATTTAGTGTGCTTCTGTAGTGTTTCACTCTAACTACACAAACGCACAAAATCTCACAAAGCTGTATGTGGAATTTTGTGTGTGTAAAGTGTGAAAGTTGTTTTTTTGGGCTTTTTGTGGCTGTGTGAGGTTCCTGCTTGTTGCAGGGGCCATTTTGGGTCTAGCACAGCTGCTTTTACATTGTGGGTGAGCCAGTTGATGTTTTTTAATTTTTATTTGGTGTGCTTTGGAAGAGAGGTCGTCTTATACAGCAAGTATAGCCCAAACCCTATATTTTTACAGGAAAAGTCAAGGGTCGTCTTATACTCCGGAAAATACGGTAATTAAGTCAACAAAGAATTAAGTGTGTTTTAGAAGTGCCTTTGTATTCTGAACTTAAATATTACTACTTTCCCTTAGACACTAACATTGCTGAAAGATCAGGCAAGCACAAACACATCTTGAAAATTAGATTTACAGTTCACTGAAAATAAAATACAAAATCTAAAAGACCATGATCATTAAAGATAAAGTTTCCCCACGCACATATTCCTGGCCCTAGGGGGCGGTACTCATCTCCGTTTCAAAGCCGAAGAGCCAGCACTGTCTGAAGATGTCTCCGTGGTCATGCGGCCAGCATGACTAAATGCCAAAGGCACACGGAACGCGGTTACCTTCCCACCAAAGGTGATCCCTATTTTTCTACTTGCATTTTTTGCGTGCTTTTGAACTGCTAGGTTGGCAGAACCTGGGACATGTAATGGGAACTCACCCCATTATGCGGCACTAGAGATTCGAATCACTGAACTGCCGACCTTTCAATTGACAAGCTCAGCATCTTAGCCACCGTGTCCCTATGATCATTAGATATTTTAAAACAATGGAATATGTAATTTAAGCAACAGAGTGCATATCCACATCATTTCTGAGTATATCATCTGTCCAAATAAACATTTTAAGACTCTTTAATTGAGAGATTTAAAGATACATTTAAATATATATTTTAAATAAGTGGGATTTAAAGATGCTTATATGTAAATGATTTGTGTCCTCTATATTTACATTTCAATACATTACTTTATGACAAATATCTGATTGTGCTCTTTATGCATTTGATTCTCTTTTTCTGCCAACACACCACTTACAAATAGCAATTGTGTTCATCATTGATATTTATGGCTATCAATTTATTTAAATACATAATAGGAATGCCCACACAAAATACTGCTATAAAGTGTCAATTTAATCGTACAAATTGTAATATTTTAATAGCCTCCCTTACAATTTAATAAAATCAGTTTGCTGGAGTAATAGCTAACAAATGGGATATTTCACTATTATTTCACTATTAATTTTCATATTTTGTGACAAACCAATTTAACAAAATTATTACAAGCATCATGAAAAGAGAAAATAAAACAAAAAGGGCTCTACCTGTATCTGAATTTCGATCTTCATTTCTAGGTGGACTAACATTAAACTGAAGTTTACGTTTCATGGAAGATTTTTCTTTCATGTCCTTTCCCACATCACTTCTATCCACTTTTGCAGTTTTGCTGTAGGAGGCAATCTTGTCTTTGCTCTAATATAAACAAAAAATATACTGTTATAAGTACAATGTTTGCATAAGACTAACATTAAACAAAATAAGCACATTCACTGAAGGCTTCAATTCAACTAAGCAACAATAGTTTAGTTTCCCTGTAAACTGTTCTTAATTTACAACACTTTAGTAAGATTATTAAATTTTATTGTGAGACCTTTGAAAACATAGTTGTAACAAAATGCTAGAGCAGTGGTTCTCAACCTGGGGGTCGCGACCCCTTTGGGGGTCTCAGGGCCATTTCACAGGGGTCGCCAAAGCCCTCTCTCGCCCCCCCCAACGCTTTCACTCACACTCACCCTCTGCCTCTGTTGGATCGCCGTCCCGTTCGCTTACCCCGCCCACTCCCAATCTATTGCTGCCTCCTGAGTCCCAGCTGATGGCTAGAGGGAAAAAAAACTGTTTAAATTCTTGCCAGGGGGCTTCAAAGGGCCTCCCTACAGCTGATCCGTGTTAAAAGAAAACAAATGAGTAGACCATTTGTTTTTGCCTGCAAAAATAAAAAAACAGCCTCTTTCAGCTTCAGCATAGGTTAATTACCATAAATTGATTTGATCAGTCTCCTGGCTCTCAGCTGATTTGCTCTCAGCTGTTTTGTGCAGGCTCTTTTGCAAGCTCTTGTTTTGCAAGCTTTTTGCTGCAAAGAGTGCTGGAGAAGTTTTTTTTTCCCTAGCTGAAACGAAACTGAAAGTAAAGCAGGCTCTGCTGCAACGTGACAAAATGAGGCAGGGAGAGAGATTTCTTTTTCTTTTTCCTCACCAAAAAAGGTAGGTACAAACAATGGGAAATTTAGGGCAAAAGAGGAGGTTCAAGATTTTAAAACACAAAAGAAAAAAAGCTCTATTTAACTAGGGAATTGGAATAATTGAGATACTATTTATTGTATATTGTGTTGAAAGCAGAAATGGTTAAATTGTAGTTTGGAGGAATACATGGGGGAAATTATTTGGTTTATTATTATTGGTAAATATAATTAATTGATTTGAAAAACATTGGATTGCATGGAAATAACTGGAATATTAATGTTCATATTGATTAATATACAAAAAAGATAGTTATATAACTAATTAATTTATATTAAAATGTTGAATTTGTATTAAACAACTGTATTACATAATTACATAATTAACCAATGTGAGGATGGATATTAAAATAGATGACAATGGGAAGGGGTATAATATAGAAGAGAAGGGAAAAATTGAATTTGATTAAGATTAGAGATGAGGATGAAGGGTAATATTGGTTTTTTAAAAAAATACATGAGGAATAAATATGGCAAAAAGGAAATATAGAAATTGTAAATTTAATTGAAATGACTAAACACTGTTTAAGTTTGTGAACCGGCCAGATACTCTGTTCAAAGAAAAGACATTGTATGTTTGTATGTGTGTTTCTAATTATTGGTATTTATTCATATTTGTTCTCTTTTATTCTTTAAAGTTTAATAATTCATTCTTTATCTTCTTTGTATTTGTTTGGGGTTGGTTTTTTTCCCTTTAATCTCTTTTATTATACAACAATCTTTCTCCTCAAACCTACCACCTCTCTTTTCTTTCCTTTTTACTTTCTCTCCCCCCCCTTCTTCCTCTTCCTTTCTCCTTCTCCTCCTCTCTTCCTCCTTCTCTTACCCTCACTCCTACTCTAATTTCCCTTCCCTTCCTTCATCCCTCTCTATTGCTGTATCTTTTATGCATATGGACTACTCAGAGGGCTGAAAAAGTTATTTTTGACTGGTCCTCGCACTTTTGACCAGTCCTCAAACTTACGACTCTCCTCACATTTTACGTTTTTGCCCTATCTTGTCATCATGGTGAAGAGAAGCAGTTGTGAAATGAGTGACATGGTTGTTAAGAATGCTGCAGCGGCATAAATGTGAAGATGGTCATAAGTGTGAGGACCAGTCAAAGGTGCGAGGACCTGTCAGAAATGACTTTTTTCAGCCCTCTGAGTAGTTCCTATACACATAGCCATGCCCACCTAGTCACATGACCTCCAAGCCACACCCACAAAATAAGCCACGCCCACAGAACTGGTAGTAAAATATTACAGTTATGAAGTAGCAATGAAAATAGTTTTATGGTTGGGGGTCACCACAACATGAGAAACTGTATTAAAGGGTCGCGGCATTAGGAAGGTTGAGAACCACTGTGCTAGAGCCTGATATCTTCTATTTTTATAGATAAAAATAAAATTGTTATTGTGCAAAACTGAGCTAGAATAAAATTATGCAATAAAGAAACTATTCCAAATTTCCCTATTTCAAGAAAAAATCTAGAACAAATTATTAGTTTGATCACCGTATATCAAAATATTTTATTAAAGTCAAAAGAAAAAGTATCAATAGGATATAGTAAACTGATTCCTAAAACTACAACTGAATCTTTCAGGTATGTCAGTTTGTGTGTTCTTATATAGTACGTAATACACTACAGAAGGCACCTGAGTAACTGATTGAGGATATAATCAAGGGTGCTTTTTATACAAAACATATAATACACATATAAAACATATAATACGTATAGGGCCTGGGTACTTGCGGGATCGCCTTCTGCCACCGATAGCCTCCCACCGGCCAGTACGCTCCCACAGAGAGGGACTCCTCAGGGTGCCGTCAGCCAGGCAATGTTGGCTGGCGACACCCAGGGGGAGAGCTTTCTCTGTGGCAGCACCAGTCCTCTGGAACGCTTTGCCCCCGGAGATCCGTACGATACCTGATCTCCGGGCTTTTCGCCGTGCCCTAAAAACTTTTTTATTTTGTCAAGCTGGGCTGGCATAACCCCCCCCCCCTTTTTAAGTTTAAAGTTTTTATGGGTTTTTAAATTTTAATTGCCTATTGGTTTTTTAAATTTATTGGGCCAAAATTATTTAATTCTTTTATTAATATTTTAAATTTTGTATTGGAGTGCTTTTTATTCTTGGCTGTACACCGCCCTGAGTCCACCAGGAGAAGGGCGGTATATAAATTTAATAAATAAAATAAAAAATAAAATACTTATTCTGTGTATATATGCACCTAGAGGGAAAAACAGTGGATTACATTTTATCCTTCTCTCCAGCATCCTATTTTAGAGTAGCAAAAAGGTAAGTGGACATTTTGATAGGTTGAATTATGGCAGAGTACAAATGAAATGAATTAATAAAATAATTATCTACACAATAACCTAGTTCAGTGAAAGTCAAAATGCACTTGGTTTTTCTTTACCTATCACCCCTATATTTAGAAACTTTATACCTTCCACAGTAATTAAGAATTTTAAGCAAAACTTCAAATTCAACAAGTGGGATGCCATTTCAAACCGATAATATAGAAATCTCTATATTTCTATACAACTCTAAATTTTGGTGGTCTCTTATAGAAAATCCAAGACAGAGGTTGTTATGCTTAATAGAAGTGGAGTTACTATTAGGAATAAATCAAAGAAGACATGCATAACAGACAGAAAGAATTATAGTTACTAAACATACAATATTAATACACAAGATCAAACTCTTAAAAAAATTATATGAAATAGAGAAAATCACATTTCTTCATCTAATCTTTACTTAGAACCTTAAAAACAGAGCTTACTTTAAAGAAAAAAAAATGGCTCCAGCTATTTGATATAAATAGACTGCCTGTACATTCCAACGTTTAAAATTTATTATCTTATTATTTAAATATTTAGATATTTCTCATTTTTACGTAGCTGCCCATCTCATGACAAAGTGATTCTGGGTGCCCTATAATAAAAATAATAAAATCCAAATGTTAAAAAAAATCACAATTAAAAAATATCAGCAATATGATTATTAACAAGATAGTGGAGAGAACTAAATGCAGCCATTTCATCAATTCACCAATTTAAATATATCTTTCAAACATGACTGCTGCTATATTATTGATACTGAATAAATTCAATGTCATCCTCTATTTACACTGAAGCATGTTAACTATTGGGATCTGCAAAACGTGCTTATTTGAAAACAAAACGTTAGAGAGGATTCTGAAATAATCTATTTCCTCATCAGACTATGCTGACTTCCTTCTGGAATATAACATAACATCCCAGAACTACTTCAAAGTTTTTTTTAAGTAAATCATCTGAATTGGAAGCAACTCAAAGAAGAGCCCAGGTCTAGGCATACATATATTATGTGGAATGTTACGTGTAGGATATCATAAACTGCTTCCAGTTCAAAGAATCTATTTCCAGAAAGTGCCAAGTTCGCCCTTGAAATGGCATTGTCCAGAAGAGTATTTTTAAATACTGTAGTTTCATGGAATCAAATGATGACAATATGATTAAATTTCAAGAAACATTTGGCTAAGACTGATTGTCTTTCCCGACAGGTTTAACTGGATATCCTTTTTGAACAAGAACTAAAGTCATATTCAAAATAAGATAGAAAAACAGCTTTTGCGAAGAGGAGAAACCTGTGTAAGAACATGAGATCTGCTATTTGCTGAATGCTTTTGCAAATAGGTGAAAAGCCTGTAGGAAGAAGAGATTTGCTGTTAGCTGATGACTTCCTTCCCCAACCATGAACTCCACTAGTATAAGACTAGCAGAACTAATGGTAGGGGGAAGGGAAGGCTAGCATGTAGCAATGAAAGGAAAACAGCTTCACCAGCACCTGAGAAAAAGATGGCTGCTTTTCTGCCATATGCCCAGTCTTGTTCTCCTTTCCTACCCTGGTATCTTGAGCTCTGGAGATCTTCAAAAGATAAGTGAACAATCGAAGACGGGTTGGGAAGGAGCACGTAGAACCATAGGCTAGGAAAGCAAGCCCAGTGCCTATGGGGACCCAGTGGGCTAGGATGGGTGGAAATAGGCAGGAGACATGTTGAAGTGTCTCTGCAGTCAGTCATAAAGGAGAAAACTACTGTGGTGCTGCAACATACATAACTTCAGGATCGGGTCATAAATATTTTGGAGGTGGTATCATAACTTTGAGCCATTACTAAGTGAACCATCAAAACTCAAGGACTGCTTGTATAAAATTGATTTATTTGATCAAGATTAACATGTATAGGTGGCTGTTTCTGGTAGCATTTAACATTTTTTAAAATTAGGATTAAATGAAAAGGTTTTAAAGATTTGTTTATGGGAACATAAAAAATGGGAAGAAGAGATTTGCTTTTTGTATTTAAACGAAAGTGGTAAGTTTTTGTGTTAAAAGGAAAAGAATACAACATTGGTTTATTTGATTAAAGGTAAAATATATAACTGATAACTCTTAGTGGGTTTTTACTGATTAAGGCTAAATGATGAGGCTTTAAAATTTATTTATAGACATATCTTGTGCTGTAACATTAGAGCAGGTGATAAGTTACTGAAATTGTTTGTATTTATCTTGATAAAGTGGGAAGTTTTTCTTTATATATCTTTATATATCTTTTTCAGTACTAGTTTTCCTTTAATTTTTTTCCTGCACTTTTTTCTTTTTCTTTTATATTTTCTTTAATTTCATTAGTTTTTATTTTTGTAATTCTAAACATTAATAAAATTATAAAAATGTGGGACAGAGAAAGAAATTAGGTAATAGTGAGTGCCATGACAGACAGCATAGAATCCAGAAGTTGTATAGGATGGGATGGAACTTGATTCACCTGTCAGCTCAAAATTACAGGGATGACAGATAGCATTACCTACCTCCTCAACTAGCTACAGATCAATCTTAAATTTATTATTGTATAAAACATGTAAGAAGTTCTTACCAATAACCCAATACATTGTAGTGCTTTGATTAAAACTGCTTCCAGTTTAATAATCTTGACCTCAATGTGCAGTTAATGTAATACTGTTGTTTTTAAATAAGTTAAGCCAATTCCTTCTCATTATTTTCAGTTTATATTTAAGAATTCTGAGATTACTGAATCTCAGAATTTTTAAAATAAAGTTTATATTAAGAAGGCTTCCTGCTTTTTCCTAGAATATGGATCTGATTAAATTCCATCTTTTTTGCCTCTAAAGGCACATGCAGGACTCACAAGGTAAATTATGATGGAATTCTGAATGCTCATTTTTATGTTTTTCTGTCTGTAAATTATGCACAACTACCACTTCTTTTTCAAAAAGTACTTTAATAATCTAATAAAATCAGCTCAAAATAAATTAGTGGTCTGAGAAATTTATCACAAGATAAGAACAAAACAGGACCGAAAAACAACTACAAATGCATAGTAGTACTGAAACATTTCAAAACCTCTAGCAGATGGTAGTATAAATCACTTACCAATCAGCTGATTCTATTAATTGTATAAATAAGATAAATATTTTAGACTATATTTTTTAAAAAGGCAATATGAAAAAACAAGCATCTATGTGCCTATTTGAACCAACACATATGTGACTTCATATTCTAAGCAAAATTACTGTTGTATATATGGCATCTCCTATTATTTTGTACTAAAACTTAGGGAGAAGATTTTATTGATTGATTGATTGATTGATTCGATTTATATGCCGCCCTTCTCCGGAGACTCAGAGCGGCTTACAATGCATTAAGCAATAGCCTTCATACTTTTGTATATACCTGCTTAGTCGGGCTTTTGACCCCCACAAGCGGTGTTCTTTTTTATACAAAGTCAGTTTATTGCCCCCACAATCCGGGTCTTCATTTTACCTACCTCAGAAGGATGGAAGGCTCAGTCAACCTTGAGCCTGGTGAGATTCGAACGTGCAGTAATTGCAGGCAGCTGGCAGCTAAGTGCTATTTAACAGAGCTTTAGTCCACACCTCCAGCAGGCTCCTATTCCATTCTATTCCATATTTTCCTATCTAAAATTATTTAATATTACCTATTAAATTGTTTCCTAGAAAGGTGCCTTGAGATTCCAGGCATGGGATGACTCTTGTCTCATAGCTCTTTAAACTGAGTTCACACTGAAGACACTCCCTCTGCTGACGTTCCCCAGTTTTGACTCAGTCTAGAGCTCGATTAGACCCATTTTTTCTTAAATTTGAGAGATTGATTCAAGCCTAGTTTCTATCTAATTACACCTCAGGTGGAAGAGGCAGCTGTGGTATTTCCACAGCGTGAAGAGCAATTGGCTCGAGCCCGCTGTTTTCTTGGCTCTTAATTGTTTGGTGCAAAAGCAAGAGCAGACAAGAGGGTTAGAATCAACATCCCTCACTGACAGTAGGCACAATTTTCCTGCAACCGAACAGCTCAAAAGACTTTCTCCAGTTTCAAGTGAAAGTTTTCGGCGGCAGAGCGAGCAGCTGTTAAGAGGGTTTGAATTAACATCCCTCATGGACAGCAGGAAACCCTTGGAAGAGAGTGTGATGGGCTATTGGTCTGAACCTGCTCAGGAGGCTTATTTGCTGTTGCCTGTTAAAATTGGTGCCAGCAAGATGAGAAAACTACCACAGTTTGATTAAAATGGATGCAAATACTTTCGATGTAATTGATGTCTAAATAATCTAAGGAGGAGTGTTCCTCCTGCTTCTTTCTCTCTTTTTAATACTTTTTCTTTCCTTTTTAAAAATATCCTCTTATTATATTCCTCTCTTTTTGTTTTCTTTTTTTCCCTTTCTCTTTTTGAATCTTTCTTTTTGATTTTTTCTGCTATACGTTTACTCCTTCTTTCTTCTCCCTTTCTCTTTCCTGTTTTTACCTTTCATTACTATTATTAAGAGAAGTGATTTTCAAGGTGGGGAAAATGTGATTATAGAAAAACTACAAGAAATATGAAGATTATGAATGAATTTTTGATTATTAACAAGAATTGTTGATAGATCTAACGACTACAGAAAATTGTTTCTTTAAAATGATTTAAAATATTCTTTATAGAAAATAAGAAAATGTGAATGAAGCTTTGAATTTTACCAAGAATTGTTTATAGACCTCATGACTATTTTAAAGTGAGAAATGTCATTATAGAAAAACTACAAAAAATGTAGATATTTTGAAAGAATTTCTTTAAAAAAATATTAATAAGCATTCTACAGAAAATGGATATGAAAGTGGTTTAAAATGTTTTTCTACAATAAATAAGAGAATGGGAATGAATTTTTGAATATTAATAAGACTTGTTTATAGATTTTATAACTATGGTAAATGGGTTTTTAAAATGGTTTAAAATGTTGTTTTACATAGAAAAACAAGAAACAAATAAGAAATGGGAGAAATTTAAAAAAATTAATAGTTCAGGAGAGAGTAGGAGAGAAGATATATACTAAAATGCATTATTAGTTTAAATTGGCAAAGTAGTATCATTTTGGGGATCAGATGACTAAAACTAAATTGTGAATTAGTCAAATATAAGGTTAGGAGCAGAGGAAAGCATTTCTGGAGAACAGCTGATTAGGCTGTGAATCAGCCAAAAATAAACATAGGAGGAATGGAGGAGGCAATTCTGGAGAGCAGTGAGAGCCGAACTGTGAACCAGTCAAATATAGGGTAAGGAGTGGAGGAAAGCATCCCTGGAAGACAGCTAATTTAGCTGTGAACCAAAAATAAATTTAGGAGGAGACAATACTGGGGAGCAGTTAAAGCTAAACTGCGAACCAGTGAAATATAGGTTAGGAGTGGAGGGAAGCATCCCTGAAAAACAGCTGAAAAGCTGTTATCCAGCCAAAAATAAACCTAGGAGGAGTGAAGGAGAAAATGTTGGAAAGCAGTTAAAACTAAACTGTGATCCAGCCAACAAATAAGGTTAGGAGTGAAGGAAAGCATCCCTGGAAACCAGCTAATTAAGCTGCAATCCAGTTAAAAATAAACCTAGGAAGAAGATATTTTTGAAGAACAGTTACTGACTTTGAAATGTTCTTAAGAGAGGAATAAAATACTTTATGGTGATTATTAGATGTGAGTTAAAAGAAACATTGACTTGATTTGGGTCTTTGAAGTAAGGAAAATATATGAAATACTGATTGTTAAAATGAATAATGAATATTATAAAGAGCTTTTTAGATTTGAAGTTTTAAGATTTAGGGAGATTACATAATAAAATATTAAATGTTAGAATAAGATGTTAAGATTGAATGATAAGCATTGGGTTTAGATTTGTTCTTTTTTTTCTCTTTTTTTTTTTTGCTTTAAAATGTTAACTGATGAAATTTGGAATTTATACTTACCGGATCAAACCCTTGCTCTAAAAAGATGCTGTTTTATGCTTTATGTTTAAAAATAAATTTTAAAAAAATTTCAAAAAAAAAAATTGGCACCAGAACGAACGGCTTTCAGGAGGGCTTTAACCAACATCCCTCACTGACAGCGGGCACCATTTTTGAAGAGAGCATGAATGGTCAGTGGTCCGAACCGGCTCAGTGGCATTTATTCTGGCACAACAGCTGCAGATCGAGTCACGACGAGGTGCAAAGCAGCTGGAGGCAGAGCGGCTGCTTTTAAAGTGCACCGCAGCTTGTTTTTCTTCCCTGCAGGAAAAGTGATTGAGTTTTTTTCACGTGCTAAGATCCGGAGTGCAACAGCTGCTAGTCCCGCGCCTCCAAAGAGCTCTCTCAGCTGCTTGCCCTGAAGGGAGTGCATACTCTAAGCAGCAATTGACAGGATACGAGGACTGGCTTTCTCCTGGCTGTCTACCCTGTTGGGAGACCAGCCTCAGAGCTACAGATTACTAACATTACTAGGGCAGCTGCTGGAACCACCCTGTCAAGAAGCCTTCAGACGATGGTGAGCTAATAAGGACAACTGGCATCTCCAGCAGAATTAAATTGCTGAAGCCAGAAAATTTTTGACAGACTCCCCGCCTTGCTGTTCTGCCCCAGCTATGGACCCAAAGAATGCAGCACACACAAAGTCTGTACAAACCTTAGTTTACTAAATTAAATCACTCAGCCTACAAGAATCCAAAGAATAAATAATCGTAATCTTACTAGGATTGGCAGAAAGCCCAGAAGCAATTTGCAGGACATTGATAAAAGAACTAAGATCCAGACGCGAAGGAGAATGAACTAAGTTGTTCCCTGCAAATTGCCTCAGTCATTGTCCATCCTTAAATAGGCTAAAGGAGTGGCCAATTAGCTCCAAGCCTTAATCTCGAGGAGATCTCCTCTCCTCCTGAGGAGCCACTCCTGCCTTTTGGCAGCTCTGCAGGCCTGTGCATCGAGAGGAGGCTCCTCCTCTTCTTCCTCTTCACTTATGGGAGCTTCTGGAAGTTCTGAAGGCCCTGGCTAAATCCCCGCCTCTGGCACCACATCTTCTCCTCATTGTCCAACTCGAGTGCCAGCTGCACAGGCTGCTGGTGCAGTACCATACCAGCCTCCTTGCTGTCGGAATCAGCTACCAGCTGCAGAGGCCGCTGACGGGCCACAACACTTGCAGAATCCTAGACTTCTGTTAGTGGCCTGAGACTTTTAGTCTGCTTGCAGGATTCTGAATAGTAGACCAGTCTCAAAATGGAATCTTCCGCTTCTCTTAACGATCAGAGGGAGCTGGTGATGAATCCCAGCCTCATAGGGCTACTGGTTGGGGCTCCAGATATAGCTATATTAAATCTAAGAGTGGGAGCAAGGAAGCTGCAAGATAAAGGCCAAGACAATCTCCATGAAGAGACCCTCTAAGGCTCAGGAAAGAACAGAGAAAAGATTGCAGAAGGCTTTAGAGAAGCAGGTAGAAAAGAGGCTAAAGAAGCTGAAAAGCTGAATCATCTTAGTCCCTTACGGGATAAAGAGGCCAGGGCCACTCCCAGTTCAGCTCAGGCAGCGGCTGATGCTGAGATGGATTTAGCCCCGATGAATGAATCCGGCTCTTCCACTGGGTTCATGCCTCCACAGTTCCTATCGCCATTGCCTCAGGGTAGAGAGGCAGGCATGGGTGGTAGGCCTCCACCAGAAACCTTGTTCGTCCCTACTGTGGCGGGGACCTGCCAATCAGGATTGTGAGGTGGAGATGCCATGGATGGTCCAGAAATGGATTTCTGAGGCAGTACAATGTGGCTTTGAGGCTGGCATGCGCCACAACCAGCAACCAGTTTCGGTGATGCCAGAGGTGCCTGCTCAGGGAAGCAGCCAGCATTTTCCGGGCCCGAGAGACCTCGAGTCTCAGCAAAGTCCCTGCTCTTCGGCCTCCTCTACTAAGAGTGATGAGTCTATGTCCATGGAAAAAGGACAGCTAGATCAAGAGTTGTCAGAGGAGGAGGATCTGATACCTGACCAATCTGTCATTAAGGGGTTATTCAGACCTCATTTATTTAAGGCCTTGCTTTTCAAGGCAAAGAGTTCAACGAGATTGGGCACAAACTCTACAAGGTTAGAGAGCAAGACCTCACTGAGTTGCTCTTTTCTGAGCCTATGACTGAAGCAGAGGCCATTCCAGCACCCCAGCTATTCATGGATATGATTCAATGACAGTGGGCTTCCCTGGGAGCTTATCCCAACCCCATGTTATTTGACAAGAAGTTTTACAACGTTATCCCAGACCTCACCAAGCTCCTCTAGACCCCCAAGATTGACGAGCCGGTGATGGCATTAGTATCCCCGTCGGCTACCCTGACAGAAGGGGAGGATGTTTTAAAGCCGGAAGAGAGAAAGCTGGAGCTAGCATTTTGCAAGGCTCACCAGGCAGCTGCCTGGACAGTCAAGGCAACCACAGCCACGTCCTTTACCAGAGCATTGCTGCTTTGGTTGAAGCAGATGCAGGACAGGGTGCCAGTCAGTGACCTCAGAACACATCAGGATTTTAATAAGGTGGTGGCTGCTGCAGAGTTCACAGCAGATGCCACGCTGAGTTCCGCTAAGTTTGGGGTACGGGCCATTGCCTCTTCAGTCACAGCCAGGCATCTTCTTTGGCTCAGACACTGGTAGGCAGACACTAAAATGAAGTGGTGGTTGGCGTCTGCCCCATTTAAGGGGGCTAAATTATTTGGGGCATCCCTAGACCCAATTTTGGTGGAAGCAGAGACAAGAGGAGAGTTTTGCCATCTGTCTCCCGACAGTTTGACCGCCACCCTTCACCTCCCTTCCAGAAGCCTTATTTTCACCAATATGCTGGGTCGAGTTTCCACCATTCCCAGAGAGGGTTCCTCCAAAGGCAGTACACCTTAGCCAGGACAGGGGTTCGCGGACAGGAACAAGTCGCAACTCCTGAAAGTGGCCCTTTTGAGGAGGAGGCAACCTTTCACCGCTCCCGATGACTTCAGGGCCAGGGCTCCCATTGGTAGCCAGCTAGGTCTTTTTGTAGACCAATGGAAACAAACTACTATGGATGCTTGGGTGAGAGAGACCATAAAATCTTGTCTCTCCATAGAATTTCTTGCAACTCCCCTGAGGTTTTTTATCTGTTGTCCCAGATCAAGGGATGAGAAAGATCATGGACACTGCCATCCAGCATTTGTTGGAAATCCACGCAGTGGAGGTAGTTTGAGAGGAACAGAAGGGACACTGATATTATTCCATACTATTCGTGATTCAAAAAGCTTGGGGGGGGGGTTTGAGACCAATTCTCAATCTCAAGGGCCTAAACAAGTATCTGAGGTATCGGAAGTTCAAGATGCATTCTCTACAATCGATATTGGAGAACATCAGAGAGGGAGACTTTTTTATTTTTTACACAAACACACATATCATGTATTTTTTCCAAACAGAGTATTTGGTCGGTTCACAAATTTAAAGAGTTTTTAGTCATTTCAACTAAATTACAATTTCTATACTTCCTTTTTGCCATAATATTTATTCTATTTTTTAACCCAATATTACCCTTCATCCTAACCTCTAAACTTAGCCAAGTTTCAATATTTCCCTTCCATTCTATATTGTACCCCTCAACTTTAAAATCTCACCTAATATGATTCCTAATATTTCCTAATATTCCTTTATTATAATTACTGATGCTTTCCATTGTCATCTATTTCAATATCCATCACCTTAATACAAATTGATTAATTATATGGTGTTACAATCATTCATTTCTTATAAGAATAATAAACCCAATTGTTTCGTAGCATACATTTTCTTAAATAATACAATCCAATATCTTAATAAAAGTCAGTTAATTATATAGCTATCTTTTCTCTTTATATAGTAATCATAAACCAAATAACTTTCCCCATATATTTCTTTGTGTAGATTACAGGAATATAGACATTAATATTCCAATTATTACAATTTCCATACAATCCAACTTCTTAAAAAGTCAGTTAATTATGTAGCCATCTTTTCTTTTTATATGATAATAATAAGCCAAATACCTTTACCCATATATTTCTCAAAACCACAACTTAATCATTTCTGCTTTCACCACAATATATCATTAAAAGTATTTTAATTATTATAATTTTTCTAATTAGATTTGAAAATAATCTAGCTGTTTTTCTCTAATTTATTAAGCTTATTCATATTTCTAAAAACTTATCATTATCTAAATTCCAGAAATGCAGATAAAAATGTTCCAATTGTTATTCATATATACATTCATGATTTTCCATTATTTTTTACTTCAATTCATATTTCAATTCTAAATATATATAGCATATTCCTCTTTCATTTCATTCTTCTTTTCTCCCTTTGTTTTTATTTTTGCCATTTTCCTTTCCCCTTTTTTCCTTTTGTGCTTTAAAATCTAGAACTCTCCTATTTTGCCCTGTTTCCCATTATTTCCCATCTCTTTTCTCTTTTTTTATTTTCCCAGTTAATCCCAGTATAATCATTTTGTATTTCAAAGTCCTTGACTCTTCTATTTTGCCCTGTATTTCCTGCTGTTTTTCACCCTTTTTCTCTCTTTCTTGTCTTTCCAGTTAATCCCAGTGTAATCATTTAAATTTTTTGTATTTTTTCTATTCCACCCTTCTTTCCTTCTTTGTCTCTTTCCACCCTCTGTTTTTTCTATTGTTAATCCCAATGTAATCTCTAAAAGCCTCCTTTTTATTGTAACTATCCACATAATCATTTAGTTTTCCATAGTCAATTTCGCTATCTTTTTCTTCTTTATTTTCAGTCTCTGTGTCTTGCTTCTCCGTTGTTATTTCCTTGTCATCTTGAGTATGCTCTATCACAATTTTTGGATCCTCAGGTTTCGTTTCTCCATGTAACATTATAATTATTTCTCTTATTTCCGTTTTCCATGACGAGCACATCATTTTCATCATTTCTCTAATTTCCTTCACCATTTTATTCTTTCCGGGTTGGTATTATTTCAATTTAAAAGTTTCATTGTATTCCTCTTTTTTTTTTCAAAGTCAAGCCACTTGCAGACAAAGAAATCCTACCCAAAAGTTCTCACAGCTGTTATCACTATTAAAGTTCAGAGTTTTCCAAAACAAAAGTTCCAAATTGCAATGTTCTTATTTCTCCTGAAGATGTCTCTTTACAATCCACAATCAGCAATCTGACAAAGTATCCATTTTGTTTCAATCCACATTAACAGTCTTACTAGCTTCTCTTTTCTTTTTAACTTTGAAAATGGCGAATCAGTTTTATAGTCCAGTCCAAATTAAACAATATTTCTCTCTCTCTCTCTCTTTCTCTCTCTCTTTTTTAGTACAGCACTTCTATTGCAGGGCTTAATTTCCAATTTCTCTTTTGCTATTTTCTTTCCAAACCTTTAGCCAATTTTGGGGTTATTTCTTCTGAATTTTTAAAGATCTCCAAATAAAGATCTCTTGTGATCCGCCGAGATCTGGCCATGAATGATGTGAATGAGTTTTAATGTTTTTAATTCTTAAATGCTTTTTTATAATGATTTTAAATGTGTTGTGAGCCGCCTTGAGTCTTCAGAGAGGGGCAACATACAAATTGAATAAATAAATAAATAGAATTGAAATTGAATAAATAAATTTTATTCGAAAGTCAATTTTCTTTTCGGGTTTCTGTCCATTTAAGTTCCGCTTCAAACATCCTCTTTTCTTCCCCCCTCATGCTCGTTAGCCGCTATTATTACGCTGGGGGTCTTTCAAATTTAAAAATCTTTTTCTGTTATTTCACCTATGAATTGGCCGTCACTTACCCAGCTTCAAAACTCCGTTCCAGTCACCGCTCCTGCTCAATACTTAGCCCGGTTGTCCCAGCTTCTTGGCGGCTGCAATGGCCACCACTCCTGCTGCCGAGTCAGGGACAGTTTCCTCTGACCTTCAAGGAACTTGCTTGTTCCTCTTGGTCTTCTGAGGCGCCTCTCCTTCTTCTTGTCCCTACAGGACGGTTCCCGTCCAAAGGCCCCTCGGCAGTGACTTGTCAGTCCGGGTTTTTGCGGAGCTCATCGGAGCCCACTAATTCCCCGGCTGTCTTGCCGTGACGCTTCCAGTCAAAATCAGAGAGGGAGACTTCTTGTCCTCCAACGACCTTACGGAAATGTACCTACATGTCCCGATTCTTCCACTTCACTGGCAGTATCTGAGATTTTGTTACAATGGCAGACATCTGCAATACAGGGAGCTCCCATTTAGACTGGCATCAGCGCCCAAAGTGTTCACCAAACTCTTGGCAGTGCTGGGGACTCATCTCAGGACCAGACCAATCCAGATACAATTTTATCTGGATGATATTCTGGTACAATCTTCCTCACACAGGCGAGCGGAGGAAGACTTATGGTTCACAGTGCAATGTCTGAAAAACCATGACTTCTCCATCAATGTGGAGAAGAGCCATCTCAGGCCAGTTACCGGCCTGTTACATTAGGGGGCAATAATTGATACCTTAGAATGTCAGGTTTTCCTGTCACCAAAATGCCTGGAGAGCATCAAGACTTTAACAAAGCTGATTCACTTGGCCAAAATGGCTCCCCTAGCCTTACTGTCCATGTTCTTAGGCAAGATGATATCTTGCATAGGTATAGTTCCTTGGGCACATCTCCATGCCACACCTCTGCAGTGGTTTCTGCTCCCCTTTCAGAGGTCAGGCAGGAGCAATTCCCCTGCCAGGGTCGGGTCCCGACAGCAGTACTGAGATCCTTTCGCTGGTGGGCATCCAATCTCATGGAGAGGGGTTGTTTTTTCAAGGACCAGAAGCGTCTAATCATTACCACGGACGCCAGCCTGGAGGGCTGGTGAGCCCACTTCCAGAACCTAGTGGCAATGGGGAAATGGTCAAAGATGAATTTACACCAAAGGATAAATTGGCTAGAGCTGATGGTGGCCCACTTGGCCCTAAGGGAATTCAAGCAGCAAATTGCAGGCCATCATGTACTACTCCTCACTGATGTCATCACCAAGGTGCATGTGAACCAACAGTGGGACACGCACTCCAAGTCACTTATGATGGAGGCGAAGCTGCTATGTTGCTGGGCGGAGAATAATTTAATATCCATCAAGGCGGAGCACATTTTGGGCTTGAACAATATACAGGCAGATTGGCTGAGCAGGGCCACCATAGACCGTTCGGAGTGGCACTTGCAGCCAGAGTTGTTTAGGGAGTTATCGGTTCAGTTGGGCCAGCTAATACTGGACCTTTTCGCCTCCCTGGCAAACAGCCAACTGCCTCGCTTCTTCTCCAGATTTCCAGCACCGGGGTTAGAGGAAGTCAACGCCCTTTGTTGCTCATGGCCCCAGGGACTCCTGTATGCATTCCCAACCCTGGCCTTGGTCTCACGGGTAGTCAGATGGATACTGCACGAGAGGGCAGAAGTGATACTCATAGCACCTCATTGGCCCAGACGTCTGTGGTTCATGGATCTGGTCAGCCTGTCAATTGCTATACCGTGGAGGATTCCTTCCAACAGTCTCCCTCAGCCAGGGTCCCATCTACCACCTGGATCCACAATGGCTAGACTTGACCGCATGGTGCTTGAGTGGAGACTTCTGATGGAGAGCAACTTCTCCTACAGTGTCATACAGATGATCCAGGCTGCCAGGCGACCGTCCACCACCCGGATTTATAAAGCTACCTGGAAGATATTTTTTGAGTGATACACCAAACGTACCATTGAGTCAATGATGGTATCTGTGCCTCAATTGTTAGACTTCCTTCAGGATGGCCTAGATAGTGGGTTAGCTCCAAATACTCTTCACAGACAGGTAGTGGCCTTAGCCTCGGTTCTGATCTGTAAGACTCAAAAGTCTATAGCACACCCGGAGGTGCCAAGATTCCTTAAGGGAGCCACCAATTTAAAACCCACGGTGGTTCACTGATATCCCACCTGGTGGTTCACCGATATCCCATCTGCAGCTCTAAGGTGCTGCAGGCTCTCATCAAGGCACCATTCAAGCACATACAGACTAATCACCTCGGTTTCCTGACTTACAAGGTGGTCTTTTTGGTGGCCATAACATCGACCAGAAGGATATCGGAGCTGGCCACCCTCTCCGTGAGGAAAGATTTATGCATCTTCCACACTGATAGGGTAGTATTGAGACTAGACCCAGCTTTTATGCCCAAAGTCAATTCTTGGTTTCATTGAGTGGAGGAGTTGATTTTACAGGATTTCTGTCCCAATCCCTCTCACTCCAGAGAAAGGGAATGGCACTCTCTAGGTGTGAGGAGGGCCTTACATATATATATAAAACGGACAAAGGCATTTAGGAAGACTGAGGCACTTTTTATTTAGTTTCAACCAGCTACGATGGGACAGAAGGTTACAGCATCAACAGTAGGCCAGTGGCTTCGTGCGACCATTGCCAAGGCATATGACTTACAGGCCCTGCCGAGACCGAGGACCCTCGCAGCACATTCTACCAGGAGTGCTGCTACTACAGGAGCCTGGGCAACACAGGCTTTGGTGGAGGAAATTTGTCATGCAGCGACCTGGTCTTCACCTTTGCCTTTCATCCGGCACTTCCGGCTGGACTCTTTTGCGTCAGCCGAGGCCGCCTTTGGCAGGATGTTCCTTCAGCAAACACTGGAAACAGCTGGTGAACAGGACCAGACAGGTACCCTCCTGTGAGGATAGCCAGCTTTGATATGTCCCATGCCTGGAGTCTCGAGGCACCTTCCTGGAAAATGGGTGTTGGTCCTACCTGATATGCCCATTTTCAGGAGATGCTGAGAGACTCCAGCCCCACCCAAAGGAAGGTCTGGTCCAGGGTATCCTTGGAGTGTCATTGCAGGTACTATGTCCTGAGACGTTGCTGTAACATCATCAAAACTGGGGAACGTCAGCAGAGGGTGTGTCTTCAGTTTGAACTCAGTCTAAAGAGCTATGAGACAAGAGTCATCCCATGCCTGGAGTCTCTCGGCACCTCCTTAAAATGGGTGTATCAGATAGGACCGTCACCCCTTTTATTTAATTTAATTTATAATTTTATTCCCTTAAATTTAAATAATTTTATATCTACTTCTCATGCCAATGCATTTCCAGAACTAGTTCCAAATATTTGTTCTATGAATGGAATGAATTCTACTCAGGAAAACAATCCTAAAGTTTAAAGTTGGAAAGACAAACTGAAGGGCCAACTCAGCACAATCAAGATTGATTGGCTTTTTGTGTTTGGACCTTTTGGTGCTGGAGACTTTTTACTCTTGGTCTTGGGGTAGGTGGCACTGCCTCAAACATGTCTAGAGCGCAATCTGGGGGTCTTCCTGCACTTATAGCTCCTGCTCCATAGCTAGGAGGCCTTTGCACACCTTTCAGTTGTGTAGCAGTAGTGCTTGTTCCTGGACAAAGAATCCCTGGTCACTGTTACTAATGTCTTTGCGATCTCCAGTCTGAACTCTACACTCTACATGGGGCTGCCCTTTAAAAGCATTCTGAAGCTTGAACTGGTATACAATGCAACAGCATAGATCCATGATGGCGAACCTATGGCACATGTGCCACAGGTGGCACGCAGAGGCCTCTCTGTGGGCACACCAGCCGTCACGCCAGCCCAGCTCCACTTTGCATGTGTGTGCGTCTCCCATTGGCCAGCTGGTCGTTGGGTCTCTGCAACGCATGTGTGGGGCACTGAGGCGCATTTGCGGGAGTGCTCACATTTCATTTTCAGGGTGCACGCATGCCCCCTCGTGCCCAATTTTGGGCCTGGAAGCCCTCCTGCACCAACCTAGAAACCAAAACCGGACATGGGGATGCCATGTGAGGCTCCCCTGCACCCTGTTTTGGGCCCGGAAAACCTCCTACCCTAACCTGGAAGCAAAAATGGGGCACGAGGGGGCAAGACACATGTGCAGGGGGGTAGGGCGCATGTTCAGGGAACACACACACATGCACGGGGAACATACACACATGCACGAGGAACACACATGCATGCACAGGGCACATGCATGGGTGATGTTCACACTGCATTTTGGGGGTTCAGGCGTGCATTCGCACACACACTTTGGGCACTCAGCACCAAAAAGGTTTATCACTGGCATAGATAGTAAATGGTTCTAGTTATTTAACAAATGTAACATCTCTATTCCACAAGAGGCATTGCCAATATGCTTCAGAGTGCAATTCAAGGTTGAATTCAAGCCACATCATCCAGGATAGGCTTTTCTCCTCCTTCCCTCTTTAATCCCATCATCATGTTCTTAAGTGCATCCATCCCTCTAATCATCATTAGAATGTTAATTTTTTAAAAAAAATTCTGTCAAGGATAAAACAAAACTTACATCCCATTTTTACAAATTATGTTAAATACTGCATTGTTAAATTGCTATAAATTGTTCTTCATGGTTCTTTTATAGTTAAATTATCTGGAGTAAGATTGCTGTTTAAAATATTATTGTAAGCATTTAGATTTCTTTCAATAAATCCCTCAAAGTCCCAAAGTCATTATTATATGAAATAATGGCAAGGAAACCTCATTCACTTATGCAATTTAAAACAGTATTTAAAAGGTATGACCATTAATAGGCATATAAATAACACAGCATGACACACAGATGTACTAATTGTACATTGGTTGAGACTTTTAATAGTGGAACACATCTGGAAGGTCTAAAGTTGAAAATAGCTAAACTCACACAGATGCAAGATTTTTTAGACTAGAAACAACCAGCTATGACATTATACTGTTCCTATATACTGTACTGCAGATGATCCTCACAACATATTACTGCTGAGAAATGAAAGGAATACCTCTACTGAGTTTGCATATTATTATAACAGAAGATTCATAAATCTAAAATTTAAACTTGTAACATACAGTACATTTAAGTAACTTGTTTATAAATCTGTTTTAATTGTTAGATCCAAGGAAAGATTTGTCTGATTAACTGGTTGCACCTAATTACAATTAGATAAACTCTTCATGTTTCAGCTCTATCTTTTGTCTAACTTTGTAAAGCTACATGTATGCCTAATAAATAAATAATTTTCTAAGAACAATGTCTAAAGGTTCATCTGTTTATTTTTGCTCTAATCTGGATTTAATTTACTATAATTAACAATGCTAATGGAAGGGTTCCTTGAAAGCATAAAATACTACTAACTATATACCTTTTTCCAATAGAAAATGCACTTTGCAGACCTAATTCACATTATTAACAGGCAGTCCTTATTTAACAACCACTTGTTTTTAGAATAGAACAGAATAGGATAGAATAGAATTTATTGGCCAAGTGTGATTGGACACACAAGGAATTGTCTTGCATATGCTCTCAGTGTGCATAAAAGAAAAGGTACGTTCATCAAGAATTATAAGGTACAACACTTAATGATAGTCATAGGGAACAAATGTTATATTCTGCCTGGCAAAAGCTACTCTATAGCATGGTATGTGCCACTCATCACATCCTCCCCTGCTCTGGACCAGCCACTTGTTCTGTTATACTTGTGCTGCACCTTGCAGACCGCTCACCCACCCTTCACCACCTGGTAACAACCACCTCCAGTACCACCATGCTCACACTGCACCTTAACTGCTTGCTGGCCTGCTTGCAAACAGCCTGGGACTCACTTAATAACTCATAATCCTTGTTTAACAATGGCAGTGGGGCATGCCAGGATCGCTGTTGCTAAGCAATGTGGTCATGATACATTGTGCTTTACGATCACATTGCTTAGTGATGGAAATTCTGGTTCCAATTACTGTTGTTTACCAAAGACTATCTGTAAGCCTTCATTGCAATCCTATCATTGTAAGCTTTCATTGCAATCATATCAATTAAAAATGATATGACTGAATGACATGTCCTCATTGATTCTGACTGAAATTCCATAACATTTGTTACAGAATAAGCACAAACGGACTCTTTAGAACTTTCTTTCAGTATAAATTTATAGAAAACTGTTAATAGATTATTTTACTCTTCAGGATAGTTTATTGATGAACACTACGCTAGTCAGAAATTCAAGCAAAGCTTTCAAAGAGGAGAAAACCCCTATCCTTTTCAAACACAAAGTGACTTAAAAGGACAGTTTCTTCTTAATCTCTCAGTAGCATAATGCAGAAGCAATAAAACATATTATACCTACAAACAGAAAGTTTTTGCAATTTTGGCATAGTCAGTCTTAAAAACCTCAATTAAATTTTCCTTATTTACACTCAGTAGTCTAGCTATAAAAGTATGTTTTATTACAACAATGTATTAGTCTTTTGAAATAGGCAAACACAGGAATATTAGTATGCAACATTTTACAACAATATTTTAACACATTAATTCAGAAAGTAAAATATATTAATTCTGTGTTCATGCTAAATTGTTGTCAGACATTGCTCCTTGATCACTCTGTTGATACAAAGGTCATTTTATTCCAGAAAAAAACAGCTCTATTAGTTATTCCAGAAACTACTAGAAAGAAAATGATCCAAAGGAGTACAGAAGAGCTTAATTATGTATCACAACATTGATAAATGTAAAATAATATAGTGCATCTTCAATTGGGGAGCCTTTGCTATATATTTAATCTAACATACTAAAGAGATATGCTCCCAGAGAATTATCATTTTTCAGAAACTGAAAACTGACTGTTCAGTTACCTAATTAATGAGAAAAATCTGTGCAGTAGACATCAAAAGCCAAGATGAGACAAATAACCCAATCCTAAAGTATTCCCACCACTAAATCATGTGAATATTTTATCTAGGCACTCTTGTGGTACAATTTTCATGAAATAGATTTATAATAATGCAAAATCAAAACCTTCCTATGTACCTTTTCATTATTCAGAACGAAGTATCCTAGCCTGAACAAAATCTCAGCCATCAAATGTTTGTTACTGTTTCTCTCGACTCTTGTCTAATCATGATTTGTAGATCCTGAATAATAGAATAACAGAATAACAGAGTTGGAAGGGACCCTGGAGGTCTTCTAGTCCAACCCCTTGCTCAGGCAGGAAACCCTATACCTGTGATGGTTAACTTTTTTGGTGCCGAGTAGCTAAAGTCTGTGTATGAATGCACGTATGTGTGCCCAACCCCCAAAATGCAATGCAAGTGCCCCCTGTGCATGCGCTCCCTGTGCATGTGCATTCATTACCTGCGCATGAGCTTTGCCCCCCTGCACATGCGCCCCGTCCCTTTTGGCTTCCAGGTTGGTACAGAAGGCTTTCCAGGACCAAAATGGGGCACGGGGTGTGCCCCTAAAATGCAATGTGAATATCCCCGTGCATGCACTCCCCCCAAATGCGCCTCGCTCCCACTCATGCATGGCAAAGACCCAAAGACCAGCTGGCCAGCGGGAGGCACGCACCCTTGCATGGTGGAGCTGGGCTGGGACAATGGCTGGCGTGACGGCAGAGAAGGCTCTGCATGCCACCTGTGGCACACGTGCCATAGGTTCACCATCATGGCCCTACACCATTTCAGACAAATGGCTATCCACTCTCTTTTTAAAAGCTATTGGGGCATTCACTACTTCTGGAAGCAAGCTGTTCCACTGATTAATTGTTGTAACTGTCAGGAAATTTCTCCTTAGTTCTAGGTTGCTTCTCTCCTTGATTAGTTTCCATCCATTGCTTCTTTTCCTGCCTTCAGGTGCTTTGAAGAATAGCTTGACTCCTAACCCCTGAGATATCTAGAGGTTGCCACATCATGTCACCCTTAGACATTTGTTTCATTAAACTAGACACACCCAATTCCAGCAACTGTTCGTTATATACCCTCCAGTCCCCTAATCATCTTTGTTGCTCTTCTCTGCACTCTTTCTACAGTCTCAACATCTTTTTTACACTATGGCGACCAAACCTGGATGCAGTATTCCAAGTCTTACCAAGGTCTTACCTAGGCATTATGAAGTGGTATTAACACTTTATGTGATCTTGATTCTATTTCTCTGTTAATGCAGCCTAAATCTGTGTTGGCTTTTTTAGCAGCTGCAGCATACTCTGGCTCATATTTAAGTGACTGTTCACTATGACTCCAAGATCCCTCTCACAATTATTACTATTGAGCCAGGTACCACCTATACTATACCTGTGCATTTGGTTTTTCTTGCCTAAATGTACAACCTTACTTTTTTCACCATTGAATTTCATTTTGTTAGACAACGCCCAATATTCAAGTCTGTCAAGATCCTTCTGTATCTTAAGTCTATCTTCTGGCTATTCCTACCACCTTAATATTGTCTGCAAATTTGATGAGTTCCCCATCTATCCCCTCATCCAAATCATTGATGATGTCGAAGAGTATTGGTCCTAAAACAGAGCCTTGGACTACCCACTGCATACTTCCCGCTATGTAGATGCAGTTCCATTGAGGACTATATGTTAAGTGCAGTTGGTCAGCCAGTTACGAATCCTGATAGCAATGCTGTCTAACCCATATTTTTCTATCTTATTAAGTAGTAGGTTATGGTCTACTTTATCAAATGCCTTACTGAAGTCCAAATAAATTATATCCACAGCATTCCTCTGGTCCACTAATTTTTCAAAGAATCACTTTGTCAAAGAATGCAATAAGATCTGTCTGGTATGATCTGTTTTGACAAACCCATGTTGGCTTTGGTTAAGACTTTGTTTGCCTCCAGGTATTAGCTGATTTGTTGCTTGATTATCTTTTCCAGAATCTTCCCAGGTATTGAAATCAGGTATTGAAATCTTCCCAGGTATTGAAACTACCGACCTATTGATAGGTCGGTAGTTTCCTGGATGTTTTTTTTTCTCCTTTTTTTGAAAATGGGAACTACATCAACTCTTTTCCAGTCTCCTGATAGTTCCCTGGTGCTCCAGGATCTTTGAAAAATATAGTTCAATGGTTCTGAGATCATGTGTGCTGGTTCCTTCAGAATCTTAGGATGTAATCCATCTGGTCCTGGCGATTTAAACTCATCTAGGGTGGACAGGTGCTCACTTACCATTTTCTTGCCTATTTTAACTTGTTTTCCTAATCTGTTTTTTATGGTACTGTTTTTGATAAGTTTCTGAATGACTATTCCAGAAATTATAGATATAGAAGACATCCCGCCCATAAACAGGAAATGACTAATTAGCAATGCCTCCTTTCAACAAAATCCAGTGGTCTTTCCTGAGAAAGATAAATTTTGAACTGTTTAATTTTTTCCTCCTCTTCCAATATTTCATACTGCATGTTTGTTGAGATAAACAGAAAGTGATAGTATCCACAATATAATTTTCCATCTCACCTCATATTACTACTGTTTTAATTAATGCTATGAAATATCATCTTCAGTATCTTAAATGAAACAGCGAGTTACCTTTAGGCATTTTCACCAATTATATGACACACTGAAATTTTTTATAAAAATAAAAAAATACAATAAACAATATCATATCAAAGGAGTGGGGTTTTTTTTTAACATGTGACTATAGCAACAATTTTTCGTACCATTAAAATCCATTTATTCAACTAATTGTTTTTAACTCACAAAGATTCTACTTCCATAAATTAACTAAAACGTAATCTTAAGTTTCTTTTTATACCTTTCTTCCAGTTGGTTTCTCCACCATGGTGCTATCGCTGACAGAATTCTGAACTTGAACTGTCTTTGTTGACCCAAACCTGGGCATTTTATAGTTGTTCACTAAATTTATCTTGCATCAATATGCTCATTATGTATCTGCCAAGTAAAAAAAAAGAAAAAGAAATAGAAATAACCACCTGGATGTATGAAATTATTCAGCTACACAGATAAGAAATATACTTCAGTCTTTATACAATCGTTTACATGTAGTTGCATAAATTATATTACGGCTCTTAAATACATAAATATACTAGATATATCTTTCTGTTATCATTATTCATCTGACAGACATAGTGAAATGAAAAATAAATAGTGGAAGCTATTAGTGCCATTCTCTCTGGCAACCCAGACTATTGTCTTAGATTCAGTCCATATAGTTTTCAGTTGCTTAATAAAAAACATTGGGGTTAAAGTAGCATCAGAAATTAT
The DNA here is from genome assembly GCA_030761175.1 of Masticophis lateralis. Taxonomy (NCBI): domain Eukaryota; kingdom Metazoa; phylum Chordata; class Lepidosauria; order Squamata; family Colubridae; genus Masticophis; species Masticophis lateralis. The sequence goes on along the minus strand of JAUDYJ010000003.1, from coordinate 53,742,894 downwards.
ACACATATGCATCACTTACTATGGAGGGTAAATCATATGATGAGCAGTTGAAGGAATGTCTAGCCTATTGAACAGAAGGATTACAGGGGTACATAACTGTCTTCCAGTACTTGAGGGCAGTGGTGGGTTGCTACTAGTTCACCCTGGATTGGGCAAACTGGTAGCGGCAGTGGCGGGAGGCTCCGCCCACCCACCCGGACGCTTCTGTACATGTGCAGAAGCAGCACACGTGCCGACAAGCAAACTGGTAGCAACAGGTTTTGAAACTCGGCCTTGCTTAAGAGGCCGTCTCAAAGAAGTGAGGATTGACATTCTCCAAAACACAAAAAGGCAGGACAAGAAATAATGATGGAAACTTGTTAGAGAGAGATCTAACCTAGAAGTAAGGAGATCTAACCTAGAAGTAAGGAGAAATTTTCTGACAATGAGAACTATCACTGGGATAGCTTGCCTTCTTAGAGTTGTGAGTGCTCCATCACTGGAGGTTTTCAAAAATAAACTGGACAAACATTAGATCAGAATGGTATAAGGCCTTGAGCAGGAGTTTGAAGAACTCTGAATCCCTTCCAGCCCTATGATTCTATGTTCTATATATTTTATATTTGTAACTGTATTGGAGAAATTTGAAGTTTTTCTTTCTTTAATTCTATTAGGTTTTCTTTATTCCTTTGCATCTTCCCTTCCCCTTTTTCCTTTTGTTATTTTTGTTTGCTTTTTTATATTTTACTTTTTGTAGAAGTTTAATAAAGTATATTAGAATAATATACTTTGCTTAAATATAAGTACATATTAAATAAAATACCAAACTTTATTTAAAGGGAGTTAAAATACTACATACATTTGGGAACACAGCGTATACATAGAAAAGGCTGAGCTAAAGGATTCAGAGACTGATTCAAAATTTTAAATTAATATTTTGTATGGCTAAAGATTGAATTATATGTTAATATTTATTCTTGTATAAACAAATGATCAAATTGATATGCAATTTGATATAGATTTTTATTTTCAAAAGCCATGGAAGGTTAGGCCTATAGTACATATAAAAACTTAAAAAATCTTAGTACACAACTCCATGTTGTGATGCCAATAAAATCCCCTCCCCCTCCATTTGTTGCTCTTTGGCATGGTAATGCTGATAATAATACCAATGACAATTTCATTGTCAAGACCAGGAGCAATTTACAAATTGCTTTATAGTAGTCCTTGGGTTACAACACTAATTGGGACCAGAATTTACATTGCTCAGTGAATATTTAATTAAATGAAATATCATATGACTGTGCTGCTCAGCAACCGCTGTCTCATCATTCCTGGTTGCAGTTATTAGGAAAGGACCTTTCTTGCAAACTGCCTTTGCTTCAACTTCCCCCATCCACCAATCCCACCCATCTCTGTCCTTTGGTTGCCCCATATAGCATGGCCAAAATGAAGAGGCTACTGCATTTCTCTGCTGATATCCTCTGCCACCATTGCCCAAGCTGACTTTCAAAATCTTCTTCATCTTGACTTTTTAATGCCACTTTGGCAGTTTGCCATTTGTTTCCCAGCCTCAAGCCTACAATGCAGGGGCGCTGTATGCCTTTGTAGGGTGCTCTGTTAGGGATGGCCACTTCACCAGTCTCAGCCCAACTCAGTTTTGCCTGGAAGACTCTGCATGCTCCATGTATTCCTGCCCATGGTTCAAGAAGCAGAATCTACACATCAATATCACCCATAAACCATATATCAGACATTGTTTCTATCAAAAAGAATAGAGATAGAGCAGATTCTTATAGGTTGCAACCAGCTGTCACCAGTCAGGTTTATTTCTTTGCTTGGAGAGAAACCTAAATAGACTTTCTCTGTTCTGCTTCCCTCTCTACTCATTGCATGCTTGGGCTGGGAAGTTTATAATCCTCCTTCTCTGACTCTTCCAGCTGCTCACATGTTGCTTGTGTTTGATCAGCCACATGTGATTTCTTCTGAGGCTTACATACCAGAGATTCAGCTGGAGCTTCTTTTTTGGGCTCAGATTCAGAATCTGAGCCTGGGGGTTGACAGCTGCACCACTAACTTTCACATTTAAGTGTTTGAAGCAGGAGCAGCCAAGTCTCACAAATCCATGGTTGAGCTGGTGTTTGGATTGCACCAGCATTGGTAGCAGCAATTGAATGGTCTCCCATTTCTCTACTCAATGGTTAAAAATTTCTTCTCACCACTACACTCACTAAATGGTAAGAAGCCCGTCTGCGCTTGGAGATAAATGCTGCTTTGCCAAAGGTACTACTTGACCAAGGGATTCCCACGTGGCAAAGTGATTGTAGGGGGAAGTGGTGGAGAGACTGCATACATATTTGACAGAGCTCCCATACCATAGAGCTTGAGGCTAGCCAGCATCAGTGGGGCCAGTGGAGGGAGGCAGGCAAAGAAACGAACATTGGCTCACCTGAATGTTCCTTTTCGAAGTGCTGCGACTGCATTCCATCGGCTGGGTAAATGTTCATGTTGCTTTAGGGGAACTGAGTGTAGATCTATGATTTTTTTCTTGGATCTATCTTCCTCCCTCCTAGGTAACTCCCTCTCCGTAGCTCCTCCTCCAGTCTGTTCGCGAAGTTGCGAGTCAACAAATAACCTGGAACTAGGAAAATTCAACTAATAGATAAATAGTGCAGTCACAAAAAAGGGAGGGTATGGAATGCAGTCGCAGCACTTCGAAAAGGAACATTCAGGTGAGCCAATGTTTGTTTTCCAAAGTGCTGCTCCTGCATTCCATCGGCTGGGACATACCCAAGCTCCACAACATATGGGGGGGGGGGAATTGACTGCCCATACAAAGGTGCTAGGCCAACAAAACTTGTTGTAGAACCTTCCGCCCAAAAGACGCCTCGGCAGAAGCGTAAGTATCAATTTTATAATGTCTAATGAATGGTGTGGCCGACGACCAGGTGGCCACACGGCAAATATCAGATAGAGACGACTGAGTAGCCCAAGCTGCTGACGTCGCTGCGCTCCGTGTAGAGTGAGCAGATATACGGCCCGGAGCTGGCCGTGCATTACGTTCATAGGCAGTGGAGATACAAGCCCTGACCCAACGTCCAATCGTTACAGATGAAACTTTCTGGCCCAAAGACCCAGGATGAAACGAAACAAACAAAGCTTCAGATCGCCTAAAGGCTGATGTACGTTTGATATATCTACGTAACGCCCTTCGTACATCGAGAGTGTGCCAGTCTTTCTCCCTAGGATGACGAGGGGAAGGACAAAAGTCAGGTAGTATAAGCTCCTGTGCTAGGTGAAATGAAGTGTGAGAAACGTGGGATCAAGGCGTAAAACAACCCGATCCGGGTAGAAAATACAAAGGTCTTTGAGGATCGACAAGGCTGCGATCTCTGAAATCCGTCTGGCGGATGTCACAGCAATCAAAAAGGCCGTTTTGAACAAGAGAAATTTGAGACTTGTGGAAGCCAATGGTTCAAAGGGATCACTCGTAAGAGACCGTAATACAAATGGCAAATCCCACGACGGGTACCTATGTACAGTCGGAGGAGAGAGGTTAGTTGCACCATGCAAAAACTCCCTGATCCTTGGATTCTGTGCAAGAGTGCGAAATGGTTCACACTTGAGTACGGTCGAAATCGCTGCCACCTGTCGGCGTAGAGTAGCCGGTGCCAAACCCTTCGCCAATCCGGCTTGCAGAAACCCAAGGACATCTGCGATACACGCTGACGTAGGATCCACATGTCGAACAACACACCAGGAAGCGAAGGCCTTCCAAGATGCCTGATAGATTCTGGTGGTTGAAGGACGTCTCAAGGACTGTATGGTATGGATAACGTCGTCTGGTAATCCATCTTTCCTTAACAGGATCCGCTCAAGTGCCAGACGGTCAACCTGAGCCACCCCGGATCTGGGTGGGTGATGACCCCCTGGCACAGAGCGATCCTGGATGGAGGAATGGTCCACTGAGGAGCGATTGAAAGGCTCCGAAGGTCGGAGTACCAAGATCTCCTGGGCCAGTCCGGAGCTACTAGAAGAAGCTCTGATCTCTCCTTCATCAGCTTCCGCACTACTCGTGGGATTAGGGATAGCGGCGGGAACGCGTACAGAAGTCCTGTTGGCCAAGGACAACGAAGTGCGTCGCAACCTTCCACTCCTACGGCTGGGTAGCGTGAAAAGAACCTTGGCAGTTGAGCATTTCTTGGCGTCGCGAAAAGATCGACCTGTGGGCGACCGAACCTCTGTGCTATTTCTTGGAAGATCTGCGGGTGGAGTTGCCACTCTGCGGGATCCAACGTTTGTCTGCTGAGCCAGTCTGCTGTTGTGTTTTCCTGACCGGAAATATGATCCGCTTAAAGAGAAAGAACATGGTGTTCCGCCCAGCTTAAGAGCCTCTCTGCTTCGGCCATCAGCAACCGGGACTTGGTGCCTCCTTCCCGGTTGATGTGCGCTTTGGTGGTAACATTGTCGGTCAGAACCAACACGTGTTGATTCCGTAAGACAGATTGGAACGACTTGAGAGCAAGGCGAACAGCCCTCAGTTCCAGCAGATTGATGCTGTACTCCCTCTCCCGAGGGGACCAAAGCCCTTGAGTCACCTGCCTGTCCAAGTGGGCCCCCCAGCCCTGCAAACTCGCATCCGTAGTCAATATGCGCCATTCCGGTTCGAAAAAGAAGCAACCTTTGAGAATTGCAGGGGACATCCACCACCTGAGGGAGAGACACACATGTGGCGGGATGACAATCGAGAGATGAGATGATGCTTGACCCTTCCTTTGATAGGGCAAGAGGAGCCATTGGAGAGGCCAAGAGTGCCTGCGCGCCCATGGGACAATGGCGAGGCAGGACACCATTTTCCCCAACAACTGCGACAACAGAAGAAGGGGGGTCTCCCTCTGCGATCTGACAAGCCTGACCATGGAGACTAGACTTCGAATCCTGTCTGGGGACAGGAAGACTTGTCCCTTCACTGAATTGATGACTGCCCCCAAATATAGAAGTTGTGTGGACAGAACAAGCTGACTTTTCGGGTAGTTGATTGAAAACCCGTGGCGTTGAAACACCTGTATCACTGCCGCAATGTCCACTGTTGCCTGATGGACAGAGGACGACAGAACCAGAATGTCGTCCAAATAGCAAAGGATTCGGACAGGTAGAAGGCGTAGCTGTGCTGAGATCACCGCTACCAGCTTGGTGAACGTCCTGGGGGCCGAGGAGAGCCCGAAGGGCATCGCACAATACTGGTAGTGCCTGTTGCCATACTCGAAGCGGAGGTATCTGCGGTGAGATGGATGTATGGGGATATGCAGATAAGCCTCCCTGAGGTCCACAGACTGCATCAGATCCCCTTGTCTGATGGAGGCCAGGATAGACCTCAGAGACTGCATCTTGAATCTTCTGTATGAGATAAACATACAGAAGATAAATGCTTTAAATTCAGGATGCCGCGCCATCCGCCCGAAGACTTGGGAACTAGGAATATTGAAGAGTAGACTCCGGTCCTCTCCTGTCCAGCTGGAACAGGTTCTATGGCATGAATTGTTAACAGATGACGAATTTCTGCCTCCATCAAGGCCTTCATGTCCGGGAGAGGGGATACTGGACAGCTGATAAACCGATCCGGGGGAAGTGATTGAAACTCGAGAGAAAGGCCGCATTTCACAGTTCTCAGTATCCAAGGCTCGCTTGTTGAACTCGCCCATTGAGCATGGAACAGTTGGAGCCTGCCTCCTATGAGCGAGTCGGTGACAGAGTCATTTGCCCTGACGGAAAGCTCTGAAGCCGGAGCCTCGAAACTGACATTTCGCAGGGGCAGCAGTCCGGCCTCTGTCACGAAAGGGCTGCTGGTCGGCAGGACGATTTGAACCTTGAGAAAAGGGCCTTTGGGTATAATAATTTCCAGAATTGTAAGAATAACGGAAAGACTGTCATTGAGAATACGGTGAAAACCGACGTTCGGGGCGGCGATAAGATGAAGGTAGTATTTTCTTCTTATCTTTATCCTCTATTAAGAGGGGTTCAAGAGATGGGCCAAACAATAAAGGAGACTTATAAGGGGCAGTAGCTAGCTTCCACTTAGTTCTGGCATCCGCCCTCCAATTACGGAGCCAGAACATTCGGCGTGATGTCACAGACGACGACAGGGCACGGGAGGCAAATTTAGCAGCATTAAGCGACGCATCCGTAGAGTACTCAGCTGCTGCGACTAATTTGTTAATGTCATGATGTAAGCGAATGTCATCCGTTGGTAATCGTTCCTGCAATTGTCTGAGACACAACAAGGAGGCCCTGGTGAAAAAAGAAGTAGCTGTTGCAGCCCGCACTGCCCAGGCCGATGCTTGGTGAGTCTTCCTAAACGCGAGCTCAGCTTTTCTGTCTTTAGATCGAAGCCCATCTATTATATCGCCCGTGATCAATGCAGAGGACGATAAAGCGGCGACCGGAGGGTCAACTGAAGGCAAAGCCAGAAGAGATTCCAGCTCCGAGCTAGCACAATATAGTTTCTTGTCTAAAGAGCTTGGCGCAGTCAGGGAACCTGGCTGGGTCCACCCACTTTGCACCACTTCTGAGAAAAGAGGTGGGCACGGGACAAAATCTTTCTCAGGTTTGGAAACCTGAAACAGCTGGTCATGCGGAGCTGGCAATTGTTGCGACCCTTCAGAAGAAGGTGGAGAGAGACCAAACTTGGTGACAAGTTTGGCTTTATGAAGCAACAACTTGAAAAGCGCCGGACGAAAGAGACCAGAAAAGGTAGGTTGATCCGGCAAAAGACCTTCGTCCTCCGACAGTTCCATATCATCAGGAAAGTCCTCATAGATGTCAGATTCGTCACTAGAAACATACTCTTGATGGGTTGCTGTGGAGATTTTGGTAGAAACCTTGCTCGGACCAGGCTGAGCTGAGTGGAATCATGGCCCAAGGCACCACCTTGATGAAGACTGGCAGCCAAGACCTTGGCCAGAGCATCAGATAGCACCGAATGGATGTCTACCTGCGTTGGTGGGTTAGGTGGATCCTGTGAACTGTGAGGCGAAGCAACAGCTTGTGCCCCCACCATTGATGCTGGGGCCTGGGCAGGCTCTGCAGAACACGGTAGTGCTGTTGACCCAAGAGCAGCCTGATCTACTGGTGAATCATTGTGGGAAACGGGTGGAAGGTGATGAGGAAGGGGGCCAAAGACAGGTTGTGCAGGAGATTTTTTGGAAGAAGCCATCAAGGAACGCTGTTCGGCGTGCTTTGTCAAACTGGCGCTCGAGCGCCTTGTGGCGACGAAGAGCGCATTTGTCAACCGTCTCAGTAGCCCTGGTTCGAGCCCGAACCACCTTGGGGGCCTTTCTCTTGGCCTTCGCCTTGCCGGATTTTGGCGCCTCTGATTCAGCAGCTGGCGTATCAGAAATCTCAGGCTCAAGGTCTAAGGATATTGGGGAATCAGACATCTTAGAGCTGACTGATCAACTAAGACAATCAATTCAGATTAAGATTATTATTATTAGAATTAATTTCTTCTTCTTTTTTTAAATATATAGAAAAATGGAAGAAAGTTAATTAATGGCTCCAAATAACAGTAGAATTAATAAGGCCACAGGTGCTGTAGCAAGCAATTGGTGCGCCAGAAAATCACCTCCCAGCAGGATGAAATCGTTGGTGGTAAAAGGCTAGGCTCAGCCGAGCCAGCAAGCGCCCTGGTTCTAGCGTTGGTGGTAATTGAGCCCTTCAGTTTAAAATAAACAATTTGACAGGAGGCTCTGCAACAAAATGGCGCCCGGGACAGCAACAAGCTTCAAAATGGCGCCTGGGACTACAACGAGCTTCAAAATGGCGCCCGTCCCTGAATGGCAAAAAAACAACAGTTGCCTGCCGTTCAGAATGAATCAAAATGTCCGCCGCTGCAGAAAACGGCGCGAAACCAACCGGCCAACAGCAAAGGTGTCCCTTGAGAGGGAGAGCTCACTGCGATCTTTATGAGGAAAAGTGCTTGATCCTCAGCACTACCACCAGCCGCAATCAACATCGGAGCTTGCCAGGCACATCGGCAGAGGCTCCGGAGCCACTAGAAAAGCCGCTGCTGACGCTGAGGCGGCCGCGGTCGCAACCAGCGCACCGGTAAACCAGCGGACACGCCTGCGGCTTGGGAAGGAAGCTGGGAGGCCGAAGATGAAAGAGCTGTCAAAAAATAAGCGCTTGGATGGAAAGGCGAAGCTGCCTGGAGCCCCAGGCGCTTCAGCGCTCCCTGACAGCTAAGGCAACGAAGCAGCAGTCAGCAGAAAACAAAACACAACAAAATTGACTAACTGACTAACGCACACATAAACGACAAAAATAAAAAAATAACTAAACTAAGCTACAGTAATAAAATAGTAAAGGCACAGAGCCAGGCAAAATACACTCCAGTTCCCACAGCAACTGAGTGAACAGACTGGAGGAGGAGCTACGGAGAGGGAGTTACCTAGGAGGGAGGAAGATAGATCCAAGAAAAAAATCATAGATCTACACTCAGTTCCCCTAAAGCAACATGAACATTTACCCAGCCGATGGAATGCAGTCGCAGCACTTTGGAAAATGGACAAACCTCAGCTGGAGTAATGGGGCAGGGAGCATAAATGCTGGCTGGTCACCACATCAGTGGTGGGTTTCTACTGGTTCGCCCCAGTTCAGGCAAACCAGTAGTGGTGGAGGTGTGAGACTCTGCCCACCCACCCGGACGTCATTATGGACATTCTACGTATGCGCACAAGCACCACGCGCAAGCGCACTCCTGGTTCCAAACTGGTAATGAAGGTAAGTGGAACCCACTACTGCACTACATGCTGAATTTTTGATCATTTGATCACAGGGATGCTAAGATAATCATGTGAAAAGACTGGTCATAACTAATTTTTTCCAGTGCTATCCTAACTTTGAACACTTGCTGAATAAGTTTATATAAACCATGGACTACTTGCATACTTTACAATGGATTCCTGCTTACAAGATGGTCAATCATATCTAATTCAGCATCATCAATCTCTCCAAAGCATTTTTGCTCACTATTTCATATTTTTATTCATTTTTCACCAACTGAATCAAGGATGATCTGCAGCAAGGGTCTCCAACCATGGCAACTTTAAGACTTGTGGACTTTAACTCCCAGAATTCTCCAGGCAGGACGCCTGATCTATGGCATCTTAATAAACTCTACATTAAAATGGAATACAATTTATGTCAATCATTAGAATTCTAAAAATAAATACTATTGATAAAATGTTTTCAAATTTAGAATGCCCTTTTTTGATTCCATTACTCCACAGAGGACTGAGTTACTATTTTTAAAAACAATCTATGAGTTTTATTTATATATTTGACAATATTTTGGCTTTTCTGGATGACACTTCAAAAGTAATAGGTAATTCTAGATAAACATAATGGTTACTCTGGAAGAAAAAAGAAAATCGTGATTTTACGTATTGAATAAATAGAATAAAGTAGTTCTCCACATTGAAAATCAAAAGAAGCTAACATCTTGCTGCCACCTACAGGAGAAAAGGAAGCTAATAACTGATTCTGGATTAAATTTGATTTCCAAATTGTAGAGAAAAAACAATATTCAAATTTATGTTGAATTAATTTTTCCCATACTGAGCATCTTATAAAATAATTTTTGCTACACTGAAAATAGTGTTCAAGTGAGGCTCTATATGCAAGTCAAAGAATAAAACCTATTTGATGGACTTCCCTTATTGCTTTGGGTAACTCATGAATTGCTCTATTTTGAATTACTATTTAAAATGGACATTGTTATGATTAGTGTATGACTTTATAAAATTTGTCTTAAAGTAGCAGCAAGGATTTATACAGATCAAGTGCCCTGATGATATAAGATCTATATCATATAAGATATAAGCAATAGATGATGTTAAATTTATATTTTTCTAAATGCATATAACACAACAATATTGTCTGATGTTTATTAAATATACATGAATAATGTTTACTTTTTTTATAGAAGTTAAATTGTGAATACAGGTAGTTCTTGACTTACAACAGTTCATTTAGTGACCATTCGATGTTCCTACAGCACTGAAAAAAGTAACATAACTATTTTTCACACTTATGACCATTGCAGCATCCCCATGATCATCTGATCAAAATTAAGATGCTTGGCAATTGACTCATATTTATGACAGTTGCAGTGTCCTGGAATCATGTGATCCCCTTTTGCAATCTTTCGACAAGCAAAGTCAATGGGGAAACCAGGTTCACTTAACAACTCTATTACTAACTTAAGAACTGCAGTGAACAAATATGGTGAGAAAAGTCATAAAATGGGCAAAACTCACTGAACAAATTTTTCTCTTAGCAACATAAATTTTGGCTCAATTGTGGTTGAAAGTCAAGGAGTACCTGTATTTAAATTATCTATTGATTACAATAAAATAAGATCACTTTGAATGGCAAATCTAGGATACTATTACCTGCATTATGATTTACTATCTGCTAACATAATTCTCTGTTTGGATATCTGCAAAATTAGCACAGCTAACAAAGATGTACATTTTAAAAACATATCCTCATCTAGAGGAACACGCAATCATGCATTCATGGAATTTATTCAAGTTTAAAAACTGAATGAGTGCATGACAATGATATATTCAATACATTTTGAATACAGTATTGAAAACCAACTGTATTTTGTACATGTTAACAATCTTGATATTAATACATTGCCAAAGGACATAAATGTCAGACTGCCAATGGGCCCAAATATATCTGTGAATCAAGTGATACAACCAGTTAACTTTCATTATTGTATTCTCTGCGCCTTTGACTTTAGTTATACTGGCCACATGACCAGAGAAAGGTCTTCAGACAACATTGGCTCCTTCAGCTAAGAAATGGAGATGAGCACTGCCTAAAGGCATCATCATAGGTCTAATCCACAAAGAGGCTAAAGCTTCATGAAGCAGCTCTTTTTCTTTGCCAGCTGTAATATTCATGTTAATATTCTATTCCTCAAAGTTTATTCTGCTGTTCACTTCAACTATCCCTTTCATTCAAATCAACATAATTTGACTTGCCCCCTTTATTAAAAGATGACAAAATCCGATGATTACCTTCATAAAGCCATATGGGGTTCTTTTTTATTATTCCCTTGTCTTGCAGCAAGTTCATAATAATTGGTTCTTTTGATTAGGGAAAATGCAAATTCAAGGACAATCAGAGTAATTTAAGATTCATTTTCTTTTCCTTAAAATAAAGCAAATGGCTGTAATCCATCTAGTTGCAAATCAAAACTCTATACAAAACCAATTCTGTCCTGTCTTTCTACAATAAAGGTTCATTACAAATGGCATTGCCATGGGAACCACACCCAACAAAAGAAAATTTAGATGGACCATTAGAAATAAGTTCATTTGCTATGCTTTTGATATATTAATCCAGTTGCATTTTTATTTTCTAATATGCATGCCTACATGTCCTGTTATTATAAATAAGAATCTGTAACTTTTGAATTAAACAGAGCAAATTATTCCCCATTTTAGAGAGAGCTGTTCCTCATTTAATGACACACGCACACACACATACACACACACACATACATACACAAACTGGTTGATAACTCTATAAAATCTCTTATCCTAGAATCTGTCCATCAAAAAGCGAATATAATTCGCTATTTCTAACCAGAGCCTTTTACATAAGCAAATCATTTACCGGTTAGGATTTGGAAGGAAACCTCCCCTACCCATCTCCAGTGTCACCACTATCAAAAATTCCACTATTCAATCTGTGAAACTGAATAAGGCGCCTAGAGATTTTCTACTCTTGAAGCTTTTTAGGACACATATTGATTGGTGAGCCCCATAGTTAGCTGAGCTGCTCTCCCATATAAATAATACAGGTTGCATCCTGCCTGGGTTCTCCATATATAAAAAAAGAGGCAAGGGTGATCCAAAATATTATAGACCTATAGTCTTCTTAGAATCATGGTTAAGATGGTTGCAAAATATTTTTTGAGTAAAACAATAGACTTAATGATGGAAAAAAAGAAACCTCCTTACTGGAAGAACAAACTGCAATTTAGATCAGAGCACTCCATAATAGACAAATGTTTTGTTTTACACCTTCTCATAATGAAATGCGTAATTAAAAACAAGAAACTCTGTCAGACCTGGAAGCCATCTTTCTACCTTTGTGCCTTCAGGCTTCAGGCCTGCCACAAATTCTACTGTGGGAAATTGGGAGAGGGGATTGTATAGAGTGAAGAAGATATGTAGTCAAAATAAAATTCTTTATAGAAAGTCAAGGCCATTGTGCCCTGCAGCTGTGTTGAGAAGAATGAGGAGGTATCTTCTGTTCTGGACGATACTTGATTGGACGTGTGGTGGACATGTGGGTGAAAGGCAAGATCTTGAACTTTCTTTTGGGTGTGGAAAACCCAGAAGTTCTCAGATTCAGGTTTTCCAAGCTGTGCCAATATGACATCTCTAATAAATTAGCTTTGAGGAACTTCAAGCCTCGAAGTTTGATTTCGTTGGGGATGTTACTTGGAACCCTGACATTAACCCAAACATCCTTTCAAACTAAGGCAGCTCCCCTGAGCTACAGAGTGCTATCCAGGGTCCTGAGCCCTAAGAGTTGATTCGATACCTCGCGGCGCGAAGACTCAGGGAAGATGGAGGAAGAAAAGAAGTCCATGGAGGAAGCAGCAGGCACTGTCTCAGCAACTTCTTCTGAGACCCCCTACTCTCCTTTCCCGGCTATGGAGGAACCCATGAAAGCTGCAGAAGCTGAACACCAGCTGGGCGCTCAACGCAAGGAGCTGATGCCAGAGCGGAGGTCGCAGCCAGACCTGACTCTGCAGGGCGAAGTTGCAGGAATTACCCCAATCCAGGAATTGCTGTTGGAAATGGGAAATGGGTGCAGGACAAATCTCGACATTCAGCTGGGGAGTGCAACAGCAGCCACGCCACAGGTACTCCAGAGAATAGGGTCCACCACTGTCACACAGCCAGTCACTGGCCAGTCTCCCTGAGAGATTGAGCCAAATCAGCGTGAGCAGGACGGCTCAGCCCCTCAGCACAGGGAAGCTTAGGTGGAAATCGGTGCACCCAACATTCACCTTTCCAAGCCAGGGAGTTGCGGAGTGTCAGCCTCTTTCCATTAAGTCTTGAGAGGCTCGACTACCAGCCTTACACTCCAGCCCAGCCCGGTGGTGGGCTCCCTCCACCCCAGGGCACAAGCGACCCAGCAACCAACCCTGCTGAACCAACCCAGCCACGGAATACAGGGTCTGCCGCAGGGATTCTGGAGTCTGCCTGCCCCGCAGCACTAACCTGGGTTCGGGTTGCCACCAGCAAGCCAAATCCCTCTCAGGTGGACTTTCTACCAGGGGCAAGGATAGGTACAGTGCCAGTGGACACCAGCCCCAATTCAGCAGCCACTACCATTCCAGAGCCTGGTACCTTTCAGCAGCCAGCTGTTGCGCCGCAGCAAGCGCCAGTCCAGCTGCAACAGTACCTACAACCTCAAGCCACAATCCCTCAACAGGTCCAGGCTCAACAACAGGTGCCAGCAGATCCGCAGCAAGCCCGGTTCAACAGCAAGAGCCTGGCCAGCCACCCATGCAGCCACCCGTGCAAGCCCAGCCACCGGTCCTGCCATCCGCTCATCCACGGTTTTGGATGACTTTCAATGAGACCCCTGGGAAGTTGGGAAGTTGGCGTACTTCATCAACCCACATCAACCAATATGGAAATCAATACCCATCTGACTGGAAATTGATTTCCGCTATCTCGGATGGCATGAATAGAAAGGCAGTGGAATGGATAGCTGAGCTTCATGACAAGGAGGCTCCTGAGCTAGAAGACGCTGATGAGTTCATCCAACTGATGTGGGTCAGGATCAACAACGTTGCTCAGCAAGTAGAAGCTGAAGCCCAAATTAAAGCAAACTGAAGCAAGCTGGAAGACCCACAAAAGAATTAATATGGGAGACTTCCGGTGGCACTGCCGGCCCCGCTGTAGCTGTTTTCAGGAGCTATGACTCCCTTGGTCTGTAAAACCGCTAAAACAGCGAAAAACAGCTGTTTTAGTGGTTGGAAATCTCCCCTTCGGGCAAAGAAGAGGAGAAGAGTGCGCAGGTGGGGGTAGAGCCCCCCCAAACCCCCAGGATTAATCCTGGGGGCGCAAAGGGTGAGGGCTCCCCTGATCGCCTGAAAGCTGCTCCAGACTTGGGAGGACTCCGTTGACGCAGCAAGGAGCTGCGACCATTCCTGCATGCTAATTAATTCCAAGGACTGATTTATATGCAGGCAGAAACAAAACAGGAGAGCTTTTCGTATGTATGCTATTTCTCTTTAACTCTGATATCAAGGAATTTTTTTTTATTCTCTCCAGAACTGAGTGAGTGAAAGTTTTATTGAAATCTAAAAAGGCGCTAATTGAGAATGGAAGATTGAGAAGAAAGTGATCGTTGAGCCTGTTAGTGCTTGTTAAAGTTGTTACTAAGTACTTTACTGTTGTTGCTGAGAAGCTGTTGGAAAGTGTTTTCTTTTCTATTGGAGATGGCGGTGATAAAGTTTTTTGAAGAGAAGGAAGGTATTTTTTCATATACAGCAGCATTTATGGAAAGATTGGATGAGCTTTTTATTTAAACAGGGGAAGAAGAGGCAAGGGCTGACAAAGAGGTGGAAGAAGTAGTTCAGAGAAAAGCACCTGTGGAAAATGGATTGGATGTCTTTCAAACTAAGAATGGAAAACTGGCAGGCTTGAAGGAGGTTAAACCGGAGGAATGGAGAGAGATCTATCCAGAGGCTCAGACACAGACCAAAGGAAAAGGTCTAGGAGGTTTTGGGATTTTCAAGATATCCAAAAGAATCCAAAATGGAACATTACAATTTCTTTATAAATATGGGTTTTAATCCTAATTAAGGAGGTGTGTTTTTTAAAAGGAACTATCTTACAATTTGTACAAGGATTTAAGACTCAAGAATTACAGTGGAATAGTCACGAGTTGGTAAAAAGAAAAGAAAATGGAGGAATAGACGGAAGAAGGTTCAGAAAAAAAAACTAGGGGGAAATGGCAGTGGAAGAATTTTACCCCTCATTATTTGGCAGGATAACATGGTGGAAAAGAATGATTATGGACTAAAAAGATGGACTATATGGATTTCTATTTTTTGTTTGGATGAACAGAATTGAGAAAATTTGTCTGACTGATAAATTTAAGGTTATTACCTTTAAGGGGTTTTAAGATATTATTAAATTGCGTAATTGGTTTTACTTTATAAATAAGGGCTTTTAATCATAATTAAGGAGGTGTGTTTTTTTAAAAAAAAGGCACTACTTTACGAAACTAGAGGGGAAATGGCAGTGGAAGAATTTTACCCCTCCTTGTTATGATTGGTTTATACTTATATTTGTATGTAGGATATTTAGGAGGATTCAAAAAGGGCTTTTCTTTGTTTACTGTTGTAGAATATTAGATCTCTCAATATACCTTTAAGGGTTTTAAGATATTATTAAATTGTGTAGTTGGTTTTAAATTAAATGGCAGTGGAAGAATTTTACCCCTCCTTATTAGGCAGGATAACATGGTGGAAAAGAATATCTTGATCTTCACATTATTTAGGAAGGATCTGAGATGGAGAGGGAAAATGACTGCTTTATACTTATATTTGTATGTAGGATATTTAGGAGGATTCAAAAAGGGGTTTTAAGATATTATTAAATTGCGTAGTTGGTTTTACAGTACATTAATGTAATTTAATGGATACTTTAAAATTGTCTTTGTTTACTGTTGTAGAATGGAAAAATTATGCTTATCTTTACTTTACAATAGAATTGAGAAAATTTGCTTGATTGTTAAGTTTAAGGTATTAACTCTCAATATACTTTTAAGGGTTTTAAGATATTATTAAATTGTGTAGTTGGTTTTAAATTACATTAATGTAATTTAGTGGATATTCAAAAAATTCTCTTTGTTTATGGAAAAATTAATTACCTTCAAGCAAGAGCAGTTATATTTGGTTTTGAACAAGCAGAGTTAAAGCGCAAGTGATGGTTGAACTTATAGATAATTAGTTTGTGGGTTTTCTTATGAATTGTTATTAACTTTTACCCTGTATTTGTTCTGGGAAGTCGGGGGAGAGGGGGGTGGGGGTTGGGATAGGTAGGGGAGGTGAAGGGGGGGAAATTTAAATCTTTTTTCTTGATTATGATGTAATACGATGTATGTTGATTATGAATAAAAAACTTTTATTTGGAAAAAAAAAGAATTAATATGGGAGTTTCAGAGGCTGGCTGGGGAGTTGCGAGACTGGACAGAGCGCCTGATGGTGCATACCTTCAAAGAAGCCCTGGATCCGGATCTCAGACAAGCCTGTGGCATAAGGGGAGTACCAGACTGGATACAGTCATAGTACAACACTGCTGTTATTCTGGACCTAGAGCTTCACCCTCACAGGAAACCAGCTGTGAATAAACCAACCAGGAGACTGTTATGACACCGGGCACAGACAAAGAAGCCTGAAGAGCCCCTTCCCATACCATCTGAGTCTATCAAATGCTACCAATGTGTTCAGCAAAGGCACCAGGCTTCAGAATGTCTGCCTCCATCTCCCATTCCTCAAACCAGGTCGCCTGCTCAAGCTGGAGCAAGGAAAACCCCGCAGAAATCATAGGACAAAGGACGGAGCGTCAAACACGCTGCAGAAGTCCCACTCCTGCCTATCTAAGCAGAGGGAACTCCGGCCAACAGATCTCCTCCAGTGTCCCTGGGGGAAAGCAGTGGCGACAACCTGATGGTAAGTGGAGCCATCTGCCCCTTTGCCCTCAAAATTACGTTAGCAGTCCCAGAGATGGGGAAGTAAAAGCCATCATAGACATTGGTTGCATGTCCAAGGGGAAGTAGAAGCCATCATAGACACTGGTTGCATGCAATGCCTAATCAGTCTGCCCATAGTTGAACAGTTGGGCATACGCACAAGGCCTTTGGTGCACCCAATCAGCTTTGAGTAAGTCGACAGAATGCTAATTGGAGGGGCCCCTGCCACCTTGGTCACTGAGCTCGTCAGACTAGAGATGGGGTGCCATCAGAAACTCCTCCAGTTCATGGTCGCCCCAAAGATGACCAACTCAGTCATATTGGGAGTCGCATGGGTCGATAGGTGGGGCCACACTATCTCCTGGGATAGCAGCTACAGGAAACTAGTCATTGGCATTGGGTCATTGCCACCTGTAAGGCAGGACCATCCCCCAGAAGTCATCACCCCAAAGGAGACTACCGCGCTGGAACCTGCAGCCCCAGCCCGAGACGCCCTACCTGGCAGCCAGCAAGTGCCCATGGAGTATCGAGACTTATGGGGTTTTTTTAGTGAAGAGGACTGCAATTTCCTCCCCCCTCACTGCTCGACCAACATTGTGATAGTTTGTGTCGGGGCTAAATTACCAAGTCGAAAATATACTCCATGACTCCAAGAGATTGAGGAATTGAGGAAATACATAGATACCAATCTGGAATGAGGTTTCATCCAGCCTGCGAAATCTAAAGTGGCAGACCCGGTGCTCTTCAAAGAGAAAAAGGATGGGGGGGGGGGAGGAGATGAAGCTCTGCATTGATTTTCGTGGAATCAATGCCATGTGTGTGGAAAACACCTCCTCCCTCCCCCTCATGAAAGACATGCTTAACAACTTGTTGAAGGGCCAGATATTTACCAAACTGGAGTTAAGGGAAGCCTAATACCGCATAAGGATCAGAGAGGGGGATGAGTGGAAGATTGCTTTCAACTGCCCACTTGACAATTTCCAATTTAAAGTAATGCCATTCGGACTGCAAGGAGCCCCCATGGTGTTCATGCAATTCATTAAGGAAGTGCTACATGAGCACCTGTATAAGGGGGTTCTTGTTTACTTAGATGACATTTTCATATTCAGCGAGACCCTTGAGGAGCACGTGGAACTTGTCCAGCAAGTGCTGAAAAAAATCCTTGCCAATTTTTACCCGAAGCTGTCAAAGTGCGAGTTTCACAAAAACTCCCTATAGACTACTTGGGCTACCAAATTTCCAGCGGAGGCGCAAAGATGGACCCAGGGAAAGTGAAAACAGTTCTTGATTGGCAACCCCCATGCACTGACAGGGAACTTCAGAGCCTCCCGGGGTTCACTAACTTCTATAGGCAATTCATCTTGGCTTTCGCGGAGATGGCTCTTCCACTAACTGAACTTTTGAAAACGGGGTCCCCGCCGACGAAGCAAAAGCCGACACAACCAATCACTTGGACAATGGATTGCCAAAAGCCTTTGAGAACCTAAAGAGACCGTTTGCCCAAGAATCAATCCTGCAGTACCCAGATCCAGAGCAGCAATTCATCAAACAAGGCAACGCCAGCGATGTGGTGGTGGCTGCAGTACTTCTACAAAGGACAATTACTGTCCTGCATCTACATGTTCAAAAGCTCAATGACTGGGTGTTGGTCCTACTTGACACACTCCTTTTCTGGAGACGAGGAGAGACTCCAGAGATTCATTCTGTCTTCTAGCTCTACAGACTGGGTTGTAACTTGAAGAGATGTCCCCTCTGCTACCTCTCCCAGTTTCGACGAAGTCCTCGCGATATTCCAGGATGCAGCATCTGCAACGACATCCCAAGGCTATCCCCAACCAGATCCCTCTTAGGATGGGGCTGGAGTCTCTCCTCCCCTCCAGAAAAGGGGTGTGTCAGGTAGGACTCACACTGTTTTCCTGATTGGGGACTCGAGACTCCAGGCATGGGACTTACCAAAGTAGGTCATCCTCACGGGTCGGTACCTGTCTAGTCCTGGTCGTTGGGCATCTCTAGTACCCAGTGTAAGATTCTCCTGCCAAACGTGGCCTCCACCGAGGCGCAGGAGTCCAGCAAGTAATGGCATATAAATGGCAATGGAGTCTTCCAGGTATCCACTCGGCAGATCTCTTCCACTGAAGCCCGCGTCACCCAGGCTGCCATGGTTGCTGCATGTCTGATGGAGTGGGCAGTAATTGCCCTAGGTCTCGGCAAGGATTGTGTATCATAAGCTCTGGCAATCGTCGCCCGGAGCAACCTGTGGAAGCCGAAAACTTCTGCCCCATCATGGCTGGTAAATAGGACACAAAAAGTGCCTCCATTTTCCGGAAGGCCTGTGTTCTTTTTATACAGATGTGCAAGGCCCTGCACACATCCAGAGTGTGCAATATGTGTTCTCTGGAGTGAGATGGATTGGGGCAGAAATCCGGCAAAACCAACTCCTGTGCCCGATGAAACCAGGAGTTGATTTTGGGCAGAAAGACAGGGTTCAGCCGCAAGTCAACTTGATCCGTGTGAAAAGCACATAATTCCTTTCTCACAGAGTCCGGCCAGCTCCAATATTCTCTTGGCCGATGTTATGGCCACAAGAAAAACCACCTTATATGTTAAAAAAGTCAGGTGGACAGTCCTAAGTGGTTCGAAAGGAGCTTTAGTGAGTGTCTGCAATACTTTAGAGAGATCCCAAGTAGGATATTGGTGAACCATCACAGGTCTTAAATTGGTGACCCGTCTTAGAAACCTCCGTACCTCCAGGTGCTTGCTCCACAGGACAAAACTGAAGCCAAAGCCGCTACCTGTCTATGTAGAGTCGATAGAGACAACCTCTTCTCCAGACCGGTTTGAAGAAAGTCTAACAATTGTGGAACAGAGACCCTGGTTGCCTCAATGTTCCATCTGGTGCCTAACTCACAAAAGGACTGCCAAGTGGCATCATAAATTCATGTCGTGGAAGGTTACCTGGCAGCCTGTATCTTCCGAATAATGCCGGAGAAGTTCCGCTTCTTCAGAAGTCTCCTCTCAACTGCCATGCAGTCAAATGCAACTATTGTGGATCCGGATGATAGATGGGACCCTGGCTGAGGGAGATCCTGTCGGGCAGAATTTTCCAGAGTGTGGCAATCAACAGGCTGACCAGATTTGCGAACCACGGACACCTGGACTAACATGGGGCTATGAGAATCACTTCTGCCTTGTCTCTTAAAATTCGACTGATCACCCGTGGTATCAGCACCATAGGTGGAAATGTGTAAAGAAGACTCTGGGGCCAAGGGCAATGAAGGGTGTTGACTCCCTCCGACTCCTGTGTTGGGAATCTGAAGAAGAAGCGAGGCAGTTGACTGTTTGTCGGTGATGCAGAAAGGTCTATGATCGACTGATCGAATCGAACTGCAATCTCCTTGAACAATTCCGGAAGCAGACACCGTTTCGAATGGTTGATGGTGGCCCTACTCAGACAATCTGCCTGTACATTGTTTGAGCTGGAAATGTGCTCTGCTTTGATGGATATCAAGTACTTCTCCGCCCAGCGACAGAGTAGCCTCACCTCCTCCATCAGTGATCTGGAGTGTGTACCCCCTTGTCAGTTTACGTGAGCCTTGGCGGCTACATTGTCAGTCAATAGGAGCACGTGATGGCCCGCAATCCAGGCCTTGAATTCCCTGAGAGCCAAGCATGCTGCTCTCAATTCTAGCCAATTTATGCTCCTTTGTGACTCTGTCCTTGACCAATTCCCTTGGTTCACCAAATTTTGACAATGGGCACCCCAGCCGTCCAGATTGGTGTCCGATGTGACCAACAGACAGTTCTGGTCCCTGAAAAAACATCCCCCTTACATGTGACCGGACACCCACCAGCAGAAGGATGTCAAGACCGCCGACGGGACCCGGATTCAGTGACTTCTGAAATGACAGGAGAAACCACTGCAGAGGTCGTGCATGGAGCCTTGCCCAAGGCACTACATTTATGCAAAAAATAATCTTGCCTAATATGGTTGACAGTATGGCTAGCGACACTACTCTTGTTGAGCAAATTAAGGTTATCATGCTTATGATGCTCCTCAGTATTTCTGGGGACAGGAAAACCTGACAGTTTACGGTATTAATTATCACCCCAAAATGTAACAGGCAATTTGTCAGCGTGAAATGGCTTTTCTCCACATTGATTGAGAAGCCATGGGCCTGTAGACAGCGTACTGTCTCCTACATCCACTCCACTCATTTGTGTGATGTCGATTGGACCAGAATGTCATCCAGGTAGGTTTGTATCTGGATAAGTCTGGCCCTGAGTGAAGCCCCCAGCGCTGATGCTAGACCAAACGGGAGTGCTCGATACTGGAGATGTTTGCCCTTGTAGCAAAATCTCAGGTACTGCCTGTGGTGTGGGGCAATCAGGACGTGTAAATATACTTTCATGAGGTCGATGGAGGTCAAGATGTCTCCCTTCCAGACATTCTCCAAGATTGATTGTAGAGAATGCATCTTGAATCTCCGATACCTCAGATATTTGTTCAAGCCCTTGAAGTTTAGAATCGGTTGGAACCCCCCCCCCCAAGGTCTTTTGGATGATGAATAACATGGAATAATACCCATGCTCCCGCTGTTCTACTGGAACGGATTCCACTGCCTTTATGTCCAGTAAATGCTGGATGGCTGTGCCCATGAGCCGTCTTTTGGCTGCATCCTGTGATGTGGGGCAACAGATGAAAAACCTTGGGGGGGGGTACAAGGAATTCCATGGAGAGACGGGATGTTACGGTGTCCTGTACCCACGCATCTGTGGTGGTCTGCTCCCATTAGTCTGCAAAAAGACTTAGTCGGCCTTGAAGTCAGCGGGGGCAGCAAAAGGAGCGATTGCTCCCCCAGTGAAATGGTTGCTTATTTGGGGGATGCAACCTGTTCCTATCTGGGAACTGATACTGACCTGGCTAATAGCCCTGTCCCTGTGCAAACCCCCTCTGAGACCTGCCAAAATTCGATCCCCCATAGGGACAAAAATAAGGTCTTCAAAAGGGTGCAGCTGCCCGGCTATCAAACCACTGTGATAAAGTTGGCAAAATCTTCCTCTTATCGCTAGCTTCTATCAATATTGGGTCTAAGGACTCACCAAATAACTTGGATCCTTTGGATGGAGCAGACACGAGTCTCCATTTTTGCCTGGAGTTTGCCTGACATAGCTTGAGCCAAAGCAGGCATCTGGCCATAACAGCTGATGCAATGGCTCGGGTCCAAACCTAGCTTAAATGAGAGTAGCATCTGCCGTAAATTCTACGGCTGCCACTACTTTATTAAAATCTTGATGTGTCCTCATATCTGTGGCCGGAACCCTCTCTTGCATATGTTTTAGCCAAAGCAAGGATGCCCTGTTAAGAAGGCTGCCGTCACCACCTTGATCACTCAGGCAGCTGCTTGGTGTGCTTTATGGAGTGCCAGCCTATGCACCTCTGGCTTCAACATCTCCTCAGCCTCCTCTAACGCCGTTGATGGGGATGCTAAAGCAATCACTGGCTAATCAACCGCCGGTACCTGTAAGAGCTCCATGAGATCAGGAGCTGTGTTATATGAGGTCATGTCCCTGGTGATGACCACTGCTTGTGGATCATATCTAAAAATAACTGGGGCACCGGAATAACTTCCGCTTCGGTAGAAGGCTCAGAAAAGAGCAACTCCGCTGGATCCTGTGCCGCTCCTGTTACTTCCAGGCCCATAGTGGTCGTTCTCAACCTTGTAGAGGTCTTTGCCTTAAATAGCAGGGCCTTGAACAAGTGAGGCCTGAACAGCCCCTTAAAGGCAGGCTATTCCGGCATCAGGCCCTCCTCGTCTGACAATGCTTGATCTAATAGGGACACCTCCATCGACAAGGAATCTTCGGTCTGAGAAGCTGAGTCCGAACAGCAAGAAATCTGCTGGGACACTGACCCTCCTTGGTTGGTAAACTGATGGAATCTGTCTTAAATGGGCCCCTCGGACCTCACTGATGTTTGCCTATTGTGGTGCTTGCCAGCTTCAAAGCTGTGCTGCATCACCTCCGAGATCCGTTTCTGGGCCTTAAATGACATCTCCATCTCACCGCCACTTGACGGACGTTCCACCGCCACCATCTGGATGAGAGAGGCTGCAGGTGAAGGTCTCAGCCCCCTGCTCGACTCTCCTCCTAGGGGCAGTGGGACAATGACCCTGATGGCCTGAGGCTAGTGGATGGGCCTGGTTCTGCCAATAACCCAAGATCCAAATCAACTGGGTCAATCAACTGGGCAATGCCTGTACTGGCTCTAGGCCCGAAATCCTCTGGGGGACTAAGATGCCTCCGCTCCTCAGCGGCCTTAACCCCTTTCTCCACTTGTTTTTCTAGTGCCTTTTGTAACCGCTGTTCCACCCTCTCCTGGGCTTTGGAAGGCCTCCTGATGGATATGGCCTTGGCCTTCAGTTTAGACGCAGCCTCCTTATTCCCACTCTTAGCCTTATGAGAACAGTGCTTGGAACTGTGCCTAGCTGTCCCATGGAAGTGAGAGCCCTCACCCCTCTCCATAGGGTCAGCAAAAGAGGCGTCAAGTCCACGCAATAGATATAACTATAAGGAAATGGGCCTGCTCAAGTAACACCCCAACCAGAAATCCTGCTGGAAGCTCAATATACGTCAGCGGCCTTGTGAAATTGCTGTGAATGCACTCTGCGCCTGTAGTTCCTGCTGCTTGGTAATTTGTGTAGTAGCCCACTAGCTGCCACTATTGCAATCCGGCTTTAAGCGGGTGCAGCCCCAATCAATGCCAATCCCGAGCCTGAGGCCTTCTGGCAACCTGTCTTCCAAGTCACGAGCGGTATCAGGCCTCCAGCCCTTCATGCTCTGAGACAAAATGGTGCGCGCTGTCAATTAGTGACTAGTCCTGCTGCGTCAAGTCCCCTGTGGCTGTTGTAATGTTGTTCATCTCAGAGGCCTATGGCAGGGTCGGACCCAGTGCCCTTCAAGCTGCCTCCAAGGGCTGCCTTCATAGCTGAGGGTTGGAAAACAAGCCCTTTTACAAGCTGCACGTAAATCACCAGAAAAACTGCCTTTCAGGTAGCATAAAATGGCCACCACTGCCATTAACCACCAACCGCTATGACTGCTGCCTCGCACCCAATTCGAGTGCAATGCTCTTGCATTGACACCAGCTCAGCTCTGAAAGGGGAGAGAAACTGGGACTGATCGCCTCTGCTGACTCTCACCGCCTCTCGCTACACCGTTTCAGGTGCTCAGCACGCCAAACTCACACTATCAATATCCACAGCTGTTTCAGGCACTGGGTTCTTCTGCCCATCTTTGATAATGGTGGCTGCGGCCTGAAGGCTCACCTAATGGCGGCCACAGTCTGCTCTGCTGAAGCGTTCAACAGCTGTTGTGAGGTGGTCAGCGATACAGCAAAATCTCAGCAAACTTGAGCCTATGGTTCCTCTGCTGCTAAAAAAATCAGCAAGGCTTATCCGAAAAACACATCTAGTCCAGTGGTGTGTTTCAAAGTTTTTACTACCGGTTCTGTGGGCGTGGCTTGCTGGGCATGACATGGCTTGATTTGCGTGGCTTGGGGAATGTGGCAGGGGAAGGATACTATAAAATCTCCATTCCCACCCCACTTCAGGGGAAGGATACTGTAAAATCTCCATTTCCTCCTGATCAGCTGGGATTTCAGAGGCAGAGAATAGATGAGGGTGGCGTGAGTCAGAATTTTTACTAATGGTTCTCCGAACTACTCAAAATTTCTGCTACCAGTTCTCTAGAACTGGTCAGAACCTGCTGAAACCCACCTCTGCTCTAGCCTATTTCAACAGAGAACACTCTCAGCAAGTCTGAACAAGCTCGAGACTGAGTTGAAACTGGGAGAGGCAGCAGAGGGGGTGTCTCTTCAAGTTACAACCCAGTCTGTAGAGCTAGAAGACAGAGTGAATCCCATGCCGGGAGTCTCAAATCCCCTATCAGGAAAAGATGGGCCATCTGGAAAAAGGAGGCTTATGCAGTTCGATGGGCTTTACTGTCTTTACTGGCACTTCCTAGAGGGGACTATAATGCTTTCGGGGTCTGGACTGATCACAAAAACCTTGAGGTCCTAAAGACCCCCAGAAAACTGTCTCCCAAACAAGTTCATTGGGATCAATATTTCAGACATTTTAAATTTGGAATGAAATACAGCAGGAAAAAACCTGTTAGCAGATGCCCTAACAAGGAAGCCTCAATTTGACAGCCGCCGGGAGGAAGTGGTCCACGCCATCATTCCTCCCTCACAATCGGTCGCCCAAGTCACCACCAGTAAACAAGCCAAAGGACCACCCGACCCAGATTGGGATGGATTAAATGGCTAAATGGAAAGCAGCGCTACCAATGGACCCTTGGCTAACCACAATAAAGATGTCCTGACCATGAGGGAGGGACTAGCATGGAAAGGATCCAAATTGTATGTCCTAGCAAACCTGTGACTCAAAGTACTCCAGCGCAGCCACTACTCCAAACTGGCCAGCTACTTTGGATTCCTAAAAACCCTACACCTCGCTAGGAGACAATTCTGGTGGCCAAGGATGAAAGCAGAGGTGGAAGACTATGTAAGAAGCTGTGCCACATGTGCAACGATGAAGCCGAGACCTGGAAAATTGCCGGGACTTCTTCAGCAAGTGGCAAGCCCCAGCAGACCATGGGAAGAAATTGCAATGGATTTTATAGTTGAACTCCCAGAAAGTGGGGGAGCACAGTAATTTGGACAGTTATTGATCTGTTTTTAAAGCAAACCCATTTCACTGCTTGCTCCGGACTACCATCCGCCAAGAAACTTCCAAAACTTTTCATCAAATGCATCTACCACCTGGATGGAATACCCCACTGCATCATCTCAGACTGAGGAGTCTAATTCACCGCAAAATTCTGGAGAAAATTTTTGAGGTACATTGGATCTACACAAGGTCTTAGTCTGGGTTTTCATCTGAGCACAAATGGAGCAGCGGAACGTACGAAAGCAATGGTGGAGCAATACATAAGATGCTCTGTGGATTACCAACAAGAGAATAGGGCAGATCTATTACCATTTGCAGAGGTGGCTTACAATGCAGCGCACAGTAGCACTGAAGTGCCCTTTCCAGGTCACCAGCAGCATGGAGTTTGTCCCCGTGCCTGAGCTGCCCAGAGATCCCCCTTTGTCCATGTCTGTAACAGAATGGATGGAGTCATTTAAAAAGGGGTAGAAAAATATGAAGAAAGCGCTGTCAGAAGCCGCAGAGGAATATAAAAAACAGACAGACAAGCACCGTTCACCCCAACCCCCCTTCTGGATGTGGGATAAGGTTTTTCTATCCACCTAATACTTACAATTAAGGCTGCCTAGCAAGAAATTGGGACCCAAGTTCCTAGGTCCTTTCCCAATAGTAAAAATAATTAACCCAGTGACAGTTCAGCTTAGCCTCCCTCGCATTCTAGGAAAAATACACCCTGTTTTTCATTGTAGCTTGCTGAAACCCTCAGTTGGGTCCAACTTAAGACCTCAAACCCAACTACCTTCTCCTCCTATAGTGGTACAAGGAGAAACCCATTATGAAGTCAAGAAAATATTAGATTCTAGGCTATATAGCTGTCAATTACAATTTAGTACACTGGAAAAGGTACTCTTTGTCTGGAGCTATCTGGGTCAAGTGTTGGGATATGAAAGCAGATAGGCCAGTCAAACAATTCCATGACAATTACCTGGACAAGCCAAAGTCGGGGTGGGGGGTCAGGACTATGAGTAACCCTCTGTATTATTCTCTTTCCAGGACATGCGTCTTTTCTGGGGGGGGGCAGCCTGTCAGACCTGGAAGCCCTCTTTCTACCTTTGTGCCTTCAGGCTTCAGGCCTGCCACAAATTCTACTATGGGGAATTGGGAGAGGGGATTGTATAGACTGAAGAAGGTATGTAGTGAAAATAAAATTCCTTATAGAAAGTCAAGGCCACTGTGCCCTGCAGCTGTGTTGAGAAGAATGAGGAGGTATCTTCTGTTTCGGACGATACCTGATTGGACGTGTGGTGGACATTTGGGTGAGAGGCAAGATCTTGAACTTTCTTTTGGGTGTGGAAAACCCAGAAGCTCTCAGATTCAGGTTTTCCAAGCTGTGCCAATATGACATCTCTAATAAGTTAGCTTTGAGGAACTTCAAGCCTCGGAGTTTGATTTCGTTGGGGGTGTTTCTTGGAACCCTGACAAACTGTTTACTGCCTTCATAGATCTCAAATGTGGTTTTTAATTCCATAATAGAAACATTATTTGGAAGAAATTAGCCACATTAAACATGGAACCCAGACGCATACTCCTGATTAAGGCCCTCTATTCAAAACCTAATAGAAAGTGTATAGTGGTGTAAACCCCTACCCATCGAAAAGACTTATTTGTCAACTGTAGGTCCCTTTTATCTTTAGATATCTAAAATCCCTACTTGAAAGAACAATCCCCTCAAGAACAAGACTTGAACTTAAGATTGTCCTATTTCCTCTTGGGCTCTAACATATGCATTATTATTAGAACTGTTTATACACAACGCAATTCAGCTAAGAATCTATTACCATTATGGTGATCCTATGGCACAGGTGGCACAAGTGGTACGCAGAGCACTCTTTGCGGGCATGCCAGCTGTTGCCCCAGCCCAGCTCCACCATGCATACATACGCGGCTCCTGCCAGCCAGCTTCAGGTTTCTGCTGCTCATGTGAGGGGGAGGGGGAGCCGCATGTGCAGGGGACAGGGTGCATGCGCAGGACACTTACATTGCATTTTGGGGGTTTGCGTGTGCACTCCCCCATGCCCCATTTTGGGCCTGGAAGATCTCATGCACCAACCTGGAAGCCAAAATGGGACACGGGGGCACAGCACAAGGCCCCCCCACACTCCACCATTTTGGGCTTAGAAAGCCTCCTGCACCAACCTGGAAGCCAAAATGGGGCGTGGGAGGAATATGCAGTGGGGAACACACACACATGCACAGGGAACACACGTGCATGCATGGAGGCAGGGCACATGCACAGGGGTGCTCGCATTGCATTTTGGGGGTTTGGCCACACACACGTCCATTCACGCGCATGCTTTGGGCACTCAGCACCAAAAATATTAACCATCACTGATCTATTATATTAAATAATTGATGTATTGAGTAAAGGCAATGTGTTTATCTGAACATTGATGTTTGTATTAAGCTAAGGTGACCAGATTTTAACATTGGTAAAGCGGGACACCATTGACCCGCATTGACCAGGGGGGGGGGTGTTCTTGATTAAAAATTTGGTCTATATGGAGCAACAAATATGTTCATAGAACGCAAAAATAGTATTGTAATATATTTTTTTAAATTTCAACATAAGTACAATTTACAAATATATATACAAATAAATAGCCACATGGCCGCCGAAAACCGTACATTCCCTTCCCATTCTCCCACTGTAACCTAGCTTGTCATGCATTCTTTCCAAAAATCAGGACTTTTTTAAACGCTGCGGGACGCGGAACAAATTGTTAAAAATTGGGACTGTCCCGCCAAAAGCGGAATGTCTGGTCACGTTGTATTAAACACATATATTTTTTATTATTGAGTTTTCTTTTACCTATTTCATCTTGTAAATAGAACTTGTATTTTATCTTTATTTTATTTTATTGATATGGTCATAAGACCAATCAATCAACGAACATACTGAACTCAGTCTTATGTTGAATGTCTGGTCATAAAATTGAGTAATATTGTTTGGTAGTAAATCATACCGAAATCTGTGTCCTTATTTTAAAAAACATAGCTCTAAATTGAACACCAAACAGGCAGAATATATACTAAAATTATCAAATTTTGAGATGCCAAAGTTTGTATAACTATGCAGAATATATTACTGCAAGGAAAGAGGTTTTTTTTTAAAAAAAAACTGGCTATTTTTGTTTAAACATTCTTACAACTATTATTTCTGTATTCATTTTCCTAAGTGGGAGTTACTTTCTTTATATATATTGCTATGGTATTACATTTAAAATGGCTGGAAAATATTTACATTATAAAACATGTTTTACACATGTTTTAAAATTAATTAGAATGCAAATTAAAATTATTTTTATTTTATTACTTGTTTAATGCAATGTTTGTAAATAGAAAAAAATAGTTCAGCCAATGTTATTTTGGAAGCTTCACACAATTACCATCATACTGGAAAATGCCAGAACATTTTGCAACAGATTGCTCACACAACAAATAAGGAGAACAACATAAGTGTTGTTTCTTTGAATATTAAACAAGAGAAAACATACTGGAGAAAAATTACCTTTGTTGGTTGTTTAATAAACACAGAAACACAGAGTTATCACATTACTATCACCAAGTCCAAAGTGAAGACAAGTATGATAGAGCAGGGGTGTCAAAGTCAAGGCCCATGGGCAAAATCTGTCCCATGGGGTACTTAGATCTGGCCCACAGAAATAGCAAAGAACCAGTCTGTGGTGCTTTTGCCAGTAAAAACAGAGCTCAGGAGGGCCGCATGAGGCCCTCCTGGGCAATGTTTTCAGCTGCGACGGCCTCCTCCAGCTCTCTGCCAGCAAAAATAGAGGTTGGGAGGGCAAAGGGCTGCAGGAAGATGTCCCCAGCCCTGCCCAGGCCATCACAGATGTCCCCGACACAAATGACATTGAGCTGGCCACACCTCCCTGGCCACACACACCCCACGCCCCCAAGGTCAAACATAACCCTGATGTGGCCCTCAATGGAATTGAGTTTGACACCCCTGCTATAGAGGGTCCTGCAATTTTTAAAAGTTAGTTACTGCTAGTCTTCAATAATGTCTTATTATTGGATTTAATTATGCTTTGCAAACCTTTTTTTCATTTACAAAAAAATTAAACAGAGATCCAACATTTGGAAATACCTTTTTTAAAATCTGCATCTGCAGACATATCACAAATTGAAAAAATATGAGTTAGCATCACCACTATCAATAACACATTCCAGAATTCAACATACTTAAATACAAACATTTCAAGTCATTACTGATTGAAAACTTCTCCAAAAAATTTAAAATACTGTATCTCACATTTCACACAAAATTCAGCAGTTTCTTTAGAATCAGCAATGAAATTGAAGCAAATTTATATTCCACAAAATTCAAAATCAGCTCATCAACCATGATGCACAGCCAATACATGATGCATAGTGAAGCAAAAATCTTAATTCTGCTTAGTTCTTTTTTTGAAAAATCCTACATGCTCCAAAGCTAAATCTAATAAAGAGAAAATGTTTATTATACAGGAAATTGGATTTTGAAGCAGTTTTGCTCCACACCCCAACTGAATAAGAAAACAGTATCTATACCGCTTTTCCAAGTCCTCTAACAAGGGAAATCTATGTCTAAGTACATTATTTCTAACGATGTTTGTGAAAGAAACAGTATGGATAGTTTACAAAGAATTGGCTTTATCTTTGATATATTATGAAATACAGTTGCAAGAAAAAGTATATGAACCCTTTGGGATTACGTGGAGTTTTGTATGAATTGGTCATAAAATGTGCTCTGAACTTCATCTAAGTCACAATAGAAAAACACAGTCTGCTTAAAATAATACTACACAAACATTAGATGTTGCCATGGTTTAATTGAACATAACATGTGTTCACAGTGCAGGGAGGAAAAACATAACATAACATTCACAGTGCAGGGAGGAAAAAGTATGTGACCCTTTGGACTTAATAACTGGTTGACCCTCCTTTGGCAGCAATATCCTCAACCAAACGTTTCCTGTAGTTGCAGATCAGACCTGCACAACGATCTGGAGTAATTTTGGACCACTCCTCTTCACAAAACTGTTTCAGTGTAGCAGTATTCTTCGGATGTCTGGTGTGAATCACTCCCTTAAGGTCATGCCATAGCATTTCAATCGGGTTGAGGTCAGGACTCTGACTGGGCCACTCCAGAAGGCGTATTCTGTGCTGTTAAAGCCATTTTTTTGTTGAATTACTTGTATGCTTTGGATCATTGTCCTGTTGCATCACCCATACTCTGCGGAGCTTCAGTTGGTGGACAGATGGTCGTACGTTTTCCTGCAAAATGTCTTGATAAACTCTGGAATTCATTTTCCCATCAATGACAACAATCCGTCCAGGCCCTGAGGCAGCAAAGCAGCCCCAAACCATGATGCTCCCTCCGCCATGTTTTACAGTGGGGATGAGGTTTTGATGTTGGTGTGCTGTGCCTTTTTTTCTCCACACATAGTGTTGTGTGTTCTTCCCAAACAACTCAATTTTGGTTTCATCTGTCCACAGTTTATTTTGCCGGTAGTGCTGTGGAACATCCAGGTGCTCTTTTGCAAACTTCAAACATGCTGCAATATTTTTATTGGACAGCAATGGCTTCCTCCGTGGTGTCCTCCCATGTACTCCATTCTTGTTTAATGTTTTCCTTATTGTAGATGTGTCAACAAAAATGTTAGCGTGTGCCAGAGATTTCTGTAGGTCTTTAGCTGACACTCTAGGATTCTTCTTTTCCTCATGAAGCATTCTGCGCTGTGCTCTTGTAGTCATTTTTACAGGACAACCATGCCTAGGGAGAGTAGCAACAGTGCTAAACTTTCTCCATCTGTAGACAGTCTGTCTTACTGTGGACACATGAACATCAAGGCTTTTGGAGATACTTTTGTAATCCTTTCCAGCTTCATGCAAGTCAACAATTCTTGATCGTAGGTCTTCTGAGAGCTCTTTTCTGCGAGGCATGGTTCACATCAGACAGTGCTTCTTGAAACCAGTACACTCAAAACAGGTGTGTGTTTTTAAAGGGCAGGACAGCTGTCAGCAACACATCCAACATTATCACACTGATTGGGGTCAAGGTTGGCTCACTCCTGGCTCCAATTAGCTCTTGGAGAAGTCATTAGGCTAGGGGCTCACATACTTTTTCCTCCCTGCACTGTGAATGTGTACATGTTATGTTCAATTAAACCATGGCAACATCTAATGTTTGTGTAGTATTATTTTAAGCAGACTGTGTTTTTCTATTGTTGTGACTTAGATGAAGTTCAGAGCACATTTTATGACCAATTCATACAAAACTCCACGTAATCCCAAGGGGTTCACATACTTTTTCTTGCAACTGCAATCATGACTATTTATTAATTAATTTATTTATTTATTTATTAATGCAATTTATATGCCGCCCTATCTCCAAGGTCTCAGGGCGGCTCACAACGATAAAGAAGCACAGTTCCTCATTAAAAACAATATAAAATTAAAATTCCACTTTAAAACAATTTAAAATTCATTAAGAAACCAATCAGTCCAGTCTGCGGAACAAGTAGGCACCAGCTGAAGCCTTCGAGTGGTTTTCAAGGGCAGCCCTGGGTAGAGAGTGTTGCAGTAATCAAGACGGGAGGTGACCAGTGCATGAGTAACAGTGCATAGGGCATCTTGGTCCAAGTAAGGGCGCAACTGGCGCACAAGGCGGACCTGGGCAAATGCTCCTCTAGTTACGGTCGTTACATGATCTTCCAGAGACAACCATGAATCCAGGAGAACACCTAAGTTGTGAGCCCTATCCACAGGGCGTAACACCTCACCCCCGATGGTCAACGATGGAATATCTCGATCGGACCAAGATGCCGGTACCCACAGCCACTCGGGCTTGGCAGGGTTGAGTCGGAGCCTGTTCCTCCCCATCCAGGTCCATACCGCTTCCAGGCAGCGGGACATCACGTCGAGGGCATCACTGGGCTGGTTTGGGGTGGATATAAAAAGCTGGGTATCATCAGCGTACTGATGATACTGCACCCCAAAACCATGGACGGTCTTCCCAAGAGGCTTCATATAGATGTTGAACAGGAGAGGCGAGAGGACCGACCCCTGGGGCACCCTACAAGTGAGGGGCCTCATAGCTGACCTCTGCCCCTCTGCCAACACCGCTTGCGTACAGCCCGAGACATAGGAGGAGAATCATGGTAGAACAGTGCCTCCCACTCCCAACCCCTTGAGCCGTCACAGCAAGATACCATGGTCGATGGTATCAAAAGCCGCTGAAAATCCAAGAGGACCAGAACAGAGAAGTATCCCCTGTCCCGAACTCTCCAAAGTTCATCCACCAGCGCGACCAATGCTGTCTTCGTGCTGTACCCTGGCCTGAAACCCGATTGGTATGGATCCAGGTAGTCTGTATCCTCCAGGGCCAAAGGGAGCTGCCATGCCACCACACTCTCAACAACCTTCGCGACAAAGCGAAGGTTGGAGACAGGACGGAAGTTATCCGGTATGGTTGGTTCCAAGGCAGGTTTCTTGAGGAGGGGTCTCACCACCGCCTCCTTCAAGGTGGCAGGGAAGATCCCCTCATCCAAGGATGCCATTATTACTGCCTGGATCCAATCCCGTGTCACCTCTCGGGCTGCATAAGCAAGCCAGGAGGGACACGGGTCCAGTACACACATGGTGGCCCTCAGCCTTCCCATGATCCTGTCCACTTCCTCAGGGGTGACAGGAGCGAACTCCTCCCAAATCCCAAGACCAGCTACCTCCTCACCATCAGACCCTGCCCAGTCAGAGTCCAGACTGTCCCGAATCTGAGGGATCTTATCCAGTAGATGCTGACTAAACTTCTCTCCCCGCAAAGGATCGTCCCCCACCCTCCGATTCAGGAGGGAGCGGGACGCCCTAAACAGGGTAGCCAGGTGATTATCTGCGTACGTGATGAGGGCAGAGAAGTATGCACGCTTCGCTACCTCCATCGCCACCAGATAAGATTGTGTGAATGATCTCAACTGGGAACGATCAGATTCGGAACGACTGGCTCTCCAACCGCTCTCTAGGCCTCTCCTATGGTGCTTCATCTCCCGGAGCTCCTCCGTGAACCAAGGAGCCAACCGGGATCTGCGTCGAGTCAGAGGCCGCAAAGGCACGACACGGTCAAGTGCCCCGGAGGCAGCCTTTTCCCAGGCATCCCCCAGAGCCTCAACCGGGGCATGGGAAAGAGAGAGAGGTATTGTCCTAAGCTCCATCTGGAACCTCTCTGGGTCCATCAGGCGCCTGGGGCGGAACCAGATGGTCAGTCCCGCATCCAAGCGGGGGGATGGTGGTTTGTCATTCTGGAAGCCCAGCCGCAGGAGATAATGATCGGTACATGACAAGGGATAAATAACTGGTACTCCCCCACTGAGATCATCACTCCATTGTTCCGAGATAAAAACAAGATGGGGGATGTGCCCCCCCTCATGAGTTAGGCCCTGAATTATCTGGGTCAGGTCCATGGCTGCCATGGAAGCCATGAACTCCCGGGCCGCCCCCGATGCTCCACCCAGGAATGGCAGATTAAAGTCCCCCAGAACAGTAAGTTTAGGGAACTCAATCACCAACCCCGAGAGAGCCTCTAGCAGCCAGGGCAGGGCTGTTGATACTCTTCCATTTAATTGCAAAAACATTAAAAACAAATGTAAAATATTTCATAGTTTCTAAAAATACAAATAAACTAACTGTTTAAAATAAAAGGCATTCTAGTCAGTGTACAATAGAATCTGAATTAAAACAAATATATGAGAGGATACATATTTTTAAAAAAAGATTTCACTTTATCTCAGGGAGAGGGACTAACTTCCATTATATTTTTCTACCTAAAAACAAAACCACTGAGTTGAGGAAAAAACTAAATTTAAATTTAAACAGTACATATGTTCAGAATATTTTGAATTCAAAACATTTTGAGCTGAAAAGTGTTGTTACTTTTTTTTTTTTTAATTTGATTTATATGCCGCCCTTCTCCGAAGACTCAGGGCGGCTTACAATGCATTAAGCAATAGCCTTCATACTTTTGTATATTTATACAAAGTCAGCTTACTGCCCCCACAAAGTGGGTCCTCAATTTACCTACCTTAGAAAGGATGGAAGGCTGAGTCAACCTTGAGTCTGGCGAGATTCGAACATGCAGTAATTGCAGACATCTGGTGTTTAATTACAATGCTTAGTCTGCAGAGCTATCCAGGCTCCTACTTCAACTGTCATTTGAAATGGGTTGTTCAGATCTTATTGGAACTGTTCTGATGTTGTTCCAAAGTTCTCGAAATGTTTTTGCATATTCCTCTAAATATTTTTAAATGTTGTAATGGTCGTAATGTGATGTTTTGTTTTGTTTTGTTTTTTGCTTAGCTTAATTTGTAGACACCCCCATTAGCCAGCATGGACAGCAAACCGGTGGCAACCCGCGGAGGATTTCACTACAGCCGAGGACACTGCAACCATTATAAATATGAACTGGTTGCCAAGCATCTGAATTTTGATTATGTGGCCATGGGAATGCTGCAATGGTCATGTACAAAACAGTTTTAAGTCACTTTTTTTCAGTCCAGTTGTAACTTTGAATGGTCAATCAATGAACTATTGTAAATCAAGGACTACCTGTACTATACTATATAGATGACTATACTCTTGCAGTATATCTATATAAAATACTTTATCATTTCTAGCTGCCAGGTGAATGTTTAAACATAAGGTTGCATGACTTATTATATCATACAGACATTTAGGATGTTTGACCTCAAGATGCATGTTTATTTTATGAAGTAAGCCTCATTACCTATTTCTAATCAGTGGAAAGATCCAAAAACTTAGATGATAATTGATCTAAAATTGACCAATCCATGGAACTGCCTGCTTTCCTTCTACATGTCATTATCCTGCTAACTCATGGGTGTCAAACTCAATTGTGCTCCGTGACATATCGCGATGTTTTTTGCCTTTGTAGAGCCAGTGTGGGCGTGATCTACACATGACGCATCCAGCCCATGGGCTGCCAGTTTGACACCCCTATGCTAACTGAATATCAGCACAGTTTTGCTAGACTTTTCCATAATGCACCATTCTTACCTTACATAAACTCAAAATGTCTGCTACCAATGCATATGTTCTACATGTAACATATTACAAATCAAATGAGAAAGGAATATTTAGCTCTTTGCAAAGAAATTCAGTTGAAATTGGCCAGAAGTTAAAGAAGAAAGTAGCTTGATGCATTTGGGGGGGGGGGGTGTTTTTTCTCCCGTATGCCAATCGATCAATTTGTCGTTTGTCAATAAAAAATCCAAGTAACATGATTGAGCAGGGAGGACGAAGAGTGGATAGCATTTTAGAGCTTAGACAGATATTTTACCTCTGGTCTTTGAAAGGAGGTTATTAGAAAAGAAGGGAAAATTAAATTAGGACCCAAAATTTACAGTGGCACTAGAATAGTTAGATGAATTAACGAATCAACAAATCAATAAATTAGTTCTGTGGAGAATGAAGTGATATGATGAGAACTTGAAATAGTATGCCAAAAGGTAGATGATACCCACTGTGGAGATAGTATGCTAATTGGGATTCTAATACCACAAAATCATAGTGATATGGAAAGATCTATATTTAATATGATCATATTTGGATTTCACGTAAGTAAGATCAGATAAATGTAAGATGTTAATGGTACAAACACTGTAAAAATCAATTAAAAATATTTACTTATTTTGCAAATCATCTTGTCTAGTATCTTTGTATGTTGACCAGAGTAGTCCTACAGAAATTTATAAATTTAGAAAATATTATAATGAATTTGCAGTATTTAGATCAGAAATTCCGTTTTACACTTCTGGGTTTTAAACATCCTTTTTAGTTGGAAACCAATATATTGTAATTAATATGCCAATTATTATTTTATTTGTGACACAGGCAGACAGGATTTGGCATTTTTATCCAATTATTGAGACCTGGAATAGTCTATATTTGAATTGCATAGTCAATTATCCTTATTTCTGAATTCTGTATTTGCAGATTTGCTTACTAACTAAAATGCATTTGTAAGCAAAAATCAATACTCATGGTGCTTTCACAATCATTCATAGACATGCAGAAATTGTGTCCATGAATCAAAATATATAATTAAGGGAGGAGAAGAAAGCAAATCTAAAGCTTATTTAAAACAGCTAGCCTATAAATGGAGTAATTATCCTTCATCTTGGCAACAATTTTAAATTAGTTAATACAATAATCTCAATATTTTATTAAATTTATTTTGTATGCTACCTTTCTGTATCACCCATAGAGAGAAGAACAAAAAATAGTAACAAAGAATAACATTACTACAAATCGGAATAAAATGATTGCTCATGATACACAATAAGGTGTCAAAAGTTTCCCAGGTTTGTTTTCAGGTTTCATAAACAAAATACCTGCCCTAAAAAGGCCCTTCTTGTGATTATCTGCCTCACTTAATTTGGCAAAGGTACTTGGAGAGAAGCCTTATACAGAGGTCACTAAAATCCAAATAGGTAAATATTAGGAAGAGAGGTTCCTAAGTTACTAAGCCATTTAGTGCTAGTAAATTGAACACTAGTACTTTGAACTGGGTTTGGAAATGGACTATAGACACACTACAAAGCAACAACATAATATATTTTGCACCTGTCGGTCCAGCTGGCATAGATGCTGATTTGAATGAACCTTAGTTTTTACACTATTTCCAAAGACACAGTTGCAGATAAATCATTTTAATTATCCATAGGAAGTTATGAATAATTAAATAATTATTTACAAAATAATTATTACAAAATAAGCTGGTCACAAGCTCTAATTTTGTTTTAATAAAGAGCAGTAAAAGCCCCTGAGACCTTTAAGCCTCTGATGTTAATAATGGATCCAAAAGTACTTCCATACCATCTACTTAATCTTTTAAGTAGTGAAATACTTTTCCTGTACATGTAGAATATTTTCTAAAACGGATATGAATAGTATTCAAAAAAATAAGAATGAATATTCTTAACCACAAGCATGATTATCAAAAATACTGAATCATTTTTCCATTATTCCAGCACATATTTATGTTGTGGTGCAGTAGTCCATGTTACTGATTCTGAACAGCAGAATGAGGGGGCATTCATCTCAGGGGTGGGTGGGTTGATTTACACAGCTGGTAAAACCTTCTTGGCCTACTTACAACTATTCATATACTTTATATCTATATGAATATTAGTCTCAAACTGAAATTACCAAACTTTCCCCCCAAATACATTTATGTATGGCTAAATAACAATTTCAAATGCAAATATAATACAATAATCTAACACACTGATGATTAGGACTTTGGATAACCATCTTGAAAAGAGCTCAACTAAGGAAACAGAAGGTTAAATGCAGTTCTACCTGTCATCAACCCTGATTATCTTTTCTGGTCCAATATGGCAGTTACCATGTCATTTATAATCTCATTTTCTTTTGCCAGTTGAAATACTGCCAACATTGTATGACATTTTCCCATCATGCCATGTGGCGTACAATTATCAGTATCCAGGGGCGAAATGCTACCAGTTCGGACTAGTTTGGCCGAACTGGTAGTGATGGTGGCGGGTGGTTCGGAGAACCGGTAGCGACGGCAGCATGAGGCTCCACCCACCCGCCCAGTCATAGTTGCTTCCTGGTTTTAACCAGGAAGTAACCTGTTTTTTACCCTCTGCACATGCTCAGAAGGGTTTGCGCATGCACAGAGGGTCTGCACGCACACATGATGCGGCACATGCACTTCCAAAACAGTAGGGAAGATAAGTAGATTTCACCCCTGCCAGTATGTATCATATACAAAACATTACAAAACCTCCTTGCACCCTATTCTACAGCTAACCAAATTTCTGTGTGATTTACTCTAATATACAGGTCAAGATGAATAGTAAGGAAAAGGATGAGAAACAAAAAATTCCAGAATGTATGTGAGCAAAAGGAAGGAAACCTTTCATTTAGGACAACAAATAAACAAGTGGTTCTTATATATAGATGTATGTATTCCAAAATAATACATATGTATGTATTTCAGGGAAAGAGACTTTCCCCTATTCTCAGTACAGAAAGAAACAGCAACTTTCTGTGTGGAATTTCTGGAACCAGATAAAGGACCACTTCAAAGATCAGTCAATTACCATTATACATCTGTGACATCTGCAATTATTTTCAGTCAGTATGATCCAAAAGTAATGGCTTGTGTGAGGCACAGAAGCAAGTGAGAGCTAATTAAATCTTCTGCAACACTTCCCGTCTTCCAGGTATATCTATTAATTACATAATTCATTACTATATAATTTCAGTATAATTGCATTAAGTATTCACTGTGGTAAATTTGGAGAGAGTTTTGTCTGAAAACACATAGAAATATCTAATAGTCTTATCGACATTCACCAAACTTCATGATTCTCATTATGCTATTTTTCAAACTCTCAAAACTCTGGCCATTTTTAGCCAAAGAGTGCACTTCTTTTCCTTTTCCTTTCTTTAATTTTCAAGTGGTTTCAATTTTAAAGGTTAAATAAGAATTTTAGCACTGGCAAAAGTCAAGCAAGAAACAGAAAGCTATTTAATATATAACAGAAAGATATAAATATTTTATTCCATCTTAAGATCCAGCCAAGAGACACATGTCTTGTACCAAACTAGGCTAACCGGCTTGTCTGAACTTAAGGCGCAGTTTTTAAATGCTCTTTTGCTCCTAGCAAACACTGTCCATCAGAACGATGCTGGCAATAACTATTTCCGTAAGCTCTAGAAACACCGTTTATGCTTTCTCTTTTTTTCACCCCCTCAGCAGCAGCCTGTAGAAATGTACGCAAACACTCACGGGCGGGGGCGCGCGCGCGCCCGCTAACCACCGCCTCTTCCTTTTAAAAAAGGGCTGACAATGCTGCAGACCAGAAAACTCGGGAGTTAGCAGCGCTAGGATAGCTATGAATTACCCTACTTTGGCCCATAAACGCAGAAGCCTTAGTACCGTATACGATGAGGAACGCAGAGAGAAAACGCGTATCAGGGACCAGCCCACAAGCACGGAGAAGTAGTGACAGCAGCGGCAGCCATGGCTCCAGCTGCAGCCGCGCCAAAGGTGACAGGCTGGAAGCGCCAGAAAGCTTAGGGATTGTTGCCTCCGGAGCGACCGTTCCAGAGAATGCAAGCCTTTTCGTGGAGGCTGGGAGAAGGCGTGTCGGGAGAGCCGAGAAGGATTCGTGCCCGTTCTAGGAAGGCAAACCGGCTGCAGTACCTCCATTACGAGGAAAGGCAATGCAAGAAAGGGGGTGGGAAGCAGGAGGAGTGTTCTCTCTCTTCCTCTCAAACGCTCCGGGGGGAAACACAGCGGAGCAAAACGACTCCCGCTCAGCACACAACACCCAGAACCCCAAGAAGGGGCGATTTGCGGGCTGCACCACGGTAGTCTGTGCATTGACCCGGGTCCGCACACGTACTTGTGAGCACGCACACACGGACGACGGACGGACACACGTACATACAGAGGCACGAATAATATACACACGCCGACGTCCGTCCATCCATCCATCCATCGCATCCATGTATAGACCGGGTTGGGGCTGAAGAGGGGCGGACATACACGCTCACTACCTCAGAAAAACAGCCACATTTGCAGAAAGGACCGAGTTTGACAGACACGTATATATATCTATATATGGCAGAAGGAAGCGAAAGAGAAAATCTCGGAGCAGCGTTAAAGCACGACCGCGGCTGTTTTTATTTCCCGCTGCCTCTTCCCCCCCTCACCTCACAGCGATATTAACCGAGGGTGTCATCCACGTAATTGCCGCCGCCGCCGCCTTCATTCCCCCTCCCCGGACCCGAATCTGCGGTAGCGACACTGGCAGTTTCTTCCTCGCTTTACCTTTCCTCAGCGGAAGAGACGACTCCTGACAAGACGGGCTGTCCTTTCCAGGCTGCTCAGCCACCCGCTGCCAGTGAGCGGCGCCCCGAGTTCCAACCCCGTTCCAACAGCTACGGTAACAGTCGGGTTTGGACGACACCCCTTCCCCTCAGTTCAGTCGCTCCCCTTTTCCTCGCCTCTCCCCCCCTCCCTCAAGCCCGTCAGTATGTCGGTTTGTCACTCGCCTTTCGGATTGGTGGAAACGCCATTCACGTGACGGGAGTCGGGCGAGAGGAACGGGTAGACACGCGGTGCGGTCGTGAGCATTAGCGAGGCAAAGGGAGGTGAGGAGAATTCGGAGCAAGGGCCGACGTCACAATTGCCCGTTCTTAGCGTTTCTAGGGGTTCCGCGGCAGTAATTTAAGTCGTTTCTTAACATAGCCACCGACCAGAAGGAGAAAAAAAAAAGAATAACGGGCACGGTTACGATTAGAGGGCGGAGAAAGTGTTAGTGCGCAAGCGCCGAGATCATCTTCTCTTCTTGGGTGGTGCGGCTAGAACTTTCTCGAAATACCGGCGGCGGGGGCAGGGGCGGTTCTGTTAAAGAGGCGTAGAGGGGAGAGAAGAATCTACGGATTTTGCTTGCCCAGGTGATTCGAACAGGTACCGAAGCACGTTTAGGAGTCGGTCATTCAAGTTACTCCCTTCCCGAGGGAAGGGCTTTGGGAAGGACGGTGGCGCAGTGAATTTTTAATAAACAGTGAGCACGCATGCGTGGCTGGTTTGAGGAGCTCTGCTGCATCCTAATAAAACAGCCGTCCGGGAGCAGGTGTTAAACCGCATTCGGGTCCTTTTTTTTCTTTGTACTTGTTGCAGACCTCTCCCCCCCCGTTTTTTTTTTCTTTCGAAGGATGGATGCGTGAAATCCACGAATGGAGCTCAGTGCACTATTGACATGTCAGTGTAGGCCGACTTCCATGCAATCCGTTTGCTTGTCTTGAATAAATAAGTGTCGCGAACTACCGGGTTTCTGTTGGAAGCTTTCGAGTAGACGCCGACGTTACAAGTTCGAAAGGCTGCTCGGAACATTCTTGCGTGGTTTAATCGCGATCTCTACCTGTCTCTACTTGAATATAGAAAAATGGGCTTTAGAATTAAGATTTAAATCAAAATACCGTTATGTTGGTAAGTTGTCAAGTGTCATATTATTAAGTTTAGCCTTAAGTTAAAAATGATTGGTGGATACACAGTGTTGTCCTAGGTTACAACTGTAAACGAAGATTTATGAAGTTACCCTTAGTGTTAAATTAAGACCTTTTGCCTATTTAGGATGACTCTATGGTAAATATATTTTCTTTTTTGGACTATAAAGTTCTTTATTTAGAATCTGAAAAGGTAGTGTATACAGCACTATTTGTATACAGATCTATAGGCAATAGATCTATATTAAGATTGTTCGGTTTCAGCAGTCAAGAACAAACAGCAGATAGTGGAAAACCTCTGCTGCTTTTAATTTAATTGCAAATTTTTAATTGTAACAGAGTAGACATTATTTATGGGATTAACTGTATTGCTGCCAGCTAGTGGTCATTCATTTTTTTTGGCCCTACAAGTAATAAATGTGTGCCTTCAAGAAAGCTTTAATTCCTTGTAATGCTTGGACAAGCCCCTGTAGTTTCTTGATTTGCCACTGCCATCTTTCTAGGAGCACAACTGGCTCAAACTGTCACCCAGCTGGCTTTGTGTTTAAAGCAGAACAGGGTATTACAATTCTCCAATTTGTAGCTTGATGCCTTAATACCAGACTGCCTCTCTTATGTACCCTAGATGTTTGTCCATAAAAAAACCAAGTCTCCAATAAGAACAAAAATCAAATTGTTATCTTGGTCTGAATAATTCCTCTTAAATATAAAATTTCAAGAAAAAAAGAGCCTAAATATCAACATGATTCATTCAGTGTTATGTAAGCTTCTTATTCTTTTTGCAGTAAGACTTTCACTTAGATTCAATCCATGAATTCCCTTAATTTTCCTCCAGAGGATTCCTCAATTTTCCAAAAGATTTTATGAGAAAAAGAGATGTGCCACAGATTTAGTTGAATAATAATTCAAGGCATTATTTTCTTCTTCAATAGATTTAGTAGTGTTACTTTGGAGAATGAGAAATAGACATATGCTGAATAGTTTGATCCATCAGTTTACAGGTTTTCTTAAATT
The DNA here is from genome assembly GCA_030761175.1 of Masticophis lateralis. Classification (NCBI taxonomy): domain Eukaryota; kingdom Metazoa; phylum Chordata; class Lepidosauria; order Squamata; family Colubridae; genus Masticophis; species Masticophis lateralis. The sequence continues at coordinate 53,700,271 of JAUDYJ010000003.1, read as the reverse complement.
AGTGATTTTATTTTATTATATCCTTATGTAATCCCCTTTTTCTAAACCTTCACAATTTGTAGGTTTCTTTTTTTTTCTCATTCCCCCCCCCCCCATATGCAGAGGATTCTTTAATTTTGTTGTGTAGAGAATGCATAGAATAGTTTGCCATAATACACATTTGACCACAACAAACATGTCATGTCAACATGCAACAAAGTTGAATATTAATATCTCATCTGAAGATTATATTGTGCCATTTCTTTCTTCTCTTTCAGTTCCCATGCATAACTGAAAGCAGTATCATAAATGGTTTTTGTCATTCATCAGAGGAACAGCGCTGTAAATTGGAATCTTTAATAAAGAATGCTTAATTCTTTATATTCCATTTTTATCTAAAACTTTGCATGATAATTTTGTATATTTTTGAAAGGTTGTCATATACACTACACACTGATTAATCGGTACAACATGCATTCAGTTTGTAGCGTTTAGACTTTAGATGGAAGACAATCTATAAAATATATTCATATGAACCAATAAAATAATGCCAGAATATCGATCAAAATTTATATAATAGATAGAACAGATATATGATGATGTATATATATGATAGTATGTATGTATAAAAGAATGACTTTATATTTATGGACAATGTATTTACATTACACCATGGTGGTAGGATGGTATACTTTATTTGTGTATTGATGAAAATTTATAATAAATAAAAATTTCTGGAAAAAAATTTATATAATGGGAACATGACAGTAGTTATTCAGAAGGAAAGTGATTGCTTAATCAGAATTCTAGCTAGTTGCTACTGATACTGATTTAAAGCTACATTAGGTTTGGCCTAAAAACTCCATTAATTATATTTTCTTAAAAGAAAGCTGGTTTTGAAATATAATCACTAAATAAAAAAATTCAGATGAGAATAAAAACCAGAGAATCTTCTTATCTATGAAAAAAGTAATTTTTGAATATTGAATCAGCTTGATTATAAAATCCCATACACACAGAGACATACATATATAAAATGAATTTGAATTTGCAATACCAACTTATGGTATTATAAGCTTAATGTTACTGAAAACAGATTTTCAGTAACATTCTAGGGTAATTGATGGATTTAGTTTGAGAATCTGCAACTATTCATACCAAACTAGAAATTCATTTGAAATAAGGCAAAGAAATATTGTATTAAGATCATTTATGTGTATGTCCTTCAAGTCAAGATATGCCTCATCTTGGTGGTTGTGTAGTTGTTCCTTGGAGAATGTGCTATGAAAGCCAGGAGTTTATAACAATACAATATAGTTACATCATCCGAGATGTGAAGGTCATCCTAGGTGCCCTTTTAAAGCTGACAGGGATTTATATACGGAAGGAGTCAAATAGGAAAAAGAGGAAATGGATGATTGCTTTAGCAACAACTGCAAATATATCATTTCATACTGCATGGGAAAATGCAATGGTAAGGTCATTCCTGTATTTAACCATGAAAACTACCTGGATAGACAGAATAAAGCGATTGATATAATGCCAGACTCTGTGAACCAAGTGGCACTTAACTAAATGATTTATTTATTAATTTATTATCAATAAATGATATTGAGAACAGTTGAGTTTTTTGAGTACTACTAAAGGTTTTATGAAGTCTAGATTGAAGCTATGTCTAGTTCTAGTTGCTGCAAAGTTGCAGTGTAGGAAAATAAAATCTGAAACTGAAAACAGAATTACAGTGGGAACAAAGAAGATAAACATGGATATGAAAAATCTCAACACAGAGAAATCATATAATGAATCAACTACATAGTGACATCTCAGGTATTAATGAATTGAAATAATGAATTGAGTAGTTTTATGTTTCTTTTTATTAAGGAAATAAAATGGCATTTCTTTCATAGGATTATAGCAAAGACAGTACAGGGGTAGAATCTAGTCAGTGACAAAATATGTCTTACACTTCAGGGACAACCTTGCCTCAATAATTGATGCAGTATAGAGGTTTAATTAATTTTATGATCAAGTTCAATCTGAAATGAACAGAATGTGGAAACAAAATATGCAGCTTGTGGTTGGAAAATGGAACGTCATAGTTGGAAAAGGAGGAAAACAATGTTAGACTATATGGCCTAGGAAACGAAAATGAAGCAGAACAATTTAGTTTTTGACAATCCAATAATTTCTTTATTAACACATTCTTCAAACAACCAAAACAACTGCTACATATATGGACATCTCCAGACACAGCACAAAAAAATTACAAATTACACTACATTATTGGCAATAATTGGAAAAGTTTTGTAATAGAAAAAAATGTGGCCAGAGGTTGATTGTGAAGCAGATCAACTGCTCATGTACAAGCTCCAAGTCAAGCTAAAGTGAAAGAAAGCCAAGGAGTTTCTACAATATGATCTTAAGCATGTACGCACCACCATTTTCAAGGATGACATCAAGTATTGTTTTCAAGTCCTGTACGTCATTTATAAGGAACTAGAGGAACTGTAAAATGAAATCAAGTAAGTTAAGGATCAATATGAAGAGAGATTGTAAAGGATAACACAGCAGATGAAACAATAATGCATGTCAGAACAGATGATGGAAAATTGTCAAGAAGAGATAAGCCAAAACTAAGAAAATCTGAGATCATGGAAACTTACAAGCAGATGATATCTGTAAAAATACTGAGAATAGAAACAGATTATAGAAAAAAAGGGAAAGTCTTCCAAAAGATTTCTGAACATAGAAGAATGTGGTATACTAAAAGATCCCACTTGACAGATAACTAGTTCAAAGATCAGCAAGATGCAAAGACTATACTGAAATTCTATACAATAGGTATATTAGCCATCAAAATACTTTAGATTTTTTCTATTTATAAGAATGAAATACTTTGGCCACTTAATGAGAAGGAAGCACTCACTGGAGAAGAGCCTAATGCTGGGAACAATTGAGGGCAAAAGAAGAAGGGGAAAGAAGAGAATGAGATGGCTGGATAGAGTCACTGAAGCAGTCTGTGTGAGCTTAAATGGTTTCTCTGGGATGGTAGAGGACAGGAAGCCATAGAGAAAAGTCCATGGGGTTGCGATGGGTTGGACACAACTTTGCAACTAACAACAAAATTTGTAAGAAACTAATAGAAAATAAATGTAGATCACATTACAATCATTACCCCAACAGAAAGCTACAAGAATTTATGGATATCTCCAGAAGTATGGCAAGCAACAGAAGAATTTAGATTCTGACCAAACTATGCCAGTAGGCAATTACAAACATCTTATTGGGAGGAGTATGCAATAAAACATATTGCTTAATTCTTTTATTGCATGTCACTATCTGATATAGTTTGGTTTTTTTCAGACTGACATTATTGACAAATTGATGATTAATTCATTTTCCTGTCAATCAGAATTTTTTAAAAAACTTTTCTATTTATTAAATTTATAAGCTATCCATTTTATGTATGTGCCTAGGTGATGTACACAATTTAAATTTTATACTTATAATACACATTATGAAGCAAGACTGTCTACATTTTAAAATTTTTGGCAGTCAGCTTGGCTGGATATAGTTATAGCTATAGTTGGCATTAATAGATATGCCATTTTAATATAATTTTTTCTCTAAATTAGATTTATATGCCGCCCTTCTCTAGAGACTCAGGGCGGCTTACAATGCGTTAAGCAATAGCCTTCATACTTTCGTATACTTATACAAAGTCAGCTTATTGCCCCCACAAACTGGGTACTCAATTTACCTACCTTAGAAAGGATGGAAGGCTGAGTCAACCTTGAGCCTGGTGAGATTCGAACTTCCAATAATTGCAGACAGCTGAATGTTAATAACAGGCTTTAGTCTGCTGAGCTATCCAATTATTTGCCTACTTGATTTGTATGCTGCCACAAGAGGATAACGCTTCACATACATAATTAGAAACTAAATAAAACACCCATGATAAAAACCATGATAAAAACACAATGACACAATAGTCACTGTGATGTCATTTCTTTTCTAAGACTCTACACCAACTCAATTTTTAGCTTGTGGAAAAGCAATTCCACAATTCAGAAGTAATAGAAAATAAGTGCAAGGCTTTTTTTAAAGACTAAAATTAGTCTAGCTTTTCCTTCAGTTCTCATTTAATAGTAGACAAGTATTTTTGTAAGAATCACTTTTTAAAAATTTTCTTTGTGCCATGAATCCCAAAGATTTTTTATAGCATTCTGGCTACTTCATCAGTGTACCAATTAACCCCGTATTGTGAGATGCCAAAGAGCTTCATTTCTATTAGTAAAATGTTGTGATTAGTGAGCAATAATGCTATCACTTCCATTACATTTATTTTATGCACCACTGATATGTCACATAGTATAGGGAGTGAAACATCAATATAACTGTTAATTATAAATGTAGTTGATCTATACTGTTTCTGATTAACTGGAATTTTTGGATTTCTTCCATTTCTTGTTTCTAATAAATAAAATACATGTTTAGCCTGTTTAAAATAACAATATAAATTTGCATTTCCATCCATATTTTAGAATTTATTTTTTTCAATAGTTTTACACTTAGAACAATAGCTTTAAAGATCTGACCGAACTCCAAAACCAGGTCCCTTGGGTGGTTGTGTCAGAGAAGTCAGACCACCAGATGGTTCACAAGAGAAACGTCCACTTCTGAAAAAAAAGAAAAAAAAGAAAGAAATTAAATATTAGAATTTATATTGAATATATTGTTCTATATATTTTCAGTCATTCTGAAACATCCACAAAAATTGGTTTCAACTTTTAATGATTTGTTTTAAGCATCTTTTAGTTCAATAAAATGTGAATGAAAGAAATAGAAATGCATGGGTGGGAGGGTTTTAGTTGCCAAATGTACACATTATTTCTGATTACAGATAATGCTCAACTTAATGACTGTAATGAAGCCTGCCCATTATGGCTGCAAGTCATGACAGTTGTAAAGTGGGTCACCACATGACCAACCTAATTTTACCCTTTTTGAAGTGATTGTTAAGCAACCACTACAGTCATTCAGTGAACTAACTATTGACAATGGACCAGTTTTACTGAAAACCAGAAATAAACGTCAGTTGTAAATGCCAGCAAATGTGACTGCAGGAAGCTACAAATGTGAGCCAGTTGCTGACTGCCCAAAATGTGGCCATGTGAACCTCATAAGTATCCTTGGTGAGGTCCTTCATAACTTTGAATGATTGCTAAGCAATTTGTCATAAATTGAAGGCTACCTGCACACTGAGGTATATGTCTGCTTGAGTGTAATCCCACTGAAATCAGTAAGATATTACAGAAGAGTAACTCTGAACAAGATTAGAATCTATGACTACCTAGTATAAATATTATTTTCTTTTTCCATCCACATTTCCTATAGACACAGCTTTGTTCTTAAAAGGAACATTAAGTAACAAAAGGAACTGGTTTCTCAACAACTAAGAAACCCTGAAATTTCAAAAAGCCGATTTTGATGAAAATAAACCAAATGATCATCACAAATCAATGATGCACAGTGCAATATAACTATCAAATACATTCAATTAACTTTATCCTATACAACACGGGTGTCAGACTCGTGTCATCACAGCAGCGTCACATAACGTATCAGGACTGCCCCCCCCCCTTCGCTAAACTGGGTGTGACGCATCTGGCCCACGGGCCACAAGTTTGTCAGCCCTGCTATACAACATCAAAATACATTGATAATTGTTGGCTGAAACTTTGCCTAAAAAGTTTAGGCATCTGAAATAAGTTGGGGGATATAGGGCTACCAAATTATACTCCTGACAGAATGTTACCATATTTAGAAATGAGAAAAATATTTCATATATAAGAAAAGCAATCTATCTCCAATAAAATATGGCAAACACTTGATATTACTTCTCAAAAATGCCTACAAACACCTTTCTCTACTTCTTAAAAATTAAGAAGCAGCTTCTTGTAGGCCACCATTGCATGTAACATAAAAAGCAAAATATCCTGGTAATAAGATTTTATATTTAATCTTATACTGAAATATATATCCTAAGAACTTTCTAGGGATCCCCAACACCCGGGCTGTGGACTGGCATGCCAGAAACAGGCCATGCAAACAAGCGAAGCCCCATCCACAGGATGCAGGCAGCATGTGAAACCACAGCCCCTCCAGACAGCGTAAAAACCTCTGTCTGTGGAACCAGTCCCCAGTGCCCAAAAGATAGGGCCCCACTGTTCTACAGGATTGTTTTAGTAGATTTTTTTTCTTGCTTTCTCATGGTATTTTATTATGCAAATAATATACCTTGGTCCAGGTTTTGGAATATTTCCAGCTTTCAGTTCATCAATTATGTTTTCAATGTCTTTTGTTGTCAGATCTTCCTATAAAATTAATGAAAACAATATTCCACAAATTAAATATGACATTTTCTTTATGAGTATGTTTATTGTATTTAATATGTTATAGAACTCTTTCTTTTCCTACAGAAGACTACAATAATTGTATTTCAGAAGTTAACAGACTATCTTATATTTATTTCTATGGCTGCCTATCTTTCAATTGTGACTTTCTGTGATATTCTGAACATTAAAAAACCCCTATATATTAAGATTAAATATATATGCATATTGTATTTTACTGTATCTGTATCAAATGCATAGTTAATGTTGAGTTATTATATTAGCAATAGACTATTGGCAAAATTAGATACTTGAGGATGATAGATTTCTTAATTTTCCAGCTAAAGTCAAAAAAGGAAAATACTAAAATCTGTCTATTATCTTTATGTCAATTGAGTTGAATTCCACACATAGTAAAAAGCATCATACTCTCATAGAACACTACATGTGACTTAGCACAGGGATCTTCAAGCTTTTTCAAGTGATGGAAACAATTTATATCTTCTTAACAAATTCTGCCATTCCCAACAAGAGGTAACACTGTAGTAAGAGAACATTTTTTTTAATTTTTTTTAATTTTTATTGAATTTATATACCGCCCTACTCCCAAAGGACTCAGGGTGGTGAACAGCCAAAGATAAAAATACAATTTATGACAGTTAAAAACCCATTAAAAATAAATTAAATAATTTGGCCCAAGAACAAATTTTAAAACATCCAAGTTACATAAAACTTAAAAACACATTTAAAAGGGAGAGTCAGGCCAGACCAGCCTGCTGGAATAAAAATGTTTTGAGGGTGCGGCGGAAAGTGCGCAAATCTGGGATCTTCCGTATCTCCGGGGGGACCTCATTCCAAATGGCAGGTGCTCCCACAGAGAAGGCTCTCCCCCTGGGGGCCGCCAGTCGACACTGGCCAATGGCACCCTGAGGAGCCCCTCTCTATGGAAGCATACTGGTCAGTGAGACGTTACTGGCGGCAGAAGGTGGTCTCGTAAGTACCTTGGCCTAAACCATGGAGCGCTCTAAAGATGGTAACCAAAACCTTGAAGCACACCCGGAAGACCACCAGGAGCCAGTGCAGCTCGCGCAGGAGGGGGGTCACATGGGAGCGCCACATCGCTCCCATAACCACCCGTGTGGCCGCATTCTGGACCAGCTGGAGCCCCCGGGTGCTGCTCAAGGGGAGCCCCATGTAGAGAGCATTACAGTAGTCCAGACGTGAGGTAACAAGGGCATGAGTGACCGTATGTAATGAGTCCCAATCCAGAAAGGGACGCAACTGGCGAATCAGGTGGACCTGATAAAAAGTCCTCCCAGCCACAGTCATCAGATGCCCTTCTAAAGACAGCTGTGAGTCCAGGAGGACACCCAAGTTGCGAGCCCTATCCGTGGGGGCCAACGACTCGTCCCCAATAGTCAGTGATGGCACCAACTGACTATATCGGGATGTCGGAAACCACAGCCACTCTGTCTTGGATGGGTTGAGTCTGAGTCTGTTTCTCCCCATCAAGATCTCACAGCCTCCAGGTGCTGGGACATCACTTCAAGGGCATCATTGGGGTGGTCTAGGGTGGAGATGTACAGCTGAGTGTCATCAGCGTACTGGTGGTACTTCACCCCGAAACCATGGATGATCTCACCCAGTGGCTTCACATAAATGTTGAACAGAAGGGGCGAGAGGACCGACCCTTGTGGCACCCCACATGTAAGGGGCCTTGGGATCGACCTCTGCCCCCCTGTCAACACAGATTGAGACCGGTCAGAGAGAAAGGAGAAGAGCCACCGCAACACGGTGCCTCCGACGTCCACCCCTTCCAACCGGTGCAGCATGATACCATGGTCAATGGTATCAAAGGCCACTGAGAGATCTAACAGGACCAGGACAGAGGAGCAACTGCAACAAGGGTACAATTTGAAAAACCTGATTTACTGCATAAAAGCAATGTAGGTGGTACACAAGCAAACTTGCCAACTGAATAAGGAGTAAGAGTTTTACACTGGTATGAAGGGATCACATTTCAAATTGCCAGGATAAAAACCTTTATAATTCATCATCTTGTAATTAATTTATTCAGATAAATATGCGTAAGGACAAACATGCCAATTAGAAACAATTCAATTAAAATATAATGGTTTCATAATGGGCAAACTCTTCTGACAAGAAAAAATTATGGTTATCACTGACAGAGATGAATATGCTCTCCTGCAGGAGCCACATTCATATTTCCTTCCCATTGTGTTTTCAATCAGTACAGGCATTACCTATATATTCTGCCCAGTCAGAAAGCCAATGGCACCAATGGTCAATTTGTAGTCAGTGCCAAGAGTTTAGGTGTGAATTGTTACACAGGTAGTCCTCGACTAACTTTTTGTTTAGTGACCATTCAAAGTTACTACAACACAAAAAGGTGATTGTTTTTCACACTTGGAACCATTGAAGCATCCCCATGCATGTGATCAAAATTTGGATGCCTGACAACTGGCTTATATTTATGACATTGCAGTATCATGGGGTCATGTGATCACTTTTTGCGACCGTCTCATAAGCAAAGTCAATGGGGAAGCCACCCTCACTTTACAAGTGTTACTAACTTGAAAACTGCAGTGATTCACTTAATAGTGACAAGAAAGTCATAAAATGGGATAAAACTCACTTTTAACTCTCGTTTAGCTGAAAATAGAAATGTTGGGCTCAATTGTGGTGATAGATCGAGGACTATCTACCTACTTTTGAGAGTATCTTAATCAGACTGTTAAGTATACTTTTGCTCCTCATGGAGGCAATTTTGCTATTATTAGACAATGAAATTTGTTGGGTCAAGACTTCTAAGCTTCCTCTAGTGGTCCTTCTGCTTATGAATGTTCTTGAAGACTAGTTAATAAGAATCCAAGTTGTGTTATTTTGTCTTATCTTCCTCTCTTCTAGATAGGTCTATACTTAGGCATAGCCAGTCAGTAAAAAGGAATAGGGAATTGGCTATAATAGACAACTGGACAGAATTGCAAGTTCTGTTTTTGATTGTTGTTTCTTGAAGAGGTATCTTTTTTTCTGTGATATTTACTTCTAACTTTAGTTTTGATACAATTTTGTATTTTGATACAATATCAAAACTTTAGTTTTGATACAATATTTACTTCTAACTTTAGTTTTGATACAATTTTATTTATTTCATTTGAGTGCCTTATATGTGTTTCCTATAATTCTATTATTTATGTTTTTGCCACAAATAAATAAAAGTGATTGTTTATAATGATGGAAAAGCAAAATTATTTTTTGAAGCAATTATTTTTTAAAATCAGTTAAAGCTTTAAAAAATAATTGTGGTTGCTTAGCACATCCAAATTTACCTGGGATATCTGATTGAGATTATAACTTTTGATTATGCATGGAAAATTTTTTTGCATCTACTTCAGGGCTTCAGAGACAGAATGGAAGTTAGGTTAAATGGCAGAAAATATATTACAAATGAAGTATACATATCCCAGGATAATGTTACAAGATCCAATCTGGATCAGTCACCGGGACCAAAGGGTCTTCTGAGCTTTTGGACTTGTGCTGGAGCCAATTATCAGGAAACTTCTCACTCAACAGAATTGTCCTTGGGCTATTATGTGTGTATTTATGTGGTGCCTTCCTATTGATCGATTGGCATTTTGATGGCTGGCAATTGGCTGTTGTTTCAAAGCGTAAATGTGACTCTTGATGAGATCATGGTCTCTTCCGACACAATGTCCCTATTTACATCCACCCTCCTCACTTAGCATACAAATAATAGATTTTAAAAAAACCAGAAGAGTACAACACAGATCAGAACAACCTAACCAGGACGCAAATCATGAAGTTACTCCAGTACTGCCAGCATACCTTTTTCATATTCAAAAGTGAAATGTATCAGCAAAAAGAGCAATTTTAAGACTAGCAAATATGAGACTAGGCCAAAAACACTGAGATGATGCAGAAATATGAAGAGAGGTTAGACAGGGCTGTATTCTGTCTCTGCTGTTATTTAATATCTACTCCGAGTCAGTTTTCAACAAAGCACTTGAAAACATTGATGCTGGCCTCAAAATAAATGGTGTTCAGATCAACAATTTAAGATATGCTGATGATACAGTTCTGCTTGCCAGTAAGCATGAAAACCTTCAGCTCCTCATCAACAGTCTCAGAAATATCTGAAAAATATGGCTTGAAGCTTAATACCTCAAAAACCAAGATCATGATCGTCACCAAACAACCCATTAATTTACCACTGATAAATTCAAAAGGAATACCATTAGACAAAGTGGAAAGGATCACATACCTCGGTTTTAATTTACATGAAAGCTGGGACATGATCAGTGAAGTAAAGACAAGGATAGAGAAAGCTTGAACAGCATTCTTCAAAATGAAAAATGTCTTCTGCAGTCACGACATAAACCTAAGACTGAAAATCAGGCTTGTCAGATGTTGCACCTTTTCTATCCTGCTCTACGGAGTTGAGAGTTGGTCTCTGACAGAAAACCACTTGAAACTAGAAGCATTTGAAAGGTGGATATACAGACGACTGTTACATATAAACTGGGTTAACAAAATCACAAATGAGGAGGCGATAAGACGCCTGGGAAAGCAAAGGAAAATAGTCAAAGCCATTAAAAAGTAAAAGTTAGAATATTTTGGACATGTGATGTGACACCCAGAAAAATATGGCATCCTTCACTTAATCCTCCAGGGAAAGATTGAAGGCAAATGAGATCCAGGCAGAAGAACATCATGGCTTCAAAACCTAAGGGACTGGTTTGGACAAAACCCAGCAGCACTTTTTCATACGGCTGTTGACAAAAATAGGATTGTGAACATGATTGCCAACGTCCAATGACGGATATAACACAAGAAGAAGGATCAGTAAAAAGAAGGGACATCCATGGGATGACCCCAGTATCAGGAGTCATTGCAGAAACTGTCCTACGCAAACTAGAACATCGTGTATTTCTAAACTATACATCTAAATTTTGGTGCTGCTACATGGGCAACATGTTTGTCATCCACAAAAGAAATGCACTGAAAGACTTTCATACTCTAAAGAACTCCATCTTTCTAGACATACAATTCACAATGGAAGAAGAAACAGCTAGACAATTACCATTTTTAGATGTACTTGTCAATAGGCAGAAAGATAGAAGCCTAGAAACCATGGTTTATCACAAGGCCACCAACACTCCACATATTCATTATTTCAACAGTAACCATCCACTCATACAAAAAGAGTTGCCTCAGAACACCAAATGGCAGGGAGAGAACTCACTGTAGAACAAAGCAAGCTAAATAACTAGAGAGAAGGTACCTATGTGAATAATTCAGGCAGAATGTGTACCCATAAGCATTTATTACAAGATACCTGCGTAACACATGAAGTGAAAGAAGGTATAAGATCAATATATGGCACATCAAAAACATTTCAGAAGCAGTAGAATGCAGCTTCCGGTATCTGCAAGTGAGCATTGTATACTGCCCAGAGGCTACCATACAAGGACAAATCATAAATTGTAAACATTACTTGGAGATGGGAGATACTTCTAATGTAATTTACTGGATTCCCTGCATGGATTGCCCCATGACTATATAGGATGGACATGAAGGAAGCTAATCACCATATTGCAAGAACACGAGTGAGTGGTCAGACAAGTAGACTCAAACTCATTGACAGCCTCAAATAGCAACAAACAAGGACATACATTCAATTTTGCAGATACTAAGATTGTTGACTGTGCAAGTAAAAAGATAGCCAGAGAAATGATTGACGTCTACGAAACAGGCCCCTTCTCAGTCAACAGGAGTACTGATTTACCACCAGCTTACGAGAGACTTAGGAGCCAAGGACTTGACAGCACATCAACACACAAATCAACCAATAGGAAGGCACCATATTAAAAAAATGCATAGAATAGCCCAAACCATACATTTCGTTTGAGAAGTTCCCTGAGGATGGGCTCCAACACAAGTCCAAAAGCTTGGAAGACTAAATTTCAGGTTCCAGTGACTGACCCAGATTGGATCTTGCAGAAAATATATTGCTCTATGCTTGGCACACAGCATAACCATATTCAAATTTCTGATCTTTATATGTTGGAAAGTGTATAGAATTTCATAGCACAATAAATAATAAGCAAAATGCCTAAAATTTTGGGAACTTCCTTCTTGAAAAAAAGTTGCTCTTTTTATCATGATGGAATAACAAATAAAATATTGAGAACCACTGATCTAATTCATATAAAATTACTTTTAGTAAATCTGTTCATTAGAATATTCTATGAAAACCCATACTACGATAGAGAAAACTTGCTGTTTATGCCAATTTAATTTTTCCAGGCAACAAGCATATACAAAATGAATACACTGAAAGATATAAGGCTTATTTCTACTTACATAATAATTGTCATTTATTTGTACCATTGGTGCATTTACGCAAGCTCCCAAACATTCAACTTCAGTTACAGTGAAAAGTTTATCAGACGTAGTTTCCCCAACTTTTATACCTGAGGCAAAACAAATTAGTTTGATTTATAATAAAGCAAACTGTAAACATGAAAACTTTATGGCTATTTGTCCCAATACAATGTTCCAAAACTGATTATAGCAGCTTGCATAATTCAGTATTAGATTTACTGTATTAAATGGACGTTGTCTTACCTGAACGTCCCTTTTCTGGGCGCTGCGTACACTATCCATTGCATGGGATTAAGCTTCAGCTTTTGGCAAAACAACTGAGTGTTACTTTAAGAAAGAAAGACTTCCCCTTTCCCAGTACCTAACCACACCCCCTAGTCCCATGATTCCCCAGTCGTAGCAAAGGTGTGGAAAAGACCACTGACAACCAGGTAAGTGAAAACAACAACTTTATTACTACAACATGGAACCTGTAAAAGAAAAACCAACTATCGTGGCCAGGTATCAGGCAGGCAGCCCGGATTTGGGCGGGGATGGATAGTGTACGCAGCGCCCAGAAAAGGGACGTTCAGGTAAGACAACGTCCATTTTCCTGTGCGCTGCTCCCACTATCCATTGCATGGGATATACCCAAGCTCAAACGTCTGGGGTGGGGGGCTGACTGCCCCTGCTGTCCTTGCCAGTGTGGACCTGTTGAAGGACTCTGCGCCCGAATGCTGCTTCGGCGGAGTCATACGAGTCGATTTTATAGTGGCGGATGAAGGGTGACGGTGAGGCCCAAGTCGCCGCTCTGCAGATGTCCACGACGGAAGCTTGAGTGGCCCAGGCTGCCGATGTGGCCGCGCTTCGGGTCGAGTGCGCAAGGATCTTGCCCGGCGGTGCTCGAGAGTGCAATTCATAGGCAAGTGCGATGCAAGCCTTGATCCAACGGCTAATCGTGGATGGGGATACCCTCTGACCCATGGTGGAAGGGTTGAAGGAGACTAGAAGCGCCTCCGTGTGACGGAACGAGGACGTTCTGTGGATGTAGGTCTGAAGAGCCCGGCGAACATCGAGTGTGTGCCATCGTCGCTCCCTGTGGTGTTGGGGGGACGGGCAGAAATCTGGTAGGATAACTTCTTGTGCTCGGTGGAACCACGAGCTCACTTTGGGGATGAAGGTGGGGTCTAGGCGCATGACCACTGAGGATTGTTTGAATATACAAAGGTCCTTGCGGATCGACAGAGCTGCCAGTTCCGATACCCTCCTTGCCGAGGTGATGGCCAGGAGGAAGGTCGTCTTGAAAGACAGATGTTTTAATGCAGCTGAGCTCAGCGGTTCGAACGGAGGGCCGGTTAAGGCCTGTAGTACTAATGGTAGGTCCCAGGTGGGATAACGATGGACAGTTGGGGGCCGTAGGTTGGTTGCCCCGTGTAGAAAATCCTTGACCAGTGGATGGTGCGAGAGGGTCCGGTAGGGTGGGCAGGAGATCACTGTGGATAGAGCTGCTGCCTGACGCTTCAAGGTGGCTGGTGCCAGGCCTTTGTCTAGCCCGGACTGCAGGAACCTCAATACCTCCCGCACGGTGGCCCGGGTGGGATCCGTGTGGTGGAGGGACCCCCATTTGCAGAATGCCCTCCAGGTGGCTTCATAGATACGGGTTGTTGAGGGCCTCCTGGCCGCCTGTATGGTCCCGACCACACCGTCTGGGAGCCCGTCCTTCTTTAGCTTGACCCGCTCAAGTGCCAGACGGCTAATTGAAGCCACTGAGGATCTGGATGGTCGACCTCGCCCTGGCGTAGTTGGATCTGGTGAGGAGGGATCACCCACGGAGGTTCTGCTGACAGGGCCACGAGGTCCGCATACCACGGTCTTCGGGGCCAATTTGGGGCCACTAGGATTAGATTGGCCCTCTCTGTTAGTAGCTTCCTTATTAGGCGTGGTATCAACGGTAGCGGTGGAAAGGCGTAAAGCAGGCCCCTTGGCCACCGGCAGCGTAGGGCGTCGTGATCCTCTGACTGGGATGTCGGGTAGCGTGACACGAAGCGGGGAAGCTGAGTGTTGACTGGTGTGGCAAACAGGTCTATCTCCGGACGCCCGAAGCGAAGGGTCAGCTGTTTGAAGATTCGCGGATGCAGCTGCCATTCGGCTTGATCTATCGTGGTTCGGCTGAGCCAGTCTGCTGTTACGTTGGCTGACCCTGAGATGTGGTCTGCCTTGATGGAGCATAGGTTCCTTTCTGCCCAATCGAACAGTTGCTCGGCCTCTCGCATGAGGCGACGAGACCTTGTGCCCCCCTGTCTGTTTATGAGGGCCTTCGCGGAAATGTTGTCTGTCAGGACTAGGATGTGGTGATGTTGCACTGCTGCTTGGAAGTGGTCCAGGGCTAGCCTGACCGCACGGAGTTCTAGTAGGTTGATGCTCTCCTGTTGTTCTTGTGGGGACCACTGGCCCTGTGCCAACCGGTCGTGAAGGTGGGCTCCCCACCCTCGAAGGCTTGCATCTGTGGTCAGAACTAGTCTGGTCTGTTCCAGGAATTCTGACCCTTTGAGGAGCGAGGAGGTGGTCCACCACCTGAGAGAGCGTCTCACCTTGGGGGGGAGTGTGACTTTGCGTTTGGCATTGGCTGTTCCTTTTCTTTGGAATGGTAGCAGGAACCACTGGAGGGCACGTGCGTGTCTGCGTGCCCACGGAACGATGCCGAAGCAGGAGACCATCTTCCCCAGCAGGCAGGACAGGTGTAGGAGGGGTGTCCGTTGGGCTGCTAGCGTCTGTTGTACTAGCGACTGAATGCTCTGAATTCTGTCTGGGGAAAGGAACACCTGCCCCCTGGAGGAGTCGATCACCGTTCCCAGATGTAGGATTTGGGTGGATGGTTCGAGATGACTCTTCTCCAGGTTGATCGTGAACCCGTGGTTGTGGAACTTTTCCAGGACCCGCTGTCGGTCGTTGGACGCTTGATCCTGAGAGGAGGAGAGGATCAGGATGTCGTCCAAGTAGCAAAGGACTCGTACCGGGATGGCCCTTAGCCTGGCTGCCACCACTGCCACCAGCTTGGTGAAGCTGCGGGGCGCTGAAGAGAGGCCAAATGGCATTGCCCGGTACTGGAAATGTCGGCCCCCATACTCGAACCTCAGAAATCTTCTGTGGTCGGGGTGGATGGGGACGTGCAGGTAAGCTTCCTTGAGGTCGACGGACTGAAGGAGGTCTCCTCTCCTCACCCCTGCTAGTATGGATTGCAGGGAGTGCATTTTGAACCTGTGGTATCGTATGTGTCGATTCAGCTGTTTTAGGTTCAAAATGGTCCTCCATCCCCCGGAATGCTTGGGGACTAAGAAGATACTCGAGTAGAAACCTGACCCCTGGCAGTGTACAGGGACAGGCTCTATGGCTCTGATCTGTTGGAGGTGAGAGAGCTCTTGGGCCATCAGATTCTGGAGATCAGTGGACTGTGGGATTGTACAGCGAGTGAAACGGGTCGGTGGTTGGCCAATGAATTCGATGGCCAAGCCCAAAGATATGGTGCGCCTGACCCAGGAATCCGTTGTGGAGAGGGCCCATTGCTGGTGGAAAGCGAGCAATCTTCCCCCTACTGGGCCCCCTGGTAAGTCACTTCCCTCTTCTAGGTGCCCTGAAGCCACCTCCACGGCCGGGCCGCCGGGATGGCTGGTTCCTGTTGCGGTCCCGGAACTGGTGTTTGTCGTGGGACCTGTCTGCCCCTTGGTAGGTAGGGCGGTGTGAGAAGGACCCCCTGGGTCCTGAGCTGGCGCGAAAGGGCTGAGGAGGAGGATAAGGTGAGTATCTCCTCTCCTGTCGACGATAGACCGTAGGGAGAATCTTCCTCTTGTTTTTGTCCTCGATTAAGACCGGTTCTAAGGCTGCTCCGAAGAGATCCGGGGTCTTGTACGGGGCTGTGGTCAATTTCCATTTAGACTTGGGGTCAGCCTTCCATGGACGGAGCCACAGGAGGCGTCTGGCAGAAACTGTAGAGGCTAGGGCTCTTGAGGCGAATTTGGCCGAGTTAAGGGAAGCGTCTGAGGCGTATTCTGTGGCGGCTATAATCTTGTTTATGTCCTGTTGGAGTCGAACAGAGTCCGGTGGTAGCCTCTCTTGCATCTGACGGAGCCATATCAGGGCCGCTCTACTGAAGAAGGAAGTGGCCGTCGATGTTCTGATTGACCAGGCTACCGCTTGGTGGGTCTTGCGGAAAGCCCCCTCCATTCTTTTGTCCTCTCCTTTAAGGCCGTCTAGGGGGTCTGTGGCAATGACTGACCCAGTGGAAAGGGCCGCGACCGGTTGGTCCATTGTTGGAAGGGCTAATAGGTCCTCTAGCTCTGGAGCCGAGCAATATAATTTCCTGTCGAGGCTACTGGGGGTGGTGAGGGAAGCCGGCTGTCCCCAGGCATTCTGGATCACGTCCATAAACAGTTGGGGGCAGGGGATGTGATCCTTCTCTGGTTTGGAGGATGTGAAAAGGGCGTCGTGTGGCCCTGACGTAGATGCCGTGGGGTTGACCTCTCCTGGCACTCCCAGGTTTGTTGTGGTCCTCGCCTTATGAAGGAGGGACTTGAAGAGAGCTGGGCGGAAGAGTCCTTTAAAGGCTGGGGCATCGGGTGCTAGCCCCTCATCCTCTGAGAATTCCGCCTCCTCTGGTTCATTGTCTGGCTGGTCAGACTCTTCTTCCGAAGAATCCTGTGGCTGGAGCGGGGGACCCTGGGGCTGAGGCTGTTGATGGGCCCCATGGGAGGTGCGCTGATGCTGAGGATGCATCGCGTGTTGCCAGCTTGCCGCCAAAAAGGAAGACATCGAGGAGAGCATGGCCTGGAAGTCCAGCTGCGCAGGCAGGAAAGGTCCCCCTTGAGGTCCCATGGGTGGGGTTGTTGTGGGTCCTGTCCCACCTGGGGGGCAGCCGGGGGGAGGACCTTGGGAGAGAGAGAAACAAGGCTCCTGTGAGTGGGAGCCTGTGACACTCCTGGCTGGCGTGGTTGGGGTCCTAGTCAATTCGGGCAAGCCCTCCAGAGCTGGTGTGGATTCGCTTGCCTGGACCAGCGGCACGTTTACAGTAGGAGGGGCAGGCAATGCCTTTTGCGCCTTTGCGCACTGTTTTTCCAGCGCGTTGTGGCGTCTGAGCTCATCTCTGTCTTGAGCCGTTGAGGTCTTCTCTGCCCTGAGTTTGTGGCTGGAATTGCCCGAACGCTTCCTTGGGCTCTTTTTGGCTGCCTTGCCTTTGCGAGGCGGGCTCATCTCCCACTCCAGGTCAGAGGATTCTGACATGCTGAGCCTGTTGCAGGGAGGCGTTGCGAAGAAGATCGCTGAAGAAGGCCCTCTAGTGGTGGGAGCTGGTGGTAGCAGTTCTTGGGAGCCCGAGGGTCTCGCAAGGGGTCTAGGACTCAGGGCCTGGATGAGGAGAGGCAGCTGTTGTAGGAGGAGTAGCCAAGATGGCGGCCCGAGGGTCCGTCCAGATGGCGTGTGCCGCGTGGAGCCGGTCCTGGGAGGTGGAAGTGCCCAGCGGGCTTAGACTGGAGGCCCGAAGGTCCTGCCAGACGCCGCTGTAAACCCTGGGATTGGGCTTTCCTTGGGATGGCACAATGCAGGGCTAGCCGGGCGAACCACGACTGCCGCTGCTTCTCCCGGCTCCGCCTGTTCTCCTCGCGCTGCTGGCAAGGCGCTTTTCGCTTTTCGCTGCTTGGGTGTTGGGGGTTTTGAGCCCCAGGTGTGCCTAGCTGGCTGTTCTGGAGGCCGCTGGGGCTCCTCGAGGTTCAGCCAAAATGGCGCCGCCCTGCTGTGGCCACGTGGTGGTCTGGAAGGCCCCGGTCCGGCGCCCAGCTGTTGGTGGCCCGGTGAACGCGCTCGCTACTCGGATGGCCGCTGGGTCGTTTGCGGTGGCGCCGCGCTCCTATAGCGCGTGGGCGGTCGGGAAGCAGCTGTAAGGGGGACCGCTGAGCCGCTCCGGCGCTAAACAATGAAGCCGCGGCTCCGCGGCCGCGTGGGCGGTCGGGCGGGAGCTCCGCGCCCGACTCCCAGCTGATCCTGTTGCCGGTGGGGGTGCTCGGCCGAAAAGGAGGCTCCTAAGCCGCTCCGGTTTTAAAAGGGAGCCAGCCGCGCTTCCGCGGCCACGTGGGCGGTCGGGAAGGCGGCTAGCGCCCGACGCCCAGCTGGCAGGAGCCTGATGGCCCCTGCAGTCCTCTAGTTAGGGCTGCTGTCGGAGCCTTGCTCCCGGGCTCCGCAGCGAAAATGTGTAGCGTGGGCGGCTAAGGCTTGAAGCCTGGCGCCCAGCTGGTGAGCGCTGCGGTCCCCGCAGCGCTAGAAACGCGAAAGAAAAAATAAAAAAAAATTCTACTCAAGAATAAAATAAAGGCCTAGAAGCCCTTGGGAAAGGGAAAGAAGAGAACTCAATAAGAGGCTAGAGAGAGAAAAAGAAAAAACCTCCAAAAGGAAAGGAAAAAGAAACTACCTTTAGATTCTCAGTGCGGAGCTCCAAAGTAATTCAGTGTTTGCCAAAACAACTGAGCGTAGACTGGGGAATCATGGGACTAGGGGGTGTGGTTAGGTACTGGGAAAGGGGAAGTCTTTCTTTCTTAAAGTAACACTCAGTTGTTTTGCCAAAAGCTGAAGCTTAATCCCATGCAATGGATAGTGGGAGCAGCGCACAGGAAAATTAGCACGTTTCCCAATCTGTTCTTGCCACTAGAGTTGCAATCCTGTTTATAGGAATGTATGGGTATATAGCTGGCTGTTAGGTAATATAATGAGCCAAAAGGTTATCTTAAATGAAGGTATTAATTTTATATCATAAACCTCACAAGAAACTATATTGTGGGCTGGGGGAAGAATAAAATAGTATCTTAAATTTCAGCAAGTTTAAACATATGCATCTTGCCCTTTAAGGGATCTCACACAAGAAGCCAAAATGTTAGAATAGAAAATTAGAGCTGGAAGGGACCTTGGAGGCTTCAGGCAAGAAACCAGGGATGGGGCACAGAGCCCTTTGTGGGCATGCGCGCCGTCACACCAGCTTAGCCGTTGGATTTCTGGCGCTCTGGCACACACGTGCACGTGACTTGCCTTCTGGTTTGGGCAGTATGCCAAAAAGGTTCATCATCACTGCCCTATACCATTTCAGACAAATAGTTGTCCAAGCTCTTCTTAAAAATCTCAAGTGTTGGAGCACCACAACTTCTGGAGACAAGTTGTTCACCTGTTTAATTGTTCTTTCAGGAAATTTCTTCTTAGTTCTAGGTTGCTTCTCTCCTTGTTTAGTTTCCTTCAATCTGTTTTCTCAGGCTCTTATTTTGTTTTCTCCCTTTTCTTAGCTATAAACCAGCCTCTAAGGCTATGCAGCTCCACCATCAAACAGCTAAAAAAACCTCTTGTCCAGCTCTCCAGGATACAAGGGTAACTTTGTCATGATCAAGTTTCTTTGCAAATATGCTTTTCAGAGTACAAATATAAATTGGATTAAGTAAGAAAAGTCAATACAACATGAACAGATTCATGATACAGAAAAATTAAGTGTTGTTTCATACCAAGCTTCTTCAGAATGGCTTCTAATATACTGTCTGAATCTTGAAGCATGCAAGGTGTGGTAGTGCAAATTTGAATATGATATTTCCCAACAGGCTTACGATTAAACATTGTATAAAATGTTGCTACTTCATAAACTCTCATAGGAGGCATTTGTAGAATCTCAGCAACCTATAAATAGAAGATCATTTTTTAATTTGAATAATATATTTATATATATTGGTACTTTTAGCAGAAGCAATAATAATCTTGCAATGTTTTAATTTTCTTAAATTATGACTCACAAAATTATTGCACATAGTGCAATCTGAAGTCAGTAAATACTGTGAAATTATCTGAATATTTTTAAGATTAATAAACTTCGTTATATGATCTGGCAATATTCTAAATTATTTGTTTTAAGTGAGGTACTTAATGAATATTAAAATTATTTTGTGTTAATATTGTTCAGTTATACATATGCTAAAATATCAGATTAAAGATAAATACCTTATTCATAGCTGATATAGGTAGCCATCCATGTTGTCTTTGAGCCAAATCCAGGACTGGGATTACTGCCGAAGATTTATGTCCTTCTGGGTAGTTATTTACTATTCCATCTATCCTCTATTATTAAAGAAAATAAATATTACAATAACCAATTTTATTGAAATAGAAATACAGCATTTCACCCATCAAAACATGAAAGGTCATCAAAAAGGGACTAAAACGGCATAAAAGCCCAAGTAATTTAATAACAAAATAAAACATACCTTATAGTTTTCAGGAGTGAAATCAAATGGGGTATTTGGGTTGTTTTCAGGAGTATCTCTGTGCTGTACAAATTACAATAAAACAATGAAAAGATGGTTAGATATAGAAAAATTATAGCTTTTGTATCTTAATTATGATACTACATGAGGAGAGATTCATCTTATGAAGATTTGAAAAGCTGTACTAACAGCTGAATTACTGGAACCATCTTCTATGTATCATCACTCTACTTAGTAGTTTCAGAAATAAAATGTTGCATCATGCTATTTAATTATATCACACGGGATATGTGTACTAATAGTGAATACTTTGATCATCATTTCAATTTACATGTTTATTATGTAAGCAAATTACAATGTGAAAAGAATGTTGCTGTAATTGGATGCATAATTGAAAAATTAAAAGTTTATGATACAGTTGAATGTCATTTAACTGATCCCCTAAAGCTAAAAAAATTATTGTACCCAGTCAAATATTACAGTACAAGTATTCCTTAAGAAACATGCCATTTGACGACTATTCAAACAACGAGTGACACCCCAAAACTACATACGAACCTGTTTCTTCAAAATCACAACAGATGCAGCGCTTCCAGTCGACAGACCCAGGGGGATTCTGCTGCGCCCTCTCCTGCCAGGTCTCCCCACCCCCACCCCAACATCCCCTGCAGCACACTTAGACCTGCTTCCAATGATTCCTGGAAGCAGCACCATTTTCATTATTTCAGGAAAAACTACACAATATTTTGAGTAAGAAGATCCAGGGAAGAATGTGTCAGTTTGTTGCGAAAGTCAAATCCAGAAAGCACACACAGATAACTGATTCAGCAGATTCATTAACTTCTCTTTATATACAATATAACACATGAATAAATTTACAATACCAACAGTGGTTCTTCCAACATGGTAGAGAGGAGAGATCCGTTTCAATTCAGAGTTCAGATCAGACTAGTTTTGTTTTAGAGCTGAGCACAGAGCTAAACCACACCCAGACTTCTTGCTTAAGTTTCTGTTCCCGAACAGCCCTCATTGGCTGATCCAATTGCTATGCCTAATCATTGGCTGACCTTGTTACCATGCCTCTGCCAGTTCATGAATATTCTGACGGAATGTTACTTGGTTAGGTAACATGAATGGAAAAGTATTAATTTCAGCGCATGTTAAAAGACACAGAGCCATTCAGAGACCGAAGAAGGAATGAGAATAGTGACTGGTGAATATCTGCTTAGAAAAATATTGCTTTGTTTAGATAATTGTCAATAATTAAGAACTTGTGTATAGACATGAAAAAAGAATAAATATGAATTTGAAAACTGACAGTTTATAATGGAAGTTTAAGAGTTAGTGAAGGATACATGGGTGACAGGAAATTATGAATATGGGACTGATCACATTTTTGTAGAAAGAAATGGTTGTTAGGGGAAAATAGAAACAGAAGAAAGGAAATTAAGCAAAAGTGAAAGTACAAAGGATGGGACGAGACAGTACCAGTCCTATACAAAATGTATTAGAAAACATATTAATTTCCCAATTAAATGTAAGAAAAAACAATACAGAACTTTTGGAATAAAGAACAATAATGCACAGTACCACAAATGTAAGACATGTACAGAATGATGCCAATGGTGAAAAAAGAAATATTTTTCAAAGAAAGTTTTAGGTGAACACTGATGAAAGTGGAAGGTCCTCTAATCCCTGAGTCCCTCCGGAGAAGGGCGGTATAAAAATCTAAAAATCTATAAAAATCTAAATAATCAAATATATTCTCTTTGGAATTACTAAAATGCTTTTTAACACAATCTTTTAAACCCAAAATATCAATGTTTATATCAAATCAATTGCTAGATATTCAATGTTGTTATAAAGTTTAACAACTAAATATGATACTAATCCTCAATATATATTGTAACCACACCACACAATTGTTCAATAAATACAGTTTTTATTTTATTTTATTTTAATTTAATTTGATTTATATGCCACCCTTCTCCGAAGACTCAGGACGGCTTACAATGTGTTAAGCAAAAGCCTTCATACTTTTTGTATATTTATATAAAGTTAACTTATTGCCCCCACAAACTGGGTCCTCAATTTACCTACCTTAGAAAGAATGGAAGGCTGAGTCAACCTTGAGCCTGGTGAGATTCGAACTGGTGTAATTGCAGACAGCTGGATGTTAATTACGGTACTTAGTCTGCAGAGCTAAACCAGGCTCCATTATAATTATAAATTATGGTTTATAATTTATATATAATAATTTATGGTTTTATACATTATAAATTATGGTTTTTGTTTCCAACTTCAATTATTACTTCACTATTGACAAAATCAGAAATCTGGTCAGATAGACTTATACATTCAGATAGACCTTTACAAAATTACCATAGTCATTTTGTGTATGTAAAACTAACACAGGAAGCTTATACTTGACTCTTTAATAGAATCTGTATGAATATAACAGATAAGCATTTACACTTTGGGGGCTAATATTCTCTATATTCTTGCTGGAAATATATTCCACTAAACATAATGAGCTTTTCTTCTAAGTAAACACGATAATTCAGTAGGTTGATAAATTTGCTAAGTACAGCAATCATATATACAAACACCTACAAGACTATGCATAAGTTTTATTATTACTAATAGAAAGGAAGTGTAATGTTATAAATACCATTAACAAATTGCACACAATTAAAAGCCACATTTTTCCATTTTACTAAACATTTTATATAATCATTTGTTCAAACTACTTACCACAAACAAAGTTCCACCACTACTTCTCCGTTCTGCTGATGTATGAAGGCAACGAATATTTGTCACCTACAAATATTTCATATAAAGTAAATAGTTTGCATTTCCAATTACAGCTAAGAAATTCAACAAATCTTAAATTATGTTTATCCTTACTGAATTAGATGGGTCAATTTTAAGTTACTGTATGGCTGATAATCTGTCTACATTACATATAAACCAAAAGTATACAGTATTAAATGCAAAAGTAGGTAGTAATATCTGTAATAATATGTATTAGCACTTCAAATTTGTCCTCTACCTGCATCTACATCTTCATGATTCAAAAGACATTACCTGCAGGAAGTTTGGAAAAGGAAAGATAAACAGCTTGAATTTCGTCTTCTGTAGCCTGAACTTCAGAAATCCCTATAAGGCTCATTTTCTACAGGAACTAAAAAGGTATCCTATCAACAGAATCTTTGCTGCTTTTGTGATATAATAACCAACCATAATCATCCCCTCTATACCTCTGCTTACGTGAATAAAACTGTGAGAACTAGATTACAAAACTTTAATATAGAAATTATCTAGCAGCTTAATTTACTATCTTTGCTGGCATGCTAAAGAAATATTGTGCAAATTCTGAAATAATAAAATTTGTTACCATTATTATTATTATTATTATTATTATTATTATTATTATTATTTATTGAATTTCTATACCGAAGGACTCAGGGCGGTGAACAGATTAAGATTTCATATACATATAATATTTTTTTATATATATAAACAGTAAATAATAAATTGAGTCAACTTGGTGTATCTACTAAGACCTTGGCATAGAATTTAGATGTTTATGATAGCCCTGCTTGTTGAAACAGGTCTTCAGGGCACATTGGAAAGTGCGAAGATCTGGGATTATTCGTATTCCAGGGGTTATTTTGTTCCAAAGCATAGGTGCCCCCACAGAGAAGACTCTCTCCCTTGGAACTACTAGACAACATTGTTTTAATGATGGTACTATGAGTAGGCCTACTCTGTGAGAGCGTATTGGTTGGTGGGAGGTTATCAGTGTCGAGAGCACCTCTGCTCGACATTCCAGAGCGATGAAAAAACCCAGAGCAGTAAAGAAATCCAATCTGGGAGGATGAAGTGAACGGAGGAAGAACTACTGACCTGGGAGGAAGGAATTCACTAATGGTGGCGGGGTGTGTAACGTTTAGGCGGGCGGACACATTGCAGGCGGATGCGTTAGGGAGTTATACTTTTCCCCGATTGACTACGCAACTGAATGATTCAGGGTTACTTGGCCTGTCAGCGCAGCTGATTGGAGGGGTGTTTAGTGTGGCTATTTAAGGGGGCGGATGGGGGGAAACGCCCAACGCTGACTTTGTGTGATCCATACCTTGAACTCAGCATTTTCCGCAGCTACCAGAGAGAACGAAATAAAGCCTAACCTGAGTAATCGTCTTCTGACTGCAGCGAGGTTTATCGGAGTGCCTGGGAGCGTTGTGAGGTCTAAGAATCGGTTGCAGCAGGTGGTCTCATAAATACTCAGGTTCTAAGCCATGGAGCACTTTCAAGGTAAGAACCAACACCTTGAAGCGCACTCAGAAGGCCACCGGAAGCCAGTGCAGCTCGCGAAGAAGAGGTGTTACATGCGAACGCCATGTTGCTCCCATAATTACTCGCATGACTGCATTCTGGACCAGTTGGAGCTTCCGGGTGCACTTCAAGGGGAGCCCCATGTAGAGAGCATTGCAGCAGTCAAGTCGGGAAATGACGAGTGCATAATGAGTCCCAGTCTAGAAAGGGACGCAATTGGCGAATCAGGCGAACCTGATAGAAAGCTCCTCTGGCCATGGCTATTATATGATCTTCTAAAGACAGTCGTGCATCCAGGAGGATACGTAAATTGCGAGCTTTCTCTGTGGGGGTCAATCACTCGTCCCCAATAGTTAGTGATGGGACTAACTGACTGTACCGGGATGCCGGTAGCCACAGCCACTCAGTCTTGGAAGGGTTGAGTCGAAGCCTGTTTCTCCCCATTCAGACCCATACGGCCTCAAGGCACCGAGACATCACTTCAAGGGCATCATTGGGGTGGTTTGTGATGGAGATGTACAGCTGAGTGTCATCAGCGTACAGATGACATCGTACCCCAAACCACAGATGATCTCCCCCAATGGCTTCACATAAATGTTGAACAGGAGAGGCAAGAGGACCGACCCCTGTGGCACCCCACAAGTAAGGGGCCTCGAGGTCGATCTCTGTCCACCTGTCAACACTGACTGCGACCTGTCAGAGAGGTAGGATGAGAACCACCATAATACGGTGCCTCCCACTCCCAGCCCCTCCAACCGGTGCAGCATGATACCATGGTCAATGGTATCAAAAGCCGCTGAGAGATCTAATAGGACCAGGATAGAGGAACATCCCTTATCCCAAGACCTCCGGAGATCATCAACCAACGCAACCAATGCTGTTTCTGTGCTGTATCCAGGCCTGAAGCCGGACTAGAATGAGTCTACAGACAGCTTCATCCAGGTAATGTGGATAATAATGCTGTGTTTCTAAATCTGTCTAAAAACAGTTCCCTAATAACGGATTGGGAAATTATTGCAAACAAGGAAATTGTTCATATTTGGACAAAACTGAATGACAGTGAGGAGGCGTTTAATAGAAACATGCTGAGGGAATACGGTATTTCTTTGAATGAATTTAAAACTCCAGATCAAATGAAGTGGCTATAGCTATTCTCGAGGAATTCTGGACAACTGATAAAATGACAGCTGAATAAATTATAGCAAATGTCCTGAGGAGCGAAACCTCCAACAAACTATAGACTAGTCAGTACAATTTCAACATCTAGGAAGATTCTAGAGCAGATAATAGGATACAGTACCCTGAAAATAATGTGGTAATTCCCAGAAATCAGAACCAATCTTGTTAGGCTAATCTGACCTCTTTTTGATCATGTAATTTTCCTAATGGATTCTAAGAATCTTGCAGCCTTAATTTTGCAAAAATTTAACAAAGTATTCATCATGATAAGTTGATTAGCAAGTTAGTTAAGTGTGGACCAAATACTCTGACAATTACAGTAAATAAATAGCCAGCTGAAACAAATAATCTTGTAAAAATGCTCATCTGTGATTCCTCATCTTGACAGAAGGATCTTAACAAATTGGAACAGTAAGCAAAAGTTTCAATAGGGGCAAATGTAAATTTGTATGTTTGGATAACTAAAAGTAAAAAATTGAGTACAGGATGGCCATTACTAGTCAGCAATACCTGCAAAATACATCTTATATCTTGGTGAATCACAAATGAACATAAGCCAAAAGCATAATGCACTTGCAAAGTAATCACAAAGGATATGAATAAGATTCTTGCAAGGATTAAAGTAGCATCTCAATCAGTTGCCTACAATTGAACAGTGATATTTTCAGAAGAACTGAGCATCAAAATTAGAAAACCAAAAAAGCAAAATCATATTTAATTCCAAAGTGGAAGGTCACAGATCAAAATAAAATAATTACGATCAGATACAAGTAATTTAAAGAACATGAAAGAATAAAAATTAAACAATGTAAGGATCAAGACAAGCCTAGTTTTAAAAAAATATCTTAGCATCAGAAGAATTGAAGCAGCTTTGGAAATCATAAAGCAACCAGTAAAAGCAATAGCTGGGAAACCTGAGGCATGAATCATCCAATTTAAGCCAAATCAGCTATTTCAATCAGACCAGTGGCAATTCTACCAAAGTATAAATGACAAATTCTGAAAATGGAAAACCAAACAAAAAGAAAACAATCCAGTTTTGGAAAGATCTATGAGAAACTCAAAAAATGATAATAAAAATGATGAAGGGATAATTTGAAAATGAATTTAATAAAAATTAAATGGAAGAATTAACAGCAGAAATAGTTAACAATTGAGTGAAAAGGTCTTTTTTTTACAAATGATCAATTGCATAGCTTGTAGCTCAGATATCTGACATTCAGTTATAGCTAAACAGCTTAATGAAGTATTGCATAAAAGAGGCATTAGTAACTGATTAATAACTGACAAAACTTATGAGTCAAAAAGACCCAGCAAAAGGGACACCACCAGGAAATTATAGATCAATAACATATTTGCCTACAGAGTTTAAATTATTTACAAGCATAATAGTAGAAAAATCTAAGAAAATCTTTCCAGAGAAAGAAATTCAGAAGAAAATCTTTCCAGTAGGACAGAAAGAAAATAAAAGGAAAAAGAGTACAAAAAAAAATCAAAATCTGATTGATAAAATGATATTGGAGAATTACAACAGCTGAAATCCCAAATTACATATAGTGTGGATTGATTATAAAAAAGTGTTTGTTTCCTTACAAATTCATTAGAGCAGCAAATATTTGGAAACAACTAGAATGTTTATAGAAAAAATAATGAAGCAGTGGAAGACAAAATTAGCGGTTGGAAATATTTCCTAATGATAAGGGTGGTTCAATTATGGAAGACTCTGGTTAGGTGGCTCTTTTCTTGGATGCATTTAAATAAAGGTCATCAGTCAGATGTTTAGGTGGATTACTGCAGGAGGCAGGGAATTGAAGTAGATCTAAGGTCTTTCTAATCAGTACATTTTAAGTGAAAAGAGATATGAAGTCAGATGCCACAAGGATCACTCCTGGATTTTCTAAACATTTTATTAATATTTAAAAAGGAAATGCTTACTGAAGTTGTGCATAACACTTAATTAAGTGAGAGATATATGCTAATTTCTTAGAAGCCTGAAATCAAATTCAACACAACTTTGCCAAATTAGAGATACAAGCTGAAATTAATAGATTTCATTCCAGTCATTCACTTTATTCCATTCTATCAGAGAAAATTGTAGTTTTGTTTAGGTAACAAAAATCAAATCAGAAGGAAAAAGTGCTTTACTTGTTTTGGTAAGAATTCTTATGAAATATAATCTTGGAAAAGATGATTACCAAATCATATTTTCTTTTTTTTTTTTTTACTGTCAGATCATACATCAATACAATTTTGGATCTCATCAACAGAATATAATTTCCAAATCCAGAAAATTAAGAATTCCATCTTTAGTTGTGCTAAATTGTGTTTAACCCATTTTAGTGTGCTCAGAATAAAGCATCTCGAAACACAGTGTTTAGTTCTAGATAAACTCCCCCACACCACCCCTAAAAGATTCTGAGGAACTGAGTAAATTCAGAGATTGGCAATGGGATGATTTGCGGACTAAAAAGTTAAGTCACGTGGAGAGAGATTGCAGAAGTATGGCATATTTAGCCATGAGAAAAGATAGCAGAGTGGGGTGTAGCAAGATGATTATTGAGATGGCAGCTTGATCTGGAGGTTACACAACTGGCAAGAAGATTTTTAAATTAAATAAATGGCCTTCAGACCATCTGATGTACCTTAATTTCTACTTCAGCACTTAGTGAAGGGCTTAATTGACCTAAATGACCTCTTCCATTTCCTTGAAATAATCTGTTTTGATAGCCTCCAGGCAAGAGACAATACGCAGTAGATACAATAGACATGCAAGCAGAAAATGTACAGGAATTAATATGAATATTTCAAAAATAATGTTGATGCAGCTATTAGCCAGATATATCATTGGCCCTGACATATAATTTTGATCAAGGAAAGATTCTACAAGATATGACTGCTAGTTTAATGGATTTATTTGAAATTTTGACAGTGTCCTGGGTAGTAAAAGTTTTCTGCAATGAACAAAGTCCATCTAAAACAACCAGGTCGTACAAATACAAAAATAATGCATGGTGAACAAATGTAAACATACTGTCCACTTCTTTGCCTGGTATATTATTCCCTTTTCTTTCTGTTTATATATATAAAAAAGATAATCAGGAAGTGCTTAATATCTTGGGGCATTATTAAAAGGAAAGATGTGTAGCAAACCTTTTGAGTTACCTTGTGATTTTTAACGATCTAGATGCAGGCTTCTTTTAGAAATCAACATTCATATATCTTCCACACCAATGTTGCTTGCCAATAGGACAACAGATCATAGCCGTTTCAGATACGTGTAACTTATCTAACTCAAATTTATATAGAGAATGCTACCTGCTTACTCTGCATACAAGCTTCAGCTCCCGTGTTCCATTAATCAACTGACGGTGTATTTTAACGCGAGAGGACCTTTGTGGAAGTCAAGAGGTAGAAAAACCGTTCGGGACATTACGACGATTGCAAATTTCGGTCAATGCCACTATCCCCTAGTTCGACCCACACGAATTAGCATAAACGGAACGAATCTGAGAATTAAGACGGGCTGATTTTCGGGGCGACATAAAGGCACAGGTGGTTGGCTCCGCATCCATCTTCCCCTCGCTTGCCGGCTTAGGCCCGCCGCTTGTAGCAAAATAGCGCTGCTCTGACACCCGCCCTTCGTTTCTCCTCCGCCGAGGAAGTGAGGTACAACAGCCCGAGCCTCACGCTCCTCCCCTTCCCGGAGAGGAAGGCCACTATGCCCTTGGTAGCTCAAACTCTCCCTCGAGCTCTCTAACGGCGCCCCACTCGCTCTTTGCAAGATGCCAACCTCTCCCGGCCCCCTCCTTACCAGGCGTGGAAAGGCAGTCCGAAAACGAACAGAGAACAACATGGCAGCAACCGCGCTCGCCGCCACCTCAAACCGGCTCGCTCGCCCGCCCACAAGAGTCACAGAGACTCAGTACGCTGGACGCTCTCGGCAGCGCATGCGCAACCGGCGCAATGAAAACAACCGGCCCGTTGGGAGTGCGACGCGCGCGCTCTTTTAGGCCTATTACCATGGACGCGCGCGCCACTCACAGGTGGAGTAGCCCCCTAGAAAAACGCGAGGTTTTCCTTTCAAAAGTGCAGCTGAAGACCCTGGAAGAGATCAGATAGTGACCGGGCTGTCCGTTTTTCAGGCTGGAGTCCTGATGCATGATGCGTCTTTTTACGCTTGCTGGCTTTTTAAAACAGTCCCCGCTTGCAAAACCACACTTCTACAAAGCTGCCAGGACTTCCTTTCTGTGCCGTTCGAGTCTGCGCTTGAGATGTTTACTAAAAGTTGTAGCAGCCGAGGAAAGGACCGATTTCATCTCCCAATTCATTATATGCCGATAATAAGGGCGGAAATGAGGACACTAAGAGAGCAGTAAAGCGCCCAAATATGACATCTTGTACATAGAAGCTGACTGGAGCAGAGATGCATGCTTATTATAGTGTAATCTTGCGTAAATCCATCTAAAAAGAATTTAAGAGAACTTACTTGCATAAGAAATAGAAAATAAATTTAGGAGAACTTACAATGCGGTAGCTGCATGAACAAAGGGATAGTATGAAGGATACCTGAAGTGTTAACACTGCTTTATACTGCTTTAGAAAACCTCACCTGAAATAGTATGTCTAGTTTTGGTCACCATGCTATAAAACAGATGCTGAAACTAGAAAGGTGCAGAGAAGAGCAGCAAAGATTATTAGGAAGCTGGAGGCTAAAACATAATAGTTACAGGAACTGGGTATGTCTAGTCTAATAAAGAGGATTAGAGGTGACATGATAGCAGTCTTCCAAAATTTGAGGGGTTGCCACAAAGAAGAGGGAGTCAAGCTCTTTAAAGCACCTGAAGGCAGGACTGGAAGCAATGGATGGAAAGTAATTAAGGAGAGAATCAGCCTAGAATTAAGGAGAAATTCTCTGACAGAACAATTAATCAAAAAAGTTGTGAACGCTCCAACACTGGAAAGTTTTAAGAAGAGAGTGGACAACAATTTCTCTGAAATGGTATTAGGATTTCCTGCCTGCGCAGAGGGTTGGACTAGAAAACCTCTAAGGTGCCTTCCAACTGTTATTATGTATTCTGCATTCTGCATATGGTTTTTAAAAGGGGCAGGCAGTTTGGCATCCCATGACTACGTGTTGATTCTGATTCCCATCAGCCATCCCATGCTACAGATTGATTCTAATTCCCATTTGGAAGGCTGTTGGAGACCCTTTTGATAAAAGTTGCCAAAATCAGTATAATCCTTTCTTCCTATTTTGACATGTGAACAGAACTGTTGTAATTTAAAATATGCTTGGCATTGTTTGAAAATGTCTCTGTATAACACATACTATTCCAGAAAAACGTTGGACTATCATTGGAATGTCCAGATTGGAGTAATACAAATGAAGGATGAACAATTCAAGTTTTTTGAAATATTTTAGTTCAAGAACTATATGTTTCTTATACATCACTCTTAAAAGCCACACTCTATTAACCCCTTCCTAAAACGCATCTATTCCCCTCCCAATTTTTTTAAAACTTTGCTTGTCTGTATCATATGAAAACTTCATGTAAAATACCTTCTATAAAAATTAAGTATGTACCTTAGTCACCTAAAGATTACTCACCCCTAATATATACGACTGCACCATCAATGTATGAAAATTTGCATTCTAATTATTAGGAAAAGTGATCTCAGCTTTCTATTAAGTAAATATGGCACTATTATTTAAACCATTATTGATGTTCCATACCCAAAACAAATTAGGAAGGTATTACAAATAGCAGATAACTAGATAGAAAAGAGAATTCCCGGTCTCAAATAATGTTATTGTAACTAAATAGTACGGGAGGTTAAACTTTCTCAATTTCAATCTAGTAATAACAGCCACATATTCCAAATTCTCAGCAACCAAATTGAAACGTGAAATTGTTTAAATTTTGTCTTGTAGTGCAAACTTTATACAAATATATTTTGGCCTGTTAATATTGATCTGAAAAGAGTAGATGTAGAACTAGACTCTTGTGACTTTTTTCTCAGTTTTGTTCTTTCTTAATATAGAAACTGAAGTACAGACAGTAAATCTAACATTAGTTGAGATCATCTTAAAAGAGTCTTCTATGCTAGCACCCAGTTCACAAACCTTAACTAATATTACCAAAGTGTAGTCTTTTGCAGGGTGTTTCAAATGCAAATAGTCCCTTCATCTCATTCTTAATTCCCAATGTGTGTCCTGACTCCATCAGTTTTGAAATTCTACAATAAAACATTTGGAAATGAATGGTAATCGCTTATAATGCAATCAATATACTTTTGATGTACCAGTAAAATACCCTGAATTAGCCTGCAGATATAAAATTATAAAAATGATTTGTAATATATAGTATCAGCTCATATCACTGAAAGGTGTTTCCCAAAGTTTACATTCAATATACCGGTATTTTGCTAGAAATAAAATAGATTGCTAGTTGTTCCAATGTTGATACACATATTTTTCTTCACATAAGTTGACAAGTATATTAAATACCCTTATGAATACAGGTACCTCTTAAGACCACAATTGGGACTGGAATTTTGGTTGTTAAGCAATGTGGTCATGTGACCAGATCCAATTTTATAAACAATTTTTTTGGGAGTCATTAAGTGAATCACATAGTCATTAAATGGATCACATGCCCATTAAACAAATTTGCTTCCCCAATTGATTTTGCTTATTGGAAGCCAGCGGAGAAGATCACAAATTGCAATCACATACTTGCAAGACATTGTAATCGTAAATACAAGCTTGTTACCAAATGCCCAAATTGTGATTGCAGAAGTGGTGCAATGATGGTCATAATTTCAAGGATATAAGTCACTTTTTCCAAGGCTGTTGTAATTTCAAATGATTTCAAATAATTTCAAATAAGTAAAAGACAACCTCTAGTACAGAAGTCTAGCATTTAAATATAACTTCAATGAAAATAGACACACACACACATATGCGCACATATGATTATATATCAGTTTAATTAAGTAAACACTGTCCAAAGTGAACTCAATTTTGAATCAGTTTCCCTGAAGAAAGGTATTTGGGTGAACATCCTTCAAAACTTTTTAAGTAGCATTTCTGCTTTTTCTGAAACTAAGATTGACTTTAATGTGAACCAGAAGGTGATACTATAAATATCACCTTTTGATGTAAGATGAGAAAGAGTTTGGTTTGTAAATTAAGGAACAATTAAGAAACATTTTATTATGATGTATCCTTTAATTAAAAGGTTTAAGGAAGAATTAACTAGTTCTAGTAAAAATAATGGTATAGCATTTATTGACTGCCATCTTCTGGACAAATGCAAGAAGCACTCAGTTTTGTGTCTGTGTGAATAGAATTGAGATGATTAGCCACCATATTTCTGAATTTCAAGCATATGTACATAGATATAAATTCCAGTCTAAATCTCCTATAATTTCTTTTGATTACATAAGTATTGTGCCAAAGGCCTACAGGATTTCAAATAATAGCCACAATCATTATTTTACCAACAGGTTGTGTAAGAACAGGTATGTTTGTATACATAACCTTAGATCCTATATGCTTATCTGAAAAGATTCATTGTGGGACCACTTTTAATCTGCTTGTTTATTCCTTATTACTGCAGAACTTTGTTGAGCCAGAAGGAAATGGATTTTCTAAAGGCCCCCTGAGTTCAGCCCAAATTAGATTGCCAGCCAGCCAGCCATGCAAGGCATCAGCTGGGACTGTCAAAAAGTCAAGATGGTGGCCATCATTCTGGGATCAAAGCTCTGCTCCTAGTGGTGAGGTTTCGATCCCACAGTTGTGACCACTGTTTTGATTTTAGAAGGTGTAGTTTCACTTTTTTGACCTCTGCAGACCCACCTGCCTTCTTGCC
This sequence comes from Masticophis lateralis, assembly GCA_030761175.1. Classification (NCBI taxonomy): domain Eukaryota; kingdom Metazoa; phylum Chordata; class Lepidosauria; order Squamata; family Colubridae; genus Masticophis; species Masticophis lateralis. Next base: position 53,665,825 of record JAUDYJ010000003.1, on the reverse strand, counting down.
TTCCTCCTCCTAGAGCACAAGAGTGCTGGTTTCTTTATAACAGTAAACTGCTTGCTACAAAGCAGTTCTCAATTCTGGCCTCAATTCTCTATTATATATTTCTGGTACAATCCCTAATAAAAAAATCTCTGGTTTAAAGTCTATGTGTTTTTTTGTCATTTTTCCAAATCCATGTGTGGATTTTAGTCCAGTATCTTTTGGTTTCTACACACGTCCACCACATATGGTAGTATGAGCCCATTATCTGATGACATTTCCAACACTTTTCTGATTTATTCTTGAACATTCTGGCTATTCTGGTCGGGGGTAGGTGCCACCTGTAAAACATCTTATACAGATTTTCTTTGTATGCAGTTGACGTTGTCATTTTATAATTTTGTGACCACAATTTTTGCCATTTCTCTAAATCAATTCCATGTCCAAAATTCCCCCCCCCCAAGCAATCATTGTTTCTTTAACTTGTTCTTCTTCCAGTTTAACCTCTAGTTAACCTCCATACAGTTTTTTAAACACATTGCCATTGGTACCTGTTAGAATTTTACCTAAATTAGTCAAATTATTATAAAAACCTTCTGTCTTACAATCTCTATCATACCTAGAATGTATTTGCATTTAGGAAAACCAATTCATCTTTATATCCTGTTCTTCTAATTCTTGTTTCCATTTAAGTTCACCCTTAAATCGGAAGCGGAATATATTTTTGTGAGACAGCTGTAGCCCTCCTGTAGCCAGGAATTTCTGGTAGATACAATTCAGCGACCATATATATGCCATTCAACTTCAGGATATGCTATAGATATTAGCATTTTTCATAAGACTGGTTATCAAACCAGTAGATGGTACTGTTGCATCCCTTTGCAGGAAACGAGCCTCACTGACATGTACACTTGCTTATTTACCATACATTTATACACACATATATTTATACTGAGGTCAATCAATCTGAATTTTTATCAGTTCATTCTATTCTTATGATAATATTTACAGTTACATGCAGTGGCAGCAAGTATAGGTGTCAGGGAGGCTCATTCCCTGCAAGAGGATGCAAAACCCCTCAAACCTTAAATATAAGACAGGCACATATACAAATAAAGATTGGGACATATAATTCCTCCACTCTTCATTAAAAGTTAAATCAATCTCATAGCACTATATCAAAAACCTGAAACCAAATACATTTCAACTATAATGACATAGAGAAATTATCTTACACAATTCATTTATAAAACAGGAAAACCGAGTTTCTAATTTGCTCAGTATGCTGTAAGATGTTTGTACTGCAAATGAAATTGAAGTTGAAAGTAAATACAATTGTTAACTCATTTAATTCCTAGTTATGTATTTCTTTTAGAGCACATGTTACACCTCTGCTGCACAAGTTGCAATGGTTACTAGTTTATTTCTGGGCCCAATTCAAGGTGTTGACATTGAGGCCTAGATGGAATGGGACAGGGTTTTTTGAGGGAACTGCCTCTTTCCAATTTCATCTACACTTTCCACCACATCCAACAGAATGGGCATATTACAGTTCCATTGTTTAGGAAGCTATATTTGGCAGGCCCTAGGTGGCAGGCTTTTTTTGTGTATGATGCTCACATTGTGGAATCTTCTCCCTCCCAGAGATGAAATTGGCCTCATTATTTCTGATCTTCTGAAGGTCCTTGAAGAAGGGTCTAGGACTTTTTGGCTTGAACCCTTCTCCTTGCCTGTTTCACCTTGAGTTTTCATCTCTGGATTATTAGCACAAACTTTTCTCCTTGGCTGGCCCTCCGCCAGTCTTTTGCCATGGCACAAGGGCCACGGCCATTCCCTCCCAGGTGTTTTGCCGCAGTCCATACATAGAAGGAGGTTTTGTCCTAGGTTTTTTGACACCTGGGACAGTTAGGACCCAGCAAATCAGCTAGAGGGGGAAGAAAAGAAGGAAGGAAGGAAGGAAGGAAGGAAGGAAGGAAGGAAGGAAGGAAGGAAGGAAGGAAGGAAGGAAGAGCCTTAGTGAAATGGGAGGGAGAAAGGGGGGGGAACTTCCACCTCTGTCTTTTTTTTCCGAGAGAAGAAAGAACCCTTTTCAGGCCAGATATCCAAATTGATAACTAATGACAATGAATAATTTACTGCATTGATTCCCACCCCCCAAAAAGGGGGGAGATGTTGGCATACATTCCATTCAAGATTTAGAAAGGAAGAAAAGGAAATTGTAAAAGCGCTCCGTTCCCACCCCTGCCCATTCCCCCAGTTCAAAGGGAAGCACTCCTGGGTTTTTTTTTATTTTTTGCAAGGGGAAGAGTTAGTTGCAATTAATTTCTTAACCAAAAGCAACAGATAGTAGCACTTCCTAAAGAGAACTTGGAGAGATTCATGTTTAGGAAAAATCTCTTTCAGATAAGGCAGCTATCAAAGATTTGATAGACACAAAGGATAATTGTGAGTTGTGTTGAGGGAAAGTGTCAAGTGACATATCACCAAGGTTAGGTCCTGTGCTGTTCAAAATATTTATAACTGTCTAGAATGAGAGGTTAGAAAGAAGTAATTATCATATTTGTAGATAATAAATATATGAGAGATAGCAAATGCCTTAAAGGGCAATATCAAGATTCAAGAGCATCGTGAAAAATTGGGGAAATGGGCAGAAACAAGCATAATTAATTTCAGCTAGGACAGAAGTAAAATCTTTCATTCATGTAGCACTGGGAGGAAGTGGCTGGGGCTGTTGTGCCGGGGCGAAAGACTAGTGGAAGACCAGCCGAGGAGAAAAGTTTGTGGCTAATAACCCAGAGGTTAAAACTTCGAGGCGAAACAGGCAAGGAGAAAGATTCAAGCCGAAAAGTCCTATTCCGTCCAAGATTTGGTTCTCAAGACCTGGTTATGCCCACAGGCTTGGGAACCCCAGGAGATGGATGAACTCATGAGTTGTTTCCTTTATTGTAAATATTGTCTAATATTTTATGTTCTCTTAATTCTGCTTTTATACTTGTTAATGTTTTTAATAATCTTATATAAAAGTTTCAGGTAATGATTGTTCTATATTTATTTATGTTTTGGGTTGTTGTATCCCCAGAGTTACTTTCTATGAGATGGGTGGGCATATACATTTGAACAATCAATCACTCACTCACTTAGTCAATCAATATGAAACAAATGCTGGGTAGTTCACAGTATAAACACAGAATAACAAATATACAATTCAAATAGAAAGATTGAAACAAGATGTGGAATCTGGCCAGCAATAACAAAACATTTCAGACCCCCTGCAAGGAGTGGTGGAATTCAATTTTTTTTACTACCGATTCTGTGAGCGTGGCTTGGTGGGCATGGTGTGGCTTGGTGGGCATGGCTTGGGCGTGGCAGGGGAAGGATACTGCAAAATCTCCATTCCCACCCCACTCCAGGGGAACGATACTGCAAAATCTCCATTCCCATCCCACTCCTGGGGGAAGGATACTGCAAAATCTCCATTCCCACCCCAGTCTGGGGCCAGCCAGAGGTGGTATTTGCCAGTTCTCCGAACTACTCAAAATTTCCGCTACGGGTTCTCCAGAGCCTGTCAGAACCTGTTGAATAGCACCCCTGGCTCCTACTATTCTAGTTCAGAGCCTGAACAGGAGCCAAATCTTTAAGGCCTCCAGAAACACCACTAGGTGGGAGCCCCTTGGCTCTCAAGAGGTACCTTGTTACAGAGGGTAGTGCTACAACATAGAAGGCATGCATCCAAAGTCCCAATGTCCCAAAGCACTGCTTAATCAAAGGAACTTAGAGTATGTACCAACCCTTCCAGATCAGGCCACCTAGGCCAAACTCTACAGGAAAAAAACACATCAGGCATTATATATCATAATGAGCACCTTGAATCACAATTGGAAGACATCTGGCAATCACACGGACATGCCTATCACAATCCCTGCCTTTGCATTCTGGACTAGTCAAAGCTTCCAAGTGGCCTTCAAAGAAAGTTCCATGTAAGTGTGTTACAGTAAACTGAGCCATGAAGTGACTAGGACATGAGTAACGTCTGAAGGGCCTCTCATTCTAGGAAATGAGAGATGCAGCTGGACACCAAATGAAGCTGTGCAAAGCCACAAGGTTCTATTCTGATGAGCTAGGCCTGAGTGGCTTCCTTCCCAAGGAAACCTTTATTTTGCCTCATGTAAGTGTGACTATAATCTTGAAATCTCTCCATCAGGATGGGAATCTTTTGCAGCACAAGGCATTCTCTGCTGTTTGCTAAGTGCATAGAAGCAAGCAAGAGAGTTATGTAGGGCACAGTCTATGCAATTAACACCTTTTGCTCATTGAGTGCTATGCTATGTAGAGGTTTTCCTTCCTTCCCATGATGCAACATAACAAGCAAGAGTGGCTTTCCTTTCGACTGACTGCTTACTTATGATTTATTGAATAAACAATTGACTGGGTTCATCCATACATTAAACCAAAATGAACATCCATATTCTGGGTTTATGTCTTGGGTGAAAACATTCCCTCTAAGTTCCTTGCCATAACATTCAATATCTAATTTGGTGACCTGTAGAAAATTTACATTTTATTTCCTTTTAATTTTTTTTAAACAAACTGTTTGTGATATAATATGAGGCCAAATTGGGAAATGCAGGGAGATTCTAGATGCCTTTTCAATGAGAAAATGAGAAAGAAAAAAACCACTAGTTCCCTAGCAAAATTAATTAGATTGGAAGTTAAACTGCTCAGTTGAGACATATTAATCTTTAATGTAAGTGGTAAGTTGACTTGTACACTTAATTGTGGAATGCATTAAACACAGCTGTGTTCTATTCTCTTCATTTTATTATTTTAAAAAACTCTGTACAGCGTACATTTCCTTAAAAGCCTAAACTAAATGTCCATCTCTCTTTTAAAATCTCAAGAAATATTTTCCCAAAGTAAGTTTCATACCATGTTTAAACTAATGTCCTAAAATACAGGAAAGAAACAAATATAGTGTTTATTAACTAGTGTAATATTTTATGTTATTATGATTTGTTAGATCGGCGCAGGAATGAAGATGAGACCAGCGGAGTTCATGTAAACGTTTATTAACAGGAACAGAACTGGAGCGGCGCTGCCGGAGCTCTCCTTATATTCGCTCCGGCAGCCGCACCGCCCCTTTGACAGGGATTCAAAACTCCCGCCGGGGAATGCTTCAGCCAATCCCCGGCGGATGTCCTTATAAGGACATAACACTCCTCCCCCCCTAGATCTTAAGCTGTCCATCAACGATAAAGTCACGTAAGTAGGCGGGCCGATTGCGTAGTCTACTAGACCTGCGCAGTCCATTCGTTGGCTGGCCGCCCTCCTGGTCGGAGGGTGCTTCTGCGGTTCCTGTCGCCGTCTCGGGAGCCGGGCTGGATCTGGCCGTCGAGGGTGCGGGCGGTGCTCCCGTACCTCCGGCCAGGTCGCTGACCTCCGCCTGCGGGCGACGCTGGTCCTCTCCATCGCTGCTCCGATCGTTGGATCTCCGCTGTTCGACCGGTCCGGAACTCCTGAGCCACGGTAAGCCCTTGGGTTGCCCTTCGGTCCTCACCGGGTCGGGGTTGGACGGGTCCGGTCGTGGGTGCTGGTTCGGCGGCGGCGTCTGGGTCGGCCCCTCGGGTCCCTCGGGTGAGTTCGGTTCCCTCCCGGGGCTGCTGGTGGGTTGGTTTGGCGTTGGTTCCTCCTCGCCGGTGGGTCGCAGGCCTCCTCCGCAGGGGTGGTGTAGTCCCTCTCTGCTGGGCTGGCGCTGCTGGTTTGGTTGCGGGGTCTCGCCCTCGCCGGGGTGGTGCTGTCCTACCTCGTGGGGGTGGCGACGGCCCTCTCCGCCGGGGTGGCGTTGCTGGGTCGGCTGAGGACTCTCGCGGCCTTCTCTGCAGGGGTGGCGTAGGCCTTCTCTGCGGGGTTGGTGTGTTTCCCCCGGTCGCCGCCTTTCGCCGTCTGGGTGTCGGTCGTCTCGGCTCGGTTGGCGCTGGCCTCCTCTGCTGGGGTGGCGGAGGCCCTCCTCGCAGGGTTGGTTTTCGTTGTGGTTGGGGTGTTGTTGGGGAGACCCCTGTAGTGATGCATGGAGGTCTCCCTCACCGGTGAGTCGGTGGCCGCCCTTGCGGGGGTGCTGTTGGTCTCCCCCGCTCGGTTGGCCCCGGTCTACTGGCCCTTTCTTTGAGTACTGTCTGTTGTCGGACTGGTGCGGTCCGACCTCGCCGGGGTGTTGTTGGGTGTCGTGGGCGTCTGGGCTTCGGTCCCCCTGTCCGCCTTCGTTAGTGGCTGGGTCTCGGACCTCGGGGGGTGGATCCCGGTCCACCCCTGGGTGCTTCGGGTTTCCCTTCGGACGTTGTCCCCGGTCTACTGGCTGAGCTCCGTCTCTGGCTGCTGCGGAGCCCGGGGCATCCACTCTCCCGGGGTGTTGTAGGCCTCCCTCATAGGGTTGTGGTAGGCCTACCTCGTCGGGGGCGGGCAGGCCTACCTATTCGGGGTGTGGTAGGCCTACCCCGCCAGACTGTTGTTCGTCCACTTCCCTCCACCTTTTGCGGAGCTGGTCGATGTGACGTCTCACGACCTGTCCATCTTCCAGCTCTACCCGATAGGACTTCGGGCCGGTTGCGCTGTTAATCCTTCCTTTCAGCCATTTTGGTGAGCCGTGGAAGTTCAGCGCATAGACGGGGTCTTCTACGGCGAAGCTGCGGAGCTGGCGGCTGGCGGTTGCGGGCACGTCCGAGTGGTACTGGGGGTGCAGCCTGTCGAGGGGTGAGCGGAGTCTTCTGCCCATCAACAGCTCTGATGGGCACTTCTTGGTGGTTGCGTGCGGCGTTATGTGCTGTGTGAGGAGGAAGGTGTCTATGCGCTCCTGCCAGTCCCCCGGTGCCATCTTGGTGAGCGCTTCCTTGGTTAGCCTCACCATCCTCTCGGCTTGGCCGTTTCCGGCCGGTCTGTACGGCGCCGAGAGGGCATGGCGGATGCCCAGTCCCGCTAAGAATGCCTCCATGGGCACGGACGTAAGTTGGGGACCGTTGTCGGAAACCAACACGTCTGGGAGTCCATGCGTAGCGAAGAGGCGGCGGAGGGCGCGAATGGTGGCTTCCGATGTGGTTGATGCCATGGGAACCACCTCGAGCCACTTGGAGAAGGCATCAACCACGATGAGGAGGTGGCGCCCCTGCATCGGACCCGCGAAGTCGATGTGGATCCGAGACCAGGGGCTGCTGGGCATCTCCCAGGGTGTGGGCTCTGCTTGAGGGGGTGCTGGTCGGACTTCCTGGCACTGGCTACATCCGGCGACCCATTGCTCAATGTCCTTGTCCAGTGCTGGCCACCAGACGTAGCTTCGTGCCAGGGCCTTCATGCGGACGATGCCCGGGTGCCCCTTGTGTAGCGTCTCGAGCGTCTTCCGTTGGAGAGCGGCGGGGATCAGCACCCTGTCTCCCCATAGCAGGCAGCCTTTCATCGTGGACAGCTCCTTCTGCTTGCGACTGAAGGGGCTGTATTCTTCTCCGCCAGGCTGCGCCGGCCATCCCCGCAGGATCCAGGATTGCACTTGCCGGAGTGTTGGGTCTCTCCTGGTGTGCGCGGCCACGTCTGCAGATGTGACTGGGCAGCTGCTGTCGTGGTCGATGTGCAGGAGCTCGAGGGTGGGGGCGGGATCCTCCACGGCGTCTGTGGATGGGCATCTGCTCAGCGCGTCCGCGTTGGCGATGGCCTTTCCGGGTTGGTGAATGAGGGTGTAGGTGTAGCCGGCGAGGAAGATGGCCCAGCGTGTCATTCGCGGCGACATGAATGTGGGTGTTTGCTTGTCGCCAGCGAGGAGGCCCAGGAGCGGCTTGTGGTCCGTGACTATGGTGAAGCTTCTTCCGTATAGGTATTCGTGGAAGCGCTTCACCCCTGCGACGATTGCCAATGCTTCTTTGTCCAGCTGGCTGTAGTTGCGTTCAGCGCTGGACATGGTCTTCGAGAAGAAGGCGATGGGGGCTTCTGTGCCATTGGGTAGTTCGTGGCTCAGGACTGCCCCCACCCCGTATGGCGACGCGTCGCAGGTTAGCCGGATGGGCAGCGTCTCGTTGTATTGTATGAGGACGCTGTTGGATGTTAATAGTCCTTTAATGTCTCGGAATGCCGTTTCCTCTTTGTCACCCCACTTCCAGGAAACCGCTTTCCCCAGCAGGCGATGAAGCGGCTCAGCAACTGTAGCTTTCTGTTGGAGGAATATTGCATAAAAGTTAAGCAATCCAAGGAATGCCTGAAGCTCCCCTTTATTTTTGGGGCTGGGGGCTTCATGGATGGCTTTAACTTTTGATTTGGTGGGGTGTATGCCATTTCTATCGATGAGATAGCCCAGGAACTCGACTTCCTGGACTCCGATGATGCACTTATCCCGTCTTACTCTCAAGCCCTTCTCCCTGAACCGCTGCAGGACAAGCCTCAGCCGTTCAAGAAGTTGTGCTCTAGAGTCTCCGGAGACGAGCACGTCATCGAAGTAAGGCACTACCCCTGGAACGCCTTGGAGAAGGCGTTCCATCATTGATTGAAAAATCCCCGGGGCGGCACTGACTCCGAATTGGAGACGGTTGCACTTAAAGGCCCCCCTGTGTGTGACAATAGTTTGAGCCTCCGCCGTTTTAGCGTCCACTGGCAGTTGCTGGTAAGCCTGGGCCAGGTCCAGTTTTGCGAATATGGTGCCCTTGCCTAGTGAGTGCAGGAGGTGCTGCACCACTGGCACCGGGTATGCGCTCTGCTGCAACGCCTTATTTATGGTCACCTTATAGTCGGCGCAGATGCGTACCGATCCATCCTGCTTCATTGGGGTCACAATGGGAGTCTCCCATGAAGCATGATCGATGGGTTCCAGGACGCCTTGGGCGATCAGCTTATCTAGTTGCTCGTCTACTTTAGGCCTCAAGGCGAACGGAACCCGGCGGGGCTTAAGCCGAATGGGGGTTACCCCCTGATCCAGATTGAAGGAGATGGGTTTCCCTATGTACTTCCCCAGCTTACCATCGAAGACTTCGCTGAATTCTTCGATGATGGCGTCGAGTTCATCTGCCCTAATCTGGTGGATGCCCCCGATGGAAAGCCCCAGCGGCTGAAACCACTCAATGCCCAGCAGGTTCGGGCGGCTGTTCCTCATGACTGTGACCGGCAGCTGGCCCTTGAACTCCTTGAACGCGATGTTGAGGTGGTTCTGCCCAGGACGTCGATTGGATTCCCGCCGAAATCCACCAGTCTGGACTGCAGGGGTTTGAGCTGGTTCTTGGAGATTTGCGGCTTGAATTTCTTCAGCTGCTGCCAGTCGATGATGGTGTAGACGGACCCGGTGTCTACCTCCATGGAGCAGGGCGAGCCCTCGGCCAACAGCGTCACGGTGAACTTGGTGGCGCTGTTGTCGCTGGTGTGTGCTATGGTGGTCTGATTCACCGCGCCATGCTGGGAATTTTCATAGCCGTCGCCTCTGGGTTGGTGTGAGGACCGTTTGGATGTCCTCTGGTTGTCGCGCCGATTTTCGCAGTTCCGTGGTCTGGGTGGTTCAGGGGCTGGTTCGGTGGCTCGGCATGCCTCTGCGATGTGCCCCCTCCTCAGGCATCGGCGGCAGATCGCGTCCCGCCATTTGCAGGATGTCCTGGGGTGGTCGCCTCTGCAACTGCCGCATTGTTCCCCGCGTCGGCCATTTTGGGGTTTTTCCCGCCGATATGGCTGAGAGACCTTGTGGACGGCCATCTTGCCATCCGAGTCAGATGGTGTGGCGGAGTCTTCGGACGATTCGGGGGTCGACTGGTGGATCTTGTGGATCCCCTTCGCCTTTTTCATCTCCGCCGCCGCGTGCTCCGAGGACTCGGCAGCGGTGGCCTCCTCGAGGACATCTTTTAGTAGGATGCGTTTCCTACTCAGGAATTTCTTCTGGAGGCCTGCATCCCTCATGCCGAAGACGATGCGGTCTCTCAAGGCGTTATCTACATGGTCAAATTCGCAGTTGGCTGCGATTTGACGGAGTGCGGCAACAAAGTCTTTAATGGATTCCCCCTCGCGCTGGTTCCTCTGGTGGAAAGTGAACCGGTTCGCTATGGGGGTGCCCGTGGGCGCGTAATGTTCTTGCAGAGCCGCTTGCAGGTCTGTCCAGGACATCTCCTCAATGTCCTGAGGTGCGACGAGGTTCACCGCCATCTCCAGGACCTCGGATCCACAGTGGGCGAGGAAGAGGGCCCTCTTCCTTTCGTCGTCGAGGTTGCTGTGGCCGTTTCCGCGGAGGAATTGGCGGAACCGAATCATGTACGAGCTCCATTTTTCCCGTCCGGGATTGAATGGAGCGATGGATGAGAAGAGCGCTTGCTGTGTCGCCATCGTGCTGAATGGCGGCGGTCTCTTCGGAGGTGATGGCGCTTGTGCCACGCGGTCGATTCCTCTTAGTCCTTCGTCGCCAGTGTTAGATCGGCGCAGGAATGAAGATGAGACCAGCGGAGTTCATGTAAACGTTTATTAACAGGAACAGAACTGGAGCGGCGCTGCCGGAGCTCTCCTTATATTCGCTCCGGCAGCCGCACCGCCCCTTTGACAGGGATTCAAAACTCCCGCCGGGGAATGCTTCAGCCAATCCCCGGCGGATGTCCTTATAAGGACATAACATGATTATTATTGATTTTTTAACAGTTACAACTTTATTTAACAAAAATATAGTGATTAAGTGTTACAGCGCCAGAATAAAAACCAGGAGATGATGAGTTCTAGTTTCATTTTAGGCATGAAGACCGGCTGGGTGACTTTGAGCCAGTCACTCTCTCTCAGCCCAGGATGTTTGGCTCAGCCGAGAAACCAAACCAAAGGATTGACATTTTGTTGATCTTTGGGAAAATGCTAGGAAGGGAAAAAAAGAGCATATACAGATTTAGATACATATTTTAATTTTTCCCTTTTAAAAGGCATATCAACAGTACTCTGTGCTTGCTTTATTTTTATTATTATTATTATTTACACAAAAATGACAGTATAGACATCAAACAAGATAACCATGCTGGATTTCATATCACAAATCACTAGTTGAACACTTCCCAAGCGTTTAGGACTGCGTGATGTATCAGCGGATTATGCGAGCAGATCCCAGTAAGATGGCCTTCTGCAGCTGACTAATGGTGATCTTATCAGTGCCAATTGTTTTTAAGTGTTTGTCTAGGTCTTTAGGCACAGCACCTAGTGTGCCAAGTACTACTGGAACCACCTGCACTGGTTTATGCCAGAGTCTCTGCAGTTCTATTCTCAAGTCCTGATATCTAATGAGTTTTTCAAGTTGTTTCTTGTCGATTCTGCTGTCACCAGGTATGGCAATGTCAACGATCCACACTTTTTTCTTCTCCACAATTGTGATATCCAGGGTATTGTGTTCTAAAACAGTCTCACAGCAGTTTTGCATGCTCATTTTCGACCACTTTTTCAGGCTTATGATCCCACCAGTTCTTTGCTACAGGCAGATGGTAGTTGTGACACAAGTTCCAGTGGACCATCTGAGCGACTGTGTTGTGATGTTGTTCGTAGTCAGTTTGAGCTATTGTCTTGCAACAGCTCAGTATGTGGTCAATGGTTTCATCCGCTTCTTTGCAGAGTCTGCATTTGGGGTCATCAGCAGATTTTTCTATTCTGGTTTTGATTACATTCGTTCTGATGGCTTGTTCCTGGGCTGCAAGAATCAAGCCTTCTGTTTCTTTCTTCAGTGTTCCGTTGGTCAGCCATAACCAGGTCTTTTCCTTATCTATTTTTCCTTGGATCTTCTTAAGGAATTGTCCATGCAGTGCTTTGTTACATCAGCTGTCAGCCCGAGTTTGCATCGCTGTTTTCCTATATTGGGTCTTGGTTTGCTGCACTTTGAGCAGCTTCCTCTTGTTGACTTCCATCAAAGCTGATTCAACATTGTCTTTCACATAATCTGCCAGAGCATGCTTCTCTTCTTCGACTGTCTGCTTCACTTGCAGTCCTCCGCCGCCTACTTTTCTGGGTAAATATAACCTGTTGACGTCACTACGCGGGTGCAGCGCATAGTGTGTGGTCATCAGTTTTCTTGTTTTCCTATCCAGGCTATCTAGCTCTGCCTGTGTCTAGTTTACAATCCCAACAGGTATGGCCCAGGTAATTATAGCCTTGATAGTGTTGTTGTTGTTGTTGTTATCTTTAAAATTATTTAATTTTATTTAAAACAAAATTGTATTTTCAAAAAACAATTATCAGTGAAAAATAGATAATTAATGAAACTATGCAATTATTGCTCAATATAATGTTTAGTAAAAATACCAAGCAGAGTCCATTAAATTGTTTTTTCAATATAAAAATAAGTATACATTTTGAACTGTGGGAAATCTTCATTATATTATGTTTTAGAAATATTAAAAAAGAAGAAAAAGATTCCTAAAAATAATATGGGTAAATATTTAATTCTGGCTTCACCCTTTCTTACAATTAATTTGTAGTACATCCAACCCCATGATAGAGAATTATGATTGATAGTAATGTCTATGGAGATTCTCAGTCATCCAGGTCATAGTTGATATTAATCTACTGATTAAACGTACCTGTGACTTTGTATTGTTACTTGATTACCTTGGACTGCCTGTATATATTTTATTTTTTGACTCATGGGTTTTAGTTTTTCTGTCAATAAATTAAATACCAGAAAACCCTAGCCCTAATTTATTTTATATGATCAGTAAAAAAAATGCAATAGTTATTAGTGGCCAGATTCCCAGTATATAACCAATCAAATAATTCTGGTCTATAGCTCTCTTGTGCACCATTATGCTATTCTTAATTATAGAACACTGTACTTCAAATAAATCATTTCTGCCCAGAAGACGAATTAATGTCACAAATTTTGTTGATCTCTTTGGTTTCTATTTTTATTGTTCTAACTATGAGGAAACTGAGAGAATGTTCCACCAATGCTGTTGAACCAAATTCTATTTTTCTCCCACGCTTTTCCCCCTCTTTTCAATTTATTGAACTTTGGAAAAATATGTGTATAATGCAATACAGATCTTTAATTATTTAATTGTACTATTTTGCATAATATTAGAAATATTTTAATAGCATATCAGAAAACAGCAGTTCTGCTTATGTTCTGCATGGAATTAAAGAGCTGAATCAAAAGGTATTAGGACCATCCCTTTCGCCAATTCTGAGGTAATTCCAAAACAACTACAGGTAGTCCTCAAATTATGACCAAAATTCTTGTTGCTAAGGGAAACATTTATTAAGTGAATTTTGCTCATTTTATGACCTTTTTTGCTACAGTGGTTAAGTGAATCATTGCAACTGTTAAATTATAACATGGTTGTTTCAATAAATCTGGCTTCCCCATTGACTTCACTTGTCAGAAGGTCACAAAAAGGGGATCACATGACCCCAGGACACTGCAACTGCCATAAACAATAGTCAGTTGCCAAGTGCCCGAATTTTGATCATGTGACCATGAGGATTTTGCAATGGATATAAGTGTGGAAAATGGCCATAAGTTACTTTTTTCCGTGCCATTGTAATTCAAACAGTCACTAAACAAACTGTTGTAAATTGAGCACTACCTTTGACAAAGGCTGGCCTGAGAGAACAAGTGATGGCCCCATGTTACCCAAGGAGCTTTTATGGTCAAGAATGAATCATACATAGTGGATCTCCCAAGTTCTAGATCAACACCTTAAGAAAACCAGTATATATGTAAATAAACTCAAATGTTCCAAGTCCTATAAATTTCTAAACTGTCCCTTCTAAAGAACAAATCTGGCCTGAATAAGATCAACATTCCTGTATCACAAATTTTATTTATTTATTTATTTATTTATTTATTTATTTAGATTTGTATACCGCCCTTCTCCTTGCGGACTCAGGGCGGTGAACAGCCAAATAAAATAGTACACAAAAGTTAAACAATTTCTTTTAAAAAGCATATAACTTTGGCTAAAAATTAAAACCATTAACCATTAAATATTTAAAATACCCAACCCTATAATACAGATCTTAAAAATTCAGCGGGGTCAGGCTAGACCAGCAAGCTGAAAGAGATGAGTTTTCAGGGCCCGACGAAAAGTCCGGAGGTCAGCAATTGTTCTCAGTTTTGGAGGAAGATCGTTCCAGAGGGTAGGGGCTGCCACAGAGAAGGCCCTCCCCCTGGGGGTCGCCAGCCGGCATTGTCTGGCTGACGGCACTCTGAGGAGACCCTCTCTGTGGGAACGCACCGGCCGGTGGGAGGCTATTGGCGGCAGAAGGCGGTCCCGTAAGTACCCTGGTCCTAAGCCATGGAGCGCTTTAAAGGTGGTCACCAACACCTTGAAACGCACCCGGAAGTCCACAGGTAGCCAATGCAGCTCGCGCAGGAGAGGTGTCACATGGGAGCGTCCCGTCGCTCCCATAATCCCCCGCGCGGCCGCATTCTGCACTAGTTGGAGCCTCCGGGTGCATCCCAAGGGGAGCCCCATGTAGAGAGCATTGCAGTAGTCCAGGCGAGAGGTGACGAGCCTGAGTGACTGTGCGTAGGGAATCCCGATCTAGAAAGGGCCGCAACTGGCGTATCAGGCGAACCTGATAGAAAGCTCCCCTGGCCACAGCTGTCGTGTGATCTTCCAAAGACAGCCGTGGGTCCAGGAGGACGCCCAAGTTGCGCACCCTTTCCGTGGGGGCCAATGATTCGCCCCCAATAACCAGTGATGGTGTCAGCTGGCTATATCGGGACGCCGGCAGCCACAGCCACTCGGTCTTGGAGGGGTTGAGTCGAAGCCTGTTTCTCCCCATCCAGGCCCGCACGGCTTCAAGGCACTGGGACATCACTTCCACGGCATCGTTGGGGTGGTCTGGGGTGGAAATGTACAGCTGCGTATCATCAGCGTACTGATGGAACTCCACCCCAAAACCACGGATGATCTCACCCAGCGGCTTTACATAAATGTTGAACAGGAGGGGCGAGAGGACCGATCCCTGCGGCACCCCACACACTAGGCACCTCGGGGTCGACTGCTGCCCCCCTGTCAACACAGATTGCGACCGGTCGGAGAGGTAGGAGGAGAACCACCGTAAAACGGTGCCTCCCACCCCCAGTCCCTCCTATCGGCGCAACATGATACCATGGTCGATGGTATCAAAAGCCACTGAGAGGTCTAATAACACCAGGATAGAGGAATAACCCCTACCCCGGGCCCGCCAGAGATCATCCACCAATGCGACCAATGCCGTTTCAGTGCTGTATCCAGGCCTGAAGCCGGACTGGAGCGGGTCTAAATAGACAGCTTCATCCAGGTACCGAGGGAGCTGCCATGCAACCACACTCTCAACAACTTTCGCTAAAAAGGGAAGGTTGGAGACTGGACGGTAATTAGCCAAAATAGCCGGGTCCAGGGAGGGCTTCTTGAGGAGGGGCCTCACCACCGCCTCCTTCAAGGCGGCCGGTAGGGCACCCTCACGCAAAGAAGCATTTATGATCTCCTGGAGCCAGCCTCGTGTAACCTCCCGGGAGGCCAGCACCAACCAGGAGGGACACGGGTCCAATAAACATGTGGTTGCATTCAGTCTCCCCAAGGTCCTGTCCACGTCCTCGGGAGCCACAGGATCGAACTCAGCCCAGATAACACTCTCAAGACCTGCCTCAGTCACCTCGCCCGAACTAACCCAGTCGGCGGCCAAGTCATCCCGAATCTGAGTTATTTTGTCATCCAGATATTGAACAAAATCCTCAGCACGACCCTGCAAGGGATCCTCCCGTGCTCCCGAATGAAGGAGGGAGCGGGTCACCCTAAACAGGGCGGCTGGGCGATTATCTGATGATGCGATAAGAGCGGCAAAATAGTTAGATTTTGCCGCTTTTATTGCCACTAAGTAAGTCTTAATGTGAGCTCTTACTAGTGTCAAGTCAGATTCAGAGCGACTGGCCCTCCAACCGCTCTCTAGGCGTCTTCTCCGGCGTTTCATCTCCCTCAGCTCCTCGGTAAACCAAGGAGATAAGTGAGTTCAGCGCCGGGTCAGAGGCCGCAAAGGCACGACACGGTCCAAGGCCCCACCGGCTGCCCTATTCCAGGCAGCCACCAGATCCTCAGCCGAGTCGTGTGTCAGTGTCTCAGGAAATGGCCCAAGCTCCGTCTGGAACCTATCAGGATCCATCAGGCGCCTGGGGCGGAACCACCTAGTCGGTTCCGCCTCCCTGCGGTGAGGTGCAGCGGTCTGAAAGTCGAGTCGAAGGAGCGAGTGGTCAGTCCATGACAAGGGCTCCATAACTATATCCCCAATATCTAGACCACTCAACCACTGACCAGAGACAAAAACTAGATCCAGGGTGTGTCCACCAACGTGGGTCGGGCCCTGAATTACCTGGGTCAGGTCCATGGCCGTCATGGAAACCATGAACTCCCGGGCTAACTCAGATGTTTCACCGATAGATGGCAGGTTGAAATCCCCCATGACCATAAGCCTAGGGGTATCAACCGCCACTTCGGCTACAACATTGAGAAGCTCGGGCAGGGTTGTTGCCACGTGGCAGGGAGCCAGGTACGTGACTAACAGACCCATCTGCTAAAATAAATAAAATAAAATAAAAAAATTTATTTGAAGAAATAAGATACTTGATATTACATCAGTCTATGAGTTATCTTTTTCAGTGGGGTTTTCATAGATATCATGTACGTCATATTTCAGCTGACATAGTAAACTAAAGCTCCTTGATCACTGGGCTCTGAGTAGACATTTTAATTTGTCTGATCCAAATGTATGCCATTAACAAAGTCAGACTTCATTCTGAGTCTGAAATTACTCTACCGTGTTTCCCCGAAAATAATGCCCTGTCTTATATTTTTTTGAACCCTGAAATAAGCGCTTGGCCTTATTGCCATGTGCCCAAAAGCCCAATTGGGCTTATTTTCAGGGGATGTCTTATTTTGGGGGAAACAGAATATTGTTTGTTCTGTGTACCGATCCTGTTGATACTGCAGGAAAACCCAAAAGGAATTCAGAGTCTTCTGTGGTTAACTGTTTATTTGCTGATGTGGTACATCTCTAATCATTGGGCCCTTTTCACTCTTTAGACCTTCCCAAAGAGTAGAAAGGAGAGCAGCGAGTATTAAGGAATATCCATAATGTTGTATATATATCTGTATTTTCCCCCTTCATTTACTACTTCCTGCCTAGAGTGAGAAGTAGTGATTTTAAAGCTGTGTCTAACATTTGCTGTTGTGCTAAATTTGGAGGATTGTTCAAATCGATACCCAGCAATGTGGTACAGAACAATTTCCAGCTACAAGTATTGGGACTATGTTGCAACATGGACTCAGCAAAGAGAAGTTAGGAAATATTCATAGCTCTATCTCTGCTGGCCCTAGTACATTTAAGCCTGACTTTTAAGAGTCTTCTATATACTTCTTCATATTAATTTATTATTGATTTCAAGAAGAAGTGAAGTAAAGTTACATAGCATCCTAGTATCTTGCTATAATGTTGTGATTAGACTTCTGGCCTTTGAATGGGAAGACGTGTCCATGGTATGTCATTCTCTGGTTCCTTGAAAGATCTACATGACACAGCATCAGAGGCAATTGCCTGGATAGCTGAACTGGACATCCATTATGAGATCACTACTGTACCCTGTAGAAGTTTTGTATATAATTATGTGGATTGTGTACATGTTTTCTTCTCTTTGTCGTATTCTCATTATACGCTAAAGAATAAATAATGGTAAGGCTCCGTTTACAATCTCTGTTGACCATAAACCACAAAGACATACAGACACATGAATACCTGGCTGTTCTAGTGCAAGACAAATAATTATATGGACCAGTGGTGGGTTTCTACCGGTTAGCCCCGGTTCAGGTGACCAATAATGGCGGCGGCGGGAGGCTCCGCCCACCCACCCGGACATTATCACGGATGCTCTGTGCATAATAATTAATTTATTTCACCTTTACAGTCAGGTAGATAAATGTATGTGCATTTTAGTAATTTTTCCCAAAACAGCTACAATTATCATTTAATTTTTAAAAACTCACATTTTAAACCCTACCAAAGAGTCCTGTCATCAAGACTTTTATTTTTCAGAGGAAAACCAAAACCAAAAGGCCTTTGATTTTAAAATAATTCCATTTTGATTAAGGAAGTGTTGGAAGAAATGTCCACCTGGGTTCATTTCCAAGTTGGGAGAAAGACACTGGAAACATGGAGGCTGTTTGGAAAGATGGTTTAATGGTGGACAGCACCACACAGTTTAAGGTCCTGGGCAATTGAACACATGGCTGTGTGAGAGAGAGATTTATACCCTCTCTTGGCCTTTGAACTTGCTTCCTGTTCCTGTGACATGTTTTCTGATTGGTTGTCAGGCTTCCATGGGGCCATGCAGGGGTTACTTTGTAGGCTGTCTTGAATCCCAGGCTTGGTTGAACCTTTTTTTCTTTTTAAATTTGATTTATATGCCGCCCTTCTCTGGAGACTCAGGGCGGCTTACAATGCGTTAAGCAATAGCTTTCATACTTTTGTATATTTATACAAAGTCAGCTTATTGCCCCCACAAACTGGGTCCTCAATTTACCCACCTTAGAAAAGACGGAAGGCTGAGTCGACCTTGGGCCTGGTGAGAATTGAACTCGGAGTAATTGCAGGCAGCTGGATGTTAAATGCTGCCTTAATAGGAGACATTAGCCTCCTACGCCACTGAGGCTCCATCAACCTTGCTGGGTGTTGCAATCTTTCCAGGTGCCATGTGGTAAAATGGGTAGAGGGCTAATCCTATTATGTCCTGAGGGTGAAGGTCTTTTGTTTTGTAGATAAGATGGCCCAGTCTTTTGTCTTGTAGATAGGTTGGTACCAGTCTTTCTGGGGCTATTAACAAAGGTGGGGGCTGCTTTCCAAGAGCATGTTTCTGCTTTTCTCATCCAGGGAGATATAATATTCTGCCTTTTTAATATTTCCTAGAATATTTCATTCTTCTAGGAGAAGGATGGGCGCCAACTTTCTACAGAAGTTTCTCTGATATCTATTTAGTCTATATAACACTAAAACTATTGTGTCTGTCATTTTTAACTGGGTGAAACAATGAATCTCAGGCAGTGGTGAAATCCAAATTTTTTAACTATGCTTCTATGGGCATGGCTTGGTGGGCATGGTGTGGATTGGTGGGCATGGCAGGGGAAAGATATTGCAAAATTTCCATTCCCAGCCCACTCTGGGGCCAACCTGAGGTGGTATTTGCCAGTTCTCCGAAATTTCCGCTACCGGAATCTGTCAGAACCTGCTGGATTTCACCCCTGATTTCAGTGCAAAACTGCTTCAACCGTATCTTATAGAATGTGTTCAAAATACAGGATCCATAACTGCCATGAAATTGAAATTTGGAAAATGTTATAAAACATTTTATGAACATTTCATGGCATAATTCAAAATGTCATAAAATAGTTCCAGTGATCAACCCCTAGTATTTGTCTAGGCTATGCAGTTCAAATTTGGGCTACTTTTTAAGGCAGATACATATCTGACTATCTTCCTGAATTTTTAAGAACTAACATTGTTGAAGGCATTGAGAATCGGAAAAAGAAATATCTCTAAATGATGAGCCAATGGGTAATGGGTTATCTATTATCATTTAAATCCTCTGACTTTCTTGCAATTTGAATTCCCGGAAATGAATCTTTTCAGTACAAGAAATATTGCTTCATCTAAAAGTGTTCCAGAGTCAATGTTGACGTTTCTAGAGTCAAAGGTTTATGATCTAAATCCAACACTTTTTACAGATATAAATGGAAATTCAAAGCAAAAAATATCAGAATATGTCAGAATTTGGCCTCTCATATGCAAATTGTCCTAAGATGGCCATTAATTTATATCTCACAGACATCTCTTCTAAATTCCTATATAAATTATAATTTATAAAGGAATTTATAAATTATAATTCCTCTTATAAATTCATATATAAGTTTATGTCAAGGAATTTGCAAAAGTGAAGCTTGGAAGACATAAAGTAAAAGTATTCCTAACACAGAGGGGAGGCACTACAGGGCCATATCTATCAGATTCTCCTGCACTGGGTTATTATTTTTTTTTAATGAAGTTCAAATATGTTACATAGTTTATGAAATTTTAATTATTGAACCAAAGATTAAATCTCATCATTGCAGGCTTTAGTTTGCAACTCTCCAGATCTATAAAATAGACATTTCCTGAGTCCTTTAAAAGTCTTCTCTTTCTTCCTAGTTTTAAGTGAACAAACAAAAGTCATCCTTGCAAACAAGTCCTTAAGGATTATCCTCACCCCTACAAACATGTATATTTGTTACTGTGCTATTCGCCAGTTATCTTGTTTAATGATCAGTGCAGCAGTTCAGATCCCATTGTAGCCATTAGTGACTTTTCAATCCTGCCATCAACACTTGTATAGTTTTCCCTGAGCAATTAGACATCACATCCCTTAATGCCCAGGAACAGGCTGGTTTGAATGTTCATTAGTGCTAATTTGGGGTGGGGGGAGCCAGTATATGGTAGTCGTTCCTGACTCCAGGGGGCAGTGCTCATCTCCGTTTCAAAGCCGAAGAGCCAGCACTGCCTGAAGATGTCTCTGTGGTCATGTGGCCGGTATGACTAAACATCAAAGGCACATGGAACGCTGTTACCTTCCCACCAAAGGTGTTCCCTATTTTTCTACTTGCATTTTTTACGTGCTTTCGAACTGCTAGGTTGGCAGAAACTGGGACAAGTAACAGGAGCTCACCCTGTTACGCGGCACTAGGCATTCGAACCGCTGAACTACCGACCTTTCGATCAACAAGCTCAGCATCTTAGCCACTGAGCCACTGCGTCCCTGTAAACATGTTATAGATAAAGCATTAAATCTCAATCAGATAATACTGTATGCAGAAACTATTTAGGTGTCATAGAGTGATACCTGTTAAATAGAGCAGAGGTAGAGGTGGAGATTTAAAGCGAGTAACAAGGATTGTGATATTTTGGACCACAGTAAAGAAAAAGGAGGGGCGGGTTCTAAAAGTCCTTTTATGAAGGAAATACTGCTAATATTAGCTGGAACTGAACAGTAGTTGACTGTGAATTTCATAGGATAACTGGAATGGATAACTGGAATGCAGCCATTTGTGCTCAATATGGCTTCTCCATAGTGGAGATGCCTGCTTCTCAAGAAAAAGAAAGTAAGTCCTACTTCTGGTAATAGCTGAGAAAAATGGAAAGTCTTTAGAAACATCCATCTTTCCTGTTTCTTTTCATGGCATTTTTAATCATTCTGAACACCAGTTACATTGTCCCGCTCAGCCCTGAGGCTAAGAATATCAATATGTACCATCAACATCTTGGTCAAAAGTGAACAGCACTTTACCTAGATATATTTTCTAACTGACAACACCAAAAAAAATTTTTTGCCCAAGGGTAAAGAGGGCCCCTACTCTTTTTTTATAGCTGTGTCTGCTGAAGAACACAGGGATCAAAATCTCCAGATTGTACTTTACACGGCCATGGGGTGCTTGGAATGATAGGACCAACCCATCTGAGGAACATCCAGTTGGAAAAAGCAATCCTTGCATTTAAGGCATCCATATTCCTTGAATCCATATTCCTTGCAGCAGACTCTTATGTAAAGAATGACTATTGTTGTATAATAAAAATGTGAATGCCATCAATCTTTTGAGGTGATAAGTTCAAATGTCATGCTAAATCATAATAGGTTTAATTTAATATTTTAAATTTGAGGTCATCTGATTCCACAGCAATTTTGGCAGCTTACAATAAAATAAAATTAAAAATGTCATCTACCAAAGAATAAAAGATATGGCTGACTAGAAGACTAACTCATAACATAGAAAACTGAAAAATACCTCAAACCAAACCAACCAAACCTATGCAGAACCCTAAAGGAGCTCAACCAACCAGTCTACTCCAAGGCCTGGGAGAACAACCAGATTTTCAACAGTTTGTGAAAAATCAACAGAGTGAGCAGAATGGAATTCTGGGGAGATATCATTCCATGAGCATTATTATGTGTGTAAGTTTGGGGTGATGCTGATATGCTACATGTCCCAGAATCCTTTGGGACTGAATGAGTCATAAATACTGTAAAAGGAGGAAATGACTAAGTATATGAGAAGTTGTTTTGGAAAAATAATGCTGTAACGATAGTGAGAATTTTGCTTCTGTTTATCAGTGCTTCATTAGAGCTTGGTACTTTCCTTTTGAGAAAGGCAGTTGTACCCGCTACTAGCTATTTAGCTGCCCCCTTTTAAGACTGTTCTGCTGGCCGGAACAGGACTATATCTGAAGATTGGATTGTTACATCTTTATATAAGATTCTGTTATGTTCTAAATAAATTTTTTCTATTTTTTTTACTAGAGCAGGATAAAGAAGTACAGTCTTTCAATAATAAGAAAACAAGTTACAGCTGATAAATATTTCAGGAGTTAATAAGACCTAGTTTTTCATGGCTTCTTAGATGTGGGTCATAGTTTTCATTTTTCATACTGCAAACATGATCAGATCTTGACACATTTACTTCCTTTTCATGAATCAAAAGTTGTGGTCGGTGGAAAAACAAAGTAGTTTTCGAGAAATGTGCATGTCAACAATTTTGTTTTGTTAGCTGGGCTGGGGGAAGCATTCTGTCTCTGCCTGGTTGAATTGTCAACCATCATGCAAAGAACTATTCAGTGATATGCTGATCTCTTCATTTTTTTACTGGACTGGACAGAGGGAGTATTAATTTTTCTCTGATAGGCATGTTTTTAGAAAAACATGAAATGGGAATAGGGCTTCAGAGGAATCCTTCCAATAATTCTTTAGGGAGGAGGAGGAGGAAAGGGAATTGTCAAAGCAAGTTTATATTTGCCTTATAAACAAGAATTATATTTTGTTACTTAAGGCAGGGGAGTCAAACTGGTGGCCCGCAGACCAGATGCATCACATACAGGGAAAAAACATCATGAAACGTCATGTGACAGCAATGTGATGCCCACAAGTTTGACACCTATGGCTTAAGGTAAGAAGTGAGATTGACATTATAGAATCAAAGTTTAATCCATCATCGTGGCACTTGTAAAAGGCTCAGTAATGTCTTAGATAAGCTATGCTACTAATTATTTTTAGACATTTCTCTTTAGTAACCCTGTTCCCTTGTAATTGATGGATGTCTTGTTATTTTGGAGGTAATTATACTGTGCCTTTTGCTTATGTTTTATAATGATCAAACAAAGAAGCGGGGAGGAGAACATTCCACCTGGATGTAAATATTAAACTAACACAGATATATTTCCCAAAGGCTTACGAATTTCTGCAAGGGAAAATGGAGTCTTGTTGGCCTGCTCTCATTTAATCATTTATTTTTTCATATATCCATATTTTTGTACAGAAATAATAAATGAGGGGTGTTTATTTAGGAACTATTAATGAAGCTGGAACATTTTTCTTCATGTTCATAAAATGACCCAAACAATAGACAGGAAGAAGGAGCATTAGCTGATAGGAGTCCTAGCATGTCAACTGAAACACATTCAAACACAGAAGAAAAAACTGCTGCAATTTGAAATAGTGATAGAATGTAATTTCATGTGATATTTAAATATTGCAGTGTCCAGTAATTACTAAATAAAATTATCATTTTTGACTTTAAATTTGTGAAAATTTAAAGTCTGTATTACAGAAAAGTACAAACTTGGTCAGTTTAACAATTCATTATTTTGCATGGGGACTAGAGCGATCTCATGTTCATTGACAAAGGCGCTCTAGATAAATTTTTCCATTGTGGAAAACAAGGCATCAGTCTCTCAGTGTTGCACCAGCACTTTTTTCTAATGAGAGAGATCAAATGCTGACCTTCTGCTGTCAAGGAAACAGCTATTAAAATGCTTTATTCATTCAAGTGGACTTGTGGACTTCTGCAAAAATAACCTTTTGCCAGCTGGCAAAATTCATTTGAACTTGTCAGTTAATAGAGTTCCTCTCTAAAGTCAATAGCTTTCAGCCAGGTTTGTGTAGCATCTTTACAATGTTTCTTTGGTTCCTTTGGATTGATCAGACAAACTAGTTTTTCATCTCCAACTTAACACCTTACACAAGCTAGGAAGTACAGGATCGAGCACATAAACGATAGCGAGAGAAAAAAGAAAGAGAAAGAGGAGAGACTAAGGTATACATGGTGGGGGGGGAGAGATGTATTTTGATTTCTATATTATTATATATTATCTATTCTTCATTCAGGGCTCATACAATGTGATTTTAAGCAATTGTGTCTGCCTCTAAAATACAGCCTTATGTTGATTCTGATTTTTGCTTTGCATGTGTTTTTGTGCATATAGATTCTCTAAAATTAAAATTCAACTGAAAGAAACTGATGTTCTACAATTGTAATAATGACACTGGCTTGTCAATTCAGTTTGCATACATTTAGGATAAAAATATTGCTTATTGAGGAGTATTGCTTTCTTGAGTGCCAGGAAATTGCAAATATCTACAAATTTGAGGAAGGAATTACAGATTTATCCAACATCTGTTGGATGAAAATCTGAATTTTCTTACCAAATTATGATCTAGTTTTAGGTTTTTTCCTTATAGCCATGATATTTATGCATTACTAAAAACATTTTTTTTTCCAGGAGTCAAGCGACGTACATGGCATAGCCATTATGCTATTAAATAACCCCTGTCTGAGCACTGTCTGACTAACGGGCTAACTCAGTGTTCTTCAATGTCTTGGATTATTATTGGCACCATTAGGAGATGGGAAATGGAATGGATCAGAGGATTAAAGTACCATCAAAACATATCCCAAGTGCATCTTATTCTTGTTGCAATGTTCACTGGAACACTTAATAATATTTCAGGATGACGTTCTGCAAATGCATATACACACATTATACCACACACACACAAATACAAACACACACCCGCACAAGCATATCTGATCTTAGACTCGTTTGTCAACTTTTCCTATTTCTAAAGAAAGGTGCTAAGTAGCCATTATGCTTCTTGACATAAATGAAATATATTTAAGAATATGTCTCTTTCTCTTCTTTAAGAGAAGACATTTTCAGAATGGAAAAAAAAGATACAGAGAAAAAATGGTTTTCTCCACTGGTTCTGGCAATTCCTACCTACATAAACTATCCACACAGATTATCCGTATGGAAATGCCATAAACCAAACAAAGCTTCTCATCTAAGTAAGGGGGCAGATATGGGTATAAATGGAGATTGTTCACTGGATACAACCCCATAAAGTACAACAGCTTCCTCAGTGGGTTTTTCAAGAGGTGTTCTTTCAGTCAATACAACTTATCTGTTGGCTAAGACGGCAACAGTAAGAGAAGAGTGGTCAACGGTTTTCCTTCTTTCAGGTTTAAATTGCCATACAAAGCGGCTTTATGCAATTTTCCCATCAACCAAAAGAAAAGCTTGGATTGTAGCCACATTTCCAGTGATGTAATGGAAAAGGCCTCATAATAGGACATCTGAAAGGGGTGCTATTTTGTTCTGTAAAATCAAATCCTGGTTTTAATTTTGTACTTACTTTGTTTTCTCATCTTATATTATTGCAAGCTTCATTACCACTAGATGGTGCTCCATCTTCTTTAGGAGAAAATAAGCTATGTATTGGATATTTAGAAGCAAATCTTATTAATAGAGTTCATGTGGGAATGACAACAAGATATAGCCCGTCCACAAGTACTATTGGCCACTAGGACAGCTTTGTCGCAAATGCTTGGATCTTCTCTGAAAGAGGACAATATAACAGGGGACACCCAGTGCTGATTTGGAGATTTTGCTTATGAAAATTTAAAGGAAGACTTTAATGTAAAGGTTTTAATTAACCTGGATCTGGATGGGGAGAAACAGACTCAGACTCAACTCCTCCAAGACCGAGTGGCTGTAGTTCCCGGGATCCTGGTATAGCCAACTGGTACCATCGCTGACTATAGGGGGTGAGATTTTGGCCCCCACAGAGAGGGGTGCAACTTGGGTGTCCTCCTGGATGCGTGGCTGTCTCTTGAAGATCATGTGTCGGCCATGCCCGGGGAGGAGTTTATCAGGTTCGCCGGATTCACCAGTTGCGCCCCTTTCTGGACTGGGACTCCTTGCACACGGTCACTCATGCCCTCATCACCACCTGTCTGGACTACTGTAATGCTCGCTACATGGGGCACCCCTTGAAGAGCATTTGGAGGCTCCAACTAGTCAAGACTGCAGCCGTGCGGGTGATTATGGGAGCGACATGACGCACCCATGTAACACCTCTCCTGCGCGAGCTGCACTGGCTCCCAGTAGTCTTCCGGGTGCGATTCAAGGTGCTGGTGGCCACCTTTAAAGCGCTCCATGGCTTAGGACCTGGGTACGTATGAGATCTCCTTCTGCTACCGATAGCCTCCCACCGGACAATATGCTCCCACAGAGAGGGACTCCTCAGGGTGCTGTTGGTCAAACAATGTCAACTGGCGACCCCCAGGGGTAGAGCCTTCTTGGTGGGGGCACCTGCCCTCTGGAACGATTTGCCCCCAGTGATATGGATGATTCCTGACCTACGCACCTTTCACCACACCCTCAAGACATTTTTATTCCAACAAACCGGGATGGCCTAAACACGAATTTTAACTGTCAGTTTATTTTTAATACACTGGGCCAAATTATTTAATATGTTTTTAAACTGTTTTTAAATTTTGTATATTGGTATGTTTTATTGTTGGCTGAACACCACCCTGAGTCCTCTGGGAGAAGGGTGGTATAAAAATTGAAACAAATAAAATAAAATAAAATAAAATAAAATAAAATAAAATAAAATAAAATAAAATAAAATAAAATAAAATAAAATAAAATAATAAAATAAAATAAAATAAAATAAAATAAAATAAAATAAAATAAAATAAATAAACTACCCTTAGAAATGAAGGGACACAGAGAATGCCTTCTCTTCAGCAGTTTTAAAGACAGAATAGCCTTAAGTATTTTCAGCTTTGGGGATAAATTTTTTCAGTTTTAACTGTTCCTAGCTAAGAATTCCCACAAGTTTCCAGAAAGCAGCTCTTGCCCCTACTAATCAATATTTGCATTCCTAGAGTGGGGAAAAGAAAGACGATGGAAGAAGTATTGGGAAAAGCTAAGGATACAGGATTATACAAATTGCAGGCCATCTTCCTTAGTCTGTAGCTGTCCGTACCTGTTGAATTTTAACTCCTGTAATTCCCAGCCAAGAATGCTGACGAATTGGAGAATGACAAATTAGTTACTTTGTAGTAGATATAGAAATAATCCCATTATGTTCAATATTTGTACAAACCTATAGATTCAGAAGTGTCTTGGGAAGGAACATCATTATTTCAGTCTTGAGATGAAGGAAGTATCAGAGTGAGAAGTTCCTTTACTGCCTAAGTCTACTACTGTACTACTATCTACTATTACTACTACTACTACTACTACTATCATCATGTTTACTACCGGTAAATGCCTGGAACTTGATTCCTTGGAAGCCTGATCTTATATAATTTTGGAAGCCTCTCTTGT
Source organism: Masticophis lateralis (assembly GCA_030761175.1). Taxonomy (NCBI): domain Eukaryota; kingdom Metazoa; phylum Chordata; class Lepidosauria; order Squamata; family Colubridae; genus Masticophis; species Masticophis lateralis. Next base: position 53,638,381 of record JAUDYJ010000003.1, on the reverse strand, counting down.
TGTATAATGTTAATCCAACCTGAGAAACATCAAGACGGTTGAAGCCAAGGGCAAGAGTAACTGCAGGTGTTATACCATACTCTAATCCACTTTGCTCAGCAAAGCATCTGAATATGCTGGTATTTTACAGAGTCCACACACGCAGTTGGACATTTTCATAGCAATAGTCCTTCTTCTGATGAAGAACACCCATTTTGTGTAGATTTTCCATTTGTAATTATTATCTTACTATTTTAATAATAAACCATAATTAAATTCAAGTTCCCTGACCTGGACTGATGGGGTTTTATGGATTTTTAAATTTTAGTTGGTCTATCAGAATTTAACTTTGTATTATGGCTTTGTGAATTTTATTATTGTGAGCCGCCCTGAGTCCATTGGAGATAGGATGGCATATAAGCCAAATAAAATAAAAATAAATAAATAAATAAAAATATTAAAGAAACTGCTGTTCATTTTAGCCCCACAACAACCTTATGAGTTTTAGGCTGAATGACTGCTCTAAAGTCAAGACAATTCATGGCTGAAAATGGATTTGTTCTTGGGTTTCTCCAGTCCCAGTTCAACAAGGTAATTTTTACCCTACATTGGTTCTCAAATTCAGTGATTTGTAATCTGACTATATCTTGTTTTATTACTGTTGTGGCCTCTGTTTCACCCAGGATCTCCCCCTCCTTTTTTTTCAGTAAAAATAATAATATAAAAATAATAGTATAAAATGATTCCTTTGCATGAACCATTTATTTCAAAACATAAAGACCAATATGGTCACATTTCTGAAACCATGTCTGTAAAATTATGAAATGGTGGGTTTTGAGAAAGTCTATTTCAGTATGTTCATTTATTTGTATTTATTAAATTTATTGGCATCCAATTTAAACAATTGTGCCAGATATTTTTAAAAAACCCAAACAGATGGATCTTTCATCGCACCATTGCAGTGCTATCTTGGACACTCCTTAATCAAATGACTCATTTTCAAGGAATCACAAAGCATTTGAAAAAGGTGCTTTCAACCATGTTAGCCAGAACAAAACAGCTCTCTTTGAACAGGCGAAACAGCCTTACACTGTGTAAGGGAAGTTAGTCTGTAGAGACAGCCAGGGAGAGCTTTAGAGACAGCTGTGCAGACTGAGCAAGGGATATGGCTTCTCTGTCATTTTGAAAGAGGTGCTTTGTTCATGCTAGCATGCTTTCCAACACCCCTCTTTTAAATGCTTTGTGTAGTTGTTCCATTTATCATAATCAGAATTTGGTAGTAGCAAATTAGAATCCTTCTTTATATAATAAGGAGGAAATAGCCTTAATGTAGCTAAGAGTTACATAGTGTAATTTAGCCCTAGCATAATTAGGAAGCCAAATGTCATTTTATTAATTCTAATTTTAGCACAATATTTTAACATGAACTTAATACATTCATATAATATGGAGAGGAAAAAAATAGGTAGATCCATCATTTATTTTTCATTTTCCTAGAGCAAACTACCATATTTCTCCCTCCCTTTCTCCCTCCCAAGATTCTAGTCAAGGTGTGAAGTTTCTCATCTTTTCATTCTTTCCAAAATGGACAATAAAATGGCATCTGCTGGCTGTTCATTTCCTGATGGTACATCTCCAGAAGGCCAAAAGTACCGTAACCATTTGTGCCACAGTGAAGCGAATTTGCTGTTGTTATGGTGATTCATTCTGCAAACAGGGTATTCTATTCCAGAGCTCCTGTTTCTTGCTAAGGGTGTCCATCTGGATCTTATGCTCTTGTTTATGCCAGTGAATTAAGTTTACCGTAGATTGTTCATTTGTCACTCCAAGAAACAGTAGCTTCAAACGTGAGAGATGGAGATGCAAAGCAAACAGATGGTACTTAGCAATAAACGGGGGAGGGAGAGGGCAGCTGCATTAAATAGGGATTGTCCTGATGGTTATAAACAGTGTCTGGAAGATGATGGATTAGACTTGCCAACTAGATTATGCAAAATGTCTCATCTCTCCAACAGTTTTGCAGCTTTTCAGCACTTTCTCTGTGCTGTGTTATATTGGACATTTTTCTAGGTTTGTTTTGAAAACTCAAACATATGCCATTTAGAAAAAGGCCTATCCTTCATTTCATAAAAAACTGAAATTATATTTTCCTTTAGTATGGAAATATCTCTTCTCTTTCCTCTCTCATCATTTTTGTTTCATCATCCAAAGATTAGATTAAAAAAGATCAGTTCTGAGTTAGTAGGATAATATGACTCTAAATATTACTTAAATTCTTATTTAAGTACAATATTGAATGTTTGCATTTTTAAAAATTTTACTGAACATATTAATGTCACAGATTTGTTTTGCTTGGGCAACTGGCAAAGGGATGCTTTATATAACTAATAAAATGAATGTTCATCTATACATGGAATAAGTAAGTATAAGTAATTCATTTTTAATTTATTCTAAGTGATTGGTTTAGATCAATGGTTTTTGTTCCCTTCCCTATATAAAGATAAAGCTTTGTTTTAAAAGGGAAGATTAAAAATTGCAGAATTGACTGTATTTTCCATATTGAGAAACTGCCTTACTTATTATTACTTATCGTGAATATTATGTATATAAAATCATGATATTAATGTTCAGCTGATCGTTGAGATGACAGCATATTCCCTAAAACAACATTTATTTCATGAAAATAAAATTTCATGCTGGGTAAAACCTAATGAGGAAGGATTGACATTTGAAAGAAAAGTCAAAGAGATTTAGATATATGTGTAAGAATAGTATCAAGCTGATCTATCATCATTAGGGCATAAAAACCTAGTTGCTGACTTCTGGATCTCTCTTCTGTCTAATGATACCTGAATGAACTTTACGGATGCTGTTTGGCTTAGCTTATATAAAGCCTTTCATTGGTGGTTCTTTTCAGCATCAGGCCAACAGTCATACATTACTTAGAATAACAGAACAGCATCCCAACACAAAGTTTATTTCAGAGCCGATTCTAGAGAAAGGAATACAAAAGTTTTATCAGTGCTGCTGCTAGGAACACAGATATATTTTCTACTCCTTTGAGATGATCCTTTCTCACTTGGATTAGTACAGGAAAATGGAAATAACAGATAAATTTTGCAAGAGATTAGTACCATTCTTGGTTATTTCTCTAATAAGTACTTTTTAAAGGAAACCTCTATTAAAATTATTACTGCATGAGTGCCTAGACCTGGGTAAAGAGTCCCTTGAGTCAAATTTAACTCCTTCTGATTAGATAGGCAGAGGGGGTGTAGTCATCATGGGAAAAATAAGGAAATGGTTTCTACTTATTTTTTCATAAGTTCTCTAGGCAGGCATATAAGAAATGTGGTCTTTTCAAGATGTGGAATCATAATAGTCTATTTTGTGTTAAAATAGACTGTGGGTTTCCTGTTATTACGGAATTAAAATTCCAACTATCCCTTAACATTGATTTTGTTAGATGGGAACCAGTGGTGGGTTTCTACCAGTTTGCCCCGGTTCGGGCGAATCAGTAGCGGCGGCAGGAAACTCCACCCACCCTCCCGGATGTCATCATGGATGCTCTGCACATGTGCAGAAGGTTCTGCACATACGCAGAAATGCTACATATGAGCGCTCACAGTTCCGAACCAGTAGCAAAGGTAAGTGAAAACCACTACTGATGGGAACTAATAGAATTCAGCAGAGAACCAGAATGTATTTGTCTTTCTTTAAAAATTTTTACATAGTTATTGAGACAAAAAGACATCTCTACTGCGAGAAAAGAAAACTTCCTATTCTAGATCGCCAAGATATTCAACATCATTTTATTTTATGACATATTAGTGCTTTTATATTCTGACTTTTTATTTTCACAATCTTTTCTTTCTCTACTTTTTGCATGCTAAGAAATTTGGGCTTTCCTCTTCAAAATCTTTCTCATTATCTCCATCTTTCAACCACAAGTTATTGCAGTATATCCCAGGCTTATGTAATGTGGGCCTCCTTATTATGGTTTACAAGTAGTCCTCGAGCTCCAATCGCTCCTTCAGTGATCATTCAAATTTATATGGTACTAAATGAAGAGACGTATGACTGGACCCTGAAGTTGCAACCATTGCAGCAATCCTGTAGTCACAGGATTATGATCTGGGCACTTGGCAATCTACTTGCATTTATGACCAATTGCTAAGCACCCTGTGATCATATAATCACCATTTGAAACGTTTTCTGCCAACTTCCCACAAACAAGGTCAATGGCAAAACTGGCAGGGGAGATCACAAATTACTTGAATAAGCCTGCCCTCCCCACTCCAGACTTCCTATCTTCACTTGTGTGCACCAGGGTCTATGACAACTCGCCAGAGCCAATTCGCCACAGCCAACTTGCTGTGGCCTACTCACAAGACAACTCGCCATAACCAACTCACCACAGGACAACTCACCCTGGGACAAGAGTTTCATTAATATTGAAAAAATAGTGAATAGAATCATTAGAGAAAAGATGCCAAAGGAGAGACAAAATGAAATGTGAATGACAAAAATTAAAATGTTTTAATCATTTTTAAATGATTAAATTGAATTGTTTTTTTATTGAAAAGTTTTTTAAAAATTTACACATATTTTCCCCTCCCTCCACCTCCCTCCCATTCCAACCCTCCCCCCCCCCCGGACTTCCCAGAGCAAATACAGGGTATAGCATTTAACAAACATAAAAAAACATACGCTAACTATCTATAGATTTATCTCCCTCTTGCACTTTAACTCCCCTTGGTTCATATCTAAATATAATTATTTAAACCAATTCTTGCTTGCAAGTAATCCAACTTCGTTCTTGTCCATTCTTCAATAATAAGCAAATCTTCTTTCTTCCAGTATTACACAATCAGAGTCCAATTACAATTAACCATCACATCTCCAACCCTTACATATATTAACACATTAACAAAATATTTCAACCAATCTCAAGTAAAATGCATTGTAAAAACCTTATTTTGCTTTTAAACTTAAACTTATATTAAGCTTATATTAATTCCTGGAAACATTCCTTACTTAATAGCTTTACATAAACTTATTCATCTTATTCTCTACAAATCCACTACGTATAATCAAATACCATCTTCACTACTTGATTTCTATAAAAAAATATTGTAAAAACCTTCCCTCAACCCTTGCACCAATTATATTTTCCTTATAACCTTATAACCCACAAGTTCATATTTATTCTTCAACAAAACATTTTTAACATAACATTAATGTAATTTAAAACAAATTATAAAAGTTTAAGTAATATCCTTCTTCTAACCCATAAACTTATATTAAATGATCTACACTGTCCATAACTTTTCCATCCACAATATTTTTCTTTTAACCCATCAGCGTATATAAATTCTTCAGCAAAGCATTCTTTAAAATATACTTCAAGACAAAAGTGAAAGTTTAGTCAGTGGCCCATAACAATTCAAACACAACATTACTTAATATAACTTTTCAGAACAAATCATGTCCCTAAATATAAGTAAATCATTCATTTTCGCTATAATATAACTTTTCAAAACACAACAAATCATATCCCTAAATACAGGTATAGTAATTCATTTTCACTATTACTATCCCCCCAACAAGGAGGATTATAATTTTTCCATCTCTATTTTTTCCTGACTTTTTTGCAAACCGTCTTCTTCAGTCTTATTCCTCTGCTTTCTTTTATTTTTACAAATTCTTGAATTTTCAGCTGAGGCTGCTGTACCTTACCATCTTGTTCTCTTCGCAAAGTAATTCCTTTCAGTAAGCACACCTCTTTAACTGTGATTGAGAGTCCCCTTTTGTAAAAAAATTGTAAAGTTCCATTTCGAATCCTCCTTCTTATATTAGAAATCCCAACGCCTCCTGACCATTTTCCAATTGACTGTATCAAAACCTCTGGAGAAATCTCTCTTTGTATTTCCTGGTTACACTCCTTCAAACCTCTCAGCCTTTCCTTCTTAATTTGAAAAACATCCATTCCATTTTCCAAAGGCATTGTTTCTCCCACCTCTTCGTTCAGCAACTCACTATTATTTGGCATCTGAAATACCGATATAGTATCTTCCCTTGTGTCTTTGTTGCAAATTTGAGTAAAATCCTTCTTGAAAAACCCTTTCATTCCCTCCACTAATGCGGTGGTAAATGATTCTAAAATTTCTTTAAAGACATCCACAGTCAGTATTTGTGTATTTACTGATGTATATAATGGTTAGCCTTCATCACTTTCAAAAAAGCCAGCCATTTTTTCCTCCCAATAAAACTTTCACTTTATACTTTTCCAGCAACTAAATCAATTATTCCAATCCTTAAGTATACTTTTTTTTAAAAAAATAATTTTTAAATCCTTCTCCTTTTAAGATATCCTCTTCTTTTAAATAGGGGCTTTCAACACAACATTATACTTTGTATCTAACTTTCACTTCTTCATGCCCCATTAGAATCAAACAGCATCTTACTTTCCCTTTCTCCCATAAAAATTCAGAGGGAAGTGATAGATTTTTCAGAGTTAAATTTTAGTACTTGCAATTTTAGTTTCTCCTGTATTTGCTCTGCCAGCTTTCAAGTCCAAAATCTTTTTTTCTTAAAATTGAGTTGCTGGGGTGGTCGCAGTGTCTAGTTCTGCTTGAAGCAGAAACATCCCGGGTCTGGAGCAATGACGGGCTTTCCAGGGAGCTCTCACCCTTTCAGCCCCAGATTTAAAAAGAAACCTGGGGCTCTTGGGGAGCTCTACCCACACCCGTTGGCTCTCTTTCCCACCTTCTCCCAGTGGGAAAGTTTTCAAGCTGCTAGACAGCTGATTTTCGCTGTTCTAGTGGCTCTAACAGAACCCCGGAGCTGGCGCTCACAAAGAAGCGTCCTTCGGCACCGGCGGAGCCACCGGAAGTCAATTAAATTGAATTGTTGAATTGTCTCACAGCAAGTTGGCTGTGGCAAGTTGACTGTGGCATGTTGTCCCATTCCATGTGCACTATGCCCTCCTTCACTCACTTGCACACACTGCATCCTCCTTATCCTTTCACTCACATACACACACCCCACTCTCTTTCCCCTTCACTTGATAGCTTGCATACACCATGTCCTCCTTCCCCCTTACACTCACTCACAGGTACCACACCCTTCTCCAACCTTTGCTTGCTTTAGACACTGTAGCACCCGTTTCCCAATTTGCATGCAGTCACTTACTAGGGAAGTCCTCTGCTCCCTGCTTAACAGCCCATGTTTTTTTTTTAAATTAGATTTATATGCCGCCCTTCTCCGAAGACTCTGAAGACTCAGGGTGACTTACAATGAGTTAAGCAATACTTCATACTTTTGTGTGTGTATATATACATACATACATACATACATACATACATACATACATACATTATACAAAGTCAGCTTATTGCCCCCACAAACTGGGTCCTCAATTTACCTACCTTAGAAAGGATGGAAGGCTGAGTCAACCTTGAGCCTTGTGAGATTCAGATTGATGTAATTGCAGACAGCTGGATGTTAATAACAGGCTTTAGTCTGCTTTTAGCCTGTTGAGCTATCCTTTTAGCTATTCTTTTAGCCTGTTGAGCTATCCATGTGTCTTGGGGTTACAACAACCAAGACTACCTGGATTGCCATCAATAAATGATGCAGTCATAGGTCATTGCCCTTTAGGACCTTACTGATTAGTGGCTATTATGCCATCTTAACTTGAGGGCTGCCTCTAATTTTTTTTCCTCCAATAATTATTTGTTCTTCCCAAGTATTTTTCCCCCTTAAAATGATTCATTCTAATGGGAATATTATTTTCCATCAATAAGAGCCAGGAAGGATGATTGATAGAAGGCTCATCATCGGTTTTTCTCATTATTCTTATCTTGACCTTCTTATCAAAAATCTCTTATGGTTCAACCTGCTTAAGTGATATCATCATAGTGGCTGTCAGCTGGACAAGCCACTTGAACAGAATAGCATATTGCTATGTGCTGCCGTAAACACATAGTTTTTAGGGATGAGGAACTTGTGGCCAGTAAATGCTTTTTGACTTCAGCTACCATTAATTCTGATCATTGGCCATGCTGACTGTAATAGATGGGGGTCAGAGTTTGAAAACACTCGAAAGATTCCAGCTTTCTCATGTCTGGTCCACTGAAGTTATTCTGCCCTTGGGTTCTAAGCTTTTCCTTTCTATAATTCCACTTCTTGACAAGTGGAATTTGCTTTGTAAATTTAGAACCTAATAAAAACTGATAACTTAGGCATCCGCAGCACATTCCTGTCTTGGATAGTTGTTCTTTAGCATAATACTATCATACGGAAGAATTATAGTCCCATCTTATCATAAGTTTAACAGAAGATGATCACATTGCATGAATGCTGGTGGATACCCACCCCCATGTAACTTTGTCAAGTACAGTTTGTACTGGATGTGCAGTCAGGCACACAGAAAGCTAAGATTGGAAGACATATTTTTAATAATTCTTCAGTGAGTTAATTTTGCCTGAATTCCTTCTACTGTAGAAAGTATTAAAAGGAACATTTTTCCCTTTACTTTGCAAAAATGATATTTCTGTTCTATTGCTAAAACCTTTTGATTCTATGCAATAGCTCCTTAAAGAAAATTAGCAGCCACTTCAGAGTTTAATTGAGGTATTTTCAAGACCAACTTAGACAGTTTGTAAAGTGATGAATAATATATTGTCACTGGACTAACTTTAAGATGGAAGTACACACAAGAGTAACTTTTGTTGGGAAGTGTGACTTCAGTGGCATTGTTTTTGGTGCCTCACAACCTACTGATTACAAGGGGTAGCAAAGTATAAATAGAAAGCTAAGAATTTATTTGGGGTCCCCTTTTAGTTTATTCCTCTGCTTGCTCTTTGTCTATAAACCTGTTAATCACAGTTCCTTCCTTGTTCCTTTCTTCTTAGGCAGTTGTGTATAGAGCAATTGTTCTCTGTCTTGGTAGGATGTGGTTAGCTAAATGCAAGGTTTGTCAATCACAGTCATATACTTCTTTAAATTAATCTTTGTCAGAATTATAAGCCTGCCTCCCTAATGTTTGTTCAGGCTGGTTTCCTGCTATCAATGCAGTGAATAAAGAGAATGGTCTTCAGGCACAAAGGGAAGATCAGCTACCAAGGCAACAAGTAGATAAACAAAACCTGTGCCCTGGCCAAGAAAGTAGATTGCAAAAGGTTGCAGACAGCAAACATCCTATTATCCCCCCCCCCCCCCCCCCAATTCTCATGAAGATAAAAGAGGGAGGAAAGGAAGCACCTACATTCAGATTTGGAAGATTCTGTTACTATAGTTCTGATAAAAGTAGCTTTAGGTCCACATGGAATCTTAGACTTGTCTATCTGATAAGACTGATAATCAGGACAGAAAGCAAGCACTTTCATTCCAACAGTCTTTGAGGAGTACATAACTGGGATAGGTGATAATATAGTCCAAACTGGAATGAATAATCTTTCCTCTTTCAGCACACATAAAAAAGCCTTCATTCACATTGTTGTGCCACCACCTTAATTTTTTGCTTATTTTTTTCTGTGAACCCCTCTGTCCCCACCCCATTTTCCGTCTGTCTTTCATTTCCCCCACTTTCTCCCCACCCTTCCCAATTATCTGTTGAGGGAAGAAGAGATAGTTCCAGAAAACTGATTTGCAGAAAAGTTGTGGAAATAAAGGTAGGATCTCATAAATTAGATCAAGGAATCTAAAAGCTCTAACAGCACGTTGTCTTCTTTGCTTGAATTCATTAGGACTTTTCTATCACTTGTGAAATTAAAAAAGAAAATGTTGGAGGAATGCTTCTATATCTGATGTAATTTTGAAGAGTGAAAATAAATTTTCAAACAAGATTCTAGTGGGCTCTTACCAAGAACGTATGCACCAAGACAAATTCCTTGTGTGTCCAATCACACTTGGCCAATAAAGAATTCTATTCTATTCTATTATGTCATGATTTTCTGGAATTGACTAATTTTTTCTCATCCCTTCTTTGGGGGAATATTACAAACAAGCAAGTCAGACAAACATGGTTTTTATGCATTCTCTACTGTTGTGGAATGGAAGATGACATTTGAAGTTATTTAGTCAGGGGAATGTTTGTCTGAAATCATAAACCAGTAATTGGAGCAATGTTGGTCTAAGATTGGTAAGAAATCATTAATTACATTAATTACAACTGTGAAACAATATAAATGTCCACTGAAAGATCCATTGCCCTTTTAAGTAGAAAGACTAATTTGATTAGCATAATAACTTTAACTCTATTTTTGTTAGAACTAAAATATAAGCATAATAACATTCTCTGAGCATTTTAAAACAACATTCAGTTCACCATACATGGGATTAGTAACTCATATCAACCAAATTATAATAATTTTTGCTATATAAAAAGAGCCGTGGTGGCACAGTGGTTAAAATACAGTATTGCACTTTGCAGGCTAACCCTGCAAAGGCTGCCAGGAGTTCGATTCTGACTGGCTCAAGTTTGATTTAGTCTTCCATCCTTCCGAGGTTGCTAAACTGAGGACCCAGATTATTGAGGGCAATATGCTGACTCTGTAAACTACTTGGAGACGGCTGTAAAGCACTATGAATTGGTATATAAGTCTAAATACTATTACTATTGCTTTAAATAGTGCCTTGCTGGATAGGGCTCTGGCCTGTCTAATCCAGAAACTGTCCTCACAGTGGCCACCATGGTGGCCAACCACTAATACCCCAGCAGATGGCCTTCAGAGGCAGTCACAGGACTAATAGTTATTGATTCCTTGACTTCCACACTATAGAGAAGAAAACTGGCAAGAATATCTTGTATTAATAAGTATTACATGTAATAAAAGAAAATGAGATCAGTGATGTGGCTTCAGCAAAGACAGGCAAACTCCCTCCCCCCCTTTGCAGTTTACCTACAGAATGTGGCTACTAGTCACAATTTTTCTCAAGATTTCTGAAGCTGCTGTGGCCCATCAGTGGCCTGTGCGGATTGTAGCTGATTCTGACAGCAAGGAGGCTGGTGTAGTGTTGTGCCAGCAGCCTGTGCAGCTGGCAGTCAAGTCAGACAATGAGGGGGCAGGAGAAGATGTGGTGCCAGAGGCAGGGATTCAGCCAGGGCCTTCAGAAGCTCCAGAAGCTCCTTTAAGTGAAGAGGACGAAGAGGAGGACCTCTTCTTGATGCACAGGCATGCTGAGCGGCCAAAAGGCAGGAGAGGCTCCTCAGGAGAAGGTCTCCTCAAGAGTAAGGCTTGGGGCTTCTCAAATCAGTTAAATTCCGCCCCTGTTGCTAATTGGCCACTCCCTTAGCCTATTTAAGGAGGAATGCTGACTGAAGCAATTGTAGGGAACAACTTTAGTTCACTCTACTTCACGTCTGGATTCTCTGCAAATTGCTTCTGGGCTTTCTGCCAACCTTAGTAAGATTGTAATTACTTTATCTTTGGTTTCTTGTACGCTGTTAAGAAAGTTTATTAACAGCCTTTGTTTTGAAAAAGACTGAGTTATTTTAGTAAATTAAGTTTTGTACAAACTTTTTGTGTGCTGTGTTCTTTGGGATCCGTAGCTGGGGCAGAACAGAAGCCCAGAGAGAGAGCTTTAATTCTCATCTTCCCTTTAGTGGCCTTGCTGTGGGTTGCACAGGGGAAAGCCTCCTTTCCTTTGCCCAATAATCCAGCTAAACATTTATTTTCCCTGCTGGAAAATAAGGTTTCAATGTGTGTGGTACGTGTGTTTACACAGATCTGTTTGCCTAAACATGTACATGTGAGAATGTATATGCCTCTGTGTATGTGATGTCTCTATCCACCATTATTGCCCACTTTTACAGGTTCCAAAAGATTTCTCAAAACAGAAGTACTAACCTGACTGAAAAAGATTGCTTCCTTCTTTTTTAATACACAATAAAGCCTTCTCTGCAAGCCTCACTTTTGATGATTTCATGATATGTTGTTTGAACAACAATTAGATGAGATTTGTCACTTTGATGTTCTTCAGATGCTTAGTTGAGTTGCCTGTCTGAGTACTAACCAAGCCTGACACTGCTGAGCTATTCGTGCTCAGATTCAATCAAATATTTTCTCATTTAGAATTTTCCATATCTGATTCTAAGCTTGGTTTTACAAGGCTTTAAATAATACACTTGTTTGAAGAATAGATATAAACCAAAATGTCTATGCCACCTACGGTCCGACCTACACATAGTATACAAAATTATCCACTACAACGTCCTACCTACAGTGTCGATGACTACTTCAGCTTCAATAATAGATACAAACTCAAGGTAAACTGCTCCAAACTTGATTGCAGAAAATATGATTTCAGCAACAGAGTGATCAATGCCTGGAATGCACTACCTTACTCTGTTGTTACTTCCCCAAACCTCCATAACTTTAACCTTAAACTGTCTACTGTTGAGCTCACCCCATTCCTAAGAGTTCTGTAAGTGGCGTGCATAAGTGCACCAGCGTGCCTACCATCCCTGTTCTACTGTCCCCATTTATTTGTACCCATTTCTTGTGTTCATATCCATGTTTATACTTATTCCTGTTATCTCATACATGTTTGACAAGTTAAATAATAATAATAATAATAACAACAACAACAACAACAACTCAGGACTAGGAAACCGAATTGACGACTTAAATGAGATGTGATTCTTGAAGAAGATCTGAACTGGCTACACATAAACATACTGGAGACAGCCATATTCAGACCCGTTTTGCACACTAAAAGCAAAATGGACTCATAGCATCCATGTCACTAACTGAATAAAAGGCAGGGAATCAATAAAAAGACTTTCAATACGCACAGGAATGCACAAACCTGATGGATGGTCTTTCCGCACACATGAAATAAATTCTGCATTATTTATTACTGATGGATAATTTGCTGTGCTGTTTCCTAATGTGTCTGGAGAAGCATTTAGAGCAATGCCTTTGGAGCATAGTTGAAAGGGATTATTAATACATACATCATAGAAACATCTCCTCAGAATGAGGAGGATAAAAGCTACATCTAAATTCCATTACATCAAACAGTATTTACTTCCTGAGAACAACAATGATGCTGGTAAATCTTTAATTCCTGTTTTGCTGTGGGAGTTTATACTAGTCTCCTAAGTGAAGGAAATTGATTTATATACTTACAGTCAAAAAGTCTCAGAATAAGAGGTGGAATTACCAGTGAAGCCTAACAATTCCTTGAAAACCCACACAATTTTGTACTACTTTCTTGACATTTTGTTCCCTGCCTTTTTCTGGTATGTTTTCCTACTTTGGGGCGGGGGACGGGGGAGGAGGGTGTAATTAAGAGCTCTTAGAAGCAGCAGAGCAAACGTCACCTGTGTTGAAAGAGCATTTGCTCCTTCTGAAAGTCCTTATCACCTGAAGGGCCCATCACAGATCTGATGTTCTGCAGAGTTATAGGGCTACTACTGTATCATTTCTGCAGCTATTGTCCAATATATCCAGATGATCCATGCCTGTAGAGAACTCAGTATAGATTCATTATCATACAAAATAATTGCAATCAACTTTAAACCATTATAAATTTAATTAGGAAACTACATATATTCCTGACCATCCCATTCTTCTTATTTCCAGTTTCCCAATAGCTTCCCAATGGCATCCATAGGTGAGAGAAGGGGAGGCACCACAAAGCTAGCATTGTGGTGTTGCAACTCAATCTCTGCCTGTTTTGTACATGTATCCTGATATCATACATGTACCTACAGGCAGAGTTTGTACTATAATGTCACAACACTGCTTATTTTGTTCTAATAAAAGCAATGAGCTACTGCATGCACCATAGCTCCCTCTAAGCTCAGTTTTTCACTCCTCTCAACAAGTGGCTATGTTCCTTTAAACTGGAAGATTTCAGGCTGTGGGGACCTAGACTTTAGGAATACAACTCTAGTAATGCTATTCATTATCATCATCATCATAATTTTAGCCGTTGTCTAACCACTGCAGGATAAAAGCTTCTTCCACATGTTTCCAACCAATACGGTCCTGGGAGTTCTTTTGCCAATTGGGCCCGCAATGCTTGCTGATGTCATCAATCCATCTTGTTTTAGGTCTCTTTTGTGGATGCTTTTTATCAAGTGGGATCTGTTTTATGACTGCTTTGATCCATCTGCCATCAGTTCTTCTTGTTATGTGACCAGCCCATTTCCATGTCAATTCTTTTAATCTCTTGATGATGTTGTAGAGTTTACTTTCATTTGTTCTCTAATCCATGTGCAGGTCTTTCTATTGTGTCTTGTAGTGCCGAGCATGTATCTTTCCATGGCTCTTTGAGTCATTCATAGCTTTTGTAATGATTATGAGGTTAGTGTCCATGTTTCACTGGCATATGTTAGAGCAGATAGAACGCACTGATTGAAAACTTTTCCCTTCAGGCATAAGGGAAGGTTGTTCTTGAAAATTATGCTTAGCTTGCTGAATGCCTGCCAACCACATTTAACAAGCTGTTCAATTTCCTTTACTATATCACCTACCATCGAGATCCATTGGCCAAGGTATATGTAGTGGTCTACTATGTATAGTTCTTCTCTAGATACATATTTTTTTCTTTCTTTGGTGAATTTATTAAATATAACCTGGCACTTTTTCAGGTTTATTTTTAAGCCAAATGGTTCTCCTGCTTTGTGCAGCTCTTGTATGTCTCTTTGTAGCTCTTCTAGGTCTTGTGAGAAGAGAACAACATCATCTGCAAATCTTAAGTGATTTTTATTCCAACTTTTGCCCAGTTTAGTTTGTGAAATACTTCTTCAAGGCAGGCTGAGAAAAGGATAGGAGATATTGTATCACCTTGTCATACACCTCCTTCTAAGTTGACTTCTACTTTAAGATCATTAAGGTAAATTGTTGCCATTGTTTTTTCATATATTGATTGTAGTAAATTTACATAAGCAGCATCTATGCCTTGGTTGAACAATGCATTAATTATTGCTTGCTGGAATACTGAGTCAAACGCTTTTTCATAGTCAAAGAAAGCCATGCACAGAAGCATGGTGTACTTGTTGTGCCTTTCAGTGACTTGCTGAACAAACTGGATGTAATTCATTGTGCTGTAGCCACTTCTGAACCCTGCCTGCTCCTTTGGCTGTGCATCATTTAATGTTCTCAATATTCTTTTGGCTATTAACTTGGTGAAAACCTTCTAGATGGCTGAAAGAAGGCTTACTGGGCGATAGTTCTTTAAATAATCTTAGGCCCCTTTCTTGTGAATAAGAATCACCTCAGCATTTTTTCCAAGCATTGGGTATTTTTCCTTCTCTGAGGCATCTCAAGTATAGTTTTGCTAGTATGGTTTTACACAAAACTGTGAACACCAGGTTTCAGCATTTCAACCATAACACAGTCATTTCCTGAAGCTTTGCCATTTTTCATTGATTTTATGCAAGGGTGAAATCTACTTCTCTACTGGTTCAGAAGTGCACACTGTATGCACGCATTCGCTTCGCTTGTGCATGTACAATCATCAGGTCTGATTGTAGACCCATTGTGCATGCACAAAGCCCTCTCCGCATGTGCAGAGGGTCAAATCAGGTTACTTCCTGGTTAAAACTAGGAAGTAATGATGGGTGAGTGGACGGAGCCTTGCGCTGCCGCTGCTACAGGTCCACCAAACCACATGCCACCACTATAAGTTCGCCGAAGCACGTGCCGCTGCTGCTACCAGTTTGCCTGAACCAGAGCGAACTGGTAGCATTTTACCCCTGATTTTATGGCATTTGATACTTCTTCCACTAGGATATCTGGCATTTCCTATTTCATGGGTGTTATTACTTTTGAGTGTTCTTGATCTTTGTATAGCTCTGAATAGAATTTTCCAATTGTTCCTAAGATTTCTTGTCTTGTTCTACATACAGAGCAATCTTCACGTTTTAATGCAAAAACCTTCTTACTTGTATTTACAAGCTTGCATTGTGCTCTGTTAATCCCTTTGTTTTCTTCAGCTGCCTTTTTCACAAATTTCGTGTTAAACCGACAGATTTCTTCCTGAGTACTATAATGCTATTGTGACTGCATCATTTTAATGAACACATACGAAAGCATTCTTCTTGGAATTGTTTTGCTTAGAATATGTTTTTTTTAAAGTTGGGGTTTTTTTGGAGCCTTGTTGAAGCAAAGACTTCATACTCTCTCCTCCCCCACTGTTCTCATAGTCTGTATTTTCCATCATTTTATTACTTACTGCAGAATTTTCTTCTTAAATATGAATATTATTATTAACTATAATTATAAGGATTGATGCCTTCTGTTTGTACATAAAATGATTCCACTGGTGACATCATGAGCAATCAAGACTTACAAATTGCATGAAATCTCAACATAACCCCCACCTTTCCTTAGATGGAGAACTTCGTTTACTTCTGACTCCAGGAAGCCACAACAATTAATAGGAAGTAAGCCCCTGGAACAAACCCCTCCAACCTTTGTTTGGTTGGAGGCACCAAGAATGAAACTTCTGTGTGTAGGAGTGGGGAGCAGGGGCAGATGCTTTGGCCTCCCCCTAGCTTCTTGTATACAAAATGCATAGGGGTTTTAACATGAGAAGGAAAACACCCTCCACCTGCTTCACATCACCCGCATCATTAGAAGGTTCCCAGCCCGAAAGCACTGAGTTATGGCATATACAATTCAGATGGGAAGTGATAGTGACATGATCTGCAACAGCTACTATATTTCAAAGCAATCCTTAGGCTCTTTTCTTGCCTGTGATCTTTTTGACCTTGATGATGATATCAGAGCAGGAAGAAGTGATTGCTTGGAGTCCTGCCAGCACAACAGATGTAGCAGATATATATATTGACATTTTCAATGGCAGATCGGTTTCCTAAAAGAAAAATCTGCCCAGTAATGTACTTGTGATGTGTAGCATTGAAGTAGGTCTGTTTTATAAGTTGATAACTTTGTTCAGGTTAAAACGTACTTTAACTCGGTAATTGCTCAGTCACTCTTCGATATTTTTCTATGTTCAAGTTCACTTTATTAAAGAGAGTATATTCCAAATAAAGTATTTATGGAATTACAACCAAAATTGCCATCTAAAAAGCATATTGGGACTATTAATATGTAAACAGTAAAACTACATATAATATCATTTAGAGTGTATCTATAACTTGTAAGCATTTAATAGTCTTTTCTCTAGATAACTTCAGCATTCCAATGAATGTGGGAGGGCATTCTTTCAATTCAGCAGGTCTGTCAGTGTATTAGTTGCAATTAATATTGTTTGGGAAATCAACTGATCCAGAATGCCATGATCAGATTCCAAATATAAGGAACATAGGCAGCATCTGATTTATGAGAGTGAATATATAACCAGGGGTGAAATCCAGCAGGTTCTGACAGGTTCTGGATAACCGGTAGCAGAAATTTTGAGTAGTTTGAAGAACCGGTAAATACCACCTCTGGTTGGCCTCAGAGTGGGGTGGGAACAGAGATTTTGCAGTATCCTTCCCCTGGAATGGGATGGGAATGGAGATTTTGCAGTATCCTTCCCCTGCCACGCCCACCAAGCCATGCCATTCCACGCCCACCAAGCCACACCCACAGAACCGGTAGTAAAAAAAAATTGGATTTCACCACTGTATATAACATAGAACTTATGAGAATATATCAGCCATGGAGGGCCTTCATGACTACAAGGCTTTCACAATTTGAAAGATTGACCTATCCCATGGTCAGTCCCAAACTACCAAGAGAAGCCTTTCTCTTTGTTCCACCATTTCTAGAAGCACACGAGATAAGGTTTTCTCTGCTGTTTTCCAGCTCTTGAACTTTCTTCTCTGGCAGTTTGTGGCTGAATTAGTCTTCACTAAATGCAGTTCTTTATTTCTTGATGATTTTTAAAAATTTGATCAGTATTTAATTGTCCAGATTTTTAATTATAACTTAGCATTTCTTAAAATAAATCATGCTATTTTTGCCAGAAATATGAGTTAGGGTTAGGATTAAGATGATCCTCTAGAATTCATGTATCAGTGTAATAAGTTAAGTTAAAAACACTTTGCAACATGAATGGCAAGAAATCCAACAAAAAGACATTCCTATAAATACCACTTAAAGCCCCAGAGGCCTGGAAAAATAAAAAGCTTAACAGTGTATAGTAAAGTCCAATTGGGCCTCTTAAAGTCAAGCTGTTCCAGTTACATGTTGCTTAATGTATAGAGGAAGAAAAAGCAAGTTGCAAAGAATGTAGTCAGAATAAGAATCAGATTTTAAATGGGAGGGCTTGCATTTAAACAAACAGAAATAAAAATAATAGTGATAGAAAAATTAGGGTTGACAGTGAAGTGAGGGAATGTAGAAATACCGCTTTAAAGACTTGATGGGAAGATAGGAATATGTGGAAGAAGAGTGGAACTGAAACAAATGCTATAAATGTTAATGTTTAAAAACTATCATGAATGAAAAGAAAATCTTAATTATTATAACAGTGTTCGAAAATTGCAAGACTGCCACTGTAACTGAAGAAATGTTCAGTTATGGACATGTTCTGCTTAAAATGGGGTTTGCTTAACCTAAATGAAGGCTGCATATGTGGCTGAGAAGGGGAAGGGTGCTGTCATTGTTTCCTTCTTTGAAGAAAAGGCAGAATGGTAATAGTAGAAATAGCAATAGCACTTAAACCTTTTATAGCATTTCACAGTGCTTCACAGCCTTCTCTAAACGATTTATAGAGTCAGCATATTACCCTTAACAATCAGGGTCCTCATTTTACTGACCTTGGAAGGATGGAAGGCTGAGTCAACCTTGAGACGGTGAGAATCAAATTGCCAAACTGCCTGCAGTCAGCAGAATTAGCCTGCAGTACTGCATTCTAACCACTGCACCACCATAGCTCTTAGAAGGAATGAATGCAAAAAGTGCAAGGCAAGGGGATTAGATAATTGTTCTTGGGAAGGTGTTTAGCAGAATGTTGATTGATAACATATGAACAATGCATACATTTGGAAAGTTCACTGTGGCTTTATGCCAGGCAAAGGATGTGCAGACTAGATTTTTGCTCTTCTTCAGCCCACTGAGAATTCATGAATGCAGCTGATGCAGAAAAAATGTACGATGAGTTGAGTAAGCTTAGGAACAGGAATGTTTTGCATGATATGAAGGTTTGCTGAATATAATAAGAGAAGTATATGGTGGAAGTAAAGCTTTTATGAGAATAAATGGAATCCAAGTGAATGATTGCAGACAATGTATGCAAACAAAGGCTTCTGATTGGTTAACAATCCAAATGGTAGTGAATGTTACACTGTATGATGCAGCAAGGAGTAAGGATCTGAGAATTAATACAACAAAAATCAAAGTGACTATGTCGGAGTGGGAACTGGTGTGAACAATTCCAAGTTATATATAACAGTGAATAACTAAAGCAAGTATTTGTGTTCCTTGGTAAAATATTTTTATTTTAAAGAAGAAAAGTAAAGAAGGAAAAATGGATAGAGCAATTTGGTGATATGGAAATGTTGGTAGAAATATCATGGGTAGTATGTAGCCTGTTGTAGGGAATGAAGATTTGTCAAAATAAGCAAAAATGATTGTGTGCCAAAGTGAATCTGAGAGCTAAGTGTGTGAGGAGAAACATGTTGAATGTAGTGGGTCTAGAGTAGATAAAATCTATGCATAGTAAGACCCAAAGAAGTAGGGTGATATGGAAATGTTGGTAGAAATATCATGGGTCGTATGTAGCCTGTTGTAGGGAATGAAGATTTGTCAAAATAAGCAAAAATGATTGTGTGCCAAAGTGAATCTGAGAGCTAAGTGTGTGAGGAGAAACATGTTGAATGTAGTGGGTCTAGAGTAGATAAAATCTATGCATAGTAAGACCCAAAGAAGTAGGGTAAGAATGGATGGCAACTGAACAAATGTGTACTGCCAGAAAAGAATAAATACTCTGAGGTGTTTTGGTCATGTTGGAAAACATGAATGAAAATGAAATTGCAATATATGAAGGAAGAACAAATGGAAAACAGAGAAAGTAGTGATTGAACAGAGAAGATATTTTTGAAGAGAGGCAAGGTTCTTAAATAAGTCAATCAATGAAGCAGGGTATCGATATAGTGAAGCAAGGATCATATCCAGAGATAAGAATCAGGCCCAAGCCCAGAGACAACACCACAATGTCCAATCAGGTCCAATCCTTTATTTGCTTCTATCTTGATGGATAGAATCTTGCCAAATTAAAGCCACAACCTTCTAACCTACTAGATATATCCTGAGGGATTATAGGGTTATCCTGAGCCTCGTCCCCACTTCCTCCTCCAGTTTGGGACTGGGCAATCTCTTAATCCCAGCCTCTCCCTGGGAAAGCTCTGTGTTTCCAAAACTCTTCCCCACTGCTGAAGCAGGTGGTTAGTTCTTCACAGATAGATATACAGTATATGGATTTGTTAGTTTTTGGTATGAGATTTTTTGGTTATGCTTTTCTTTGGGCCCATTTAGGCAGCAAGTTTGAGAGATTTTTGAACTTTTGGTAAGTTTTAGGATTCACATGTAGTAACTCCCAATTATCCTTTTGTTTTGATTTCAAATTACATGGGAAATTGATATTGTGGACTAACTCAAATTTGGAAATAGTGGGGACAATGTTCTATTGAAATGTTTGGATTAAGCAAGGGATTAACACTTTCCATGAATTGATTCCCAGCAGCTCTTTTAAAGCTTTTGAGAGATTGCATCTTGAATTTGACCTATCTATAATACAGATAGTCCTTGATTTATGACCACAATTGAGACCAAAATTTCTATTGCTAAGTGAGACAGTTGTTAACTGAAATTGGCCCCATTTTACGATCTTTCATGCAACAGTTGTTAAGAAAAACACTGCAGTTGTTAAGTTAATAACCCGGTTGTTAAGTGAATCTGGCTTCCCCATACATTTTGCTTGTAAGAAGGATGCAAAAGGGGATCACATGATCCTTGGACACTGCAACCGTCATAAATATAAAACAGTTGCCAAGCATCTCAATTTTGATCATTAACCACGGGGATGCTGCAACGGTCATAATTGTGAAAAACGGTCATAAGTCACTTTTTTCAGTGCCAGTGTAACTTTGAATGGTCACTAAATGAACTTTAAGTTGAGGAATACCTGTATATAAAATAATAGAGCTGAAATATGTATAAAGATGATTCAGTAGTATGGTCTGATGCTTTAGAAGCCTCCGAGGAACCAGAAATTTTAGTTTCTTTGAATTTCTTTTAGCACCTGAAGACAAACTAACAATTACATTTTTAAGGCATTATAAAGTGGAATGAAAGTCAGCAATAGCTATATATTTGAATTGTGAAATGGAGAATTGGATTATCCAATTCTGAAAACCTAATGATTCCAATTGTTAACAATATGAAATAGGCTTCTTGTGATTTACAAACAAAATTAATTCATTTTTAAAATTCTTCCCTGAGGACTCTCTGGATGTTTCTTAAAAATAGCAGCCATTTAATTTAATCAGTACAGAGGATTGAATTTATCTTTTCATTTATTTTTTAAAAAACCTTTTAGGATTTGCTTAGAAACTTTATTTGCTATATTCCTTTGTCCGGACTTTTCCAAGAAAGGATTCTAAATAATTTAGCAGTTTTAGAAACAAGCTCTAATTATGTCTCACTTAAAAGATAAATTACTGAATGACTAGATGATTAATGCTGGAGCCATTATGCTGGAAAACCTCAGTTGGTGTAAAATGTGTTCCTGTGACCTTAGGTTTAATCATTCAGAAATCATGAAACATTATTTTCCTATTACAGGCTGATAACTTTGACCTGATAACCACCGGTAGCCCAGTTATTCACATCAAGGTTTTGAAAACGATGATGATGCATATATAGAATTGCATTTCCATCAGGGGTTAGCTGGGTCCCCTGCGTGTTGGCTGCCTCATTTCTGGTTCTCTTCTTTCAGTACTAAATCAGGTAGAAGACATGCACTTATTTTGTTTCCACGTTTGAAGGCTTCTGCCTATGAAAACCATGGAAATTATAAATACAGTGGCAGGAATTCATTGAACCACTATTACCAAAGTGGAGATGAATATGCCCAGCTTCAGCAGTGTGTTCATATAATTCTAACTTTTTGCTTAATTCTTTAACGTGTTGGTTGAACTCAGTCTTCTTCAACCTGGCATCCTCCAGCATTAATATTTCTTGTGGAATTGCCCAGAAATTCCAATACATCCCCGAGTGGCAGGTTTGAGAAGGCCTGGTGTAAATAATTAATGCAACAGCACCAGGAGACTCAATTATTTTAAAAGCAGACATTATCTTTTTTAGGATAGGGTAGGAATTTGGGCATCTGCAATGGGGAGCAAGGGACATTGTAGGATGTCATTGCACAAATGACACTCATTGTATTACAATGCAACTAATTCAAATTACATAATTCATGATATTTGTGTGATTTTCATTATGACACACACACTGTCGTGGTGCCTTTATACTTGATGCTTTGGGGATGGGACCTTGAAAAGCTCCAAGTGGGACTGAACTGGATTTCCCATCATCCCTCATCTTTGATTAGGCTGACTAGAGTTACAGTTTGACAATATTTAAATGGTTTGCCATCTGTATTTTAGATTATACCTTATAACTGGATTTTATATTTAGAGGGGAATAAGCGCCACTAAATTCAGCAGAATTAACTTCTCAGAAGTTCCACATAAAATTACACTGTAAATTTATTGTAAGCTTAATATTTCAGATTAAAATTGTTCATAATAGAGAAATATAGCTGTCTGGTATCTAGAGAGAAAGCTATCATCATGGCTAAGCATGAACACCTCAGGGCTTTTATAATCTATGGCAGATACCTTTGCTGTTGTCAGGCTTGTTAACTTGGCAAAAGGGAACCTAACATTGAATTAATGTTAATTTCTGATCATGACAGAAGCTTTCATATTTGACCTTTTCTTTTTTTCTCTTCTTTTCTTGCTCCTTATGGTCAGTCTGCCTCTTGACTCAATAATTCCTCCAATTACTGACAGTAACTCCTGCAGTTTCTTTGACAGACTAGGCAAGCTGCTTATCTTATCACATTTTACTATTTCAGGATGACTGACAATTAATCTGAGGGCTCAGCTGTGTTCAGTGATTCTAGAGAACAACCTCACTTCTCAGTCATTAACCAGCTCTGTATGTTGTAAAGTCTGCCTCTGTTCTCTCTTTAAAAAAAAAAAAAAAGATGGGTCATGAATATTCAGACATCCCTTAGACTGCATTTTTTTTTCTTTTGGGAGGTGGTAGTCTGTTTCTCATTTTTTATTTCAGTTGGAGAAAAAAATCTACCAATTTTTTAGCAGCGAAGGACAGGCAGAGGAAAGAAATCATTGCTTCTGATGAATATTAGTGCAGAATTAATTTGGAATAGAATTCTTTATCTCTTATAGAACATTTGCAGGAATATATTTCACATTTACTTTTTATAATTATGTGATGCAGTTTTTATCTTAATTGTAAAAAACGCTATTGCCACCCGATGAGAACAGCTGCACCTTCTCTTGATTCAGCTGAAAGCTACATTGGGGTCTGGGTTTTTTTGGTGGGGGAATCATATCCATTGCTATTATATATTCAGTTTGCCATCAGATTTTTGGCACATACTAAGCATCCTATTCCTCCACTGCCACCTCAGCTTTGTGTCATCAGCAAATCCGACAATTTTATCTAAATCTTTTATAAAACTTTGAATAGAAAGCCCCTGTGGCAGCCCATTCGAAGCCTTCTGCTTTCATAAAACCATCAGAGATGATCATGTTTCAAGTCCACAATGTATCCACTGGTGATCCCAGGCAGTTTGCACTTAACTAACTGTGAAGAACATTATGTGCTACTTTGTCAAAAGTTGTACTGAAATTAAAGTATATTGTATCTGCAGTATTCCCAACCTGCATTAAAAAATATCTTCTAAAAAAAACCTAAGATAAATTTAGTCTGCTGCGACTTGCAGTCAAATTCAGTTTGATATCTAATGGCCACCAGATTTTTCAAAGAGCTTACAGCAAAATCTTTTTATGACCTGCTGTATCCTCTCCTAAAATATTGTTATCAGGATGATTTGTAATTGTGAAGTCCTCGGGAGTCGGTACTCTCTGAGCTTGGTGTTTTCTTATAGATGTTTCATTACCAAACTAGCTAACATCATCAGTGCTAGAAGGGAGTGGGGTTTACTCTTATTTTATGTACTAGCAGGTTGGTAGGATGATTCCTCTTTTCATGTTAAACTTTAGGGCTTTTTTGTTTATGAGACAAAATTTGTATCTTTTACATGGGGTTTCATTTACAGCTATGAGTTCAGATGTGCAATGTTGAATTTTATATTTTCATTCATTCATGTTACTATTTTAGAGCTCTGTTTGGTCTTTTTGCTGACAACTGGCTTGGAGAAGATGTTTCCATGTTTCAGTCTGATAGGTAGCTCTTTTACTCTCAAAGAGGCTGATTGAAAAAGTACTCTGTGCATAGAATTGGGCGGCGGGGGGGGGGAGGACTGGGCCAGCTAAATGAAGTTGGATCTCAAAAGATTCAAGCCTTATTCAGCCCACAGAATGAAGAAGCAAACTCCAGCTTGTTTCATGGGCTGGGAGTATGGATGAGAAAACTGTCTAAGCCCCTACGTTTTCAGCTTTGCTAGACCTTCAACGTCTATGGTGATGCAGTGTGCTGTTCTTTCCTACACTCTCATTTGTCTCAAACGAACAATTAATTACTAGTGGATTTATTTTTTGGGAAGTTATTCTATAATATTCCAGCTTTATGCTCTTAGTAAATAACACACTTCATCAACCAATGGGTCTAATTGTATGCACTTCTTTTACAGCATTACAGTATTTCATTGTACCTGGCTGGGGCCTGATTGAAGCAAGTAATGTCCTAAAATACAGCTCAGCAATAGTGCCCCTGAGCCCTCCCATTACCTAACTAACAATAAGACTCAGTAAGTACTGGATGTGCTTATTCTATTTAATGATTAATCCAGGACTACATCTGGCCTTTAGGGATCCATGTTCATATAGTTTATTCTGGAATGTCTGCTTCTTCAAATGTTAAAAGCCTGAAAACGGAGGCTAATAGTGCACAGTATCTTCTGTCTCTTGCTTCTGGTTTCTACTGTACTACTATATTTGCTGTTCATCTTCCATATGGAGAGTACAAATAGTCCTTGACTTATGATGCCAATCGAGATCAGAATTTCCATCATTAAATGACGAGATTGCATTTTATGACTGGATTGCTTAGCAGCAAGATTCCCTGTGGTCCCAGTTGCCACTGTTAATTGAATAGCAGGAGCACTTAAGACTTATATACTGCTTCACAGTACTTTACAGCCCTCTCTAAGCAGTTTACAGAGTAATCATATTGCCCCCAACAATCGGTGTCTTCATTTTACCAACCTCAGAAGGATAGAAGGCTGAGTCAACCTTGACTCAGTCAGAATCAAACTGCTGAATTGCTGGCACCCGGCAGTCAGCAGAAATAGCCTGCAGTACTGCATTCCAACCACTGTGCCACCATGGCTCTGAATCCCATGGACTTGTTAGGCAAGGCAACTTCCTGCTGACTTCCCACAACCCAAGTCAGTGGGAAAGGTGGCAGGATATTGCAAATTCAATGCCTGCAGGCAGGAAAGTGGATGCTGCTGGGTAGGGAGCAAGGAAGTGTGCATTGATGCAAGGGAGAATCATAAAGGGTGTGCAAGAAATGTGGCATGATTTGTGCATGAGAGCTGTGGATCAGACAGGGGTGCCTGAGGGTGTGCAAGAGCTAGTATGTGGATTAGGGATGCATGAATGGGTGGAAGATTGCAAATGGCCATCATGTGATCACATTGGGGGATGGGATAGCCAGAACTCTGAGGACCAGCTGTAACCACCAATAGTTGACTGAATGGTTGTACATTGAGGATCACCTAGAGAGATTTCCTTTGTCGTCATCTTTTATAATGCCTTTATCAATTTAATCTGGCAAAACTTTCCTCATTCTAATAAACTGGTTTGTCATTAATCCTCTGATTTCAAGTACTATTGAACATTTGCTGTTTCTGCAAGTATATGCCATGTTATTTTCAGATAGGAAAGATGACTTAAGCATTTCAGATCATAACTATAAAATTCTTATTCTCCTTTGCTCCTTAAGGCATCAGTAGTAGGTTTTAATTGTTTTTTATTTCTTTCCCAGTCTCTCAGTTTAGCCAATTGTATAATATTCACTTAAATAGAAAATTCAGTATTGAACTCCGCTGGCAGACTTCCAGTAGCTCTTCCTGTTACTTCACCCAGTGAGTCCAGTCCCTAAAACCTATCTGCCTTATATATACTTTTTAACTTTCTGCTGACTCAATAAGAAACAATTGTGCCATCATTCACAATGGATAATCAAGAGCTCTCTGGAAATACCTTTTGCAATTAGGACCTATTAAAAAAAAATGTTTTCAGCCCTCATATAACTTTCTCATCATTCTGCTCTTTTCCTTTTCTTTATTGCTTTGAAGTTTTCAGAAGTGGTATGACATACTGAATGAATTTGCAAACAAATGAATGAAAGTCTTTGCATTTAACTCCACTGCCATATTCCTGTTTACTTTTTGTGATTGATCGCTTGTCATACAGCATTGCCTTCCCAAACCTAGTATCATCCAAAGGTTGGTTTGGCTTAATATAAAATTCTTTATTTCTGTATCTTTCATCTTAAAAAGAATTGCTTTAGTCTGAAAACAATATTTATTTATTTATTTATTTATTTGATTTATATGCCACCCTTCTCCGGAGACTCAGGGTGGCTTACAATGCATTAAGCAATAGCCTTCATACTTTTGTATATACCTGCTTAGTAAGGCTTTCGGGCCCTCCCAAGTGGTGTTCTTTTTTATACAAAGTCAGCTTATTGCCCCCACAATCCAGATCCTCATTTTACCTACTTTGAAAGGATGGAAGGCTGAGTCAACCTTGAGCCTGGTGAGATTTGAACTTGCAGTAATTGCAGGCAGCTGGCAACTAAGTGCTACTTTAACAGCACTTCGTCCACTGCATCACCAGGTTAATATTACTATTAACAAATTGCACTGGCCTAGATGTTGGTTTCACCAGTCTTTTGAAGAAATCATAAACATGACTTCAGTTTACTTTCTCACTGAAATTAACAGATACTTTAAAAACTGTGTTTGAAATGAACTAATAAAAATCTAATAAAATATTTCCTAAATCCATGAGGTATTTCTAAGTTATAAGACTAAATGAAGATACTACTTTTAAATCTTTTATTGTTGATTGGATATATACTTTCCATATTTAAGCCTATGTTTAAAAAACAGGAGAATCTATTAAAAGTAACATTTTGTAACTAGCTTTAAGATTGGGCTCATATACATTGTTTATGTAGCCTTGTTATACAGAATTTGAAAATACAACTGAGATTTGCATACTTTAAATGATTAGTAATACATTCTTTACTCAAAGCTAAAGTTATTCTGAAATATTGGATTGCATTTTCATTTTGTAAGTAACTTATAAAAGGCAATCAAATTTCAATAGCACAATGTGATGGTGCAGTGAAAATCTTTAAGTGTGTGTTGGACTGCAAGAATCAGTCAACAATATGACTACTTCTCATAAGAGGGTTAAAAAATGGCTTATGTGATTCAATGGATTCATTCCATTCAGGGAAGCTTCTCAGCACTGCAGAATCTTAGCTACATAAACAATTTTTGACAATTTTTCTGGCCATTTCTAGAACCAGATACTAGATGACAATAAGAAAACGAAGAAATGTTGTTGCCATCCCTGATGGTTTGCAATTCAGGCATTGTAAGATTACGCTAGAACTTTCATGGCTTTCTGAAAGACCCTCACATACACACCCCACAAACACCCCCCCCCACGTCTATGTATGTATAACTGTATGGATGTATATGTGTATATGTAAATAAATTAAACACATATAGAGGGTTATTTCTGCTCATTTTCAGTTTTGACGTCATGAAATCACATTCTACTAGTATTTCACCTTTTTCTTTATATATTCAACATACCAGCCTGAGCTACGGTGTCAAAGGCTGAAGCAGCATCAAAAGGGCAGTCAGGGATGAGGCCAGCATTCAGGAGGCAAATGTGAGAATATGGCATTAGAGAGAGTGGAAAAAATAGTTCCAAGATCATATGGTTCCAATCTGCTTTGTACTCTTGATGCCAAGCTATCAGGGTGAATGTTCTTGTAATTAAAAAAAGATTGCCATTCTTAGTTTTTATGTGTTAGCGATATCAAAAGTGTCAACAGAATTTACTTAACAAGTTTCTTCGCTCCTGTTATTTCTTACAACAGCCGTGTGAAAAGATACAAATCTGTTTTAAAATTGACTTTTAATTTATTCTGTTTAGATAGGTATTATTAGCATGTTCCCATTATCAAATACTATTCATGTATACACAGTAATTATCAAAAGAAACATGAAGAAAAACATCTGTCATCCTAATAACTAATAATTGTCTTATACATACACACTATTAATGGCATTGTTCGTATTCATTTCTTTCTTATATCTTGAGAAAACCTGATGATTTGCTTGAATATGTGCATCATTATAACAAAATTCAAGAAACTCCAGGGATCTGTAAATGCCGAGGAGTTTATTTCCATACCACATGGTCTCAAGAGACTCTTAAAACAAGACCAGTTACAGTTTAGTATGCCCAGAGTTCTCAGTGCTTTTCCCCAAAGAAGGGAAATTTTTAATAGACACGGTACATATTCAGTGGAACTATTTGACAGCCATTTAAAAACCCTTTTGTACAATCAATGCAAGGATACTGACATTAAAAGTACAGTACAGATAAATTCACAATCATAATAACAGTGAAAGAGATTGAGATCTAGACAGTGAGAGTACTGAAGCATCGTGTACATGCACTAAAGTGCTAACAATCTAAAGACATGCAGATCTTGAGTGTATGTTTACTGTACAGCTCACTTCCAGTCCTCCTCCTCCCTTTTCTAAACATTTTATATTCTCTATATTCCCTTCTAATTTAAGATAACTTTAGTCAACCAGTACAAGGGTTTCCTTCACTAACAACATTTACTGCTTCAGTCATGCTAAAGCACCTTTATGAAATTTCTTTTTTTTTTAAATGAAACCAAAATGAATAAAATTAAGAAATCTGATATTTAAACCAAGGAGGCGGAAAAATAGCCAAATAACATAAATCTCAACAGTGCAAACGTATTACAAGGCAGTCAGCAGTTAAGAGAGCAAGAGAGAGAACAGAATCACTGTCTCTTCAAAAATGAAATTTATTTATTTAAAATCTTACTTTTATCTGTATAATTTTTAGATTCTTTTAGTTAATATACTGTGTGTAGAAAAGATGGCGCCAAAAATAGTTTTCTGAGCTATGAAAAAATAAGTTATTAACAGGCACATTAGCTGTTTCATTCTAGAAACATCATGGTTTCTCTAGTTGTATACTAAGAAGCTGCATTCTAGAACATTCTTTGAACACTGGAACTTGATCTCTTCTCACTGATAAGAGACTGGCCATGATAATGGATCCATCATACAAAAGATAGTAAATTTATTATGTGATAATTCATGCAGGTTTGTGTCATTGGTCTGAATTCTCTAATAGCAGTTCTTGATTTACATAGTCTTCTGAAGTGAGGCAGTAGGAGAATGTAAAGCCCAACGGGAAGGTGGGCGCTGATTTGCTGGTCTTTCAGGTCTGGAGAAGCAGGATTCTAAGGATGGAGCTAGTGCAGAACAAGGTAGTTCCTTTATTGTGAGAAAAATTAAAAAGAACAAATTTACTAATTCATACATTGCACAAGGGAGGAAAACAATATTTAAATATGTACATATATAACTTGAAAAAAGTGTTGAAATGTTCAGTCTGTTCCACTTACAGAATAAAAGGAATGATGAAAAGAGTGGTATGTAGTAAAGCAATGTGTAACCCTTTAAATTCTCATAATCCTCAGCTCTCAACAGTCCCAGTTAACAAGAATAATGTTAATAAGATGCTGGGATTGTACGGTAGCAATTTCTAGAGGACCATCGCTTACATGGACTTAAATAATCTGATAATCATTCATTCACATTCTATAACCACATAAATAAACAAAACAAGAAATGGTAAAATTCAAGATTGACGAACAGTATCATAGCTGTATAGGATAAAGGGTGTCACCAATTATGCTTTCCTACAAATTTTCTAGCCAGTTGAGGGTAACTTCTAAATTTGCAATCCCCATTCAAAAAGAGGACACAAATTGCTATTCAAATTTCATCTGATCATACATACATCATGCAACCATTCACTTAGGGTCAAAATACACACACACACACACATACACACACACACATTTGGCATTGGTCCAGGTTATCTGAAGAACCTGAGGGCATGCTGTGAACCCCGTCAGTCAAAGATGTTTGGCTGATGGGGTCCAGAAGAAGAGCCTTTTCTGCCATGTCTCCTCTCCTTTGGAACATCGTAGCCACTAAGGTAAGATCCAAACCCACTTGTTTCATTCTGGAGATGGCTATTTGATTAGGAATGATCCCGCCTCTCTCTGTGTATTTCATGTTCCCTTCTTCCTCATCTTTTAATGCTTTTTATTTTTGTTTTTATTCTTCTATTATTTTAATGTGTACTAGTTTTAATGTATGTAAGCACCCCAGAATGGTCTCTAATGAGATGGATGGCACATAAATTTAATAAACAAACAAATAAATATCTTGGAAAATGATGCGTGCACACACACACACACACACACACACACACACACATTTACACACAAACACACATCTTCATGTTTATTGTCTTTGTTATAAAATCTAGCTAAAATATAAAATGTAGCTAAAATAGATGACCAGATTTATTTATTTTACATAAAACCTCATCCCCAGCATCCATAAGTAATTCTGTATTATGTTGGCCCTGAGTTAGGCTATTTAAGAATTACAGTCTTCAAATTAAAATATAATATTTAGTTGAAGAACAGACAGAATGTAATAACTCTTAGTATATTAAATTTGAACCAAAGAGCAATAGACTCTGATATACAGGTAGTCCTTGACTAACAACAGTTCGTTTAGTGACCATTCAAAGTTACAACAGCACTGAAAAAAGTGACTTATGACCATTGCAGCATCCCCATAGTCACATGATTTATATTTGGATGCTTGACAACTGTCTCACATTTATGACAGTTGCAGTGTCCTGGGGTCATGTGATCACTTTTTGCAACCTTCTGACAAGCAAAGTCAATGGGGAAACCAGATTAATTTAACAACTGTGTTACTAATTTAACAACTGTAGTGACTCAGTTAACAAATATAGTAAGAAAAATCGTAAAATGGGGAAAAACTAACTGAACAAATTTATCACTTAGCAACACAAATTTTGGGCTCAATTGTGGTCATAAGTTGAAGACTACCTGTATCACAAATCATCATCACTAATTTAAAACACTCTTAAATAAACCACTGCTGATCAACACATATTACTAACAGAATCATCATGTTGCTTTCATATAGATAACTTTTAGTTCTGTCAACCCAAATTTCATTTTATCTACAGTTCCAGTTAAA